>CM041294.1:1622051-2868803 GCA_023052935.1 Piezodorus guildinii | reverse complement strand
AAGGTTACGTGTTTGCATTTGGCTTCGTTCACCTTTATGCGCCAAGCATTACACCAGTCTTCGATAAGAGAAAGGTGTCTTTGCAGGTTTAAGGATGCTGTTTCAGGATTGGAACTGGATGATAGGATGGCGGTGTCGTCTGCAAAAGTTGCCAGAAAGGTATCAGGATGTGTAGGAATATCAGCAGTGTAAAGGATGTAGAGGACGGGTCCCAAGACGCTGCCTTGAGGAACACCGGCCTCAACGGGATAAAGGTTAGAAAATTCTACACCACAGCGAACGCGGAAGGAACGGTTTGAGAGATAGGATCGGAGAATGAGGTATAGAGACTGGGGTAAATGGGTTTTCAGCTTGAAGAGTAATCCAGTGTGCCATACCCGGTCAAAAGCTTGCGCAATGTCCAGAAACGCACCGGAACAATACTCTTTGCATTCAAGAGCTGAGGAAATATGGTCTACAACTCGGAGCCCCTGTTGAACAGTGGAATGCTGAGGACGGAATCCAAACTGATGGGAAGGAAGATTTTGAGATTCTAATATGGGTAGGATACGTTTAAGAAGAAGCCTTTCGAAGATTTTTGAGAGGATGGGGAGTAGACTAATAGGCCTGTAGGATGAAGTGTTGTTGGAAGGTTTGCCTGGTTTTAGAAAAAGAATGATAGTGGAATGTTTCCATAACAGAGGAAAATAGGTGGTGCGTAGGATGCAGTTGTAAATATAAGTAAGGAATATAATAGCTTTCTGCGGAAGTTGTCGGAGGATCTGGGGAGTAAGGAGATCGTATCCAGGAGATTTACGGAGGGTAAGTTTTTGGAGAAGATATTTGACCTCAGAGGGATTAATAGCTTTAGGAGGTAGGGAAAGTGGAATTGGTGACATAAGAATGTCTTGCACTGTTGCGGTGTGATTGGCGTGGGATTCCGGGTGAGGAGTGAAAACTTTGGAGAGGTGTGTGGCGAATTCCTCGGCTTTATCTTCATCAGACGCAGCCCAGGAGTCATCACCACGTCGGAGAGGATGGGAAACTTGATGGTATTTTAGGATCTTTTTCGTGACATTCCACAGGGAATTATCACGAGCTGATAGAGAGGAGAGGTAGGAATTAAAGGACTGGGAACGGAAGGTCGCCAACTCCCTCTTCAATTGTCTACAATAGAAGTTATAGGAGCGGCGATCTGTTGGGTGTCGGGTGCGCTGCCATAATGATCTTGCTCGGCGTTTGGTATGGATGAGGTCTATAATATGTTGTGGAAAATGATTTTGGTGAGGATTTATATTGGGGTGTTTAGGAGATGAGGCAGTCCAGACAGCTTGTTGGATGGCGGTGGTAAAGGAATAGACGGAATTATCTAGGTCATCTGGGGTTTTGAGGGTTACTCTGAGGTCAATATTATCGGTCAGGATTTGGCGGAAAAGGTTCCAGTTGACAGGGCCTCGGATGAATGATGGTGGAATGGGTTTTGGAATTGGAGTGAGAGATACTTTTAGGATCAGTGGACTATGGTCTGAGGATAGTTCGTCAAGGCGAGTTACAGAAAAGTTGAGGGAGCCTAATCCGCTGTGGATAAAGAAGTCGAGGATGTCAGGATTGCGGTTAGGATCGGTTGGCCAGTAGGTAGGGGAGTCAGGAGGCAGGATTTTAAAATTTCGGGAGTTGAGTGCAGACAGCAAATTTCGTCCCCGAGAGTTCGTGGTTCTGGAACCCCACTGCTGATGCTTGGCGTTTAAGTCTGCACCCAGAATGAAACGATTTCCTAAGGAATCCAGGAAGGATACAAATTCGGAATTGGAAATGGAATGTTTAGGAGGACAGTATGCAGATGTGAGGGTTACCGGAAAGGAAAAAGTCTTGATTACTATGGCTGTGGCTTGTAGGAAATCATAGGTGGGAAGTGGGAGTAAATGATGAGAGAGGGATTGGTGGACAATGATAGCAGAACCGGCATGGGCTTTGCCGTCTGGGTGGTCAGTACGGTATGTCATGTATTGCGGTATTTTGAAGTACTGTTTAGTCGTTAGTCTTGTTTCAGTTATAAGTGCAACATCGATTGTTTTGTCTTGCAACAACGCTGTCAGTTCGTCAGTATGATTTCTAACACCATTCGCATTCCAAAGGAGAATGGATAAGGAGTTAGGTGAATTCATTTAAGGATTTTTCAAGGCAGGGATTAGATTTGATACTAGATTTGTAAGGAGTGATATAAGCGGCATAACAAGAGATTTGATTTCGGAGATGAACGATGTCATTAGACTGGTAAGATCTGTGACGTTTGATGGTGGAGGGATATGAGAAATTTGATGTTGAGGAGTTTTTTGAAGATTAGGTAAACTTTGAGGGATAGATTGTTGTACAATAGATTGAGAAAGTTGAGGAAAAAGTTGTTCCGGCAGTGCCTCGACTTCATGATTCTGGTTTCCACCTCCAAGCAAGTGGGCAAATGATACGTTTGAATTTACAAGTTTAGATGGTTCTCTTCTGCTTCTGGTTGGTACAGCTGTTTCATTCGGATCCTGAGGTTTTTGGTATCTGGTTCTGAGTTTCTTGTAGATTTCACATCCCTTGTAGTTAGCCGGGTGGTCCTTGAGGCACAGAGCACATACAGCGGGTGCTGATCTTGATCTTGTACATTCTTCTGTTTTATGCTGTTCACCGCATTTCACACAGCGTGGTATGTGATGGCAATAACTTTTGGTATGACCATATGCCTGACAGTTATGACACTGGACTATTTCTTTCTTTGTGTAAGGTTTTTCAACTTTTACACGGGTATAGTACAGTCTGCTGAGGTCATAGATTTTTTCGACTCCTGCTGATGGTTCCAAGTCCACGAAGAATAGAGGCAGTGGACTTTTATCTTTTAGAACGTTGGTGACTTGCCTCACTTGGAATCCTAATTCTGTCAGTTCTTCTTTGATAGCTTCAACGGGTGTTGAGGAATGTAGGTTTCTGATTACGACCCTTAATGCTCTCTCCTGGCGCAGCTGATAAGTATGAAAGTCAGCTTTGGTCTCAGTCAGATATTTTACAATCTTTCTGTAGGTTTCAGTAGTAGTCGGAGATATTTTAGTATCATTGGTTCTACTTATACAATAATAACTATTAGGATCAGTTACTTTGTTTAAATGCGCACACATCAGTTTAAAATTTTTAATATTTTTAACAAATATTGGTGGAGGTAGTGGTTCCCTGGGTATAGGAGAAGATTCCATGGTTTCTTTTTCATTTTGGAGGATCTCAAATGGATTCGGTGTAAAAAACGGGGATTCATCAGTTATTCCTTGTGATGATGTGCTGGGCTGTGGTTCAGATCCTAATGAGGTAGCTGACGCGGTCGCTGGTGGAATTATTTTTTTATTTTGTTCACGGCGGGGTCTCTGTTTTGTAGGAGACGAGTTAGAACCTGCAGATCTAGATCTTTTACTTGCAGACTTTGAGGACATGACTTGATGAAAATATCTCATTGATTAAGAAAATAATAATAATAAATAAATAATGAGATAAGAATTAAAGATAAAAGAAAGATAAGTTAACGAAAAGCAAGCCCGAGCTTGCCGAGCTAGCGGCAATCAGCTGATCAGTGACCCTCCTTTCACTTTTTCGTGATTGTACAAAGTAAATTATAACTTTGCTTACCGAAATTTCTCCAATATTCACTGCCGTAGTATTCCTGAGGTCTAGTAATGTTCTCCAGACTGAATTCAAGCGAATTCCTACTGAAAAAAGCAAAAATCTGAGAGACGATGTAACGTATGACTGTTATCATCGAGCGCATCAGCTGATCTATTAGATAATAATATAATAGTTTTTTTTTAATGAATCACATGTTTCTATATAAATTAAATTTATTTAATTCTTTAATAGTTTCACGTATTTTTAACTCTAACTCTATTTGAAAATTCTTTCATTGATTTTTCAAATTGATATAAGTGAAAGTCGTGTGTTGCCCGCACCAGATTTTTATTATTTATGTGCATGAACTAACCTGGAATTATATTTTGGATTACGGAAGCTCCTTTAATTTTTCCTGATTTAATTTATTGTGTTAAAATTATTTATTACACGTTCTATTTACACTATTTTTTTTACTTTCACTTACTATATATAGTATTGCGTAAAATAAGTAAAATATTGCGATCGTGAAAATTTTCGATTTCCAGTTTTCAACGGAAATACACGTTTTAGGGTTCCCTCAGTCCAAATAACCAAGTCTCGCAAAAAGGTCTGTGTGTCGGCGTGTGGTAACTCCCGGGCGGACACGAAAAGTCCTATGAAACTGAAGTTTCAGATTTAATACAAATATACGCCCGAGACGTTACAAAACCTTTTTTCGATTTTCTCGAAAACGGTTCCGACCTTTAAATATAGCAATTATTTTTCGAAACGAAAAAAAAAAATCTTTAAAGGTTATAATTCATCATAAGAAGGGATCAACATGGAAAATAGATTCTTTAAAATATTTAACGTTGTTCATAACAAATATGCTTCAAAAAAAGATGTATTTTTCGCCTATGTTATATCTTATCAATATTACGTTTAAGAAAGATTTTAACAAAGCTATTTATAAGAATACCAATATACCTTCTGTACTGAAAAATAATAATTCAAAGTAAGGCCTTATATTTTGACAAGGACTAACAATAAACAATTTCCTGACCACCTACCAGGACTATAATCAGATCAAGAGGGACCCATAGAAAAAAATGGAATAACGGAGAAAGGAGAAAAAAAAAACCCAGTCGATAAAATGGAGACTTTAAACCGCCTTATTTTATAAAATCTTTTTATGTATTTTTTTTCGGCCGAATCGGTCTGTCAGATGGTTTCTTTGTCACTGGTTCGAATCCCGAATAAGGCGCGGATCAAAGAAAGTTGGACTATTTATGGTTTTAAAATCATGTCTTGTCTCTTTCCTTATGCCCGGAGAGAGGTAAGATCTCTTGGATATTTTAATTATATATATATATATATATATATATATATATATATATATATATTATATATATATATATATATATATATGTGTGTATATTTTTTCTTTTTTCCTTACATGGTAACCCCACATAAGGACCGTTTATTATAACATCATGTTCCATACCTTAATGGTATACTACATGGATGATAATATGATTATATTAATTTACATATGAAAGTAGTATTACATTAACAATTATTACAGAATAATGTTTCAAATGAAATAGAACAAAATTAATAAAGTAACTAACATAACAAAAAAATAAAATTTTAGTCAACAGAAAAGAATTACCTACGCTGCCCATCTTTAGTCAGTGATTCGAAGTCAATGCCTTTAATGAATTTAAGTAAGTCTGTCTTGAATTTAGAGAACAAATTTTGTTCAGTCTCTGGCCAGTTTCCATTCTTAAGTATTTTTATTTTTAATTAAATGAAATCTTTGTCTGTCAAAAATTTTGCAGTCGTAAAGTATATGTTTAAAATTTTGAATTTATCCGTCTTCATCACATAAGTCTGTTTGTATTATGTTAAATCGTTTGAGATAATGTTTTGTGTTTCCGTGTTCTGTGATTAGTTGTGTTAGTTTATAATCATTACTGTGTACAGATGCATAGTCGTGTAATGTTATGTTTGGTATAAATCTGTGTAATTTTGGAGACTTGGTAGAGGTCACCCACATCCGGTCCCATCTTGCAACAAAATCAGATGTCATGTCCCTTCTGACAGAGGACAGAGGTGCTTTATCGTAGGAAGGTAACATATTACTGGAAGCAGCTTCTTTGGCTAGTAGATCTGCCCGTTCGTTCCCCTCGATCCCGGCGTGCGTCTTTACCCACTTTAGAGTTACTCTTTTCCCCAACTGTTTAAGATGTAATACGTTTTGCCTAATTTGGTCTGTCAAATGGTCATGTATGTGTAGATTGTTGATAGAGTCAATTTTTGTTGTCTGTATGTATAGTGATACGTGCGTTGGTTTGCCAATTTGTCATGTACTCAGTCACTTTCAGTACAGCGAATAACATATATATATATATATATATATATATATATATATATATATATATATATATATATATATATATATATATATATATTGAGGATGTATAGTCGACTGTAGAAACTATTATAGGTGGAATAGTCAGGAATCAGTCATTTTTTGAAAAGTTTTTAATTTTGCCAACGTTTCGGCTCAAGCTTGTGAGCCATCATCAGGGCTACAAACATCAGAACAAAAGAGATACATATCAATATGATAATGAAAATTTTCTTTCGAATGTAGTGACAATGATAACATTTGAAATAAAACAGAAAATATACACCAACATACTTAAATATTATAGATACAAATAATGATAATATGATACATAATCTGATGATGATAAGTATAACAAATTTTACAGAACTTTAGACTTTTAATATAGAAGTAAAAAAAAAAAAAACATATAAATAAATGTACCATTACTGAGCCATGTTCAAGCATAAACTGAGGAAAACCATTAACATAGGTAGTATAGGGAGGGATTCATGTAAAAACCCTGAAGGTTTTCCCCTCTAAGTGTAAATACTACAGCTTATCTTTGTTTTGAAAAAGTTTTACTAAATTATATAATGGAAAAAAACAAAAAAAATAATATATCCGTATGTACAATAGGGCTCAACATTTTTAACAGAAAATTATAAACACTAGAATCTGAGGTATTTGAAAAATCCATGAGGTATATAATAAAAAATAAAATAAATAACAAAAACAAGAACCAGAGGTGTTATAAACAAAAAGATAAATATACAGTAAATAAATAAAATATACATTACACAAGCAATTTGTACAATAAAGTGATAGAGTTATAATTTAAGGAGACGGAAGATGTTAGCATACGAGGGAGAGATTATCTCTTTGTCAGTTTTGTGATTTACGGGTACTCGATCTTTTTCCATATGGATATATACATATATAGATACTAACTGATCAGCACCACTTTTAATGATCGTTTTAGCTAGATCATATGAAGTTTGACATTTACTCTCAATACACTTATCTTGATCCTTGAAAATTCATTTTATTTAATTTATCAAAAAAAAAAACTTTACTATTTATTTAATTTAGTATAAGACTACTGCTGACAGAAAGTGGTGAAATTCATTTGGCATGTGCCATACCCCACCCAGATGACCTTTCTCCTATTTGGTCATTACCTTTTCTCGTAGCAGATGTAAGCTGCCATATGGTCGCCTCTTGCAGTCATCCTGACCTCTTTAATTAGTTACTTAAATGCCAGCTTTAAGTCAGGAGAAAATGTTTGTGTTTTTCTCTATTTCTTGTAAACATTGGGGTATGAGTGGTAAAGATAGATTCATCTTCCATTTTCGTAACAGTATCCTTTGTATGTCCCGATGTATGACATTCCCATGACCTGCAAAACTTTTTTCGAAAGAAGGTTTTCATAAAGCGTGAATCAAATAACGAAACAATGAATATTTAGCGCAATATCTGTAATTGGATAGTTGCAGACAAATGCATTTTACATGTGTCATTATTTTTTATTTTCGACTTTGTATTTGTAAATCTTGCGTTGTTCTATCTCCGCTGTTTTATTCAGTTTCTCCTCGCCACATTCTTCGATATTAATATTAATTGAATGTTCTTTCAAATTAATATTAATGACAAACGATGCGGTCGGGAATAAAGGCATTTCCTGAAACCTGATGTGCTCTTCAAAAGTGGAAGGCTATGTTTGTTTTCGTGTTCTCCAGGTAGAGAGTAAATATTGTACTATCAGTATGTATTTTTTTTTTTTTTTTTCAAACGCCGTATTACATTAAACCTAGTCTTACTCTGAATTCAAGTGTGTTTTATTATAATAATTAGCCCTGTTGAAACATTTTTTCAAGTTGAGAAATAAGACAATAACTTAATAAAAAATGTACCGGATGAAATAGTAATATAAATATATATTATTAAAATATTAATTAAAAAATAAGGAAAATGAAGTAATTTTCATATTATTTATAAGTAATATTTTCATACTTATGAAAAAAAAAATAAAATTAGCTTCGATTATGTTTTAAATATCTATAAATTAGTAATTATCATTAGAATGAATTTAACTGTAGAGTAGAATAAAGTTAGTGAATAAACTCTTTGGCAAGGAGGTAACTTTTAAGTCTTACACGAAAAACAAAAATACGTAAAAAACTAAAATTACATATTCAAAATGCGCTGATTTTAAATTTTCTTCCTCTCAAGTACCTTTGATTTTTTAGATTCTATAAAAATAACCATATCATCTTGTTATCATTGAAAAAAAAAAAAAAGGTAAATATATAAGTTGAACGAATTCAATATCCAACTAAAGGAGAAAACTACAAAAATATTGTTCAATGCAATTTTTCGTTTTTGAACATTTGAGAATATAACGTTGGATAGCTAAAGATTTGAGAAAACATATTATCTTACATACAAGCTTGTAAAAGACGATAAAACTAATTGATTGTTTTAGATAATGTTTAATAGATTTTTTAATAAAACACGTGTTCCAATATAAATTCAATTTAATAAATGCTTTACTAGTTAGTTTATTTTCATATCCAACTGGTATTTGAAAATTCTTTTATTGATTTTGTTTGTTTGTTTATTTGTTTAACGTCACTTTTATGCTACTATGGCTAATCGGACGATGCTACAGTGGGAGTCCTAAATTTTGCCTATCCTGACATAGCACAGGCTCGGGACCACCTTTTAACGTCCCCTCCGAAGGACGGCATAATTAAGGATTTTTTACTCCCATTAAAAAATCCTAGGGCCATTCGCAGCTTTGAACCCGCGACCTTTGGCATAGAAAGCTGTTATGCTAGCTACTACGCTATGGGTGACTCCATTTTATTGATTATTACAAATGTAATCGAATATCGTGTGTATTGTTCCGAGTAATATAATAAAAAAATAAAATAAAAGTATTATTTTTTCTAACGATTTGCATTAACAGTATTAAGGATGTATAGTCGACTATAGAAACAATTATAGGTGTAATAATCAGGAGTCTTTTTTTTTTTTTTTTTTTTTTTTTTTTTTTTTTTTTTTTTTTATATATCTAAAATTATAAAATAAAATAAAAAAATATCTAAAAAAAAAAGACTATATTAATAGTATTACTATTGAAATGCTTACATGCTATCCAAACTTCCAGGTTTCATTTCTCGTCAAGATTAATTAAAAGTAAATTAATTCACGATCAAGAATTCAGTATTTCAATAATTGATATAATGGTATATTAATGCCAATTTCTATGATTTATTATCTAAAGATCTCTAGGAAGCATTGGGTTTCGCTGCATTGGCTAAGATGCTAGTACAACCACTGCGTTGTGTATATTCTCGGAAAGCCCAGACCCTAGCACTGAGATCCCTGCCTGCCATTCCGAGCCTGTTAAATGCTTCTGTTAACTGCTCTTTTAGTGGCACGAAGCTTGTTGAACAGCACGAACCATTACGACAGAGGGCAAGATATCATCAGTTAACGAGTCCTCGTGGAATTGGAGGGTATTCTGTCTATTAACATAAACGATCCGCAATCATATGGTTTGATATCTCCTAACTCACCATAAAGTATCATCACTTAGGGCTCCAGCTCGGTTTTGGAATTGCGAAACGAGCTGCGTTGCGTCAGCATGCTTAATGCAATTTGCTGTATTAAAATAAATTACTAAAGCATTTCAAATAATCCGACCATTAGTACTAAAATTTTGATGAAAAATATAATGATAGAATGTATTCGTTTTCGAGGTCATCTCCATACAAAAGGATTTGTTCCGTTCTGTTCATATAGGAGACGTATTATAATAGAAACTGAAAAGTTAAATAAAAAAAGATACTTTTTGCAATCGATGAGTTTTGGGTTCAGTACATGTAGAGATTCGTATTGTTTCTTGGCCAACTGCCGTGTAATGAGGTGATTCGGCCGAGATCACGCTCAGCCGCAAGGTTTTATCCCCATTTTTGGTACCCACTTTATAGAGGCTGGGTGTGCCCCAGGAGGGTCTCCATACCCCAAGATCGCTCCTCGGCTGAAATAAGAGAATAAATAATATTCCGCCACAGCCGGGATTCGAACCCAGAACCTGGAGCACGCCGCTCCCATTAGTATAATAATACTAGAATTAATTTCCGTTTTATTTGTCTGTATATTTAAAAAAACTCTCTGTTGCTATATGAATTACCTATTGTGTATAATTAACTATTATTTTCTTCCTCTCAGATAACTGGGAGTAAATCCACCTCCCTGCTAAGTAGTCAAGGGGAAGTAGGTGTTATTAAACTTATTAAAAAATCTCTTGACGATTATTCCGGTATCTATCAGAACTGCTTTCTGGGCTAATATTGCCATACAGTTTATATAGGAAACATATTATAACAGAAACTAAAAAGTTAAATAAAAAAAAGATACTTTTTGCAATCGTGTAGATTTTTTTTTTTAATTTAACGGTTATAATTATCTTTTTAATGATTAAATCAAAAAAAATTCTGCCGTGCCCGCTAACCAACAATGAATATTCTGTCTTTTCACGAATAGGCCACCTTCTTTTCAGACGCCTCGGCGGATTGTCAGGAATCGAAGTGGAAGCAAGAATTGAAACTAGTGGATTAGAGTGGGCGTGGAGTTTTTCTTGGAAGGAGTGATACCTGGTACAGGCCAAATCAACAACATATGAACATTAAGGTCTTTGTGGATGATTTTATTGGTGACAAAGTAAAGAGCGTAAGCATTTTGCGAAGGATTTTGGATTGTAAGGATTGGATACGGAAGAGTTTGATGGTTTAGTAGGGCCCCAAAGCTCAACTCCGTAAGTCCAGATAGGCCTTTTGCTTGTCACGTAAATGAGTTTTTGTAGTGAAGTAAAAGATTAGAGCGTCTGTCAAGTAAATGTTGAAGTAACCGAAATCGGCGAGCAGTTTCTTGTCTTTTCAGTCTTGTATGCGGATTCCATGTAAGACGTTTGTCAAGCAGGAGGCCTAAATAACGGATCTGTTCAACCGGGACAAGCGGGATATCATTAAAGGACACTGTAGGGCAGGATGTCATAGGTTTACGACAAAGGGTAAAGGTAATCTGATGGGATTTATTGGAGTTGATTTTAATTCTCCAAATTTTTCGATTAATTTGATATATTTCTTTATTTTTATTTTGTCGTGTTTTGGGATTAATTAATCTTAGTGAGGAATTTCTATCTTGTTGGATTCAGCTTAAAAATGAAGATTCGAGCACCACAAATATTTTTTAAATTATATTCCTATTTTTTCTGTTGAATAAACACTCTTTCACTTTCTCCTTGCTCGCCCACCTACAAATACTTGTCCCAAAGAAGATGGAGACCATCATGTCATTCATAAATTAGGCGGAGGAGGACAGGCGACTGTCATTCCGTGTTTTTGTTTCGACAAGATGTCATCGTGAGGATTACAGAGTACAGTACCTCCTTGTCTTCCTTATCCTGGCCATACAGTCGGCTATTGTAAGATCCTGGCAGGGTAACTGAACCTTTCATACGAGAAACTGTTCACAGAGACCGGCTCGATCTGGAACAACATTCATTCGGAAACCAAAAATCTTAACTTATGCGTAAATGATGAACCATATTCGTAATGCAAATCTGGAGCTCCATTTGTTATTAATTTAAAATCCATATACTTTTATCAGCCTTGATAGCAGTATATAAAATATATATATATATATATATATATATATATATATATATTTAACGTAATACGTCATAATAACAAAAATTATATTGAGAATTGTTGAATTTATGGTAGGTAGAAATAATAATTTAAGTTACAATGTTCACACGAGACTGAAACGACAAGAAATTGCTCGAAGATATCGATTACTACAACACTTCAAGTTCAAAACTTCCAGTCCTTACAATCCAAAATCCTTCGCAAAATCCTGAATACTCCTTATTTTGTTACAAATCAACTCATTTATAATGACCTTAACATCCCATTTGTTGCAGACATAGCCCGTGATAGATACTCCTCTTTTCATTCTAAACTCCCTGCCCATACAAATCCTCTGTCCGTAATTTATCTTCCTTAGATATCCCTTATAACCCTCCAAGGCGACTGAAAAGAAGGTGGCCTCGGGAACTACTGAGTTAAAATAGTTAGTGAAGTGCTACCACTGAGTAGCTCTTTCTCAAGACATTTTCATGACTTTTTTTTTTCATTCCTCATATTTACTTATTGTGTTCTTTAATACAGTTGTAAATTACTATAAATAAATTTTTTAAAAAAAAATATTTTACCATGGTCACTACATTCATAATTTTTCATTATCATATTGATATGTATCTCTTTTGTTCTGATGTTTATAGCCCTGATGATGGCTTACGATTTTGAGCCGAAACTCCGTCAAAATTAAAATATACAAAAAACCGACTGACTCCAGATTATTTCTACCTACAATAACAAAAAATGTTTTGTCATCTCAATAACTAGCTGGTTACGTTTTATGACCAATTGTATTTCTTTAACGATTACGTACCTGTAACTTTTTTCTTAAAAATCCTCACAAACACACCGATTGTTTCGTTGGAAGCAATTCTTGGCGAAACTATTCTTGGGTTAAAACCGCTGAAGTTTATTTTAAGATATGTTATATCTTTTAACGTTCCAGTTTGTTTATTTTAATTATCTTGTCAAGTACTGAGATGTCCGCCCAGACGTTGATGCTAAATGAAAAATGGAATTTAAATTTAAACTTCCTTTAATATGGCAACTGTTCACATAACAGAATATTTACTAGCGACAGAATGGTAGATATCATTGTAAACGTGCTGTGTTCATTACTTTGGAATTTCAGCTCAAGAGTTATATTTATGTAATATATTTTTTTCCGGATTAACGAAACAGATAATTTTAAATTATTATTTACACGTTGTAATTAAGCTGTTAATTAGTCCAATAATAAAAACAATGGTTCTGAATTGATTTTTTCAAAATATGAAATAATAAATATAATTAAAATAATTTTTTTTTTTTTTTTTTCAGGTAAGCATTTCTTAGGATATTGCTGTGGTTGTCTATTCATATGTAAGCAATACCATTACTTACTTTTTATTAGTTATTAAAATTAATGTTAATTTTTAATTTTAATTTTTTTTCTAGATTTTAATAATAAGTAATTAATGATACGTAGACATTATAAAGAAAATGTCAAATTTCATCCCTTTATTTTAATACTCATTAAACTATCGATATTTAATTGTCCGTTACTCTTCATCAAGGAATTCCTTTGACCGATGGCAGAAAATGTGAGACGATAGCCAGGTAAGCAAACTGAAGCATATAAAACAGTGAAACCCTGGTCTACATCTAACCGTAGCAGCCGCAGGGAGGTCGGCTGAGGATAGGACACTCGCGGCTGACGCACTCTTATCTTTTTGCTAGGCAGCCCGTGCCCCGGTGCCGGCATTGTGATGGAACCCTTACATTCGGCATATTTTTCAAGAATGCCCTTATTATTCATCACACCTGAATAAAATTGGACTGGGCGAATTTTTCAGCGGTGCTGGATGATAGAGAGGAAACCATTAAATTAGTTTTTGATTTTCTTAAGGAGCAGTCATTATTATCGAAATTATAAAGACCATTCCTAGTCAGTTTTTAATCATTACTTTTTTATTTTTGTATTACTATTATTATCTTTTTTTATTTATCTTTTTTAACTATTGTTTACATAGTAATATATTTTTTTTCTCTCTCAATTACTCATTACCTAATAGTTCTTTCTTATAAAATTGGATATGCATATAGTGTCTAGGCGTTGATGATCGTAGGGTTTTACGCCTTAAAACCAAAACAAACAAGGAATTCCTTTCCTTCCAATCTACGCCGTTGTTCTTCCTTACCCACATTTAAATTGTGAATTTTAAATTCGATTTTTGATTAGAAGTTCTTAATAATTATCATGATTAAATCTCTACTTATATTATTCCTGGAATTTCCTCCTCCTCCTAGTTGTTTTTAACTTTAATCACTTTATTGTTGTTTTTTTAAATAATTTTTTTCTTAATCCTTTACCTTTGTAAATAATTAAGTTTGTAGATAATTAAATTTATTTAATGTAGTCTTGCAAGAAATGTTATGTTTTTCGATTTATTTAATACCTTTTTCCTATTTTTCTTGGAGATAAACTGCAAGAGTTATAAGAAGAAAGGATTATAGACGTTTTGGACTACGATTTTTAGAAAACTAATTTTATATGTATTGCGGAGCATTTATTTCGCAAAAAAACTTTAATTTTTATTCGTAATCACCGACGAAGGCAAAATTGTTAAAAAAGGATGTCTAAAACGTTTCTTTAAGTATTTAAATGTCAAAATTAAATCTTTGGAAAATAATATACAGCTATTTTATTCGGAATCTAAAATATATTTTGACAAATCAATTTCATACCGAAATTGCTACGTATATGCGTCGCCCACCCTCAGCGTGCATAATGCAGAATATAATTTAGGCGTTAGTGATAGCTATTAGGTACTGGTGATGCAATTCTACCAGGGAGGGCTTGCCAAGGGCTCGCCTCACCCGAAATCTATATTTTTTTTTTTCGAATAATGCTTCCCAAATCAATTTTATTCAAGGCCCTGACACCCCTCAAAAACTTCTGGTTATGATTCAATACTTCCGATCGCCAGCTATATTCGGCACTGACACAATTTTTTGGCTGACGTTTTTGGCCGCCTCTGCTCTGCATTTAGTTGCACCTTTATAGAATATTAAATATAGTTTTGCTATTTGCGTTTAGAAAAAAAAAAAGAAAAAAAAAAAAAAAAGCTGCTATTGTTTATTTAATGGCTTCTATTATTCCAGCATCGAATCCTACCCGAAGGGCTGTTTATATTACTCATAAATATCACTTTGATATCATAATGACTACATTATTATTGTAATTGTAAGTCGTGATAAACTGTTCCTTACCCTTATTGATGACTAAGGGAACAGCTGTGTATCTGCTGACAGTAATGATAGCACAGCACTTTTTACACGTTCTTGGGAATGTAACAGCTAAGTTAAGTTTTATTTAACTTTTGTGTTATAATAAGCTTTAAATCGTTTTGTAACGAGGCGGCAGTGCTATATTTATATTAGATTTTACCGTCGATCTCTTGCTATTGGGTTGTGTCACATGAAATGTCCGTTTTCAAGGTAAAGGATTTTTATTAAAAATAAGATATGAAAACAAGATAATTTTATTCGAAGTATTTACCTTCTTTTTCTACACATTTTTTCCCAACGTGACACCAACATTTTTATCCCCGAACTGAAAAACTCTGAGCTTTGAAGTGAAACAACATCTGAAAACGCACTTTTCACTTGATCATCATTTTCAAAAAGTTTTCTTTTGACGAAGTTGCCTAAATTTCTGAAAAGGTGGTAATCTGTTAGAGACAAGTCGGGAGAATATGGTGGGTGCGGAAGAACTTCGTAGCCCAGTTCTTTCAATTTTTGCACGGTATGTTTTGAAACATGGGGTCTTGCTGCCGGTCATTGAGATCATGAGGTACCCATGTATCGAGCTTTTTTACTTTCCCAATACACTTTAAATGTCTGGAAAAGGTAGATGCACTTGCATTTAGTTGTGCTGAGAGTCCTTTAACTATTTGGTAGGGGTTTTCTTCTGCTGTATGTTTGAGAACATCGTTGTCTATTACGGACGGAATTAATTAAATTGAATTTATATAGATATATGTGTTTTATTAAAAAATCCATTATATTATTATCTAAAATAATCAGTTAGTTTTATCCGCTTTTTATCACTCTCTATTAACTTATAAAGCTTGTGTATAAGATAACATTTTTTCTAAAATCTGTTCTTATGTTCAAAAACGAAAAATTTCATTAAAAAAAATTTGTTTTTTGTTTCCTTTTTTAGTTGGGTATCTAATTCATTCTATTTATATTGAGGGTGTATAGTCGACTGTAGAAACTATTATAGGTGGAATAGTCAGGAATCAGTCATTTTTAAAAAGTTTTTAATTTTGCCAACGTTTCGGCTCAAGCTTGTGAGCCATCATCAGGGCATTACTGAGCCATGTCCAAGCATAAACTCCAGTTTATGCTTGGACATGGCTCAGTAATGCCCTGATGATGGCTCACAAGCTTGAGCCGAAACGTTGGCAAAATTAAAAACTTTTTAAAAATGACTGATTCCTGACTATTCCACCTATAATAGTTTCTACAGTCGACTATACACCCTCAATAACATTCTATTTATATATTTACCTGTTTTTCATCAGTGGTAACAAGATAATGTAGTTATATTTATAGAATCAACAAAATTAAAGATACTATAGAGAAAGAAAATTTAAAATATCGGCATTTAAGCCCTGTCAGACCATTTTAATCCGAATGAAACCTAAAGTGTTATTAAAGCCTATTAATTTTTACATCGATATAGCGAGTTTAATCAAAATCGTCGGAACCGTTTACGAGAAAATCGAAAAAAGGTGCAAAATGCATAGTATAGAGCTTCTGGTAAGCTCATTTTGATGAATAATGTTTTATAACGTCTCGGACGTATATTTGTCTTAATTATGAAATTTCAGTTTCATAGGACTTACCGTTTCCGCCCGGGAGTAAACACACACACACAGACCTTTGAACTGTTTTTCGATCGTAAAAAAAAAAAAAAAAAAAAAAAAAAAAAAAAAAAAAAAAAAAAAAAAAAAAAAAAAAAAAAAAAAAAATTTTAAAACTGATCTAAACTAGCCAAAACAGCAAATTCCTCATTAGCGGATGCAGTCAGGCCTTGTAAGGAATACGCTGACGTCAATGTGTGGTTGCATCAAACAATTATTATGTAAACTAGATCATCGTTGATATTTTCTAAGAAATATTACCCACTAGTTTAATTCTTGACGCTTCCATTATATCTGAAAAAATGTATTTACAGTAATATTAAATAAAATTAATACCCTGTTATTATTTGTATTTTCAATATTTAATATATATTATATGGATTATTTTTTAAAGTGTAATCATAAACTACAAAACGCATAAATTATTAAATAAAAGTTTATAATTTGTATTCAATTAATTATGTTAATAATAGTCCAGCTTCGACTTGTAGACTATTATCTTTTGTGAATTTCATTTCTTATATGAGATATCATAAGATTATAAGATAATAATAATAAAAAAAACATAATGCGCAAAATATTTTAGATTTTTACTTTCACTTACTATATATAGTAAGGGAAAGTATTGCGATCGTGAAAATTTTCGAATTCCAGTTTTCAACGGAAATACACGTTTTAGGTTCCCCTGAGTACAAATAACCAAGTCCTGCAAAAAGGTCTTTGTGTGTGTGGGGAAACTCCCGGACGGAAACGAAAAGTCCTATGAAACTGAAATTTCATATCTAAGACAACTATACGCCTGAGATGTTACAAAATCTTTTTCATCAAAATCAGCTTACCAAAAGAGCCACTTTATACCATGCATTTTGCACCTTTTTTCGATTTTATCAAAAACGGTTCTGACGAATTTGTTTAAACTCGCTATATCGATGTAAAATTTAATGGGCTTTAATATAATTTAGGTTTCATTCGGATTAAAATGGTCTGGCATGACTTAAATGCCGATATGCCGATAAAAGTACCTTTAATTTTGTTGATTCTACAATAATAACTATATTATCTTGTTACCACTGATGAAAAACAGGTAAATATATAAATTGAATGAATTCGATACCCAACTAAAGGAGAAACCAGAAAAAATATGTTTTTAATGCAATTTTTCGTTTTTTAACATAAGAGCAGTAATATACATGTATGATATATCGTTGGTAAGCTAAAGATTTTAGAAAAAATATTATCTCATACTCAAGCTTTTAAAAGTTAATAGAGAATGATAAAAAGAAGATAAAACTAACTGATTATTTTAGATAATAATATAATAGATTTTTTAATAAAACACATGTTTCTATATAAATTCAATTTAATTAATTATTTTATAGTTTCACGTATTTTTATCTCTAACTGTATTTGAAAATTCTTTAATTGATTCTAAAAACGGAGGTAAGTGAAAGTCGTGTGTTGTCCGCACCAGATTTTTTAACCAGTGTTGCTTATGTACATATGGAAGCTATATTAATCGAGTTGAAATTTTATCCTGGTGCACAAAATCGCCTCTAGGCTGCGTAACTTAGGATGTGATGACACAGCAAGTGCCATCGCCTCTCTACCTGTACTGAAGAAACAGTAGTAGTACCTAGTATTGTGAAATCCTCTTAAGAAATCCCGGCTTTTGTCCTCATTCCTAGTTGTTAATTACTGAGGCTAAACGCTATGGCAGTAAAGCAGCCGTTGACACACACCGCTCTTACGGTAGTTCGTTACCGTCTCTATTCCTTCCAACTGCCGGGTTTTTAAATGTTATGACACAGTCGGGACGGTACCATTTTCTGATGACACACTTCGATGCCTTGTCAGTTTATGAAACGGGCGCAGTAAAAGAGTTTGTAATGTGATGTTTGTCTCTTGAAATAATTTTCGGATTTGACTAACGTCTGACGAAATAATACCGTTTTCAGATAAATATATTAATGGAATAATTTAAAAATATGGTGCGGGCAACACACGACTTTCACTTACCTCCGTTTTTAAAATCAATTAAAGAATTTTCAAATACAGCAAGAGATAAAAATGAGTGAAACTATTAAAGAATTAGTTAAATGGAATTTCTATAGAAACACGTGTTTTATTAAAAAATCTATTTATATTTTTATATAAAATAATCAGTTAGTTTTATCGGCTTTTCATTACTCTCTATTAACTTTTAAAAGCTTGTGTATGAGATATTATTTTTTCTTAAATCTTTAGCTTTCAAACGGTATATCATACATGTATATTACTGTTCATATGTTCAAAAACAAAAAAATGCATTAAAAAAATACTTTTTCAGTTTTCTCCTTTAGTTGTTTTTTAAATTCGCACAACTTACATATTTAGCTTATATCTATCAATGCTAACAAGATAATATGGTTATTTTTATAGAATATACGAAATTAAAGGCACTTTACAGGAAAAACATGTAAAATATCAGCATTTAAGCCCTGTCAGACCATTTTTATCCGAATGAAAACTACATGTTATTAAAGCCCATTACATTTTACATCGATATAGCGAGTTTAATTAAAATCGTCGGAACCGTTTTCGAGAAAATCGAAAAAAGGTGCAAAATACATGGTATAAAGTGGCTCTTCTGGTAAGCTTATTTTGATGAAAAAGGTTTTGTAATGTCTCGGGCGTATATTTGTCTTAAATATAAAATTTCAGTTTCATAGGACTTACCGTTTCCGCTCGGGAGTTACCACACACACACACACACACACACACACACACAGACCTTTTTACGGGACTTGATTATTTGGACTGAGGGGACCCTAAACCGTGTATTTCCGTTGAAAACTGGAATTCGAAAATTTTCACGATTGCAATACTTCCCCTTACTATATATAGTATGTGAAAGTAAAAAGAGATACACATCAATTTATTGATTTATCGAAGATCAATCAGTTTATCATTGTCACTACATTCATATTTTTTTATTGTCATATTAATGTTCTCATGTTTGTATACCTGATGATGGCTCACAAGTTTGAGCCGATACGTCGACAAAATTAAAATATTCAAAAAACGACTGACTCCCGAATACTTCTACCTGCAATATTTGTATTAATGAAATAATGTACGATTTCTTTTCAACGTTCCAGGTTCTACACTATTTTCAGGTGATTTCGTTTGCTAATTCAAACCTTCTTCATTTTTTATTTGCAACATCAGAATATTGACATTAGGAGATGTAACTAATTCTTTATTTCTAAGTAAAATTGAATTATTCCTTTCCTTCTTTGAGGATCGCAAATGTAAGATCGCTGACCAACGTATATTTATGTTGAACAAAGTGCTATTACGAGGGAAGGATTTTTTCGGAATTCTTGGCGCTAACGATATCGGTAGACAAAATAAAGAGTATAGATATCGATTTTCTTTTCTAAATTGTACATGAAATCGGATCGGAAGGAATGTATGAGGTCTTAGAGCGCAGTGCTTTATCTAAAAGTCACTATCTGATTAATCTATTTCAACGAGAGAGATAATGACTATCTCAAAGTTGGGAAACAAGTGGTAGCGATACATCATATCACTCACGTTAATTGACCGTTGAATTAGTAATTGGTCGCTAAGTGGGGCACTCGACAGTGATTCAAGCCCGAGCGAGACTTGTACACGGTGGTGTCGACACGAGCTATAAGATGCAGTGTTGAGGCGCCATCGGGGGCAATAAGGGACAACGATATTAAAAAACTATTAAGATTGAGGGGCTACCGAATATGGTGGCAACACTGATTACCTTCCTTCGGTATCGTGATTAGAGAAAGCGCATTATGGTTGCGCCAATTCTCCCTTCAAATTCTCACAATCACGACTTCCATCTAATCCAGGCGCCTGTCACCGTTTCGTTATTTCCTCCTCGCTGTGATAATGCAGTACACATCAAGAGACATTTTTACTTTCACTTACTATATTTAGTAAGGGAAAGTATTGCGATCGTGAAAATTTTCGAATTCCAGTTTTCAACGGAAATGCAAATTTTAGGGTCCCCTGAATCCAAATAATCAAGTCCCGCAAAAAGGTCTCTGTGTGTGTGTGGTAACTCCCGGGCCGAAACGGTAAGTCCTATGAAACTTAAATTTCATATTTAAGACAAATATACGCCCTAGACGTTACAAAACCTTTTTCATCAAAATGAGCTTACCAGAAGAGCTATATCGGTGTAAAATTTAATGGGCTTTAATATAAGTTAGGTTTCATTCTGATTAAAATGGTCTGACAGGGCTTAAATGCCGATATTTTAAATTTTCTTCCCCTAAAATACCTTTAATTTTGTTGATTCTATAAAAATAACTATATTATCTTGTTACCACTGATTAAAAACAGGTAAATATATAAATTGAATGAATTCGATACCCAACAAAAAGAGAAAACTGAAAAAATATTTGTTTAATGCAATTTTTATTTTTTTAACTTAAGAACAGTAATATACATGTATAATATACCGTTGGAAAGCTAAATATTTTAGAAAAAATATTATCTCATACACAAGCTTTTAAAAGTTAATAGAGAGTGATGAAAAGCCGATAAAACTAACTGATTATTTTAGATAATAATATAATAGATTTTTTAATAAAACACATGTTTCTATAGAAATTCCATTGAACTAATTCTTTAATGGTTTCACTCATTTTTATCTCTTACTGTATTAGAAAATTCTGTAATCGATTCTAAAAACAGAGGTAAGAGAATGTCGTGTGTTGTCCGCACCAGATTTTTCAATAGGTTCTTCTGGTGATTATAGAAAAAGTTTCTGTAACCCACAAATATACCACTCTGTATAATATATGAACCTCAAAATCTGTAGTTGGGTATAGAAAACTTCGCATTGTTTTTTTCATGATTGTGATAATCTGACTCTATATATTCCGCATATAGTTAATTGAAAATAAAAATGAATATCTTTTCTATGATTGGACAGTAAAAGTCTTAAAAGTTAAACATCGATGAATATAATTATTAAATATTGAAAATGATATTTTAGAATAAGAAAGGTTTTGGTGAAATCAAAGCAGATGCATTTTATAAATATTTATTGTGGATATAATTAGTTGACCGTTGAGAATTACTGAAGGAATTAGTCCGGGTGGCGGTCATTAAATGAAACAACTGAATAGTTTCAACTATTTTATTGTTTGCCAACGTTTTGAGTTTCCACTCACCTACCAGACGCCCTGATGATGACCCACAATGGGGGTCGAAACGTTGGCAAACAATAAAATAGTTGAAACTATTCAGTTGTTTCATTTAATGACCGCCACCCCCCTTGTACTATTTAATGTACCTTCATATAAATATTTATATATATATGATTTAAATAACTATTTCCCTTTAATAAAATTCCCATTGATCTGTATTATAGCCTTAGTAGACTATAACTCAATGAATTTCTTTTGATAGGCGCCTGTTGAACTAAAACTTTATGTTCCGTACTCAAAGGGAAAAGGACCATAAATATCTCACGAGCCAAAGCTATTTTTATAAAATTTTAATTTACAACAAACCCCTTTCGTTTTGATTGAAAGCTGTAGTAATCAGATGGTTTTATGTTGGTCTGTCGTTAAATGGTTCTTAATAAATTAGTTTTATACCTTGCGTCTTTAATGAACAACTGGCTTTTAAAACTAAATATCGTTTACAATAAATCACCTTAAGTCTTCTTAAGTATACATTTTTTTATTTCATTGAGTTAAATACGATTTGGAATATCTTAAAGTATTACTTTATCTCTCTATTTTCCTTATGAACAATGTATCATATGAAAACAATGACAATACAAAAAGGTGTATATTGAATTAAACAAGAAAGTATTTATTCTCTTAATTAATTAATTCAGTCTCTGTTTTTATTCACGTTTGGTGCTCAAGCTAAATTCTTACAAAAATAACTAAGAAAACTTTGAAATTGTCATTAGTATTTGAACAGTATAAATACTTATAATAAGAACACCCTGACACAAAATCTCATAAATTCAAAAATTTTAGTTTTCAAAATTACTTAAAATACACTTACACGATTCTATGTTTCAAGATGTATATTGACTCGAGCATCTAGATGTACATACTGTCCTCATTACAACCATCTAAGTACCTAGGCTTTAGTTATCGAATTTATTACAAAATCTAGCATATATTACTTTTTGTGTATTTCAATTTGGATGCATTGCTTTTACAGTTCCCAAGATGTAATTAGCTTTATCAGAATCCCAAAATTTCTTAGTATTCTCGAAGGATACATAAGTTTTATCATAAAAGATTGGATTAAGTTGGAGGTTAATTGACGACTGGTGACGCGGCTGACTGAGAGGCGCTGGCAACTCCTAGTAAGTAAACAGTTGCTAATCCTCTACCTTTGTATCCTAATCCTCTCAATTAATTACTCAATTTTTAGTATACCTCCAAATATGAACATGGAAACACGCGATTTTCGAGTAATATTTTTGTACGAGTTTAAACTCTGCCATTCAGCAGCTGAGGCCGCTAGAAATATTTGCAAGGCGTTTGAGGAAGGGAGTGTTAATGATCGGACAATTCGCCGTTGGTTTGCTAAGTTTTCAGCTGGGATACCGACTTAAGAAACTTGCCCCGAGGAAGACCTCCGTCCGTAATAGACAACGATGTTCTCAAACATACAGTAGAAGGAAACCCTTACCAAACAGTTAAAGGACTCTCAGCACAACTAAATGCAAGTGCATCTACCGTTTCCAGACATATAAAGTGTATTGGGAAAGTAAAAAAGTTCGATACATGGGTACCTCATGATCTCACTGAGCGGCATGTTTTCAAAACATAGCGTGCAAAAATTGAAAGAACTGGGCTACGAAGTTCTTCTGCACCCACCATATTCTCCCGACTTGTCTCCAACAGATTACCACCTGTTCAGGAATTTTGACAACTTCGTCAAAGGAAAACTTTTTGAAAATGATGATCAAGTGACAAGTGCGTTTTCAGATTTTGTTTCACTTCAAAGGTCAAAGTTTTTCAGTTCGGGGATATAAAAGTTGGTATCACTTTGGGAAATATTATTTTATTTTTTTTTTTCTATTTCTTTATTTAAGTTTACTTATTCTTCTTTATATTTTTTTATTCATTTTATTTTTGTTTTACCCTGTACATATAGAATGAATGATTTCTTATAGTACTAATACCTATTGCTCAATATAGTGGTAGATTGTATTATTTCCAAATAAAGCAATACAATTTTTTTTTTTTTTTTTTTTTATTTATTGCGAAATATTACAATTTGTTACCTAATGAACAGTAGTAATAGTGATGTAGTACACATTCATACAATATATACAGAATAATGATAAAGTCAAATTACATAAAAACGGAAATAAATAAATTCAAATATATACAAGAAAATAACAATCAATAAGAACAAAAAAACAACAACAACCTGTAGTAGAGATAAATACAATTTGGGAAATAAATAAAAATCATACAAGCAAACTTAACTATATACAATATATACAATCTGCTAAAGGGACCCTAGACTCGGCTGTTCCCTCCACAAGTAGGGGAGAAGCCGAATCCAAGAGATCCTAGCGCCTCTCACTCAGCGCTTCACTGGTGTAAGCCAGTGGAGGCAAAAAGCAAGTAAAAAAAAAAAAAAATTTGGAAGTTACCATGTCTTACTTATTTCCCATTGTAATATTATTCAATACTGCTTAGTGTACTACTTATTACTATTATCTTATTATTGCTTGTTATGAATTAAAATTTTGATAAATAATAGATTCATTGGTATTTAATTTACATAACTCTATAGTACTTAGTTGTAAGTTGTAAGTTTATAAACTTTTACGTCTTACTGAAACGATTAAGTGATATTTCTTGAACGGTTATTGGAGTTTCTGATGTGGATAATTTATTTTTTCCATACATTAGTATGTTCATAATTATTAAAAAAACAAAAAGAAAACCTCAACACACCTTTTTTCCCGTAGACCTCAGGTACAGTAATTTATTTTGTACTTAGCATTGCAGAATAATAATAGGGGTACTCACTGCGTTTGATATAGCATGCTATTTGTGTTATTTTGCTAAATCCGTCGAGTTTCTACAGTTATTTCCTGTATAAAATTGATGGGTTTAGCACAAATAGCACAAATAGCATGCTATAGCAAACGGGGTGAGTACCCCTAATGTTATATTTGGCTGCTATGCATTGTTAATGTGCTAAACTCATCAATTTTATACAGGAAATAACTGTAGAAACTCGACGGATTTAGCAAAAGACATCTTTAAGGCATGTATGCTAAGTGTTAATTTTTAGATGATTTATTTAGAGTGAACGATGATACCATAGATTATAATTATATAATCACCATTGTTATACATCTTTGAATACTGTCCTGATGAAGGATATAACGAAATATCTATTGTTGTCGGGTTTGATTGTGCTCTGTTCTCAACAACGCTGGGACAGTTGTGAAAGTCTCTTGCGCAAGATATCAAAGGATAAGTTGTGTCCTGGGTAAAGATAGCTCGCACGGTGGTGACACACCCCATCAGGAATTAGAATTTCAAATGGAAGCCATAAGTGGCGGCTGGAGGCGGTACCCGCCGGATCCCGACCAATGGGAGACGCCCCCTTCGATCGTCCCGGCTCGCTATTGGCTGTAATCAGCTCTCGATGCAATTATGCAAAATCTTCCTCGGGGCAATTAGTTCCTTGGTTCGTTTGCCTTCGCCTCTCCCCTCTCGCCGCTGTTTGAGTCATTGTTATATCTCGTATTTATGGTTACTGAATTCATCAGCGCGCATTTACATAGGTTACAGCAGTCGGTCTGCCCTGGAGGATCGAGGACATCGCGTTGCGGACTTCTTTTGACGTAGCTGGATTTCCATGAAAAAGGCATTTGTTGTCTCGGCCTGGTTTCACAGGGTCATATTTGTATTTGAAAAGTATACAAGGCTTGTCGAATGGACGATTCAAGGTTTGCTCAGACAAGCACACTCATTTACTTGGAAAGTTGACTTAAAAACTGTTCCTATTTTTATTTTATGAACAAATTACAAAAAAAAAAAAATATAATATATATATTATTTATAGAATAGAATAGAAAAAATAATTTTTATTCTGGGACCGGGTCCCTTAAGAACAATATGATATGTACAATTAACATATACAATGTGTCTGGCCACAGGACCAAAGGATTATAATTAATTCTTATTTACAAAGCTTTAAGAAGAAAAGTAGGATACAATAAAACAAAAAGAGTAAAATAAATGAATAACTTCTGATATGTTGAACTAAACTTAACATTGAAACTGATTCATAATAATTGATCGATATAGAAACATGAACAATAAATAATAAATTTACTTTTTGAATAGATATTTGATTTGAAAACTCAGGCTTGTGGAGCGTCTGTTTGAGATGACAATAGATACTCGAACAGCTGGGACTTAATGATGGTAGAGAAGAAGCATAGCGGATTTGAGTAGGTAGGGAATTCCAGAGAGTAGTAAAGCGGACAAGAAAGGAATGTTCAAAACTTGTTCTGTGGGCAGGAATATAAAGGTCAGAATGGCGCGATCTTGTTTGGAGCGGGCGGACGGACGATTTAAATTGCAGAATTTTATCTATGCGACGTTCCGAGAATTTATTGTTCTCATAATCATGCAATTTTGGACAAAATAGTGTCTTAATTAGACATGTGTAATCTACAAACTTTGAAAGAATTGTCTTATCATTTTCTTATCGCAGTGTTCTTTCAGTGTTTGTATACTACACATGTCTAACTAAGACACTATTTTGTCCAAAATTGCATGATTATGAGAACAATAAATTCTCGAAACGTCGCATAGATAAAATTGTTTATTCATTGACTGAAACCTGAGAACAACAGAAACTTATATATATATATATATATATATATATGTTCCCTTAACTACATGAATTTAATGAATTATTAAATTTCTCATTATTATGTGTAAGGAAGTAAGGTATCAACAAATACAGAAAAAGTAAACATGAGTCATTCACTACTGTTTTTTATTTTTTTCAAATTGGAGATATCCCACCGGACCCTACATAGACACAAAGGCCAAACAACAAAATTAAGATAACTGAATGTAGTTAACGAAATCATGGCTGTCTCATCGCAGAGCTTATATAATACACTTGGATTTGGATAATAAAATGTGAATTATTTATATTTTCTTTTTAACCGAATGACGTAAAAATTGTAAATAAGCTATTACACAATATCGGATTCCCATATTCCAGAATAGTTAATAATAATAATAATTAGCTTACCGAACCCGAAGTTCGATGCCGATACCACCACATTCTGTCTACACAGACTCGTCCAATGTTCACCATTCAAGCCCAAGCCCCCGAGGTCAGCCTTAACGCAATCCTCCCATCAATGTTTCGGCCTACCAGTCGGATCAGCGAATACCAACTTTCTTGGAATCTGATCCTCACCGAGCCCAACAACTTTACTCGCCCATTTAAGTCTCCGCGATGCTATCAACTCAATTACATTCACAGAGTACAAGTTCCGCAATTCCGCGTTGTGCAACCTTTTAAACACCCCAGTGGCCTCATCTCTCTTCGGACCAAATATTTTACGCAGTACCTTATTTTCGAAAACCTTAAGCCGTTGTTCATCCTTCAAAGTAAGCGGCGACGTTTCACATCCGTAAAGAACCGTCGGAAGAATAATAGTTTTATAAATTTTAATATTTAAGTCTCTAGATAGAAGCCGCGAACTAAGTAACTTAGCAACTGAATAATAACAGGCATTTCCCACCTTTAATCGGGACTTTATTTCTTCCTGGATTCCAGAACAGTTACCTTAGGAAATAATAGATCGATTTCATCTGCATGAAAATTGGTATGACCCTGCACTAAGAACGTCGTAGCCAAATTATCTCTGATTTGTTGCATTATCTGTACTAAAATAGTTAAATTAAAATTCATTAAGATAAACTATTCTAAGAAAAAAAAACAGGCAAATATATAATAATATTAAATCGCCGAGAATAGCTGAAAGCAGGAATCCCTTTATACGGTAACACTTAATTTTATTCGACTTAATTAATTATGAGATTTTCATTTTCTTAATGTAAATATTTTATATGATTAGTAGCAGAAACGGTGGCGATTTTGGTGATATTGATGTATCAGGGCATACTTTTGAACACGTAGAGAAATTCAAGTATTTAGGTTCAATTATAACTGGAAAAAATGAAATCCAGGAAGAAATAAAGTCCCGGTTAAAGGTGGGAAATGCGTGTTATTATTCAGTTGCTAAGTTACTTAGTTCGCGGCTTCTATCTAAAAACTTAAAGGTTAGAATTTATAAAACTATTATTCTTCCAACGATTCTTTACGGATGTGAAACGTGGCCGCTTACTTTGAAGGATGAACAACGGCTTAAGGTCTTCGAAAATAAGCTATTGCGTAAAATATTTGGTCCGAATAGAGATGAGGCCACTGGGGAGTTTAGAAGGTTGCACAACGCGGAAATGCGGAACTTGTATCCTGTGAATATAATTGAGCTGATTGCATCGCGGAGACTCAAATGGGCGAGTAAAGTTGTTGGGCTCGATGACGAGCGGATTCCGAGAAAGTTGGAATTTGCTTATCCGACTGGTAGGCGTCCGAAAGGTAGGCCGAAGCGTAGATGGGAGGATTGCGTTAAGGCTGATCTCGGGAGCTTGGGCTTGATTGGTGAACATTAGACGAGTCTGTGTAGGCAGAATTTGGTGGTATCGGCATCGAACCTTCGGGTTCGCTAAGCCTATTATTATTATTATAAATATTTTAAATGATTCAAAACATCGTTTTTGATTATTCCTGATAGTACAAAAAAATAAAATCCTCATTTCCTTTTTAATATAAAAAAAATGATTTATAATAATTGGTCATATGGACGTTTCCAAAACATAGTTTTGAAGTTTAGTAGTAAATATCGTATTTATTAACTAAAGTAAGTAATATAAATTTTACTTATGCTTGATAAATTCATTTATGCTAGTTAAATTAAGTCCGTGTATTTATGTTTAACGTCATATGCATTTTCTTATCATAGTGAAAGCAAGGTCAATAAATACTTAATTTTATGTTGATATTAATCAATCGTTTTATTTTCTTTATCTGGTAATAGTTTTATATTAAGATGGAAAGGACTTGACATTTCTATAAAGATACGATTTACTGCGAATCATTTCGAAGTGTGCGATTGATGGCAAATATGACATGTTTTAAAAGAAAAAATATACATATTGATCTATTTTTATGTGTATTGCATCTTTTGATTTTTAAGATGTTAATTAGATGTTTATATCAAAAATTTTCCATTAAGGAAAAAACAATGTAAGCTGTGTTATTAGCAACCCAATTAAGTTGGGCAGCACACACCCAATTTATCCATCACCTCAGAAACATTCGAGAAAAAAAAAAGTACAGTAAGATTTAAACTATGGTTAATAGGAACCTTTTTTTTTTTTTTTTTTCTCTCTGGCGCGACAGGACGTGTAAGCCCTTGTCCGCTTGGTATAATCACGTTTCTCGATGAAATGTTTAGGGTGTGGTCATCACTCTTTACGCCTATTTTGCGAGTTGCCACCAGTAGGCTGACGAGTCTCACTACTCGGGGGAGAGGCTGTGAGTGAATCCCCATTTAATTATATTCTTATAAAAGTCCCGCTAGGACTGGGACTCGAACTCACATCTCTTGCGTGGGAGACTAGCGCGCTAGCCACTCACCTACCGGCTCCCCTCTTTTATCTTCTGATTTCTTAAGAGCCCTTATTTCATTTCCCTTCTTCTCCTATCCTTATGTTAGATATTCAGTCATCGTGTTCGTTAAGTTTATTGTAAAAACGAGAATAATATTGAGGATGTTTAGTCGACTGTAGAAACTCTTATAGGTGGAATAATCAGGAATCAGTCATTTTTAGAAAAAAAATTTTTAATTTTTTTTTAAATTTTTTATTTATTTATTTCTTTATTTTATTTTTTTTTATTTATTTTTTTTATTTATTTTTTTTAATTATTTTTTTTAATTAAATAAAAAATTTCAAAAAAAGACTGATTCCTGATTATTTCACCTAGAAAACGAGAATAGAGTATAGATAGAATTTCTTTTAATTTAATTGGCTGCTATCTTGTTTTTTTTTTTCATAGCCCATATGAAGAGCCACTACTTAGGCCGAAACGTCAGTATACAAATTAAATAATTTAATCTCATCAGTGCGCTTTCATGATGACAGCACCCTCAACCATCTTCCCCACCGGAACAATAACATTCTCAAATTTTCAACGGTCAACAATAACACCGTCATGGCGAAACTCTTCTAGTTTATCTTCTTTCTCTATAGAGCTTTTCGTCCGACATATTATCTGTGTTATAAACCTATTTGATTATTTCATCCAGTGATTTATTGTTTTGTACCTCAGTCACGTGCTCTTATATAGATGAGTATTCTTCGGTATTTCTTGCAAGTAGCGTTTTGTAACATCCAGGAGTGGTGCACATCGCTCGCTTATCCTTGGCCTGGAGACGACCCTAAGAAAAGAGGACAAGGAGGAAGCCGTGGAAAGGCTAAGCGGCGGAAGAGGCAGAAATAGCCCAAGACAAAAGAAACCATTTAATAATAACTGTCCATGGTTTCCGTGGCACTCCTCGAAGCCGCTCCCTTCCTCGCCATCTTCGCCGCCTACCCTTTTCCTCTATATGTCTTTGCATACAATTGTGTACTTTTGATATTGTCTTAATGGCTCTCATCAATTAAACTCTAAAGTGAGATTTCTTCAGCTTATATCATTATATCAGTTCTCTTACAGGGAAACATACACATACCTTCTTTTTCTACACATTTTTCTCAACGTGACCCCAACTTTTTTATCTCCGAACTAAAATAGTCTGAGCTTTGAAGTGAAACAAAATGTGAAAACGCACTTTTCACTTGATCATCATTTTCAAAAAGTTTTCCTTTGACGAAGTTGTCTAAATTCCTGAACAGGTGGTAATCTGTTGGGACAACTTGCTGCCGCTCAGTGAGATCATGAGGTACCCATGTATCGAGCTTTTTTACTTTCCCAATACGCTTTAAATGTCTGGAAACGGTAGATGCACTTGCATTTAGTTGTGTTGAGATTCCTTTAACTGTTTGGTAGAGGTTTCCTTCTACTGTATGTTTGAGGACATCGTTGTCTATTACGGATGGAGGTCTTCCTCGGGGAAAGTTTTCCAAGTCGGTATCCCCAGCTGAAAACTTAGCAAACCACCGGCGAATGGTCCGTTCATTGACACTCCCTTCCCCAAACGCCTTGCAAATATTTCTAGCGGTTGTTTATAATATGTATAATGTTATGTATGTTATGTATAATACAAAGTTGGAGGATTAGTAACTGTTTACTTTAAATATGTAAAGATTCGGAAGAAAACAACAGAGACCTGCAAAATCCTTTATGTATTTCAGAAACTATAAAAACGGACATTTCATGTGAATCAACCAAATACAATACAATAAGTAAATGTTATATCTACTAAGAAACTGCCCGTTCAGTATGTGGTCAAATCGTTTATATGTTATTTGAATATAGTTTGTTGTAGTTAAAATACTGAAGTCAATTCGGAGAGTATATTGTTTCAAACATTTAGTGGTGTGTTCGTTGTCAGTCCTAAAAATTGGAATTGAAACATTTCCATTTTTTAAATGTGTCTTTTACCTAAATATCTCATTTGACGCAGATCAATTTTTTTTCAATAAACTTATTTCTATCTATTTTTTATTATGTGAATTAAAAGCTATATGAATAAATTAAGGGAATGTTCTGCTTTGGTAATCTTCTGACGACCAGATACCTGACCAAGCATTCAATATTATCCCAATTAAGTATAATAAGGATTGAAAAGATATTTTCAAATGTTTAATGAATATTTTATTTATATGTTTAATATATTTTATTTATTTTTTTATTATTTTGTTTCTTTTGTTAACTATTAAACATACTAATCATCTTTATTTTTGTTTCAGGTTTGTTAAAAAGTCCAATGACAAGTTAAAAGTGATTTATTTCCTCCCTAGTAAGTACAATTTCATAAACCACATTTCTTAGTGAACTCAAAGTACTGTTCTTATCGGAGACAATTTAATAATAAAATATAAAGCTTAACAACTCTTACATAGAAAACTCGATCAAATGAATCATTCATATATTTATTCATATGCGATTGATTTATCCATTTAAAGAAAACAGTTTGATATTTCTTATCCATTGTAAAATAAGATAAGCCAGCTGTTAGGTAACTGTAGAATGATGCTGATAAAATTCTGAGATCATTCTATATCCATATATTTTCACTTTCATCATTTTATCTATTTGAAAATGGAACTATCAATGAGTTTAGATTTCAGATAGAGGAGATTTAGATAATTGAATATATGATTATAACATTGTTCAATCCTTGAGAAACATATATTTATGGTATCTAATCTACATATATTATTTTAATTAAGAGTCTCATCATATATTTACAAATATATTTCCTTACTTTTGAATCCAGGAAGAAATAAAGTCCCGGTTAAAGGTGGGAAATGCGTGTTATTATTCAGTTGCTACATTACTTAGCTCGTGACTTCTGTCTAAAAGCTAATAAGACGTAATATAAATATAGACTTTAAATTGATTTTAAAAATGCTTATGATTCAATAGACCGGCAGAAGCTTTATAACATCATGATTGAACAGGGAATACCTAGAAAGTTAGTAAACCTAGTAGAGATGTGTTTGTCGGAAACATTTCATTAAGTTACACTCGGTCATAATTGAGACGTTGATTTCCAAAAGGTACTATATCCATTCTAGCAAATTTTACAGGAAGCGCGAAAATCTCTCATTACTATATTATTAAACCAGCTAATTTGGGTCTTTTAGGCCTTAAAATTTAGAATTATTTTTTTACTATAATAATAACATCATATTAAAGTTATGAAATGAATTTTTTTATAATGATTTGGAACGAAAATAAATGCTTAATTAGTACTTTTAGAAAATGTCCGCATTTCTAAATCGTGTTTTTTAAGGACTTGAGAATTCATTAGATAACATCAAATATAATATTTAGATAAAAATAAATGATGAGAATACAAATATGTAAAAAAATCAATTTCGTAAAAATGTCCTTTAGTACGTTTTGGAAATCAACGTCTCAATTGCTCCGGGAGATTTGAGTTGCGATCGGGTTTGAAGCAGGGTGACTCCCTTTCACCTGTTTTGTTTGCTATAGCTTTAGAATATGTCATAGCAAAGGTGATGTGTACCGAGAAAGGTTTGTATGGGTGACAAGATTATGGTTTTGGGGTGTGCCGATGATTCGTTACTGCTAGATGAAGACACGGAAACCATACAACTAACTACAAGTGTGGTAAAGAAATAGGACTCGAATTTAATACCGATAAGACGAAATATATGATTATTCGCAGAAACAGTGGCGATCTTGGTGATATTTATATATCAGGGCATACTTTTAAACACGTAGAGAAATTCAAGTATTTTAGGTTCAATGACAACAAGAAAAAATGAAATCCAGGAAGAAATTAAGTCCCGGTTAAAGGTGGGAAATGTGTGTTATTATTCAGTTACGGATGTGAAACATGGCCGTTTACTTTGTAGGATGAACAACGGCTTAAGGTTTTCGAAAATAAGGTACTGCGTAAAATATTTGGTCCGAAGAGAGATGAGGCCACTGGGGACTTTAGAAGGTTGCACAACGCGGAATCACGGAGCTTGTACCCTGTGAATATAATCGAGTTGATAGCATCGCGGAGACTGAATGGGCGCGTAAAGTTGTTGGGCTCGGTGAGGATCGGATTCCAAGAATGTTGGTATTCGCTGATCCGAAAGGTAGGCCGAAACGTCTATGGGAGGATTGCGCTAAGGCTGATCTCGGGAGCTTGGGCTTGCACGGTGAACATTGAACGAGTCTGTGCAGGCGGAGTTTGGTGGTATCGGCATCGAATCTTCGGCTTCGGTAAGCCTATTATTATTTCCTTACTTTTAGTAAATCTTGCAATATTGTGATGAGACAGAGTAATTAAAAGCTAGAATGTAAAGTCTTTACATTAATTTATTGTCAAGAATGCTGTACTCACTAGATACATAAAAAAAAAAAATATATGTATATATATATTAGCTTTGCCTTAGTAGTGCATTATTATATCGAACATGTGAGTAATGGATTATGATATACTTAATCCTACACCTAAATTCTATTGGTCGATAAACCTTATACGTACCTTATATTTATTGCATTCTTTTTGAATTGCATTTAATTATTACGAACATTGTTTGGATATTTTTCCATCTTGATCACGTTAAAAAAAAAATTGCATTACATGATTTGCCAAGGTTAGCAGCTACCACATTTCCTTCAATTAATATATGCTTTTACTCAATTATGTAACTAATCACCGTTTACAAACCTAAACAAATTATTCTTCGTTCATGCTGCATAAGAAATGTTTCTTTTGAATGCACTAGACTAGAAAACTATTTAATTGTCTAATTTTGTTTCTCTCCCTTTTTATTTGGTTTATTAATGCGTGTGTCATTTGCGATACGATCATGTGAATCTGATGTTATTATTTAATAATAATAGGCTTACCGAACCCGAAGGTTCGATGCCGATACCACCAAACTTCGCCTGCACAGACTCGTCCAATGTTCACCGTTCAAGCCCAAGCCCCCGAGATCAGCCTTAATGCAATCCTCCTATCGACGCTTCGGCCTACCTTTAGGACGCCTACCAGTCGGTTCAGCGAATACCAACTTTCTCGGAATCCGTTCCTCACTAAGCCCAACAACTTTACTTGCCTATTTGAGTCTCCGCGATGCTATCAACTCAATTATATTCACAGGGTACAAACTCCGCAATTCCGCGTTGTGCAACCTTCTAAACTCCCCAGTGGCCTCATCTCTCTTCGGACCAAATATTTTACGCAGTACCTTATTCTCGAAAACCTTAAGCCGTTGTTCATCCTTCGAAGTAAGCGGCCACGTTTCGCATCCGTAAAGAACCGTTGGAAGGATAATAGTTTTATAAATTATAATAATAATTAGAATAATAGTTATTTTTTAATAATGTTTATAATTGTAATTTGTTTCTGTCAGTGCGAAATTTTCACGTAATTGTCATTTTACAATGTTTATACTTTCACTTACCTATATATGGAATATGCAGTAAGGTAAAGTATTGCGATCGTGAAACTTTTTCGAATTCCGGTTTTCAACGGAAATACACGTTTTTAAGGTTCCCTGAGTCCGAATGAACAAGTCCCGCAAAAAGGTCTGTGTTTGTGTCCGTGTGTGTGTGTGGTAAGTCCAGCGCGAAAACTATTGTTTTTTTTTTTTTTTTCATCAAAATCAGCTTACCAGAAGAGGCACTTTATACCATGCTTTGCACTTATTTACGATTCTCTCAAAAATGGCTTTAACGATTTTTATTAAACTCGTTATATCGATATAACATTTAATGGACTTTAATATCCTGTAGGTTTCATTCTGATTGATATAGTCTGAAAGAGCTTAATTGCCGATATTTCAAAATTTCAACGCACAACGCGGAATTGCGGAGCTTATACCCTGTGAATATGATTGAGTTGATAGCATCGCGGAGACTAAAATGGGCGAGTAAAGTTGTTGGGCTCGGTGAGGATCGGATTCCGAGAAAGTTGGTATTCGCTGATCCGACTGGTAGGCGTCCGTCTATGGGAGGATTGCGTTATGGCTGATCTCGGGGGCTTGGGCTTGAACAGTGAACATTGGACGAGTCTGTGCAAGCGGAGTTTGGTGGTATCGGCATCGAACCTTCGGGTTCGGTAAGCCTATTATTATTTCCTTACTTTTACTTTTAGTAAATCTTGCAATATTGTGATGAGGCAGAGTAATTAAAAGCTAGAATGTAAAGACTTTACATTAATTTATGGTCAACAATGCTGTACTCACTAGATACAAAAAAAAAATGTAATTGAAAATTTCACGTAATTGTCATTTTACAATGTTTTTACTTTCACTTACCTATATATGGAATATGCAGTAAGGTAAAGTATTGCGATCGTGAAACTTTTTCGAATTCCGGTTTTCAACGGAAATACACGTTTTTAAGGTCCCCTGAGTCCAAATGAACAAGTCCCGCAAATAAGTCTGTGTTTGTGTCCGTGTGTGGTAAGTCCAGTACAAAAACTTAAAGTCGTACTATATTTAAGACAACTATTTCTCCGAGATGTTACAGCAACTTTTTCATTAAAATCAGCTAACCAGAAGAGCCACTTTATACCATGATTTGCACTTATTTACGATTTTCTCAAAAATGGCTTTAACGATTTTTATTAAACTCGTTATATCGATATAACATTTAATGGACTTTAATATCCTGTAGGTTTCATTCTGATTGATATAGTCTGAAAGAGCTTAATTGCCGATATTTCAAAATTTCAACGCACAACGCGGAATTGCGGAGCTTATACCCTGTGAATATGATTGAGTTGATAGCATCGCGGAGACTAAAATGGGCGAGTAAAGCTGTTGGGCTCGGTGAGGATCGGATTCCGAGAAAGTTGGTATTCGCTGATCCGACTGGTAGGCGTCCGTCTATGGGAGGATTGCGTTATGGCTGATCTCGGGGGCTTGGGCTTGAACAGTGAACATTGGACGAGTCTGTGCAAGCGGAGTTTGGTGGTATCGGCATCGAACCTTCGGGTTCGGTAAGCCTATTATTATTTCCTTACTTTTACTTTTAGTAAATCTTGCAATATTGTGATGAGGCAGAGTAATTAAAAGCTAGAATGTAAAGACTTTACATTAATTTATGGTCAACAATGCTGTACTCACTAGATACAAAAAAAAAATGTAATTGAAAATTTCACGTAATTGTCATTTTACAATGTTTTTACTTTCACTTACCTATATATGGAATATGCAGTAAGGTAAAGTATTGCGATCGTGAAACTTTTTCGAATTCCGGTTTTCAACGGAAATACACGTTTTTAAGGTCCCCTGAGTCCAAATGAACAAGTCCCGCAAATAAGTCTGTGTTTGTGTCCGTGTGTGGTAAGTCCAGTACAAAAACTTAAAGTCGTACTATATTTAAGACAACTATTTCTCCGAGATGTTACAGCAACTTTTTCATTAAAATCAGCTAACCAAAGAGCCACTTTATACCATGATTTGCACTTATTTACGATTTTCTCAAAAATGGCTTTAACGATTTTTATTAAACTCGTTATATCGATATAACATTTAATGGACTTTAATATCCTGTAGGTTTCATTCTGATTGATATAGTCTGAAAGAGCTTAATTGCCGATATTTCAAAATTTCAACGCACAACGCGGAATTGCGGAGCTTATACCCTGTGAATATGATTGAGTTGATAGCATCGCGGAGACTAAAATGGGCGAGTAAAGCTGTTGGGCTCGGTGAGGATCGGATTCCGAGAAAGTTGGTATTCGCTGATCCGACTGGTAGGCGTCCGTCTATGGGAGGATTGCGTTATGGCTGATCTCGGGGGCTTGGGCTTGAACAGTGAACATTGGACGAGTCTGTGCAAGCGGAGTTTGGTGGTATCGGCATCGAACCTTCGGGTTCGGTAAGCCTATTATTATTTCCTTACTTTTACTTTTAGTAAATCTTGCAATATTGTGATGAGGCAGAGTAATTAAAAGCTAGAATGTAAAGACTTTACATTAATTTATGGTCAACAATGCTGTACTCACTAGATACAAAAAAAAAATGTAATTGAAAATTTCACGTAATTGTCATTTTACAATGTTTTTACTTTCACTTACCTATATATGGAATATGCAGTAAGGTAAAGTATTGCGATCGTGAAACTTTTTCGAATTCCGGTTTTCAACGGAAATACACGTTTTTAAGGTCCCCTGAGTCCAAATGAACAAGTCCCGCAAATAAGTCTGTGTTTGTGTCCGTGTGTGGTAAGTCCAGAACAAAAACTTAAAGTCGTACTATATTTAAGACAACTATTTCCCCGAGATGTTACAGCAACTTTTTCATTAAAATCAGCTAACCAGAAGAGCCACTTTATACCATGCTTTGCACTTTATGATTTTTATTAAACTCGCTATATCGATGTAACATTTAATGGACTTTCACTTACCTATATATGGAATATACAGTAAGGTAAGGTATTGCGATAGTGAAAATTTTCGAATTCCAGTTTTCAAAGGAAATACATGTTTAGGGTCTCCTTAGTCTAAATAAACAAGTCCCGCAAAAAGGTCTGTGTTTGTGTCCGTGTGTGTGTGTGTGGTAAGTTCAGCGCGAAAACTATTGTTTTTTTTTTTTTCATCAAAATCAGCTGACCAGAAGAGCCACTTTATACCATGCTTTGCACTTATTTACGATTCTCTCAAAAATGGCTTTAACGATTTTTATTAAACTCGCTATATCGATGTAACATTTAATGGATTTTAATATCCTGTAGGTTTCATTCTGATTGATATAGTCTGAAAGAGCTTAATTGCCGATATTTCAAAATTTCTTCCCCTAAAGTACCTTTAATTTTGTAGTTTTTATAAAATCGGTTATATAAACGAATTTGACATCCAACTTAATGAGATAACTGAAAAAATGTGTTTTTAATGCAATTTTTTTGTTTTTGAACTTAAGAACGATATTATGCATGTATAATATACCGTTGGAATGCCAAAGATTCGAGAAAAAATATTATCTTATACATACTATTGTAAAAGTTAACAGAGAGTGATGGTAACCCGATAAAACAAACCGATTGCCGTAGATAATAATATAATAGATTATTTAATAAAACACTTATTTTCTTCTTAAATCCAATGTAAATAATTCTTTAACAATTTATTTTCGTTTTTAAATTTGTTTAAAAATTCCTAAATTGTTATAAATAACGTAGGTCAGTGAAAGTCGTGTCTTGCCCGCACCAGATTTTTTTATTGATCTTCAACCCTAATTTCAATACATATTTACAGTATAAATTCTATATGCTTATTATTATTGTTGTTTATTTAGTTGATATTAACATAAATATGTTGAGTAACCAAAGCTTGGAGCAGGAGTGCCTTTGGCTGTGGTGCCTAGGTTCTAATTGTCCAATTTCATGGTCCGTTTGTTGACTAGACAACTGCTCGATTTTTCTGTCATCATACTTTGTATTATACAATTCAAAGCTGTTATTTATATTATATTTTATTGTATTATAAAATGACATTAAGTTATTGTATGTGTAATCATTGTTATTACACAAACGTTGTAAAGTTTATATTTAAACTGACACTAGAATTAAGTACATTGATTTAAATGTTTTAACTTTAGGCCTTAACTTATATTACCAACAAAACAAAGCTAACTTAAACTTTTTACTTTCACTTACTATATATAGTAAGGTGAAGTATTGCGATCGTAAAAATTTTCGAATTCCAGTTTTAAACGGAAATACACGTTTTAGGGTCCCCTGAGTCCAAATAACCAAGTCCCGAAAAAAGGTCTGTGAGTGTGTGTGTGTGTGTGGTAACTCTCGGGCGGAAACGGTAAGTCCTATGAAACTGAAATTTCATATTTAAGACAAATGTACTCCCGAGACGTTACAAAACCTTTTTCATAAAAATGAGCCTACTAGATGAGCCACTTTATACCATGCATTTTGCACCTTTTTTCGATTTTCTCGAAAATGGTTCCGACGATTTTGATTAAACTCGCTATATCGATATAAAATTTAATGGGCTTTAATATCGTGTAGTTTTTATTCTGAGTGAAATAGTCTGACAGGGCTTAAATTCCGATATGTTAAATTTTCTTTCTCTAAAGTACCTTTAATTTTGTAGATTCAATAAAAATAACTATATTTTTGTTAACTTAAATGCCGATATTTTAATTTTTTTTTTTTCCTGTAAAGTGACTTTAATTTCGTAGATTTTATAAAATTTAATATGGTATTTAATGCATGGTATAAAGTGACGCTTCTGGTGAGCTCATTTTGATGAAAAAGGTTTTGTAACGTCTCGGGCGTATAGTTCTCTTAAATATGAAATTTCAGGACTTTTCGTTTCCGCCCGGGAGTTATCACACACACAGATACAGACCTTTTTGCGGTACTTGGTTATTTGGACTCAGTGTATTTTCGTTGAAAACTGGAATTCGAAAATTTTCAAGATCGCAATACTTTCCCTTACTATACATAGTAAGTGAAATTAAAAATTGACTGTTTTTTTCAAGTCAGAGAGAAATACCAAAGCCAGATTTTTATTATTATAATACGAATTATTTTGTTCCAGATGTAGTGAGGATTTAAACCAGTTAATGTTTGTTATTTTAGGACAGATTGTATGTCACCCAATAAAAATTATTTTTCTAGAAAAAAAAAAAAAAAAATTGTTATGATTCTCTTGAAATACCGATTCGAGTATGACAGCAAACATTAATAATAATAAATTTAGTCCGATTTTACTTTTAAGAGAGGAAATAAGATGAGTTCTGTGACTAATTAAACCTGAATCAAAGCTCTATACGAGATTTTTTTTTTCAAGTTTGTGTTACAGAAATACTTGACAGTCCCCGAATTGAAAAAGACGGTCGGTTATGACAGGCCTGGATTCAAAAATATTCAGAAGAATTGTCCGGAACTAACAAGTTAGTTTCCTTGCCAGACCCGCCCCCTACCACTCTCTCTCTCTTCCCTCCTTTGGTGGAACGGTGCCACCCCCTTTGAATAGCAGCTCCTTTTAACAGTTACTTTTCAAGCCAATTAAAATTCAATTTAAATAATGTCAGGGCATTTGTAAAGCTCATCGGGGTATCGAGGAAGAAAAAAAAACTGACTCAAAAACCGTTCCATTTTTAATGCAATTTAGTTAGTCGTTTGTATCTTTAGAATTTTCAGCTCTTTCCTTCTAACGTGGTGGTTAAAGAAGATGTGTTATTACTATATTTTACAAAAAAAAAATAAAATAAAATAAAATAGCGTAATTGTATTATATTATAAATATACTTTGTATGTGTTCTAAGTTTAAAAAAATCTGGTGCGGGCAACACACGACTTTCACTTAATCTTCTTTCCATCACTCTCTATTAACTTTTAAAAGTTTGAGAATGAGATAATATTTTTTCTAAAATCTATAGCTTTCCAACGGTATATCATACATGTATATTACTGCTCTTATGTTCAAAAAACGAAAAAATTTATTAAAAATATATTTTTTTAGTTTTTTTCTTTAGTTGGGTATCGAATTCATTCAATTTATATATTTACCTGTTTTTCATCAGCGTTAACAAGATAATATAGTTATTTTTATTGAATCTACAAAAATAAAGGTACTTTTGGGGGAAAATTTAAAATATCGGGATTTAAGCCCTGTCAGACCATTTTAATCAGAATGAAACCTACATTATATTAAAGCCTATTGAATTTTACATCGATATAGCGAGTTTAATCAAAATCGTCAAAACCGTTTTCGAGAAAATCGAAAAAAGGTGCAAAATGCATGGTATAAAGTGTCTCTACTGGTAAGCTCATTTTGATGAAAAAAGTTTTGTCACGTCTCGGGCGTATAGTTCTCTTAAATATGAAATTTAAGTTTCTTAGGACTTTTTCGTTTCCGCCTATGAGGTACCACACACGGACACGGACACACACACACACACACTCAGGGGACCCTAAAACGTGTATTTCCGTTGAAAACTGAAAATGTTCACGATCGCAATACTTCCCCTTACTATATATAGTAAGTGAAAGTAAAAAAGTTGTCCATATGAAACAAGTATGCTGTATTTCTAAGCAGCCCTAATACAGTCAGGATACTTTATTTTAGAAAAAAAGTTTTCCATCTCTGATTTCATGCATAAGCCGAAACTTAGTTTCATTGCCAAACCTTTTTTTCTTAAAATAGTCATAAAAAAGATAAAAAAAATATAATGATGTAGTTTTAATTGACTTTTGATACTATATGATGTAGAAGATGGTTGGGGGTGCGGTCATCAAGAAATAATACAATAATAACAAACGTTTATATTTGTTTTGCGAAACATTGGTGTGTAGTTTTACTCTTTCATTTTTTTTTTTTTAAATAAAAAAAACTCCAAAGGTTAATACACAATGGTTTATAATTTATTTATGGATATTACGGTTTATATAGCTGTTTACGGGTTATTGTTTGTTATTTTATTTATTTATTTAACGTCACTTTATGCTACTATGGCTAATCGGACGATGCTACAGTGGGATTCTAAATTTTGCCTATCCAGGTTTTATTAGGATAGGGGTTTTTAACGAGTACTTGACATTCCACAGGCTCGGGACCACCTTTTAACGTCCCCTCCGAAGGACGGCATAACTAAGGATTTTTTACTCCCATTAAAATTCCTAGGACCACCTGCGGGTTTGAACCCGTGGCCTTTGGCATAGGAGGCTGTTATGCTAACCACCCAGCTACAAGTAATCCCTTTTCAGGTTATTAACTAATATAAAAAGCGATATATTCATAATAAACAAAATGACCAATCACCACTGCTACAAAACGCTACATATGATTCCAGGTTTTCATAAAACACGTACGGTGGTCACCTGTATTTTTTTTTAATTTGTTGCTTGGGTTGTACGTATCTTGTAAGACCTCAAATTTTGAGGAGGTTAATTTTGTTTTTGTCGATTACAAAGGTTATTATTGGAAATATTGGGTTGTGTCACATGAAATGTCCGTTTTCAAGGTATAGGATTTTTATTTTTAAAAAAGTTATTAAAACAAGATAATTTTATTCGAAGTATTTACCTTCTTTTTCTACACATTTTTCCCAACCTGACTCCAACTTTTTTATCCCCGAACTGAAAAACTCTGAGCTTTGAAGAGAAACACAATTTGAAAACGCACTTTTCACTTGATCATCATTTTCAAAAAGTTTTCGTTTGACGAAGTTGTCTAAATTCCTGAACAGGTGGTAATCTGTTGCTGATAAGTCGGGAGAATATGGTGGGTGCGGAAGAACTTCGTACCCACGTATCGAGCTTTTTTACTTTCCCATAAACTTTAAATGTCTGGAAACGGTAGATGCACTTGCATTTAGTTGTGCTGAGAGTCCTTTAACTGTTTGTTAGGGGTTTCCTTCTTCTGAATGGCCGAGTTTAAACTCGTAAAAAATATTACTCGAAAATCGCGTGTTTCCATATTTGGAGATATACTAAAAAGTGGGTAATTGATTGAGAAGCTAATGTTTATAATACAAAGGGAGAGGATTAGTAACTGTTTACTTTAAATATGTAAACATTCGGAAGAAAACAACAGAGATCTGCAAAATTCTTTATGTATTTCAGAAACTATAAAAACGGACATTTCATGTGAAACAACCTAATAATAATCCAAAAATTAGTATTCATAATGATTGAGTTTTGTTGACTGTTGAGAAATTAGATGAAGAAGATGGTTGGGGGTGCGGTCGTAAATTAGATACACACATTTAAAATAAGTGCTATTTTAATTATGTGCCGACGTTTCGGCCTACAATGTGGGCCTTCATCAGGGTTGACTCTGAGACGCTGCCTAAAGGAGTCATAATTAAAATAGCACTTATTTTAAATGTGTGTATCTAATTTATTACCGACCCCCAACCATCTTCCTCATTTAAAAACTAGTATTGATTATTGACTAAATAATTTTTAATGCCAATGTGCTTAATTTGTGATCCTGAAAATATGAAGTTGGTTACCTCCTAATAGAGGATCTGCAAAAATCTATAATGATTCATAATTTACTGTGTAAAAAATAATCCTGATGTCAAATCCGACTAGACTCACTGTCCAAATCAACCGACAAATTTATTAAACCAACGAGTTTAGGATTCCTCCGAGTTAATTCTGGTAAGTTATTCTTTGCTAGTTACTGGATTTATGCTTCAAAATGGTCTATGATTAAAATAATGGGCAGAGCGCCAAGGATACGGTTTTTTTCCGAGCGTCAGAGGATCTGGAAAGATTTAAACCCATACGAACCGCCGTCCAGAAATAGCCATCGATGTACCAGCTGTTAGCGGGAAAATAACCGCATATTTCTGTCGTAGTTTAAGTCAACTGGTCTATAGAGCTTCTGGTTGAGGGGCCCATAACTCTCAGTAAGCTTCGTATATTTCACATGCCGCTCTGCCCAATCATCTCCCAATTTTATCTAACAATTTAACCTATTTTAGCGTAGGAGTAATTTATTACCGTGAGTTTTAAAATTCTTTTTGATGTCAACAGTTCCAAAATCTCTGAAGACTAGTATTGTATTGTACTAACTTATCTGACTAATGACTGGATCAGTTTTAATCCTTTAGTTCTTTGAAGGAAGAGAAATTTAGAGATAAACACCTTTCTTAACCATGATTTTCTCCACAGCGTTTATTTATGTTTGTGTAATTAAAAGCTTACATAATTTTAAGCTATAATAATAGGCTTACCGAACCCGAAGGTTCGATGCCGATACACCAAACTTCGCCTGCACAAACTCGTCCAATGTTCGCCAGTCAAAATCAAGCCCCTGAGATCAGCCTTAACGCAATCCTCCCACCAACTCTTCGTCTAACCTTTCGGACAACTACCAACTTTCTCGGAATCCGTTCCTCACCGTGCCCAACAACTTTACGCGCCCATTGAGTCTCCGGAATTCCGCGTTGTGCACCTTTTAAAGTCCCAGTGGCCTCATCTCTTCGGACCAAATATTTTACGCAGTACCTTATTTTGAGAACCTTAAGCCGTTGTTCATCCTTCAAAGTAAGCGGCTGGTTTCACATCAGTAAAGAACCGTTGGAAGAATAATAGTTTTATAAATTCTAACCTTTAAGTTTTTAGACAGAAGCCGCGAACTAAATATCTAATCAACTGAATAATAACACGCATTTTCCCACCTTTAACCGGACTTTATTTCTTCCTGGATTTCATTTTTTCTTGTTGTCATTGAACCTAAAATACTTGAATTTATCTAAGTATGCCCTGATATATCAAATCACCAAGATCGCCATCATTTCTGCTACTAATCCTATATATATAATATATATATATATATATATATATATATATATATATATATATATATATATATATATATATATATATATATAGGATTTCGCATTTAAGACAACTATACGCCCGAGACGTGACAAAACTTTTTTCATCTAAATTAGCTTACCAGAAGAGGCACTTTATACCATGCATTTTGCACCTTTTTTCGATTTTCTCGAAAACGGTTCAGACGATTTTGATTAAACTCGCTATATCGATGTAAAATGTAATGGGCTTTAATATCATTTAGGTTTCATTCGGATTTAAATGGTCTGACAGGGCTTAAATGCCGATATTTTAAATTTTCTTCCTCTAAAGTACCTTTAATTTTGTTGATTCTATAAAAATAACTGTATTATTTTGTTACCACTGATAAAAAACAGGTAAATATATAAATTGAATGAATTCGATAACCAACTAAAGGAGAAAACTGAAGAAATATGTTTTGTACGAAATTTTTGGTTTTTGAACATAAAACAGTAATATACATGTATGATATACCGTTGGAGAGCTTGAGATTTTAGAAAAAATATTATCTTATACAGAAGCTTTTAAAAGTTAGTAGAGAGTAATGAAAAGCGGATAAAACTAACTGATTATTTTAGATAATAATATAATAGATTATTTAATAAAACACATGTTTCTATCGAAATTCAATTAATTAATTCTTAAAACTAATTTCATCTTTAACGGTATTTAAAAATTGTTAAATTGATTTTAACAATGGTGGTAAGTGAAAGTCGTGTGTTGCGCCCACCAGATTTTTTTTCATGAGGTTGTGCCGCAAGGTATCGTGACCCTCAGTAACGGGTAACTATTATGAAATTACTTTAGCTTACTATATATATGTGAAAATAAAAAAATGTTTATTTAATTCAATTTTTTATGACGGTCGCATAGTCTCTCCCAATCAGCTATTAATTAAGCCCGTTAAAATTTGCAATAGGTTTTCTATTTATTCTTGTTTTCCTAAACTTTCAGTGAGAATGGGATTCCACCGTTTTAACCTTAAATACTTTAAAAGTGTTTCTAAGCGGTTTCCGTTGCTTATCAGTTGAATCAGCACCTCGTCCTTCCCGTAATCACGTTCCGGTCGGCTACCGCAGTTCGAATTTAAATCCGAGTATTTCCTCACTTCCCCAACGTCTATGTTTTTATTTACGCGTTCATTATATTTATTGTATACATATGTTTCAAACAGAAAGTTTGAGTTTATTTTTTCAATAATGACCTTTGTAATCAACCAAATAAATAATAAAATTACCTCTCTCCCTCAAAATTTGATGGCTTACGTTTCAAAATACGTAGCACTCGTATAACGAATACAAAAAAATCCGTTTGTGCGTTGTCCGCGACATTTCTATGAAACTACTTAACCAATTTTACTCTCCCTACTATATATATAGTAGGGAAAGTATTGCGATCGTGAAAATTTTCGAATTCCAGTCCGCAAAAAGTTCTATGTGTGTGTGTGTCTGTGGTAATCCTGGGCGGAAACGGTGAATTCTATGAAACTGATATTTAAGACAAATATACGCCCGTGACGCTACAAAACCTTTTACATTAAAATGAGCTTACCAGAAGAGCCACTTTATACCATGTATTTTGCACCTTTTTTCGATTTTCTCAAAAATGGTTTCGACGATTTTGATTAAACTCGCTATATCGATGTAAAATTTAATAGGCTTTAATATCATGTAGGTTTCATTCCGATTAAAATGGTCTGACAGGGCTTGAATGCCGATATTTTAAATTTTCTTCCTCTAAAGTACCTTTAACTTTTTTGTTTCTATAAAAATAACTATATTATCTTGTTACCACAGAAGCTTTTAAAAGTTAATATAGAGTGATAAGATGAAGATAAAACAAACTGATTATTTTAGATAATAATATAATAGATTTTTTAATAAAACACATTTTTCTATATAAATTCAATTTAATTAATTCCTTAATAGTTTCACGTATTTTTATATCTAACTGTATTTGAAAATTCATTAATTGATTTTAATAACGGAGGTAAGTGAAAGTCGTGTGTTGCCCGCACCAGATTTTTTTCAAATTCTTTACTATGCCCAGACACGCCCACGCATACTTTCCCTGCGTGATGAAACATTCATTGATGGATTCCAATTTACAATATCTATTAGTGATCTTATTATTTCCCTCCTTTGATGTCACCGCGTCCGGTCCACTCAGTCCCCCCTACACCGGTCACGAATTCGTACAATTTCGTTGGCAATCACTCACACAGCCATTCCAGATTCAGATCACAGAACTGTAAAAAATCGCTATGTTGGCTGCTAATGGTTCTTTGCATGTTGACGTTGTACCAACTGTCATTTGTTTTTCCAGACCTTTATATCGAACAAGGAGGGAATAGAAATTAATTTAATCACTGGCTGTATTCTATTGGTTTATTATTTTCCATAATTAACCTTTGTAAGCGATAAAAAATAAATAAATAAATAACCCCCTTCCAAATTTGAGGACTTACTTTTCTAGATGGTTCAAGGTAGAACGAATAAAAAAATAAAAAATTCTGGTGCGGGCAACACACGACTTTCACTTACCTCCTTTTTTAAAATCAATGAAAGAATTTTCAAATACAGTTAGACATAAAAATTCGTGAAACTATTAAAGAATTAATGAAATTGAATTTCTATAAAAACATATGTTTTATTAAAAAATCTATTTTATTATTATCTAAAATAATTGCTTAGTTTTATCGGTTTTTTATCTCTCTCTATTAACTTTTAAAAGCTTGTGTATGAGATAATATTTTTTCTAAAATCTTTAGAAGAAATGAAGAAAAAAAATGTCTTGTAGAATTTGAATAAAAAAAAAAAAAATTCAAATAACGATTATTTAAGTTGACTAGTAGTGAAGGAAGCACTGGCAACACTGATCTACTTTTTCGAAACTATTTTTAATTTCCCTTCTATTTAAGTATACACTAATTAAATTTCAATTAATTAAGTATTCAGTTTATAATTATTTTGAACTGATAGTTTTTTATACTCAATTAAAATTTTCGTGATTGCATAATATTACACATTCTATTTACATAAATACAAATTTTATTTAATGCGACCAACTGTCAATTTGCATGTTTTATCATTCCAGAAATATATACACATATATTCTAATTTTAACAAACACTGTTTATAATACATTTATATATTAAATATTTTATTGAGGATGTATAGTCGACTGTAGAAACTATTATATGTGGAATAGTCAGGAATCAGTCATTTTTTGAAAAGTTTTTAATTTACCAACATACTTATTGTTGGCATATTTTCTGTTTTATTTCAAATGTTATCATTGTCACTACATTCAAAAGAAAATTTTCATTATCATATTACTATGTATCTCTTTTGTTCTGATGTTTGTAGCCCTGATGATGGCTCACAAGCTTGAGCCGAAACGTTGGCAAAATTAAAAACTTTTCAAAAAATGACTGATTCCTGACTATTCCACCTATAATATATTAAATAATTAAACTCCATTAACGGTTAATTATACATATTGTGACGTCATTTCTAGATTACTCATCTCTCTTAAATTACTGAATATGATGCAGGCCCTAGTCGCACGCGCCACTTAAATAATCACAAAAGGAAAATTGCTAATTCAATTATCCTCAATCGAGAATCGAACCCTCAACTACAGGCAGCAGTTGCTAAACGAGGGAGCTGTTGGATGCATCACGACTTGGTCTAACTCATGAGGGTAAATGCGGGCTGCACACAGCCACCCTTCGTTAGCTCCGCATGGCGCTATCAATTCGATTTTCATTCATAAAAGGATGGTAATTTGTTGTGGAATAAGTAGCATTCTCAAGGATTCCTAATTGTATGGTAGAACGTTCTGAAAGAGGAGTTGGAACTACTATTACCACAAGACAGACAAGAAAATTGGATTGAACGCTAGTCCAAGATGAACAGGCTATCAACGAATTGATATGTTGAAAGCAAGATTATTTTAAATATTTTTCTAGTTTTATGAGTTTCTTGAAGAAAATTAGCAAGTCTTGAGGTCATCGTCTTTTCAGTCGCCTCGGAGGACAAGACAATTGGAAATGAGTGTACTATTAGGTTAGAATTAAATGAGGTGTATCTATTTCCAACTATGCCTGCAATTCATGGGAAATTAAGGTCATAATGAATTATTTATTGGTGACAAAGTAGGGATTTAAGTACTTTAGGAGTATTTTTGGATTGCAAGGAGAAATATGATGGTTCCTTTAGGTTACTTCGAATAGGTGGATCCCCATAACTGAATCCCTTATACCTCCATAGGCCTAAAAATAGTTATATAAATTCGTTTTTTTGTAGGAGATCGGTGGTTTTAACCGCTAACAAGTAAATATAATTAGTATATGCGAGCAGTTACATTTTTACTTTCACTTACTATATATAGTAAGAGGAAGTATTGCGATCGTGAAAATATGTTGAAAGCAAGATTATTTTAAATATTTTTCTAGTTTTATGAGTTTCTTGAAGAAAATTAGCAAGTCTTGAGGTCATCGTCTTTTCAGTCGCCTCGGAGGACAAGACAATTGGAAATGAGTGTACTATTAGGTTAGAATTAAATGAGGTGTATCTATTTCCAACTATGCCTGCAATTCATGGGAAATTAAGGTCATAATGAATTATTTATTGGTGACAAAGTAGGGATTTAAGTACTTTAGGAGTATTTTTGGATTGCAAGAAGAAATATGATGGTTCCTTTAGGTTACTTCGAATAGGTGGATCCCCATAACTGAATCCCTTATACCTCCATAGGCCTAAAAATAGTTATATAAATTCGTTTTTTTGTAGGAGATCGGTGGTTTTAACCGCTAACAAGTAAATATAATTAGTATATGCGAGCAGTTACATTTTTACTTTCACTTACTATATATAGTAAGAGGAAGTATTGCGATCGTGAAAATTTTCGAATTCCAGTTTTCAACGGAAATACACGTTTTAGGGTCCCCTGAGTCCAAATAACCAAGTCCCCCAAAAAGGTCTGTGTGTGTGTGTGTGTGTGTGGTAACTCCCGGGCGGAAACGGTAAGTCCTATGAAACTGAAATTTCATATTTAAGACAACTATACGCCCGAGACGTGACAAAACTTTTTTCATCAAAATGAGCCTACCAGAAGAGGCACTTTATACCATGCATTTTGCACCTTTTTTCGATTTTCTCAAAAACGGTTCCGACGATTTTGATTAAACTCGCTATATCGATGTAAAATTTAATGGGCTTTAATATCATGTAGGTTTTATTTAGATAAAAATGGTCTGACAGGGCTTAAATGCCGATATTTTAAATTTTCTTCCCCTAAAGTACCTTTAATTTTGTAGATTCAATAATAATAACTAGATTATCTTGTTAACGCTGATGAAAAACTGGTAAATATATAAATTGAATAAATTCGATACCCAACTAAAGGAGAAAACAGAAAAAATATTTTTTTAATGCAATTTTTCGTTTTTGAACATAAGAGCAGTAATATACATGTATGATATACCGTTGGAAAGCTAAAGATTTAAAAGTTAATAGAGAGTGATGAAATGAACATAAAAATAACTGATTATTTTAGATAATAATATAATTGATTTTTGAATCAAACACATGTTTCTATACAAAATTAATTTAATTAATTCCTTAATAATTTCACGTATTTTTATCTCTAACTGTATTTAAAAATTCTTTCATTGATTTTAAAAATGGAGGTAAGTAAAAGTTGTGTGTTGCCGGACCAGATTTTTCAGTCTAGGCTGAGTATTTGTATCTGAGTACATAAGTAATAACATATGTTTAGAAATGAATATCCATCTAGTTGTAGTTCGTTTATTTATTTAACGTCACTTTTATGCTGCTATGGCTAATCTGACAATGCTACAGTGGGAGTCCTAAATTTTGCCTATCCAGGTTTTATCCAGGGATCTTTAACGAGTACCTGACATCGCACAGGCTCGGGATCACCTCTTAACGTCCCCTAAATAGGAGGGCATAACTAAGGATTTTTTACTCCCATTAAAAAATCCTAGGAACACCCGCGGGTTTGAACCCGCGACCTTTGGCATAGAAAATCTACCTGTAGTTAATTCGACTCGTAATACGAATCATAATTATTTTAAGGCATATTATAGTTATAGGTTGTTTTTTATTTGTTTGTTTCTCCTATAAATAAATTAATGGATTTAAATATTCGATTCTATTATCTATTATTACTTTCACTTACTATATATAGTAAGGAAAGTATTGCGATCGTGAAAATTTTCGAATTCCAGTTTTCCACGGAAATACACGTTTTAGGGTCCCCTGAGTCCAAATAACCAAGTCCCGCAAAAAGGTCTGTGTGTGTGTGTCTGTGTGTGTGTGTGTGTGTGTGTGTGGTAACTCCCGGGCGGAAACGGTAAGTCCTATGAAACTGAAATTTCATATTTAAGACAACTATACGCCCGAAACGTGACAAAACTTTTTTCATCAAAATGAGCTTACCAGAAGAGGCACTTTATACCATGCATTTTGCACCTTTTTTTGATTTTCTCAAAAACGGTTTCGACGATTTTGATTAAACTCGCTATATCGATGTAAAATTAAATGGGCTTTAATATCATGTAGGTTTTATTTGGATAAAAATAGTCTGACAGGGCTTAAATGCCGATATTTTAAATTTTCTTCCTCTAAAGTACCTTTAATTTTTTAGATTCAATAATAATAACTAGATTATCTTGTTAGCGCTGATGAAAAACAGGTAAATATATAAATTGAATGAATTCGATACCCAACTAAAGGAGAAAACAGAAAAAATATATTTTTAATGATATTTTTCGTTTTTGAACATAAGAGCAGTAATATACATGTATGATATACCGTTGGAAAGCTAAAGATTTTAGAAAAAATATCATCTCATACACAAGCTTTTAGAAGTTAATAGAGAGTGATGAGAAGAAGATAAAACTTACTGATTATTTTAGATAATAATATAATAGATTTTTTAATAAAACACATGTTTATATATAAATTCAATTTGATTAATTCCTTAATAGTTTCACGTATTTTTATCTCTAACTGTATTTGAAAATTCTTTCATTGATTTTAAAAATCGAGGTAAGTGAAGGTCGTGTGTTGCCCGCACCAGATTTTTCAATTTTATTCTCCTTAATTTTGCCTTCTTATCGTGAGCATCGCGACGGTTACATCAGATTTGTAAAGTTGTGGAGCGAAAGAATTCCTCCTAGTTGACAGAAGTTTCCCTATGCTACTCTTATTTTTTAATTTTTTTTTGTTTTCTTCACTCCTACCTCGCATTTGAAGGCTATACGAGGGTTTCTCGGGGTAGGGAGTGAGGGCGGGGAGAAATACTGAGGTAAAAGCCCCCTCACCGGGATACGAACTTAAAATTATTTGGTTTCAAGTTTTTGGTTCTCTGTTGTGATTTGTTTGTCTTTGTAGTTTTTCTGATACTATGCTTTCATCCAATTCAACTTGGTAAGTCCAACAAACAAAACATTTTACAAGTCCTATCTACAAATGTTTTCACGATTTTTATCGAAATCTTCCGCAATAAATCCAGATCGTGATCAAGGGGAAGGTGAGAAGGCTATCTCTCATCTTCCGCCGGACCGGTCACGACCGACTTCAGCAAAACATGAGACCAATTGGCCCGATGTCTTTCCGGTCTTGTTCGTGGAAAATTTGTAATAAGTCCTCAAGCTTCCAGTAACTCTCGAAAAGAGTTCGCGGACGTTTACACACTTCGCATATCTTCACAATATTATAATTACAAGTATTTTAAGCACAGATATCATCGACATTCGATCATGTATGAGTTTGTCCAATGTATAGTTCACCGCCTCGAATAACGGTCACGAAAACCCAAGGTCAAAGGAAGCCTAATGGTGAATGTGACATTCTTTCACGTTGCATGAGACCTTTCGTTCATGCTCATCGATATTAATAGAAATAATCATACATCATGTTTTGTTAGATGCGTTATTTCTTAGTGTGGTGTAAGAACGGTGAACTGTTGTTTTGCTTGAAAATGAAAATTGGTACAGCGTTCGGTGAAGTTTCTTGACTAATGATAATATTAGCTTGCAATGTGGACACAAAAAAAGATTCACAAGATTTTCCTTAAAACCTGGTAAAGGTATCTAGTGAGCCTTATAAAAATAAAATAAAAAATCAACCGGATCTATGAAAAATACTACTTAATATCTGAAATGTGGAACATATACATTGTTTTTTTATTCTTTTTGAGTTAAAATGACCCTAGTAAGTTTTATCCGCTAATTGGCCGTCATGCTAATTGTTGTGAATTTTGACTATGGTGTTCAATCACAATTATAAATTTATATAAAATAAATAACTTTTTTCAAGGATTGGTTTTCTTTTTTCGAAACCCTATTTTCATTTTTGAAATTTTACAAAGGTTGTACATTATAAGAAATAGTGGATGTAATTAGTTGACCGTTGAGAATTACTGTAAGGAATTAGTCCGGGTGGCGGTCTTTTAATGAAACAACTAAATAGTTTCAACTATTTATTGTTTGCCAACGTTTCGACCCCCTTTGTGGGTCATCATTAGGGCTAAAAAGATACAAAAGAATACAATTTCAATGACATTACATACAATATTATATAAACTATTTAACTAGAGAACGTCGGTATTAAACACATGTACAGTTCTTCTGTTATATTTTAATACCGACGTTCTCTAGCTAAATAGTTTATATAATATTGTATGTAATGTCATTGAAATTGTATTCTTTTGTATCTTTTTAGCCCTGATGATGACCCACAAAGGGGGTCGAAACGTTGGCAAACAATAAATAGTACAACAACAACTATTTAGTTGTTTCATTTAATGACCGCCCCCCCCGGACTAATTTCTTCCAATTATAAGAAATAGTTCCTCTCTTCTTTTGCTTCTGATAACAGATGTTTTGAGATGATGGGGCAAATGGTATTTTGGATTTGGCATTAGTACCCTTGGGTAGTTTTCCTATTATAATAACTTAGTCCGCAAGCACAGACCTTTGCTACCTGGCAGGCTTTAATTAATTTAATTTGTTTAATAACAAATAGTTAATAGTACTTTTTTTATAATTGAGACGTTGATTTCCAAAAGGTACTAAAGGACATTTTTTACGAAATTGATGTTTTTACATATTTATATTCTCCTCATTTAGTTTTATCTGAATCTCAAATTTGATTGTATCTAATGAACACTCAAGTCCTTTAATAACGCGATTTAGAAATGCTATTAATTTCTGAAGGTACTAATTACACATTTAGTTTCGTTCTAAATCATACTAAAACATTTCATTTCATAACTTTAATATGATTTTATTAATATAGTGAAAATAAAAATTCTATATTTTAATGCGAAAAGAATCAAATTAACTGGTTTAATAATATAATAACGAAAGATTTTGGTGCTTCCTGTGAAATTTCCTAAAATGGATATAGTACCTTTTGGAAATCAACGTCTCAATTATTGATCTAACTTCAGTCGAGCTATCTCATATTATATTGTAGTTTTTGTCCTAAAGGTGGTGTAAATTTCCCAAAACCACTAAACTAGTATTACTTCCATCACTTTTAGTATTGACAATGCTTATTGGTGTTTTCTGTTGAAAAAAAAAAGTATCATTTTATATTCAGGTTAGTATTTTCGGTTTTTCACAACGTTCGATCACAGCCATTGAGAAATGGTGTCAGAACTGGAGGATTAAAATAAATCCTAATAAATCCCACCAAATTATCTTAACCCTTCGTTGCAAACCGATGACCTCCTGCCCCACTGTATACTTTAATAATACCCCACTCATACCTGTTGAACAAATCCGATACCTAGGACTCCATCTTGACAAACGTCTTACATGGAATCCTCACACGACTGGACAAGAGACTGCCCGTAGATACCGATTACTACAACACTTACTCGACAAACGTTCAAAACTTCCAATTCATTACAAAAAGCTCATTTATGTTACCGTCATCAGACCCATCTGGACTTATGGAATCGAGCTTTGGGGCTCTACTAAGCCATCTAATTCCTCCCGTATCCAATCCTTACAATCCAAAATTCTTCGCAAAATCCTAAATGCTCATTATTTCGTCACAAATAAAATCATCCATAACGACCTTAATATCCCATTTGTTACAGACCTTTCTCGTACCAGATATACCACTTTTAATTCTAAACTCCCAGCCCATATAAACCCTCTTGTCCGCAACCTATCAACCTCACATATTCCTGACTACCCTCCTAGACGATTGAAAAGAAGATGGCCTCGGGATCTACGTACTTGAATAAACATCGAAGTTCTACCGCTGGGTAGTTTCTTCACAAGCCTTTCACGCGCTTTATTCTAATTTTACAGTTTTACTTATTGTATATATGTTAATACAGTGGTAAAATTCAATAAAATATGAATAAAAAAAACAACGTTCGTACCGAATTCTATAATTATATAGTATTAAATATATTTTAAAAATCTCCCATCGTATGACCTTAGTGACCTGCCACAAGATCATGATTATAGCAGGACCACCTCTAGAGTTCTCAGAACCTGAATCGTGATTGATCAACGGAACAACTCAACATTCCTAATTGTACGTAACCCGCAGCTTGTTCATCGCCAACTGTCAGTCACGCACTGCTCGTTAAATCAATCGTAAATTAACGCACAAAACCGGAGGCTATGCCGGTTTTTAGATTAAGGCTAATTGGATATCAATTATTAATTAATTCCTGACTATTTCACTAATTTACTGGTGTTTATTGCCGTCAAACTTACGTTTACGTTAGATATTGATATCATTATTGTAATTATTAGTGTTTCAGATTGTTTAATCACACGTTTTTTTTTCATTTATTAATACTCTCCTCTGCCTTGAGACAATCAAGGTATTAGTTTAATCACATGTTGTATTTCTCTCTTTTTTTTCCCCATATTTTTTAATTTCACTTGCTATATATAGTTAGGGAAAGTATTGCGATCGTGAAAATTTTCGAATTCCAGTTTTCAACGGAAATACACATTTTAGCGTCCCCTGAGTCCAAATAACCAAGTCCCGCAAAAAGGTCTGTGTGTGTGTGTGTGTGAAACGGTAAGTCCTATGAAACTGAAATTTCATATTTAAGACAAATATACGCCCGAGACGTTATAAAACCTTTTTCATCATAATGAGCTTACCAAAAGAGACACTTTATACCATGCATTTTGCACCTTTTTTTAGATTTTCTCGAAAAAGGTTCCGACGATTTTGATCAAACTCGCTATATCGATGTAAAATTTAATGGATTTTTTCATCATTTAGGTTTAATTCGGATTTAAATCGTCTGACAGGGCTTAAATGCCGATATTTTAAATTTTCTTTCTTTAAAGTATCTTTAATTTTGTTGATTCTATAAGAATAACTATATTATCTTGTTACCACTGATGAAAAACTGCTAAATATGCAAGTTGAGCGAATTTGAAAAGCAACTAAAGGAAAAAACTGAAAAAATATTTTTTAAATGCAATTTTTCGTTTTTGAACACAAGAGCAGTAATATACATGTATGATATACCGTTGGAAAGCTAAAGATTTTAGAAAAAAATATTACCTCATACTCAAGCTTCTAAAAGTTAATGGAGAGTGATAAAAATAAGATAAAACTAACTAATTATTTTAGATAATAATATAATAGATTTTTTAATAAAACACATGTTTCTATATAAATCCAATTTAATTAATTCCTTAATAGTTTAGTTTAATAGCCATTGCCTCTTGTCCGGACAGTACTTTACTTGTTTGATATTTGTTTTATTTATAAATAATACAATCTACCACAATCTTGGGCATTAATGCTATAAGAAGTCATTCATTCCATATCTACACTAAATACAAATAAAATAAAAAAATACAAAGAAGAATAAATAATCTTGCCCACATTCATACATATATACAATATATATATTCTGCCCCAGGGAACTCCTAATCGAGCCCCGACGCACATTAGGGATGTCAAGAGATCCCAGCGCCTCTCAATCAGTCGCGTCACCTGTCTAATAAGACAGTGGAGGCTGAGTGAGTGCGCTTGAGCCTCAGGCGGTCTAAGTTGGGTGATATACTTAATAATATCATTAGTTTATCCTCAATTATTCTTAATATTAACGTAAACATTTATTTAATCTTACATTTGAATGCACGCCTTGACTTAATTTTCAAACTAGATAAATTCTATTTTATACTAAGATTATTTACCTCATATATTTCTTCTTTTTTTTTTTTCCATCTATGGTTGTTTTTTTTATATGATTATTATAAAATACTTTATTTATGATAATAAACGTTGTGAAATTTCTAACCTTCCCACAGGTCTTCTGTGGAAATAAAATAGAAAATGTTTCAAACAAGCTAACAAAGTCTTTATTTTTTTTCAGGTATGTCTTTGGGATTTCTTTATATTTTTGAAGCCTGCTTATTGTAAGTAGTTATATTTTAACTGGACTTGATCGTTATAAAGGAGGTGTATCTATCGAGCTATGCCTGCAACTAATGAGGAATTCAGGTCATAGCTAGTTTAATATAAAATTTATATATATATATTATAACCGCATTAGTTAATCCAAAATACAGACATCTCTCATTGCAAGTAGAAGTCACTATCCCACTAAGGCAAGCCCAGGTGTGGGAAAGGAGTTCACATGCGGCAATTCAATAAAATTACATTAACAAACAGTAACACAGTACACAGTAAGAAACAATAAAATAAATTTAATTCAGCAGCAAAGTAAATGACATACTGCAAATACAGTTTTTCAAAACGAAATGTGAATTTAGGAAGTTTTGGTAGCTTAAGGTAAAGCTCATTATAATATATCTTGTTTAGTTTTATATTGAAAAAATAAAATAATTTTATACTAATAAATTTTTATTATTTTTATAAAATAAAATTTATAACCAAATATGAACATGGAAACACGCGATTTTCGAGTAATATTTTTGTACGAGTTTAAACTCGGTCATTCAGCAGCTGAGGCCGCTAGAAATATTTGCAAGGCGTTTGGGAAAGGGAGTGTTAATAAACGAACCATTCGCCGTTGGTTTGCTAAGTTTTCAGCTGGAGATACCGACTTGGAAAACTTGCCCCGAGGAAGACCTCTGTCCGTAATAGGCAACGATGTCCTCAAACATACAGTAAAAGGAAACCCCTACCAAACAGTTATAGGACTCTCAGCACAACTAAATGCAAGTGCATCTTCCGTTTCCAGACATTTAAAGTGTATTGGGAAATTAAAAAAGCTCGATACATGGGTACCTCATGATCTCACTGAGCGGCAGCAAGACCCCATGTTTCAAAACATACCGTGCAAAAATTGAAAGAACTAGGCTACGAAGTTTTTCCGCACCAACCATATTCTCCCGACTTGTCTCCAACAGATTACCACCTGTTCAGGAATTTAGACGACTTCGTCAGAGGAAAACTTTTTGAAAATGATGATCAATTGATAAGTGCGTTTTCAGATTTTATTTCACTTTAAAGCTTAGAGTTTTTCAGTTCGGGGATAAAAAAGTTGGTGTTACTTTGGGAAACGTGTAGACAAAGAAAGTAAATACTTGGAATAAAAATATCTTGTTTTCATATCGTATTTTTAATAAAAATCCTTTACCTTGAAAACGGACATTTCATGTGACACAACACAATAGAATCATAATTAGTTAAATTCGGGTTAAATAAAATAAACCTATTATTGAGTGTATATGCCATAACTATGTTGTAAGTCTATTTTTGCAAACTGTTAAATGATGGATAAAACTAAACTGTTAACAAATACATGAGGTGCAAGAGAAGAAGGTTTAGCTTTGGAGGCTGTTTCGTTACCGTAGTTTGAGTTTCGGATTAACACCGCTCGAAGGTTAGCCGAGACACAATGCCGATCCGGTGTCGTTGGAAGGATCGTGTCCTTCGCTGTCTGTATCACTTCCAGTCTCTATCGCCTTCTTTATTATATAACAGAAACAACAAAATGCTAAAGCTATTAATTATATTACTATATTATAAAATTTCTATAGATCTATATAAAGTAATAAATAATAGCTTGAAACTGATGACTATTGAATTCATAATCATACCTAAATCATCATTACTGTTATTATTTGATCTTAATTATGGAATACGAAAAAGGAGTCATTCTTTTTACTTTTACTTACTATATATAGTAAGGGAATGTATTGTGATCGTGAACATTTTTGAATTCCAGTTTTTAACGGAAATACACATTTTAGGGTCCCCTGAGTCCAAAGTCGCGCAAAAAGCTATGTGTGTGTGTGTGGTAACTCCCGGGCGGAAACAGTAAGTCCTATGAAACTGAAATTTCATATTTAAGACAAATATACGCCCGAGACGTTACAAAACCTTTTTCGTCAAAATAAGCTTACCAGAAGAGCCACTTATATACCATGCACTTTGCACCTTTTTTCGATTTTCTCGAAAACGGTTCCGACGATTTTGATTAAACTCGCTATATCGATGTAAAATGTAATGGGCCTTAATATCATGTAGGTTTCATTCCGATCAAAATGGTCTGACAGGGCTTAAAAGCCGATATTTTAAATTTTCTTTCTCTAAAGTGTCTTTAATTTTGTTGATTCTATAAAAAATTATTATATTATCTTGTTATTACTGATGAATAGCAGATAAATATGTAAGTTGTGCGAATTTGAAAAACAGCTCAAGGAGAAAACAGAAAACGAAAAAAATTATAATGCAATGTTTGTTTTTCAACATAGGAGTAGTAATATACTTGTATGATATACCGTTGGAAAGCTAAAGATTTTAGAAAAAAATATTATCTTATACTCAACCTTTTAAAAGTTAATAGAGAGTGATGAAAAGCCGATAAAACTAACTGATTATTTTAGATAATAATATGATAGATTTTTTTAATAAAACACATGTTTCTATAGAAATTCCATTTAATTGATTTTTATTTATTTGTTTATTTAACGTCACTTTATGCTACTATGGCTAATCGGACGATGCTACAGTGGGAGTCCTAAATTTTGCCTATCCAGGTTTTATTACGATAGGGATCTTTAACGAGTACCTGACATCGCACAGGCTCGGGACCACCTTTTAACGTCCCCTCCGAAGGACGGCGTAGCTAAGGATTTTTTACTCCATTAAAAAATCCTAGGACCACCTGCGGATTTGAACCCTTCCATTTAATTGATTCTTTAATGGTTTCACGTATTTTTATCTCTAACTGTATTTGAAAATTGTTTCATTCATTTTAAAAATGGAGGCAAGTGAAAGTCGTGTGTTGCCCGCACTAGATTTTTTCTAAATATTTTAATTTTGCCGACGTTTCGGCTCAAGCTTGTGAGCCATCATCAGGGCATTACTGAGCCATGTCCAATTGTATAAGTGAGTTTATGCTTGGACATGGCTCAGTAATGCCCTTATGATGGCTCACAAGCTTGGGCCGAAACATTGGCAAAATTAAAATATTTAGAAAATAGACTGATTCCTGATTATTCCACCTCTAATTTCTACTGTCGAATATACATCCTCAATACAATTTTACTCTATTTATATCAGAATTTTTATTTTAAAGTGATAGAATGATCTTTATTGGTTTAATTTTTATTTTTATAATGTAAATAATTTGTAGAATTCTCTGTGGTTGTTTGGTTAAAGTTGTTAACAATAGGTTGCTTTAAAACCAAATTCATATTTTATCCAACCCCATCCACAAAAAAATGTTCTTTTTGTTTCTCCCTCTGAGCATTACGAAAGGCTGGTTCTTCTGTAGCTACCGAACAAAGGTAATGATGAGATAGTGTTCAAGGCAGCTTTTGCTTCGGTAATTGCTTTCAAGTGTACAAGCTAACTAAAATAGAACACATGATAAGCGAAAAATATTCCATTATAACTGATGTACCAAGTAATTTCAGGCTCTTTCTCGTTAACACTTTCAAAAATAGGAAATGTGAAATATCCAATTTCCTTTTGAGTACCCCTTACCGCACAATTAGTTAGAATGGGCTGAAACGTTTAAGGATTGCCTCGTAATCATTGGAACGCTGAAGGAAGTGAACGGAAGCCATAGTGATTGAATAGTTTCAATTATTGTGAATTATAATGAGAGTTTAAACGTTTTTATTTCATAGTATTAATCAATTATTCGTTGTTGTTTTTTAAATCAATTTGTCAAGAATTTATCTGCTTTTATTGTACAATTATTCGCACTTAATACTTCTCATCGTGACAATACATGTTTTCGTTTTTGTACTTTGTGTATTTCAAGTTTATAAAATTAAAGAATAAAATCAGATAATTCACTTATAATACGTTTTACCATTTTAATATAAACATTTTCAAATAAAATCCAATAATCCTTTTATATATATATATATATATATATATATATATATATATATATATATATATATATTTTATATATATATATATATATAGATATATATATATATTTTATATATATATATATATATATATAGATATATATAGATATATATAGATATATATATATATATTAGGATTATCAGAATTGGTTAAGATATACGAAATCGCTGGAGAGTTTAAATTAATAAGTATAGACATTTATTTTAGTGACCACAAATGTAGACCACAAAAACCATACGAGTATATAAGCTCTTTAAAAAAAAAATATATATATATATATATATATATATATATATATATATATATATATATATATATATATATATACACATGTATGTATGTGTGTGTGTGTGTGTGTGTTGTGTGTGTTGATTTGGGAACAAAATTTGTTCTCTAAATTCAAGACAGACTTACTTATATTCATTAAAGACATTGACTTCGAATTACTGACTAAAGAGGAGCAGCGTAGGTAATTATTTTCTGTTGACTAAAATTTTATTTTAAATTTGTTATGTTAGTTACTTTATTTATTTTGTTCTATTTCATTTTAAACATTATTCTGTAATAATTGTTAATGTAATACTACTTCCATATGTAAATTAATATAATCATATTATCATTCATGTAGTATACCATTAAGGTATGGAACATGATGTTATAATAAACGGTCCTTATGTGGGGTTAACATGTAAGGAAAAAAAAAAATGCATATACATATATACGTATTCCATTATACTAATAATGTCTCGGGTTTAAGTCCGGTTTAGGCTGATAATTTAGTACTAGTCTTATGAGGTAACCTATATAAAGTGAGTATCTTTAATGGTGGCAAAACCTGACCATTGTTTACTATTTTTTAAATATTTCTGGGAATAGAAAGTCATTTAGAGTGTTTAGTGGCCGAAAGTGTTGAGATACTTCAAATCTAACTACATCGGTTCGAATCCGGCCTGATTGGAATGAAATTTAGTTCGTGGCTTTCTAATTATAAGTCTAAATTTTTTTTTTTTCCTTCAAAATTATTGTTACTATTAAACGAAACGAACTAGGAAAAGAGGGAATTATTAAGAGAAGCAGCCTTGACCGTAAGAGCAGATTGGATGGGACGGATTAGGTCATGACTTAAGGATGACGAGGGACCACCATGAAACGTACCATCCTCGAAGCTCCTGGCAGGGCATCCATCCAATTAATCGTTCTCCACGCTTCACGGCAGTCATAGTTCACGTTTTAATGTTTACGTTACTTCGGAAAGTCCAACGCTATGCAATCATTAAAAAACCCTGATCACCACACAAAACTCTGATAAATAACGGAGGGTGATAAAAAGCCGATAAAACAAACTTATTGTCGTAGATAATAATATAATTGATTATTTAATAAAACATATGTTTCTATTCAAATTTAATTTTTTTTTTTTTTTTTTTTTTTTTGATAATTTGTTTTTACATCCACACCTGTCGCTCAGCCCGTGACAATAAGCGGATTTGATAACAATTGATATAAAAGGCATGTCAGGCATGAGGGAGGTCGATACCCATTGGCATCTACTCCTAACTTGAATTTTAAAAGAGTTTACTTAAGGAGATCTCTTAGCCAGTTTCTTTTCAGCCTTCTTTGAATATCCCCTTGCATGTCTGTCGTGCCCATGTTTTGTATGAGTTTGTTAGTATGTCCGTGAAGTTTGTCAAAAAATTTTATGTAGGAAGTCCGAATGTGATCTTGTACCATTGGTATGTGTAAGTCTGTATGTAAAGTTTTGTTACTGACATACCAGGGTGATCGAGTAATAAGTCTTAAAGTTTTTGATTGAAAAGTCTGGATTTTTGCAATCTGAGTCGGTTTCGCTATTCCATAAATTTGAGAGGCGTATGTCCATATGGGTTTTAGTAAGTAGGTATAAGTATTTAATTTTTGTGGGATTTTTAAAGAAGAGTGTTTGTGCAGTAGAGAATATAGAAGTCGTTAGTCGATTGTTGAGAGTCAGCCGCTTCTGCTTAATGTGAGGGAGGCCCCCATGTCATCCTTCTGTCGAAAGCGAGTCCTAAGTAATGAACTGTGTTGGTTTGTGTTATCGGTCAAATTTAATTTAATTATTTTTTTAACAATTTATTATAATCTCAAAAGGTATTTAAAACTTCTAAAATTCATTTAAAAACGGGGGTAAGTGGAAGTCGTGTGTTGCGCGCACCAGATTTTTTTAATAATACTTAGAGATATTATATGATTTTTTTAAAAAGTAATATTTGATGCTATTATCCGAATTTATTTTTTAAATTGATGTCTTCCCCCTCTCTCGCTACTTTTACTTACTTTACAAGCACTCGTTTTCAGGAATTTTCACCTATCTCTTCTCTCACCGTGTAGCGCTGCTTTAGAGTAATTTTGAAGTTGTACTCAAATTCCTCTCTCTCTCTCTCTCTCTCTCTCTCTCTCTCTCTCTTCCCCTCTCTCTCTCTCTCTCTTCTCTCTCTTCGCTCTCTCTCTATGTATAAATATATATATATGTAATATATATATATATATATATATATATATATATTATATATATATATATATATATATATATATATATTCACACACACACATATATACATATATTTCATTAGCGAAAGGATATTTGTATTCATTCTAGTCTAATTAATAAAACAATTTTTTTTTTTTTTTTTTCAATTTATGAAACTAAATCTTTTCTTTTAATTTTAACTTGAAATGTGTAAATATCAATAATTTATTTAATTATTTTTATTTTTTTGTAGAGAGAGATACACTTTATTAAACAAAAAAGCGATGCTGCTCAACTTGATTGGGTTGCTATTCACACAGCCTACTTTTTTTTTTCATATTGGACAATTTTTAGTAATAATATAATATAAATCTTAACATACAATGAACAAAAAACGAAATAGATCAAACAATTTTTTTTTCCTTTAACTTTTTCTTTTTTTTAACATTTTTTTTTTAAAATTATTTAACTCCTTTTATTCCTTTTTTTTTCTTTTTGGCTTCCCTTTTCTCGCTTATTTCTCATAACAATTTAAATATGTATATATATGTATATGTATATAAAAAAAAAAAAAAATAAATATAATAAAAATAAGATTCATCAATTATCATCAGCCATATTACACTCCGCTTTAATATCGAATCTCTAGCATATATAATTAAAATAACAAAGTAAAACATAATAATACTAACAAAATAAAACATTAAAATATAAAATATAAATACAAATATAAAATATTTTGTTTTTCTCCACGAATGATCATTCCCTTTGGCCAATCGTAAAATCATCCGGTCTATAATTTCCAAGCTGTGCGGCCTAGTGATCAGAATTCAAATTGGAAACCCGAATGCCCTTCACAAAGGATACTCCTGACATTTAAAATTACCCACATTCTGATCCTGAACATTTCGAACAGAACGCGATGCGTTTAGGCATCGTACACCTGAATAAATAAATGAGTTATTGAACTCTCCTTAATAGTATAGGCTCGTCTGGAGTGCCCTTGAGAATTTTATCTTTGTGAATGAGTTATTTTTATATACATAGATTGAAAATTTTAAATTTGTTTTTCTCTTGATGAATCGCAAGGTACATTTAAAAAAAAAATCTGGTGCGGACAACACACGACTTTAACTTACCTCCGTTTTTAGAATCTATTAAAAAAATTTCAAACAAAGTAAGAGACAAAAATAAGTGAATTAATTAAATAGAATTTCTATAGAAACATGTTTATATTTTATTAACAGATCAGTAATATTATTATCTAAAAATAATTACTTAGTTTTATCGCTTTTTTTATCACTCTCTATTAACTTTTAAAAGCTTGTGTATGAGATAATATTTTTTCTAAAATCTTAAGCTTTCCAACGGCATATTACACATGTATTTTACTGTTCTTATGTTCAAAGACAAAAAATTGCATTAAAAAAATATTATTTCAGTTTTCTTCTTTAGTTGCTTTTTAACTTTAATCAACTTGCATATTTAGCTGTTATTTATCAATGCTAATAAGATGATTTTTCAATTTTTTTTTTAAATCTACAAAATTAAAGGTACTTTAGAGAAAGAAAATCCAAAATATCAGGATTTAAGCCCTGTCAGAGCATTTTAATCAGAATGAAACCTGCATGATATTAAAGCCCATTAAATTTTACACCGATGTAGCGAGGTTAATCAAAATTGTCGGAACTGTTTTTGAGAAAATCATAAAAAGGTTCAATATGCATGGTACAAAGTGGCTCTTCTGGTAAGCCGAATTTGATGAAAATGTTTTTGTAACATCTCGGTCGTATTTTAATCTTAAATATGAAATTTGAGTTTCATAGGACTTACCGGTTCCGCCCGGGAGTTACCAAACACACACAGATCTTTTTGCGGGACTTGGTTATTTGGACTCAGGGGACCCTAAAACGTGTATATCCGTTGAAAACTGGAATTTGAAAATTTTCACGTTCGCAATAGTTACTATATATAGTAAGTGAAAGTAAAAATAATATGGTTTGTGTTACATTTAGTTCAATTAAAAAAAAAAAGAAAAAGTAATGTCGAAATCATAATAATATTATTGTTATTAGATATATATGTTGTTTTTTTTTATATCTAGCATGTCGAAAATGAGATACTTTTTTCCATTAGTGCAATCTATCAAATATGGTAACCTCAAAACTATTGGAGCTTAAAATATAATTATTGAGGCTAAAATTAAACAATAAAAGTAAATTGACGCAACCGACATATTTATTTTATTTCCATTTTTTTATTTTTAATCCTTTGAAATTCAAATAAAACTTAATTTAATATTATAATTTCTTTTAAAAGAACTTTCTGTATTGAATAATAATAATTACTAAAATTGCGATTCATTGCCATGATAAGCGTAAACTGTTTTTAAATAATCTAGTCTAATCAATCTTATCTCTTATCAATTATTAAAAATTTAAATTGATTTGTACACAATAGTGACTAGTCAATAATTATTGGAATATATATTTAGAATATTTTTCATAAATAAAATAACAAAAAAAAATGTCATTTGAAATTTACGAAAAATCGTCAAAAGCCAAATGATTTTATTTTTCAAATATTATAATATGAAATATATAATATACAGAGACATACTCAGTAATATACCTTGTAGGTCATCCCTACCCATGGGACCAGCATGGTCTTGGGGTACCGCACCGGTCTGCGGAGCTGAAGGACTCAGCCAGGTCTAGGTTCGAATCCCGTCTCAAAATATTCAGGCAAATGATGTTATTACAAAAGCTAACTTTCGTTCTACCGATTTTATATGTGGAAACTTTACTTGTACTGATGCCTGTCTTTTTATTATTAATTAAGCATATATATATATATATATATATATATATATATATATATATATATATATATATATATATATATATATATATATATAATAACGATAAGTATTATAACGAACAATATTAGGCCTGGTAAAAAAAGAAGAAACGGAGACAATTTGATTTCTTTATTCAATATTTAATCTGCTATAATATCCTAACATCTCTGAAGATATTTCAGGTTTTTATTTTTTTTTAATTAATATAAAATAAAAATTATTAATAAGATGACTATAACGTAATAATTTAAAAAAAAAAGAAGATAATATTATCAATTGGCTATAACAGCCATTATTAGTTATTGCGAAATTACTTTGAAGCATAAATGAATATATACATTATTTTTTTTTTAGTTCATATTATACTAGCTTGTATAATATGTATCATATTATACATATTTCCTTATAATGTCGAGTTCATTTATCATCAGTTAAAATAAAGTATGTTTTAAATTTATTTTTCAAATATAGATGTTCATTAAATAATGTAATTTATAAAATTGGAACAGTATAGTATCCTATTTATTAATATTTATTTAAAAATAATTAAAATATTCAATATATTTAACTATCGACAAAATAATATAAATACACAGATAATTTGTTTATTTAAAATTATTCAAAGTTAATTTATTACTAAGGTACATTTATGTAGAAGGTATTTTAACAATTACAACATTCTTTTTTTTATCTTTTTTTTTTCTTTTCATTTATTTATAGTAATTGACAACTGTATTAAAGAATACAATAAGTAAATATGTAGAATGAAAGTGAAAAGTAATGAAAATGTCTTGAGAAAGAACTACCCAGTGGTAGCACTTTATTAACTATTTTAAGACAGTAGGTCCCGAGGCCACCTTCTTTTCAGTCGCCTTGGAGGGTTATCAGGGATATCTGAGGAAGATAAGTTATGGACAAGTGGGTTTTTATGGGCAGGGAGTTTAGAATGGAAAGAGGAGTATCTATCACTGCAACAAATGGGATATTAATGTAATTTTGGAGGAGTTGATTTGTAACAAAATAAGGAGCATTCAGGATTTTGGATTGTAAGGACTGGCTGTGGAAGGAATTAGATGGTTTCGTAGAGCCACAAAGCTCGATTGCATTTGTCCAAATAGGTCTGATAATTGTGATGTAGATGAGTCTTTTGTAATGTACTGGAAGTTTTGAACGTTTGTCTTGTAAGTGTTGTAGTAATCGATATCTTCGAGCAGTTTCTTGTCGTTTCAATATGTTTTTTTTTTTTTTTTAACTATCAAAGATATTTAAATAGATATATCTGTATATTTTTTTAATATATATATATATATATATATATATATATATATATATATATATATATATATATATATATTAATTTTTTTTTAAACTTTTAGTTTTTTAATTTATTTGCAAGAAAAAAAAATCAAAGAATAAAATAAAATAAAATCCATCCTTAGGTAAATTGCCTTCCAAAAAAAAAATTAGTTATAAATCGTTAATAATTTTATTTATTTATAAATAAATATATTGTCAGCGTTTTAAAAGTACTAAACTTTTCAAATATACTTCATATGTATTTTAAATTGTTTAATTATTTGCAATTATGGTAATTTGAAAATTATTTATTAGTATATAACAAGAATAGTTTTTTTTTATTGTTTTATTCTTTGTAATAAAACAATTCCGGCAATTATTAAATTCGATTCATACATTACGGACTGGAATTATAAAATATTTTTGTAATAAAAAATTCATAAATTAACTGAAAATAAATTAAAGAATAGACAATATTCTTAATGATACTATCAGAACCAATAAATTACCACTTTAAGAGGCTGATTTCTTCTCCATCCTTAGGACAACAAAAACATCGAGGCTGTACTAGTGTTGGTGGTCCCTTAGATAGAGATCTCTAGAAGAAGTGGTCTTAAAATAAAAAATAATAATAAAAAATAGAAGACACTAATACCTTTAAAGTAATCTTTCTTTAACTTGATCTTTTTTTGGTCCTAATGTGTCGGAATTGCTTTATTGTGGTTGTTTTTCATTTGTTGATTTTCAGGGGTTCACATATAAAAACTTAATATTTATTTAATTCTTAATATTATTTGTAATTTACTCCTGAATCGGTCAGTATTGTGATGTTAATTAAAGGAGGTTACGAACAAATCTTTCATACCAAAACAACTGAGTTTAATAAATAACAAAATTTTTAATATATTCAGCTCTTAAAATCCCATATAGAATAGAAAAATATTTTTTATTCTGGGACTGGGTCCCTGAAGAACAATATGATATGTACAATTAATATAGACAATGTATCTGACCACAAGACCAAAGGATTATAATTAATTCTTATTTACAATGCTTTGAGGAGAAATGTAGGAAACAAAAGAGTAAAATAAATGAATAACTTCTGATATGTTGAACAAAACTTAACATTGAAACTGATTCATAATAATTTATCCATATAGAAACATGAACAATAAATAATAAATTTTATTTTTGAATAGATATTTGAATTGAAATATCAGGCTTGTGGAGTGTCTGTTTGAGATGACAATAGGTACTCGAATAGCCGGGACTTAAATGATGGTATGGAAGAAGCATGGCGGATATTAGTAGGTAGGGAATTCCAGAGAGTAGTAGAGCGGACAAGAAAGGAATGTTCAAAACTTGTAATATATATACTATTCTCCTTCCGGGTAGCTAGTTGAATGAATTACCTGGAGAATATTTCTGAGCTTAAATCATTGTCTATTATGTCATATGTCGTTGTACGATTCAAGGCTTTCAACATTCTTATAATTTTTTTTTTATTCAACTCATTAAATTAGCATATTGCAAGATCTAAAAAATGTATAAGGCTGTGTATTCGCTATGAAAATTCCTGTTCATTGCATCCCTTACTTATGTATAATAATAAATAGAAATTATGAACATCACGAAACTTTTGCATTACCCGTACCCCATAGAGTTTATTGTCATGGCTTTTCCGCCTGCCTGCATGGGATAGATTTTAAAAAAAAATCTGGTGCGGGCAACATACGACTTTCACTTACCTCCCTTTTTAGAATCGATTAAGGAATTTTCAAATACAGTAAGAGATAAAAATGAGTGAAACCATTAATAAATTAATTAAACATAATTTCTATAGAAACATGTGTTTTATTTAAAAATCTATTATATTTTTATCTAAATTAATCAGATAGTTTTATCGGCTTTTCATCACTCTCTATTAACTTTTAAAAGCTTGTGTATCCGATTACATTTTTTCTAAAATCTTTAGCTTTCCAACAGTATATTACTGTTCTTAAGTTAAAAAAACCAAAATTGCCTTAAAAAACTATTTTTTTCTGTTTTAGTTCTCTTTTAGTTGGGTATAGAATTTTTTCAATTTATATATTTACCTGTTTTTCATCAGTGGCAACAAGATAATATAGTTATTTCTATAGAATCAACAAAATTAAAGGTATTTTAGAGAAAGAAAATTCAAAATATCGGCATTTAAGTCCTGTCAGACCGTTTTAATCCGAATGATATTAAAGCCCATTAAATTTTACATCGATATAGGGAGTTTTATCAAAATCGTCGGAACCGTTTTCGATAAAATCGAAAAAAGGTGCAAAATGCATCGTATAAAGTGGCTTTTCTGGTAAGCTCATTTTGATGAAAAAGGTTTCGTAACGTCTCGGTCGTATATTTGTCTCAGGGCACCCGAAAATGTGCATTTCCGTTAAAAACTGGAATTCGAAAATTTTCACGATCGCAATACTTTCCCTTACTATATATAGTAAGTGAAAGTAAAAAAAAATGTTTGAGAAGTACACCTCTGTACAGATTGAGTTTTGAAAACTTATTTTCCTGAAATTTACAACCCTAAATTCGATAGGGCTATCATCTGATGACTTGACACTAATGTCTTATAACGTCAAATTTACAGGACGATTTACCAAAGTTTCAAAAATCACTTTAAATCCTGTCTCAATATTTCTTTATTAATGAATCACCATATTCTTTATAGTAAAATAAAAATTTGAAAACAATTTAATTTATTTATTAATTTTTGAAACATTGTAACTTAAAAATGACGACTTACGCACTTTTGCCCAAATATCAGTGATATTCATAGTATCGTGTGTATCTTGTGTGATGTGAAATTAATCATTGTGAAAAAGTATAATCATTGAGGTTTTTTCTAAGGATTTGGATTAGAGAGAAATCTGATAGTTTTTTTAGGCTCTAAAGCTCAAATTTTTAATTATTTAAAGTGAACATGTGGACGAATAGCATTAAGCTATGGAGTAAAGTAGTGAGCTATATATGAGAAAATTTTTTTAAAAAAATAAGTTAAATAATATTAGTGAGTTTTAAATTAATTATGACAAATAGGTGAAGATAATTTTTCAAAGACAAATAATGTATGTTCGTTCGATAAATATTAGGCCGTTTAACAAAAGAATTCTTGTTGAGGGTGTATAGTCGACTGTAGAAACTATTATAGGTGGAATAGTTCAAATACAGTTAGATATAAAAATGAGTTAAATCATTAAAGAATTAATTAAATGGATTTTCTATAAAAAAAACATGTGTTTTATTAAAAAATCGATTACCTTATTATCTAAAATAATCACTTGTATCAATTGATTGTGTATGAGATAATATTTTTTTCTAAAATCTCAAGCTTTCCAACGGTATATCATACATGTATATTACTGTTCTTATGTTCAAAAAGAAAAAAAATTGCATACAAAATATATTTTTTCTGTTTTCTCCTTTAGTTGGGTATCGAATTTATTCAATTTATATATTTACCTGTTTTTCATCAGCGTTAACAAGATAATCTAGTTATTATTATTGAATCTACAAAATTAAAGGTACTTTAGAAGAAGAAAATTTAAAATATCGGCATTTAAGCCCTGTCAGACCATTTTTATCCAAATAAAACCTACATGATATTAAAGCCCATTAAATTTTACATCGATATAGCGAGTTTAATCAAAATCGTCGGAACCGTTTTCGAGAAAATCTAAAAAAGGTGCAAAATGCATAGTATAAAGTGCCTCTTCTGGTAAGCTCATTTTGATGAAAAAAGTTTTGTCACGTCTCGGGCGTATATTTGTCTTAAATATGAAATTTTAGTTTAGTAGGACTTACCGTTTCCGCCCGGGAGTTACCACACACACAGACCTTTTTGCGGTACTTGGTTATTTCGATTATTTCGACCCTAAAACGTCGCAACAGTTTATGCTTGGACATGGCTCAGTAATGCCCTGATGATGGCTCACAAGCTTGAGCCGAAACGTTGGCAAAATTAAAAACTTTTTAAAAATGACTGATTCCTGACTATTCCACCTATAAAAGAATTCTTGGATTTATTTCTTTAAAACAATTTATTTAATTTCCAGTCATCGCAACGTTTCAGCCTCTAGGGCCATTCTTAAACTTCTGTAATCAATCCAAGTTTTATTGCATTTATGCATTTATACATGAGAATGGCCCTAGAGGCTGAAACGTAGCGATGATTGGAAATTAAATAAATTGTTTTAAAGAAATAAAGCCAAGAATTCTTTTGTTAAACGGCCTAATATTTATCGAACAAATATTCAGACAAAAGAACAATTACGACAATGATGAGAAAAACAAATAATGTATTTTTATTCGCTAATCAAAGTTTAAAAAAAATTACTGGAAGGAATTAGTCCGGGTGGTGGCGGTCATTAAATGAAACAACTAAATAGTTTCAACTATTTTATTGTTTGCCAACGTTTCGACCCCCTTTGTGGGTCATCATCAGGGCGCATGGTGGGAGAATGGAAACCGAAAGACCGCCACCCGGACTAATTCCTTCCAGTAATTCTCAACGGTCAACTAATTACATCCACAATGTTAAAAAAAAATTGTTTCAGTCTTGAGAATGGGGAAACAACCCCGAAACGTTGATAGATGTGAATGGTTATGAAATAAAATAAATAAACACAAAAGGAAGTTAAGGTGTGCTCATTTAAGTGTTAATTATTTAAATGTTAGGTCCCAGAAGTATGTGATGGTATGAGGTTGCAAAAAATGTTTTTCTTTTTCTACCTTTATGTCCGAATCATTTCTTAATGAGTTTCTATATTATTTAGTTCTTAAGGCATGTTTATTGATGTTATCCAAATGCATGCGAGTGCACCATTTCTACTCCTTATGCCGAGACTAAATTCCTAAGAGCCGAAGGAGATTTCATTTGCTGGTCAAGTGGGAGTGGAAAGTAGAACAGCCGCCCAGATGGCGAGTTCTATTCCAGGAGCTGACGTACCCAGTACCAGAAGTAAACAAAGAGCCCTCTGTTAACTGCTTCGGTCACTATTTCAACCCTAACAGTGTTTGTTGTACCATGTTCTGCTTTATCCTCAATTATTTGGAATTCGTGTTTCTTGGATTTAGTGTTGGAACACCCTGAAGGAAAAGCCTGAAGGCTTGGAGTAGCTCATAAACATTTATATTCCACGTTCTTGGAGGTTTACTGATGTTGCCTACCGATGGGTATGCAGGTAATAGTTGGTCACCATTAGGTTTGCAATCACTTCAGGATTGTTATATCATGTTCCATCTCCCTGTGCTGATTTTATTTAAATAGTTGAGGGGTACAGTTTAAGTCCAGAATAATTTTGTAAAGTTTGGTTGTTACAGTTGTAACTTTTTACTTTCACTTACCTATATACAAAATATATAGTAAGGGAAAGTATTATATAATTTTCGAATTCCAGTTTTCAACGAAAATACACGTTTTAGGGTCGAAATAATCGAAATAACCAAGTACCGCAAAAAGGTCTGTGTGTGTGTGTGTGTGTGTGTGTGTGTGTGTGTGTGTGTGTGTGTGTGTGTGTGGTAACTCCCGGGCGGTTAAAGTCCTACTAAACTAAAATTTCATATTTAAGACAAATATACGCCCGAGACGTGACAAAACTTTTTTCATCAAAATGAGCTTACCAGAAGAGGCACTTTATACCATGTCTTTTGCACCTTTTTTAGATTTTCTCGAAAACGGTTCCGACGATTTTGATTAAACTCGCTATATCGATGTAAAATTTAATGGGCTTTAATATCATGTAGGTTTTATTTGGATAAAAATGGTCTGACAGGGCTTAAATGCCGATATTTTAAATTTTCTTCTTCTAAAGTACCTTTAATTTTGTAGATTCAATAATAATAACTAGATTATCTTGTTAACGCTGATGAAAAACAGGTAAATATATAAATTGAATAAATTCGATACCCAACTAAAGGAGAAAACAGAAAAAATATATTTTGTATGCAATTTTTTTTCTTTTTGAACATAAGAACAGTAATATACATGTATGATATACCGTTGGAAAGCTTGAGATTTTAGAAAAAAATATTATCTCATACACAATCAATTGATACAAGTGATTATTTTAGATAATAAGGTAATCGATTTTTTAATAAAACACATGTTTTTTTTATAGAAAATCCATTTAATTAATTCTTTAATGATTTAACTCATTTTTATATCTAACTGTATTTGAAAATTCTTTAATTTATTTTAAAAATGGAGGTAAGTGAAAGTCGTGTGTTGCTCGCACCAGATTTTTTTATTTGTTTTGATTAAGTTCTTTTGTCATCCTTCAACGTTTTTTACACCTAAATTCCCTTTCATACGTTTGTTCTCCACTCTTGATGGATACATTCTTATCGTCTTTAAGCTCATTCTCTTAATTTAGCTTAGTTTCTGTTTTGACGAATCTCTAAAATTTCTTTATCCATTTTCCATTATCTATAAGTCTTATAAGTCTTATTTTCCCAGAGGCATTAAAAACCAATGGGAATATAGCTGGAGTTATCTCCTACTCATAATCCATGTGGCACGTTTATGTTTAATAGCTCCTCGCGTTTTATCATGTATCCTTTTATAGGCTGCTTGTAATCTGGAAAAAAAATATTGATAAATAAATCATGATTCCTTCGCGCGTAATAGTAGATGCGTGTTTCGCGATAATTTGAAATGAAATTGCTCTTTTGACGGAAGATGAAACGCTTAGCATTAGAGTGCGTGCAAGTCGTTTTATTAGATATGTAGCTTTCTGTCAGTGGAAAAAAATGACTAGTTAATTCTATATAAGTTGCTAAAACCTCTGAGTTCTTTTTATTACGTGCGTAGGTCTTTCTAATGAGACGCCAATCTTGTTTATTACGGCTTTACTCACTTCAATAGGACTCGAAATAAATAGGACTCGAATTAAATACCGATAAGACGAAATATGTGATTAGTAGCAGAAACGGTGGTGATATTGATGTATCAGGGCATACTTTTGAACACGTAGAGAAATTCAAGTATTTAGGTTCAATTATAACTAGAATAAATGAAATCCAGGAAGAAATAAAGTCCCGGTTAAAGGTGGGAAATGCGTGTTACTATTCAGTTGCTAAGTTACTTAGCTCGAGGTTCTTTACGGATGTGAAACGTGGCCGCTTACTTTGAAGGATGAACAACGGCTTAAGGTTTTCGAAAATAAGGTATTGCCTAAAATATTTGGTCCGAAGAGAGATGAGGCCACTGGGGAGTTTAGAAGGTTTCACAACGCGGAATTGCGGAACTTGTATCCTGTGAATATAATTCAGCTGATTGCATCGCGGAGACTCAAATGGGCGAGTAAAGTTGTTGGGCTCGATAGCGAGCGGATTCCGAGGAAGTTGGTATTTGCTGATCCGAAAGGTAGGCCGAAGCGGAGATGGGAGGATTGCGTTAAGGCTGATTTCGGGAGCTTGGGATTGATTGGTGAACATTGCACGAGTCTGTGTAGGCGGAATTTGGTGGTATCGGCATCGAACCTTCGGGTTCGCTAAGCCTATTATTATTATTATTATTACTCTCTTTAATACTGTTAATTGTTCTAGTTAATAGGCTGTATGATTAATCTTCCATGACACAGGTTTGAAGTTAAATTTACACCTTTTGTCAAGCTACTATGTTGTAATGCGAGGATTTTTACAGAGATATGCGAAATATCATTATGGATTTGTAGGTTTCCTTTTATTTTTAGGTTTATTTATCGTTTATTATTATTATTTATGATAATAATGCTTATAAGTAAATTCTATCTTACAGTGCGCATTAGGATTGCACAAGGGGACTCAGAACTACAATGTTGAAATTGACAGTTATGTTAATCTGACATCTATGAGCCGCTCCTTTTCGCCTGTCTTTAACATGTACGGCTTATTTATCTACTACTGTTAAATCTTAGATGTTTATCTTTCTTGTGCAGATTCTAGGAGGAGATTTTCGTCTTGTATGTTTGAAGTAGGCTTCTGTATCATTCGTTTGGAAATGTTATCGGTCTTTAATCGATTAAGCTCTGAATAGCTGAGCTAATCATTCATGGTCTAATACAATTAATAGGAGCTTTTTGTAAGTATTTCTTGCTGATTTTTATCCATTTGCATAATAATACATTCACTATGTAAATCATTCTTTTGTCATTTCATAAACCTAATATTATAATATTAACTATATGTTAGGACACCGTTAGAATAACAAACTTGCACCCTTCCCTAAATTCTGGTTATATCTATATATATAAAAATCTCTTGTCAAAATGTTTGTTCGGGATAAACTCTGAAATTACTGAACCGACTTTGATCAAACTTCGTAAGTATCTGTTATTTGGTCCAACTTAAATAATAATAATAATAATAATAGACTTAGCGAACCCGAAGGTTCGATGCCGATACCACCAAATTCTGCTTACACAGACTCGACCAATGTTCACCAATCAAGCCCAAGCTCCCGAGATCAGCCTTAACGCAATCCTCCCATCTACGCTTCGGCCTACCTTTCGGACGCCTAAAAGTCGGATCAGCAAATACCAACTTTCTCGGAATCCGCTCGTCATCGAGCCCAACAACTTTACTCGCCCATTTGAGTCTCCGCGATGCAATCAGCTCAATTATATTCACAGGATACAAATTCCGCGTTGTGCTACCTTCTAAACTCCCCAGTGGCCTCATCTCTCTTCGGACCAAATATTTTACGCAATACCTTACTTTCGAAAACCTTAAGCCGTTGTTCATCCTTCAAAGTAAGCGGCCACGTTTCACATCCGCAAAGAACCGTTGGAAGAATAATAGTTTTATAAATTCTAACCTTTAAGTTTTTAGATAGAAGCCGCGAACTAAGTAACTTAGCAACTGAATAATAACACGCATTTCCTACCTTTAACCGGGATTTTATTTCTTCCTGGATTTCATTTTTTCTAGTACTAATTGAACCTAAATACTTGAATTTCTCTACGTGAACTTAAATGATAGGATAGTTTTTATTACTATTCTAAATGGTTGAAAAATATATTTTTCTAAAACGTAAAACAAAATTTGTTTAACTGTGGCAACACTGGTTTGTTATGTGATTATTAATTCAAATATAAGTGTGTGTTGATTGTTTCTATGCGTTCTTATTTATAACATATACATTCACGTTATAGTTTCCAGATATAATAAAATACATATGACTTGCAAAGAGTTATGAGTTGCAAAGGAGCGATGGTGATATACAACGTTTATGTTTAAAAGATAAAACGATTTTATTGAACAATTTGGATGTGGCTACTTAGTACTGGTATGTAATTGTAACATTGAGTAAATAAAATTGATATCTGACATGAAATAATAATCTTTTATTTATCATGAACAGAGTAGCTCATTGCTATTCACCTGTATTTCTTTTATATCACCTCATTCAACATAGTCACTATCAACATCTATCATACTTTGTAGCAATTTTAATTTAAATTATTTTATTCAACAAATTGAATCCACCAAGGCTGGATGGACAAAGATAATGAAGTGTAGTTTTTGTTTTATTTTTAAATGTGTCTCATCATATTAGAAACAAAATATATATAGGTGTATTAGATTAATTATAGTAATAGGTTAAGTTGTTTTTAAATCACTTTTCTCATCAACCATAATTCTAACTTTAGTCTAATAAGTTTCCATTTTATTCTGTTAAATATACAATAGTAATCCAGTAGAAGTAGGCATACCCAAAATTACTTAATATTTTAGCTGTAACGTAATCGTGGAATATAGTCACGTTTGCAACATAAATGTGATTGATATACATTGATCTAACGCATTTATGCAAATTTCAATAAAGACAAAATGAAATATTCGCGAGCAAAGCCGCTGGTTACAGCTAGTTTAAAATAAAATAAAAATTGGGATGGAATTTTTCATTTTCTTTTAATTACGCAATTAATTTAAATATAAATCTTTATGAGCTCATTAAAAATTAAGTACATTAAGTCGGATGTAATGTAATTTTCAGAGATTGTGATTGTTGGTAACTAAATAGTCAATTTAATTAAATTCACCACTTTCACTTACGCAGGTAAATGCGTTTTTATAACGTGCAGTAAATTTTTACTTTCACTTACTATATATAGTAAGGGGAAGTATTGCGATCGTGAAAATTTTCGAATTCCAGTTTTCAACGGAAATACACGTTTTAGGGTCCCCTGAGTCCAAATAACCAAGTCCCGCAAAAAGGTCTCTGTGTGTGTGTGTGTGTGGTAACTCCCGGGCGGAAACGGTAAGTTCTATGAAACTGAAATTTCATATTTAAGACAACTATACGCCCGAGACGTGACTAAACCTTTTTCATCAAAATGAGCTTACCAGAAGAGGCACTTTATACCATGCATTTTGCACCTTTTTTCGATTTTCTCGAAAACGGTTCCGACGATTTTGATCAAACTCGCAATGTCGATGTAAAATTTAATGTGCTTTAATATCATTTAGGTTTCATTCGGATAAAAATGGTCTGACAGGGCGTAAATGCCGATATTTTAAATTTTCTTCCCCTAAAGTACCTTTAAGTTTGTAGATTCAATAATAATAACTAGATTATCTTGTTAACGCTGATGAAAAACAGGTAAATATATAAATTGAATAAATTCGATACCCAACTAAAGGAGAAAACAGAAAAATTTTTTTTTTTTAATGCAATTTTTCGTTTTTGAACATAAGAGCAGTAATATACATGTATGATATACCGTTGGAAAGCTAAAGATTTTAGAAAAAATATCATCTCATACACAAGCTTTTAAAAGTTGATAGAGAGTGATGAAATGAACATAAAACTAACTTATTATTTAAGATAATAATATAATAGATTTTTTAATAAAACACATGTTTCAATTTGTCTAATTCCTTAATAATTTCACGTATTTTTATCTCTAACTGTATTTGAAAATTCTTTCATTGATTTTAAAAATGGAGGTAAGTGAAAGTCGTGTGTTGCCCGCACCAGATTTTTTTTTTAAATTACCTTCTGACTGTTTTAAAAATAATAAATGAATATCTCTATGGCTATATAATTGTTATGAGTACAAGGAGCAATCAGAAATCACTAAAAATAAGTATATGATTTTGACCTAAGTAATAATATATATTATTAGGAGCTGTAAAGTATTATAATTTATAGTTAACAAGAGCACTCATCCGGGTCCGAAGCTGGCTTCTGTCATCTTGTGCTTGTGTATGATCTCAGAAATAGGCATTAAATATCCTGGCAGAAAATTCATTCTTGGTTGATATATATATTTCCCTGGGAAAACAATACTCAAAAAACAATGTTTTGAATACCATTAAAAATTATCTAGCCACATTAAAAGAGATTGGAAAATCTATCACCTTCATATGGACACCAGCCCATGTTGGAATACCAGGGAACGAAGCAGCTGACAAAGCAGCCAAAGAAGCTGCGCAACTGTCTACTTCACCGATAAAAATGTTCGAGCTCCAAGACTTGAAAAAATGGTTAAGAGATAAGGTCTTCAATGACTGGGAAACATCATGGCAATCTGTGTGCCCTCGTAATAAACTGCGAGGAATCAAGAACACGACAAAACTCTGGAGAAGCTGCGTGGGGGGCACTAGAAGAGAAGAAGTAGTAATTACCAGGTTGCGAATCGGCCACTCGCGACTCACCCATGGCTACCTTATGGATAGGTCAGAGGAAACAAAATGCGTAAGATGCTCTACTCCGCTCACAATGCAACACATCTTAGAAGACTGTCCGCTGTACGCAGCTGCGTTTTCTTCTCGAGCCCTGCCTAGGAAACTGCCACCATTATTAGGTGATAATAAGCAGGTGCTCGATTTAGTCATAGAAGTCCTAAAAGAAATTCAGATTTACGATAAGGTATAAAGATATATGTTTTAAAAAAAAAAAAATAATAATAATAAATAAATAAAAAAAATAATAATAATAAAAAAAAATAAACAGTGTAAAAGGAAAAGATATGTACATATAATAAAATATATATATACATAAAATTTAAAAATAAATAAAAGACAAAAATGATAAACAAAAGAAAAAAAAATTGTAATTATTATTAATTTAAGTCTATCATTATCAACTATGCATTGTAAAGAAATTATACAGATTAATTATTCTAAATTAAGAAATAATATATTGAGTAAACGATTTACGGGCGTAATAATCTAGAAATTTATCGCCCTAAAACACCTTACCTACCTACCTATATTTCTTCTAATGCAATAAAACGCATTTAAATTTTTAATGTACTTTTTATGAACTGACAATGGTTGACTGTGTGTATTTATGAGAGAAGTTGGTTCAGGGTGCAGTAAATAATAATAATAATAATTAAAAAAGGTCACTTGTTTCCCAAAACGGAAGGATTTATTTTGGCCAAACAAGATCAAGTGATTTCAACCAATGCGTATAAGAAACACATTTGTGGAGAGAATATGAGAGAACGATGTCGTCTTTGTTTTTTTTTTTGTTTTTTTTTTATTGAGATATATTACAATTTGTTACAAAATGAACAATAATAATATTGATAAGAGACCACATACATACTATATATACAGAAAATAATAATAATGGTCAAATTACATAAAATAGAACATAAATAAATTCATATATATACAATAAAATAATAATAATAAATAAAAAACAAAACAAATCGAAACAAAAACCTATTATTGAGATAAATAAAAAGTTAGCAAATAAATAAACATCTTACACACAATCATAACTATATACAATATATACAATTGCTAAAGGGACCCCAGCAAGCGCTTTTCCCTCCACTTGTGGAGGAAAAAGCGGAATCCAAGAGATCCCAGCACCTCTATCTCAGCCGCATCACTGGTCTGTGCCAGTGGAGGCTGAGTTAGGGCGCTGTAGCCACAAACATACCGTACATGAGTGGAGGATCTGACCATTGTCAGAACTCCAGTTTAAAGGTTTACAATAGGTCTCGTGGCCACTGTCGTTTCAATCTTCGAGGAGGATTGTAGGGATGGGTGGTGCTGGATAGGGATTGCGCTAGAGGGTTAGGATGATGACTAAGGTTCTGATGAAATTTGGAAAATTTGGATGGTACCAGGTTTAAAACAAAAGGAATATTAAGGTCATGGTGTAGGGTACAGTTGGTAACGTAATAAGGAGCATTAAATATTGTTCGGAGGACTTTGGATTGGAAGGATTGGATGTGTTTGATGTTAGAATGTTTAGCTGTTCCCCACAGTTTAAGTCCGTAGGTCCATATAGGTTTCAGTACTGTCTTGTATATTAGTAATTTGTTGTAAGCTGTAAGATGAGATTTTCTGTTTAGTAGTGTCGTCTTTGTAAAACGGCTATAGAGTCTATCCAACATGTATCATCTGGGTGTCAGGCATTGGCAGGGAGAGAATACCTTATGAGGCATAATAACTTGGCAAAAATTATTCACCAATCGCTGGCATTATCGTACCAAATGGTAGCAGACGTGGTTCCTTATTACCGATACGAACCAAAACAGGTACTCTCAGGTGAAAAAAGGACAATATACTGGGATCTTTCCATTATTACCGATCACATGATATTAAACAACAAGCCGGACATTGTGGTTATGGATCAAAATGTAAAATGCGGCTATGTCATCGATATTGATAACAATATCGACAAAACTATTGCTAAGAAAATACGAAAATATCAAGATTTGTGCCAGGAACTACGTCAAGTCTATAAGCTGGAACAAATCAAAGTATATCCGATAATTATCTCATACAACGGTCTCATTCCAGATGGCACCATATTAGCAACTAAAAACTTGAAACTGCCCGAAAAGGTTCTGGAAGAAGGACAGAAAGCAGTTCTCCTCGGTACAGCCAGTATCATCAGAAAATTTTTAAATATAGTGTAGTATTTTTTGCCTAGCCCTTGACTTTGGTCCGGGTAGGTAAATATTCTGGTAAAACCAAGAAAATTTGCAATAAAAAATAATAATAATAATAGGCTTACCGAACCCGAAGGTTCGATGCCGATACCACCAAATTCCGCCTACACAGGTTCCTTTGTCTTGTTATTACTATATTTTTTTCCTTGAGTCTTCCATTCAGCCTCTTTCCACATTCATTTTCATTAATAGCGTTATAGAAACCCACGATAATGGAACGTGGCTTAGTGTCCCCTTGAGTGTCTCGTGAGATCTGGGTTATCTGGCTTTAAAAAAAAGTTTTAGTGCATTCGAGATTCCCGCAAAGTAGCTGTTGCAATGTATTCATGTCACCCAAGTTTTTCTGCCTATGAATACCAAACAGCTGGACACTTTCTCTTTGTTTATATATTCGCCATTTTTGTTCGCTTGCAGCCTGACTCAGCCTTTGGTCACTGGAAAGTTTCTACCATTGGTTGTTCTCTTCTTCAGAAGTTCATTTGTCCTCCAGCGGTCGACGGACCCGGAAACATGACAATGGCCATAACAAGTATAATGGAGGATTAATTTGAATGAGCGGAGTGATAATGAGTAAGAGCGATGGGTGCACAATGTGGGTCAGTGTGCTCGGGGCCGGCTATTGTCTTTGGCGTGGGCCACATTGTACGATTTTTAATTAAGCCCTCCAGCGGCTGTAAGAGGCCCTATGTTTCAAAAGGGGATTCTGGAATCTTTGGAGTCCAAATATTTTTACTTGATACCGTGTACAGCTTTTAAAAAGAATATTGTCTACATTACCACCAATTGTTCCAAGACGAAGGCGCGTCACCATGGTTCCAAAAATTCCAAGAGAAAAGAACTCTGCCACACCTTGTAATAATTTTGAGAAATATCACTTTAATTGTCATTAATCCTCATACAAGACTGAAAAGACAAGAGCTGCTCGACTTACTGGACAAACAAGTACAAAAGACTCATCTACATGACTATCATAAGACCAATATGGACTTACGTAGTAGCGATTTGGGGCTCTACTAAACCATAAAATTCATCTCATCTCCAATCCTTACAATCGAAAATCCTTCGAAAAATCCTCAATGCTCCCTATTTTGTCACAATAAACTCATCCATAAAAATCTTAATATTCCCTTTGTTGCTGACTTGGCCCGAACCAGGTACCACGCCTTTCATGACAAACTACATTCCCACTCTAACCCACTAGTTTCAATCCTTGCTTCTTCTACAATCCCTGATAATCCTCCGAGGCGTCTGAAAAGAAGATGGCCCCGAGAGAGACCTTCTAGTTTAGCATAGTCTTTGGGGAGCTGCCAATGGGTGTTGGTTGGGTGTGGGTGGCAATCCCTACATATGAATCATGTCAACATATCTTGTATCACATTTACTAAATGTATTTTACTATACAGTTGTAAATACCAATAAATATTTTTTTTTTATAAATAAAAAAGTTTCATTAGATATTTGTAAGAAAAAAAATCTGTTGCACTCAACAAACGACTTTCACTTACCTCTGTTGTTAAAATCAATTGAAGAATTTTTACTTTCACTTACTATATATAGTAAGGGGAAGTATTGCGATCGTGAAAATTTTCGAATTCTAGTTTTCAACGGAAATACACGTTTTAGGGTCCCCTGAGTCCAAATAACCAAGTCCCGCAAAAAGGTCTGTGTGTGTGTGTGTGTGTGTGTGTGTCTGTGTGTGTGTGGTAACTCCCGGGTGGAAACGGTAAGTCCTATGAAACTGAAATTTCATATTTAAGACAACTATACGCCCGAGACGTGACAAAACTTTTTTCATCTAAATGAGCTTACCAGAAGAGGCACTTTATACCATGCATTTTGCACCTCTTTTCGATTTTCTCAAAAACGGTTCCGACGATTTTGATTAAACTCGCTATATCGATGTAAAATTTAATGGGCTTTAATATCATGTAGGTTTTATTTAGATAAAAATGGTCTGACAGGGCTTAAATGCCGATATTTTAAATTTTCTTCCCTAAAGTACCTTTAATTTTGTAGATTCAATAATAATAACTAGATTATCTTGTTAACGCTGATGAAAAACTGGTAAATATATAAATTGAATAAATTCGATACCCAACTAAAGGAGAAAACAGAAAAAATATTTGTTTAATGCAATTTTTCGTTTTTTAACATAAGAGCAGTAATATACATGTATGATATACCGTTGGAAAGCTAAAGATTTTAGAAAAATTATCATCTCATACACAAGCTTTTAAAAGTTAATAGAGAATGATGAGACGAACATAAAACTAACTGATTATTTTAGATAATAAAATAAAAGATTTTTTAATAAAACACATGTTTCTATATAAATTAAATTTATTTAATTATTTGATAGTTTCACGTATTTTTAGCTCTTACTCTATTTGAAAATTCTTTCATTCACTTTACAAATTGATGTAAGTGAAAGTCGTGTGTTGCCCGCACCAGATTTTTAAATATATGTAGAGGTAAAAATAAATTGTTGAAGAATTAATTAAATTGAATTTCAATAAAAACATGTGTTTTATTAAATAATTTATTATATTTTTATCTACAAAAATCAGTTAGTTTTGTCGGCTTTTCATCACTCTACATTACCCTTTACAATTTCGTGTATAAGATAATATTTTTTCTTAAATCTTTAGCTATCCAACGGTATATTATACATCTATGTTACTATTCTTGTGTTCGAAAAAACAAAAATTGCATTCAAAAAAATATATTTGCACTTTTCTCCTTTAGCTGTTTATCAAATTCGCCCAACTTTCATATTTAGTCATTATTTATCTATGCTAATAAGATGATGTACCTAAGTTCTTTAAGTATACAAAATCAAAGGTACTTTAGAGGAAGAAGCTTTAAAATATCTGCATTTAAGCCCTGTCAGACTATTTCCATCAGAATGAAACTTACATGATATTAAAGCCCATTAAATTTTACATCGATATATTGAGTTTAATCAAAATCGTCATAACTGTTTTCGAGGAAATTGTAAAAAGTTACAAAATGCATGGTATAAAGCGGTTCTTCTGGTTAGCTGATTTCGATGAAAAAGTTGCTGTAACATCTCGGGCGTATAGTTGTTTTAAATATGAAATTTTAGTTACATAGGACTTTTAGTTTTCGCCCGGTAGTTACCACACACGGACACACACATACAGTGACCCTGTGCTCTTGTACCTTTTTTCGGGACTTGGTTATTTAGACTCAGGGGACCCTAAAACGTGTATTTCCGTCGAAAACTGGAATTCGAAAATTTTCACGATCGCAATACTTCCCCTTACTATATATAGTAAGTGAAAGCAAAAATTTACTGCACGTTATAAAAACGCATTTACCTGCGTAAGCGAAAGTGGTGAATTTAATTAAATTGACCATTTAGTTACCAAAAATTTTCACGTTCGCAATACTTCCCCTTACTATATATAGCAAGTGAAAGTTAAAAAGAATTATGTTAAATAAACGTGGAAATAATTTACAAAATATGAAAATTGTATTTATTATTTGCAGGTAGACAGGATTCTCGTAAATACTAGCAAAATATAATAATTTAAATCACCTCATAATTAAGAACATGGTCTTACATTAACCATCAAGTTTATTATATCATAATGTAGTATTATTATTGTTTAAATATTAATTTCTCCCAAAATAATATACTTTTTCCATAATGGGCACTCAATCGTTGGCCGTGTATGAGAACCATAGTTGTTTTTTAAATCGGTTTTATAATCCACAGAACATGGGTTCGGGAATGTAACTTATATGCGTGGTCTTTCGGCAAACTTTTCAGCTCAAATTCGGTCAAATAATTCTACTGTTTATTTTCTGAGCTGAAATAAGTCATGAAAATAAAGAGTGAATTTTTGGAGAAAAAAAATTTTATTTTATTTTTTTCCGTTCATACTTATTATATTTACGCGTTATATACGTTTTCTTGGCACGAGGTCTCGCTGTATTACTATATCATGATATTTAGAACAAAGACCGGTCTTAAAAGCATGAAATCGTAATAAGATGAGATAGTAATTATAAAATAATTTTTTACTATAATAAAATTTTTTATTTATACATATTATACACCCGTTAGAGTAATAATCAGTTTGGTTGATGTAATTATAGTCTGCTAGAACCATGTTGACAAATCTACGTATATCTATAGTGATACTGTGAGGTTCACGACCCCATGGCGCCTGCACTGATCAGGATAAATTTAGCTTTTAACTCCTTCTGGATCTCTCCCTCCTCCTCCTCTCTCTCTCTCTCTCTCTCTTATATATATATATATATATAATATATATATTATATATAATATATTATATAATAATAATAATTTATTTATTTATTCTGGGACAAGTCCCTTCAAAATAATACATATGAAAGTAAATAAAGTCTTAGATGCCTTAGAGTAATAATATAAGGGGAAAAAAATACCGTGATAAAGTAAAAAAAAAAAAAATACATAGTGATGGATATAATAAATCGACTTAATAAATAAATCATACTACTGAGTGAAAGAAATAAAAAAAGTAATAATAATAAAATAAAAACAAAAAAAATATGTATATGTTTGAGTGTGTGTGTGGGCAGACACATTATTATATCTTATAGGTGGAATAATCAGGAATCAGTCATTTTTTGAAAATTTTTAATTTTGCCAACTTTTCGGCTCAAGCTTGTGAGCCATCATCAGGCATTACTGAGCCATGTCCAAGCATAAATGAAACTTAATGCTTGGACATGGCTCAGTGCCCTGATGATGGCTTACAACTTGAGCCGAAACGTTGGCAAAATTAAAAAATTTCAAAAAATGACTTATTCCTGATTATTCCACCTATAATAGTTCCTACAGCCGACTATACATCCTCAATATAATTATATATCTAAATTGTACATATCAATTGTTCTTAAGGGACCCTGTCCCAGAATAAAAATCTTTTTCTATTATAGATATATATACATATACACACATACATACACACATGTATATAAAACTAATTTAGATGATATTTAAAAAAAATTAAATAAATATATACAATTATCCTTCTGTTCCTATCTATACAGAGCTTTGATCAAAAAATAATTATATACAATACCTATCTAAAAAAAAAAAAAAAAAAACGAGAGAGAAAAAATAATAACTTCTATAACACTTCTAACAATTTTTTTTTTTTTTTTATTTGAACATTTTCATTTAAAATTGATTCTTGTCGAGATTCCCTAGGAAATTGAATGGATGGAAGTAATTAAATAGACGGGATTTAAAGTTTGGAAGGGTATTAGAGTTACGGATATGGGAAGAATATACATATATTATACTATTATATATATAATATATATATTTAATATATTATATATATATATATATATAAATAAATAAATCCTTTATATCCTGGGACATGTCCTTTTAGAATAAAAAATACAGAATGTACAAAATGTGCTATAAAAGTCTTAGAGTAGTTTGTACATGTTAACAAGTTAATAATTACTTATATAAAATTAGACATATTCAAATAAGAAGAAAACAAAAACGACAAAAACAAATGAAATAATAATAATGATAAAAAATTATTACAATTTTATTGAGCCTGGATATTCATTAAATTATTAAATATGCGGGATTTAAAGGTTGAAAGAGAGTTGGAGTGACGGATGGAAGGAGGGATAGTAATTCCATAGAATTGAGGATCGAATCAAAAGGATCTGTCGAAATGTGCAGTATCGGTGGGCCGTAACGGGGATGGACAGGGATTTGAATTGAAGGAAGTCAAAATGTATGATGGGCGGCGGGATTGGATAGCTTGGTAAAGGAATGACGCAAGGAAATACTTGCGACGATTGGAAGGGTAAAGCCACTTCAACTCGCCATAAAATTGGGACACGATGGTGTACCTGGGGACCCCGAAGATGAATCGGACAAAGCAATTAATTAAGCGTTTTTTTTAACCTCGAGATACCCAGAAACACCATCGTATACCGCACAGCAATAGTCCAAGTGGGGAAATATTATAGATATTATATATATTAATATATATAATTAATATATATATATATAATATATATATATATATATATATATATATATATTTATATATATATTATACACAGACACATGCACTAGCACACCTTCTATTCACGGAGCTCTCTTCGGAGGTATAATTATATATATATTTTAATTATATACTCAACATTTATTATACTCATTCTTCTTTGTTTTTTTTTCTTTTCAGAAATAGGAAGGGTACGATCTTCGCTGTTCCAGGTCGACGGCGTCAAGAAGGAACCCTGGTACTTCCAGAACCCGAAGGAGAAACGACGACACTTACGGACAAAGTTTACGTACCTGTTAAAGACCATCCAGACGTAAGTAGTTTTGAATAAAATTTTGTATACCATTATAGTAATTTAAGTAGTAAAGTTAATAATGTAAATGATAGTTTTCATTCCGAAAGTCAGAGATAACAAATTCTTTTTGGTGAACTTTTTCTGTTCCATTTCCTTGAGATCTAATAGATGCCCTTGAGAAACAATTTAAATTGCAGTAATTCAGGTTGGATGCTGTAATTCACCTGATCCTTTCACGCTAGGCCTGGATTTGGAATGAAACGCCGATACCCTGGAGCGAGCATTGACTTATCGCGACGTAACGTACCGGAGTAACGGATGTGTTATGCGGGCGCAATTTCACTTTCTCTATTTACTTGGAAATAACTTTCCATCGTGACCTCAATTTGTCGATTACTGATCCACATTTTTGTTTAATTCGATTAAAAATATAGATGGAATAATCAGGAATCAGACATTTTTTGAAAGATACAAAACAAAGATAAGCTGTAGTATTTACTCTTAGAGGGGAAAACCTTCAGGGTTTTTACACGAACCCCTCCCCATACTACCTATGTTTATGGTTTTCCTCAGTTTATGCTTGGTCATGGCTCAGTAATGGTACGTTTATATATTTTTTTTTTTTACTTCTATATTAAAGTCTAAAGTTTTGTTTTTATGCTTCTCATCATCAGATTGTGTATCATTTTATCATTATTTGTATCTATAATATTTAAGTATGTTGGTATATTTTTTGTTTTATTTCAAATGTTATCATTGTCACTAGATTCAAAAGAAAATTTTCATTATCATATTAATATGTATCTCTTTTGTTCTGACGTTTGTAGCCCTGATGATGGCTCACAAGCTTGAGCCGAAACGTTGGCAAAATTAAAAATTTTCAAAAAATTACTGACTCCTGATTATTCCACCTATAACAGTTTCTACAGTCGACTATACATCCTCAATATAATTCGATTAAAAATAATTCCGAATAATTGAAAAAATCCTTTCTACTTCTATTTATGAAACTTAACCAGTAGTTTATTGTTGAACTATAAGCGGAGTAAATCTCTAAACAATTTGGTGCGGGCAACACCACTTTCACTTACCTCGACTGTTAAAATCAATTTAAAAACTATTAACTATACTTCAATTTTTAAACAATATTTTAAGTTTATTTTAATAAAATGTGTATTCATTTTCGTTAGAAATATGTGATTTAGATTAAATAATATAACAATAGTAACCACTACGTATAATAATCAGTAATAAGTTTATACACTACTTGTCGCTTTACATTATTTTTACAACTTTGTGTATTAGATAATATTTTTTCTAAAATCTTTCTTTTTTCAACGATATATTTTACGTCTATGTTAATAATAATAATAATAAGGCTTACCGAACCCGAAGGTTCGATGCCGATACCACCAAACTTCGCCTGCACAGACTCGTCCAATGTTCACCGGTCAAGCCCAAGCCCCCGAGATCAGCCTTAATGCAATCCTCCCATCGACGCTTAGGCCTACCTTTTGGACGCCTACCAGTCGGTTCAACGAATACCAACTTTCTCGGAATCCGTTCCTCACTAAGCCCAACAACTTTACGCGTCTATGTTACTATTCTTAATATCAAACATCCAAAAATTACAATAAAAAAATAGTTTTGCTAAAAATAGTTTTCTCCTTTAGTTGAATATCAAATTCCTTCAACTTGTATATTTAACCTTTTTTTTATCTATTTTAATAAGATGATATGTGTTTTTACTTTCACTACTTACTATATATAGTAAGGGAAAGTATTGCGATCGTGAAAATTTTCGAATTCCAGTTTTCAACGGAAATACACCTTTTAGGGTCCCTTAAGTCCAAATAACCAAGTCCCGCAAAAAGGTCTGTGTGTGTGTGGGTAACTCCCGGACGGAAACGTTAAGTCCTATGAAACTGAAATTTTATGATCATATCGATTGGAAATAATAGCGAATGATATGAAATTTTATATTTAAGACAAATATACGCCCGAAACGTTACAAAACCTTTTTCTTCAAAATGAACTTAACAGAAGAGCTACTTTATACCATGCATTTTGCACCTTTTTTCGATTTTCTCGAAAACTGTTCCGACGATTTTGCTTAAACTCGCTGTATCAATGTAAAATTTAATGGGCTTTAATATCATGTAGGTTTCATTCTGATTAAAATGGTCTGACAGGGCTTTAATGCCGATATTTTAAATTTTCTTCTTCTAAAGTACCTTTAATTTTGTAGATTCTATAAAAATAACTATATTATCTTGTTACCACTGATGAAAAACAGGTAAATATATAAATTGAAAGAATTCCATACCCAACTTAAGGAAAAAACAGAAAACAAATATTTTTTTAATGCACATTTTCGTTTTTGAACATAAGAACAGTAATATACATGTATGATACACCGTTGGAAAGGTAAAGATTTTAGAAAAAATATTATATGATACACAAGCTTTTAAAAGTTAATAGAGAGTGATAAAAAGCCGATAAAACTAAGTAATTGTTTTATATAATAATATAATAGATTTTTTTATAAAACACATGTTTCTATAGGAATTTAATTTAATCAATTATTTAAAGGTTTCAGTCATTTTCATCTCTGACTGTATTTGAAAATTTGTTAATCGATCTACAAAATTGAAAATACTTTAGAGAAAGAAAATTTAAACCCTGACTATTTCAATCAAAATTAAACCTACATCATATAAAAGCTTATTTGTAAAACTATTGTATCGATATAGCTAGTTTAATGAAAATTGTTATAGCCGTTTTGGAGGAAATCGTGAAAATGTGTAATATGCATGGTAGGGGTGGGCATAATCGAATGACGATTATTGGATTATTCGATTATTTCAATCAATCGAATTAATCGATTATGGGATTAATCGGTTGTTTTTTTTTTTTGGGGGGGGGTTTCTCATCACATAAATTATATGCATATTTGCACCTAGGCTCAGCCAGCTCATTGTGACATATCATCTCTCACAATGCATACTAATCATTCGATCATCCGATTATGACGATCATTCGATTATGCCCACCCCTAATGCATAGTATAAAGTGGCTCTTCTGGTAATCCGATTTTGATGAAAAAGTCGGGTTATATAGTTATATACTAACATCTCGGGTGTATAGTTGTCTTAAATATAAATTTCCAGTAGCATTGCACAACTTATAGTGTTTTCGCGCTAGAATTTCCACATCCACATGGACACACACACACGGATACACAGACCTTTTTGTGTGTCTTGGTTATTTTGACTCAATGGGCCCTATATTTCATATATAGGTAAGTGAAAGTAAAAAGAAATCCCTTTTATTATTTACTTTTATGTACCTTTACCGTGGTTTCCGTATACCCAAGTTGTCGAAATGGTTGCTGTTATTAAGAACAGGTGTTGACCCAGTGATCTAGCGCGGTACCGATAAAAGGAACGGTGATTTAGTGGAGCGGTCACAGTTCGTTAGGAGCTGCTTTTCATCGCGATCGCCAGTCACTGTTTTGGCACTCCGCGTTATTATTTTCTTTTGTCCTGTTTCATTCGAATTTTTCTCACATTGAATCGTCACCAAATAAAGGTGTTATCATTAAGTCATCTTTGACTAATAAATTTACTTCCTTCTTCATCTTTCTCTAAGCTAAAGGAGTATTCATGTAGGAACTAAAAAAAAAAAATAAATAAAGTCTTATCTATTTAACTTACATATTATATACCTGTATTTCAGGTTATACGTGGAATAATCAGGAGTAAGTCTTCAGGGCTACAAACATCAGAACAAAAGAGATACATATTAATGTGATGATAAAATTTTCTTGAATGTAGTAACAATGATAACTTTTAAAGTAAAACAGAAAATATACCAACATACTTAAATATTATAGATACAAATAATGATAATATGATGATGATAAGCATAAAAACAAAACTTTAGACTTTAATATAGAAGTAAAAAATCTGGTGCGAGCAACACACGACTTTCACTTATGTCCGTTTTTAGAATCGATTAAAGAATTTTCAAATACAGAATTAGATAAAAATGAGTGAAACCATTAAAGAATTAATTAAATAAAATTTCTATAGAAACATGTGTTTTACTAAAAAATCTATTATATTATTTTCTAAAAGAATCAGTTAGTTTTATCGGCTTCTCATCACACTCTATTAACTTTTACAGCATAAATACAGCGAGTTTAATCAAAATAGTCGGAACCGTTTTCGAGAAAATCTAAAAAAGGTGCAAAAGACATGGTATAAAGTGGCTCTTCTGTAAGCTTATTTTGATGAAAAAAGTTTTGTCACGTCTCGGGCGTATATTTGTCTTAAATATGAAATTTCAGTTTCATAGGACTTACCGTTTCCGCCGGGAGTTACCACACACATACACACACATACAGATCTTTTTGCGGACTTGGTTATTTGTACTCAGGGGACCCTAAAACAGTAAAAATTATATGAAGTACCATTACTGAGCCATGTCCAAGCACAAACTGAGGAAAACCATAAACATAGGTAGTATGGGGAGGGGTTCGTGTAAAAACCCTGAAGGTTTTCCCCTCTAAGTGTAAATACTACAGCTTATCTTTCTTTTAAAATGTTTAACAAAATTATACAATGGAAAAACAAAACAAAATATGTATAATAAGGGTCAACATTTTGAACAGAATATTTATAGAAACACTAGAATCTGAAGTAAGTAAAAGATCCATGAAGTATAAAAAAAAATTTTTTTATATAATTAAAAAAAACAAAAATATAATATTTAAGAATGTTGGTATATTTTCTGTTTTATGTTAAATGTTATCATTGTCACTACCTTCAAAAAAATTTCTGTTTTGTTCTGATGTTTGTAGCCCTGATGATGGCTCACAAGCTTGAGCCGAAACGTGGGCAAAATTAAAAATATTAAGAAAAAGACTGACTCCTGATTATTCCACCAATAATAGTTTCTACAGTCGACTATACATCTTCAATGTATTTCAGGTTGTTCTAATTTTCTTTTTGGAGAATACTGCAATATTATTAGTAAATTTTTATTGGATGAAATTAATCCAATCCCTGAGTTTAGATCGTTTCAAAGTCTTTAATTTATTTTTTTTTTGAGAATTTTGATTCTTTTATTATTTAAAAAAATCCACAAAGCTTCTTGATTAAACAAATTATAGAAATTTTTAGACAAAATCGTGTAGAAAAGAGTTGAATATATCAAAAATAAAGTAAATTTTGTGCAAGATCTATACATCCTCACATTTATCTGTTATCAAAGTTGGATAATTTTATTAGTTTACTTTTGTTATCATCTTTAATTTTATCTTTCTATGACCTTTTCGACTTTTAGAGGAACAGCATATCAGAAGTTTGACCTGTCTATGAATTTCATAGCATTATTTTAATTACCATGTTCATTATTTCAGCCTCATTACCATTCCCCGAGTTTTTGATAAAACATTTTTAAAATAATCTGTTCCGAGTTAGTGGTTTCCATTCGGTCATCGTTAGTGATGATCCAAGTGAATTGACTGGTATTAAAAATAAATAGCTGATGGAACTGGAAATCGTGGGGGCTTTTACTGCCCGAATTAAAGGAAACTCAGCGATGACTTCACCTAATGGAAGCTAATAAAAAAAGTCGTTACTTTTCGAATTTATCCTTATGTGTATGAGGAAGTCACCAATCCTCTTCCTCATCACTGCTTCATTTAATGACTTTTTTTTAATTTCGTGAGTATGTCGGTGGTCGTAATTACTTTTTTATGGCGTTGATGAGTGCTATTAACCTTATTGCAAACGTATCATACAGAAATCTAAAATGTATATTATTTATTCGAGGAAGGTCGCTTTTGCTTTTAATTAATTTGAGTTATGGACAGCTTTGCTGCTTAAACTGATGAGTGTAAAATTGGGTTGTTTCACATGCAATGTCTAACTTTGTATTATAAACATTAGCTTCCCAACCAATTACCCACTTTTTATTATTCCTACAAATATGAACATGGAAACACGCGATTTTCGAGTAATATTTTTGTACGAGTCTAAACTCGGCCATTCAGCAGCTGAGGCCGCTAGAAATATTTGCAAGGCGTTTGGGGAAGGGAGTGTTAATGAACGGACCATTCGCCGTTGGTTTGCTAAGTTTTCAGCTGAGGATACTTGCCCCGCGGGAAGAGCTCCGTCCGTAATAGACAACGATGTCCTCAAACATACAGTAGAAGGAAATCCCTACCAAACAGTTAAAGGACTCTCAGCACAACTAAATGCAAGTGCATCTACCGTTTCCAAACATTTAAAGTGTTTTAAAACATACCGTGCTAAAATTGAAAGAACTGGGCTACGAAGTTCTTCCGCACCCACCATATTCTCCCGACTTGTCTCCAACAGATTACCACTGTTCAGGAATTTAGACAACTTCGTCAAAGGAAAACTTTTTGAAAATGATGATCAAGTGATAAGTGCGTTTTCAGATTTTGTTTCACTTCAAAGTTCAGAGTTTTTCAGTTCGGGGATAAAAAAGTTGGAGTCACGTTAGGAAAACTGTGTAGAAATGGAAGGTAAATAATTGGAATAAAATTATCATGTTTTCATATCGTATTTTTAATAATAATCCTTTACCTTGAAAAAAGGTTATTTCATGTGACACAACCCAATATATTTTCATTGAGATCCTCCACCCACTCCCGCAACACTCGTTCGCGACCTTCGGACCTGTATATAACGCCTCATCGAACCGCAGCTTTCGACAGATCTTTCCTTATCCGATCCTTGTCCGTATGGAATTCTATTCCTTCTTATATCCTTCACTCCAATACTGTTCCGACCTTCAAATCCCGTTTGTTCAAACACTTTTTGTCTTTGCAGTTCTCAAGTAATGCTAATTAATTGATTAATATTAAAAATCAGTAAATAGAGCAGAGAAAAACAATTATTTACTATATCTTATTATGCATCGTATTTAAACATTTATGTATTTTATTTTATACTTGTCATAAGCATTTTAAATTTATTTTTACGGAGTAGAGCTTTGGGGCTATACTAAACCATCGAATCCTTAACGTATCCAATCCCTACAATCCAAAATCCATCGTAAAATCCTCAACGCTCCTTACTTTGTCACGAATAAACTAATCCATAAAGACCTTGATGTTCCGTATGTTGCTGATTCGGCCCGATCTAGATACCATTCCTTTCATGACAAACTCCATTCCCACCCTAATCCTCTAGTTTCAATCCTTTCTTCTCTTCAATTCCTGACAATCCTCCAAAGCGTCTGAAAAGGAGATGGCCACCTTCTAGTTTAGAACATTTTTAGAGTGCTTCCATTGGGAAGCTTCTCTACTTGTGTTTCATGCCTTTTTACATTTCATTCCTATTTACTTGATGTCTTACATTATACAGTTGTAAATTATAGATTATAGACATTATAGATTTTAATTCCAATAAATAAATTTAAAAAAAAAATTAATTAGTCCTGTATATATGAATATGTAAATATTTTATTTTATTTTTTGTCTTGTTTGTTTTTCTAAATTATTATTATTAGAAGTTACCTATTAATTTATTACTATTATTCATTTTCTTTGTTATTTCTGTTGTTTTTTTGTTTATTTTTTGGGTTTTTTTTTACTCTAAGATGCTGAAGTTTCATTTTTAATTTGTCTGTAATATTATTCTGAAGGAACTTGTCCCAGAATAAATAAAGAATTTATTATTATTATTATTATGGAAATAATTTTCGCATGAGTTCAATAAAGAGTTTATAACGTACAACCATGAATAGGAGTTGCTCTAAAATGTGTGAAAATTAATCAGATACTTTTATTTACAAGTCAGAAGCACTACTCACACATAACTTTTACTTATTTATGCAAGTCCTGTTACTTATTTATGTGGGATTTTCATTATGAATATTCTATATTCTTTTTATCGTCGTTTGTTCCAATGAGCATATTTTTTATGTGTGGAAATTATTTGAAATGAAATGAAAAGTAATTTTATTCTGGGACGAATTATTCCCTAAGAATAACAAGAAAAGTACAGTATAAAGAAAAATTGGTCGTTTAAGACTTCAGTTTAACAATAAATAGTTACAAGTTGTGACAATGAATAGTTATCATATATAGATTTTAAATATTACATATGTTGGGAAGATTGATACTTTAGGAGATGGAGAAATAGTTGGTCTTTGAAAGTGGATAATGCAAAGGCTTTACGAATGGATACAGGCAAGGAATTCCAAAATAGGATAGCACGAATAACAAAAGATTTTTTGAAAGAGACAGATCTGTGAGAAGGTATGTATTAGGTTGTTTCACATGAAATGTCCATTTTTATAGTTATTGAAATACATAAAGGATTTTGCAAGTCTCTGTTGTTTTCTTCCGAATGTTTACTTATTTAAAGTAAACAGTTACTAATCATCCACCTTTGTATTATAAACATTAGCTTCCTAATCAATTACCCACTTTTTAGTATACCTCCAAATATGAACATGAAAACACGCGATTTTCGAGTAATATTTTTGTACGAGTTTAAACTCGGCCATTCAGCAGCTGAGGCCGCTAGAAATATTTGCAAGGCGTTTGGGGAAGGGAGTGTTAATGAACGGACCATTCGCCGTTGGTTTGCTAAGTTTTCAGCTGGGGATACCGACTTAAAAAACTTGGCCCGAGGAAGACCTCCGTCCGTAATAGACAACGATGTCCTCAAACATACAGTAGAAGGAAACCCCTAGCAAACAGTTAAAGGACTCTCAGCACAACTAAATGCAAGTTCATCTACTGTTTCCAGACATTTAAAGTGTATTGGGAAAGTAAAAAAGCTCGATACATGGGTACCTCATGATCTCACTGAGCTGTGCAAAAATTGATAGAACTGGGCTACGAAGTTCTTACGCACCTAATCTCCCGACATTTCTCCAACAGATTACCACCTGTTCAGGAATTTAGACAACTTCGTCCAAGGAAAACTTTTTGAAAATGATGATTAAGTGAAAAGTGGGTTTTCAGATTTTGTTTTACTTCAAAGCTCAGAGTTTTTCAGTTCGGGGATAAAAAATTTGGTGTCACGTTGGGAAAAATGTGTAGAAAAGAAGGTAAATACTTCGAATAAAATTATCTTGTTTTCATATCGTATTGTTTTATATGAATCCCTTACCTTGAAAACGGACATTTCATGTGACACAACCCAATACAAGTTTATGGGTTGGGATATGGTGTTCACTGAATGGGCAGAAGAACAAGTGGTAAACATATCAAGAACATAAAGAGATTTTTTAGTTTTGAAAAATCGGAAGAGACAGACACCTAGGTAAGAGAGATAGAGCCAATTCAACTCGGTATACCTACTAGAATCATGGGAGCGTCTGGGGATTCCACATGTGAATATGATAAAACAATTCATAAGTCTTTTGAGTCTCATATCATACTTCCTAGATAACCCTTCATATACGAGGCTACCGTAGTTAAACTGGGGGAAAATAAGCATACGGTTTTTAGGTGGGATAGAATCACGAAATCTTAAGAATAGTTTAAGGATAGCGATGGATTTGGGTGATTTGAGAAATATGATTACTCCAAGATAGGTTCTGACCAATAATGACTCTAATCTTTCTTACTGAGGTGTGAAAGTGGATAGGTATTCTTCTGAATTTTGATTCGATATTGATTTGCGGAATGTCTTTAGGTAAATATATTACATAGATTTACATTAAACATTTCTTGAAAATTAGGTTAGTACGAGTTTAGGTATCGGTACTAATTTTAGTAGTTCATTTTCTTGGGTGCGAGCATCTGTTAGTAGTATCTTTTACCGGTATAAAAAAAAAAAAATCGGAATAACTTGTCACTGTGACACCTTCTGTTTTCAATATCCATCTGGAGTTTATTATCTGTGGTATGTGTGTTATTGCAGGAGTGATCATCGTCTTTCAGTTTTTATAGCCGTATAAATATCTGATTTTCCATCTCCCTAGTACTTCATAGGAATGTTGTACTTTCTAATACTTCGCTACGAAATGAAGAAACATATAAATAAAAAGTTATTATGCATAGATTTGAAGCAACAAATGACGTGTTGACATTAAAGCCTTATAAAGTCTCCTCGTAAATATTTTTATTTCCCGCCATTTAACAGAAATAATTTCTTTGCATACTCACTCGCTTAGGAGTGATCGTGGTGACATAAAATTAAATAAATCAATTTCTGCTTGTGTTTGAAAAAAATATTTTTGAACGCATTGCGTATGAATAGAAAAAAGTTCATTTAAATCTTTTACGTTTTGAAAAAATATTAATTTAAATAAATAATACTGTGAACGGATCTAAAATATTTATATTTATGGATACCGTCTCCACTGTCTTAAATTAAGTAATGTTAAAAATCTTATTAGAATGCCTTCGCATTTTTAATTTTCTAGTAACTTATTTTTACAAAATAAAATCGTATATACTTTAATCGAGAGCCAAAATAAGTCAAAGGCCCGGGGAAATCAAAATATATTTTACCAATTGTTTAGCTGGTTGTAAAATCTCAAGTTTTTTTTTAGTATCTTGAAATGTTATCACGTCATTCAGCTTCGCTAATTGAACTATCTGGAAAGTTGCGAAAATGTAGTTTTTGAGGTATGAAATAACAAAACAGAAGTCTTTTTTTTTTTCCTTATATCTTCAGTAAAACAGTTTTTTCGTGGTATTATTTTTTTTGGTACAGTTGCTGTAGCGGCTAGGTTCTTCGAATGTAGTACATAAGCTAAAGCAACGATATCAGTCCATTCTAGAAATTTAATCTTGAATTCTATAAGTATCGACATTTTTAGTTCTCTAAAAAGCATAATATTTTCGTTTATTATTTCCAAAAATAAACCTTAGTATTTTTTTTTTTTAAATTTAATTTTGCTTTCCCATTCCCACTTCCGCCATAATGGATCTGGCAGCCCAGTACCACTCCGATCTGGATGGGGTTTCTCCTCTTATTTTTTGTGATCGGGGGCATACCTCTAGATGTGCTGCATCCATTTCATTATTTGTATGACAAAGGCAGCAAAGTGGAGACCCTACCACTCCGATCCGATGCAAGTGTTTTGCGAGGTAGTCATGGCCAGTAATCATTCGGAACTGTGCAACAGCATCTTTTATATTCAAATCAAATGGTATCCGTTCTTATTCTATAAGGAGTTTGGCCCAGTGCTTGTTGATCGAACTGAGCCTTTAGGAGTCCGTTAGTAGAGCATGATATGCCCTCTTAACTCCATCCCTAGCATAAGTTGATAAACCTTAGTAATCGAACAAAAAAAAAAAAAAAAATTACCCCCCTTAAAATTTAAGGACTTAGGTTTCACGATACGTGAACCTGAATAAAGAATATTTATAAAAATCCCTTTGTCCGCCGTCCGCGGTATTTGTCCAAAACTACTAGACACTTTTTTTTTTTTAATTAGTATTTAACAAAAATACTAGATCATGCAACGATGAGCCTAACCCGTAGATGTTGATATCAGCTGGTTATTTTGTAAACTATACCCTAATATTATTAAGTTATATTGGAAATAATAAACCAATTTGTAATTATTTGATGCGTTTTTCTTCTAAATTCATAATAGGCCGAGATACGGCCTCTTGAAGTTTCTCTTTGGTCTCCTTACCGAAACAAAACAACGTATGATAATCTTGAGTTCCCTCCACCAATTGGCGTGACCTGTAATTTCCCGACGTTCTACGTATCTTGAAACGCTAAAATTAAAATCTTGAGCGTGAGGGAAAAGAATCAATGTTTTAAAGATTCGTATAAAAGAAAAACAAAAAATATAAATTATTTTAAATTATATTAAATTATTTGTTTTATTTTGAAAAAATAATCCTTGTAAGTTGTTACTATTGTTTGAGAATTGTTTATTTTATTTATTTAACGTCATTTTATTCTACTATGGCTTATCGTACGATGCTACAATGGGAGTCCTAAATTTTGCCTATCCAGGTTTAATTAGGATAGGGATCTTCAACGAGTACCTGATATGGCACAGGCTTCAGACCAATTTTTAACGTCCCCTCCGAAGGACATAACTAAGAATGTTTTTTCTCCCATTAAAAAATCCCAGGACCACCTGCGGGTTTGAACCCATGACCTTTAGTATAGGAGGCTGTTCTGCTAACCACCCAGCTACATATGATCCCTTGTTTGAGAATTGTTCATATTTAGGTTTATGAAATAATTACCTTTACTCTTCGTCGTAAACCTATGACATCCTGCCCTACTGTCTCCTTCAATAATACTCCTCTTGTCCCGGTTGAACAGATCCGATATCTAGGACTGCACCTTGACAAACGCCTTACTTGGAACCCTCACACAAGACTAAAACGACAACAAACTGCACGACGTTTTCGACTTCTTCAACACTTACTAGACAAACGTTCTAATCTTCCACTTAACTACAAAAGACTCATCTACATGACTATCATAAGGCCGATATGGACTTACGGAGTGGAGCTTTTGGGCTCTACTAAACCATCGAATTCTTCCCGTATCCAATCCCTACAATCCAAAATCCTTCGTAAAATCCTCAATGCTCCTTACTTTGTCACGAACAAACTTATCCATAAAGACCTCTATGTTCCGTATGTTGCTGATTTGGCCCGATCTAGATACCATTCCTTTCATGACAAACTCCATTCCCACCCTAATCCTCTTGTTTCAATACTTTCTTCCGCTTCAATTCCTGACAATCCTCCGAGGCGCCTGAAAAGAAAATGGCCTCGAGACCTTCTAGTGTAGAAAAGTTACAGGAGTGCTGCAATTGGGTAGTTCTTCTTCAAGTTTGTTTCATGCCATTTATCTTTTGTCACATTTACTTGTTGTACCTTGAAGTACAGTTGTAAATTTCAATAAATGATGTTAAAAAAAAAAAAAAAAAAAAAAAAAAAAGTTTATGAAATAGTTATAAAAAGCAAAGTTTATGTTATTTGGAGTCTAACTGGACTGAATATCATGCATGGATTTGTTTTTTATGTCTCTGTTAAACAACGATTATAGCACCTCATAGCTAGATGTCGGCATTATTTCTACATGTCGCAAGGCGAAATTCTTTTTTTAAATTCTCACATAGTCACAAAGGCAGAAGGGCCATTCGGTATAATTCACCGCCTCCAAGATTTTTGGCCCCGAGTTCGTCTTCCGCTTTCTGATGTTTTTATTGATCACTAAAAAAGCCGGAAGACTTATGTCCTCCTCTGTAATGGCAATAACTTAGAGGTGGGGCCGATAAATTTTTCCGAAGCGTCGACAATCTAAATTAAGATTTATTATTTCTCATTTTACTATTTTTAACGGAATATAATTTTTATCTATATCCCATATTTTTTTTTCCCTGTTTAAATTAGAATTTAAAAATAATTCTCGACATTTGTTGATAATTTAATTTTAAATAATAATGATCCCTGGATTACGACTTTCCTCGAGGGTTTCGAAATGGCCATGACAAAGAATTTATTGGCCCTCCTAATTCTTTCAATATAGTTTAGCATCTTCTTTAATATTTATTAAACGCCCCCGGTTTCCGGAATGGGAACGCTGAAATTATATGTCTCATTAATTTCGCTATGGGACTATGATTTTTAAAATAATTCTCACTTTCAGCATCGTAGAAATCAGTGACTTAAGACGTTTTCGCTGCGTAGTCCAGACTATATATATATATATATATATATATATATATATATATATATATATATATATATATATATATATATATATATATATATATATTATTTTTTTTATTTTTGGGTTCAAAAGGTTGTGAATTCGAATCCCAGTCCCAGCGGGGCTTTTATAAGGATGTACTTAATCGTCGGAACCGTTTTTGAAAAATTCGAAAAAATGTGCAAAATGTATGGTATAAAATGGCTCTTCTGGTAAGCTCATTTTGATGAAAAAGGTTTTGTAACATCTCGGGCGTATATTTGTATTAAAATATGAAATTTCTGTTTCATAGGACTTAGCGTTTCCCCCCGGGAGTTACCACACACACACTCACTCATACACACACAGACCTTTTTGCGGGACTTATTATTATTTGGACTCAAAGGACCCTAAAATGTGTATTTTCGTTGAAAACTGGAATTCGAAAATTTTCATGATCGCAACACTTTCCCTTACTATATATAGTAAGTGAAAGTAATAAAACTAACTGAATGTCGTAGATAATAAATAATATAATATGTTATTTGATTTGTTTGATTATTTATTTAACATCACTTTATGCTACTATGGCTAATCGGACGATGCTACAGTGGGAGTCCTAAATTTTGCCTATCCAGGTTTTATTAGGATAGGGATCTTTAACGAGCACCTGACATGGCACAGGCTCGGGACCACCTTTTAACGTCCCCTCCGAAGGACGGCGTAACTAAGGATTTATTACTCCCATTAAAAAATCCTAGGACCACCTGCGGGTTTGAACCCGTGACCTTTAGTATGGGAGGCTGTTACGCTAGCCACCTAGATACAAGTGATCCCTAATATATTATTTGATAAAAAACATGTTTCTATTTAAACTCTAGGTAATGAATTCTTTAATAATTTATTTTCATCTCTAAATTATTTAAAAATTCTTAAATCGATTATAACAACGGAGGTAAGTGAAAGTCTTTGTGTTGAGCGCACTAGATTTTATAAACCTAAAACAAGAGTTAAATTAAATAAAACTCTTTTTGTTGAGCGCACTAGATTTTATAAACCTAAAACAAGAGTTAAATTAAATAAAACTCTTTGTGTTGAGCGCACTAGATTTTATAAACCTAAAACAAGAGTTAAATTAAATAAAACTCTTTGTGTTGAGCGCACTAGATTTTATAAACCTAAAACAAGAGTTAAATTAAATAAAACTCTTTGTGTTGAGCGCACTAAATTTTATAAACCTAAAACAAGAGTTAAATTAAATAAAACTCTTTGTGTTGAGCGCACTAGATTTTATAAACCTAAAACAAGAGTTAAATTAAATAAAACTCTATGGATTAGTGGCATTATTTTGCAGGTGATATTTATTTTAATATCACGATATGCCCGGGGACATAAACATATATTCAGAAGCGAAATGAATATTTTGTAAATCTTGAAGAAGACATTGCCCCATCTCTTCTTTATTTATTTATTTATTTAACGCCACTTTATGCTACTATGGCTAATCGGACGATGCTACAGTGGGAGTCCTAAATTTTGCCAATCTAGGTTTTAATAGGATTGGGTACGAGTACCTGACATCGCACAGGCTCGGGACCACCTTTTAACGTCCCCTCCGAAGGACGGCGTAACTAAGGATTTTTTACTCCCATTAAAAACTCCTAGAACCATCTGCGGATTTGAACCCGTGACCTTTGGCATGGGAGGCTGTTACGCTAGCCACCCAGCTACAAGTGATCCCTATCTCTTCTTTTTAAGTGCCATTTTCCTCCAAGAGTAGACTCCCCGCTAGGCCGAAAATGGGTCAGACATTCTGAGAATAGAAGACCGAATTTGCGAAAATATTCGAAATCAAGAAGCTCGTAACTGTGACGCCGACCCCGCTATCATCGGGATAAATTATTTTCGGCCCCCTTTTACTGTCCGTCTTCAAATGGCTGCTTCCTCCGGTGGGAGTTATTATTCATACCGCGTCTTCAGCGTCTGCTCCGTTCCCCGGAAACATCACGGCCACTTTTGAGGATGTTTTCTTCATTTCGGCCTTTTCAAATTTAAATCTCCTTTTGGCCTTCTCGCGGTGATTCATAGTTTACTTCACAATGCTCAATGCTTGGAATGCGCTTCTGAACAATAACGCTACTTCTTTTAAACCAAACTACACCTTGACATTATAAGATTAATCTTCTTATATATTATACCTTATTTTAAATGAGTTTTTTCCTATTTTGTAGGTCCGAAAATCTATCCTATGTGAATTTTGTGTACTATGATCTTCTTTCTATACACTATCAAAAAGATCTGTGAGTTACAACCTTTTCTCACTGTTTACAAAAGGCTAGCTAGACGGCTTTATTTCTTAGGTACTTAAATTGTCTTTTAAGAGCTGAACCACTTGACCGTAGTTTTTTTATGGAAAATGTGCTAGCATCAAGTAGCTTTCAAAAAGCAATAACACCACTTCCGTCCATATCTGCTGTAAAACTACTTTAAAGCCGATAAAGATAGCTATAAATTTTCGGATATGTATTTAGAACATATGTTCAACCATTTTTTTTCTCAAAACTGTATTTTAAATTTGTTGTTTCAGCTACACTGTATTTTTAAAACATAAATTTCAGTAATTTTACTTTCACTTACTATATATAATAGTAAGGGAAAGTATTGCGATCGTGAAAATTTTCTAATTCCAGTTTTCAACGGAAATACACGTTTTAGCGTCCTCTGAGTCCAAATAACTAAGTCCCGCAAAAAGGTCTGTGTGTGTGGTAACTCCCGGGCGGAAACGGTAAGTCCTATGAAACTGAAATTTCATATTTAAGACAACTATACGCCCGAGGCGTTACCAAACTTTTTTCATCAAAATGAGCTTACCAGAAGAGCTACTTCATACCATGCATTTTGAACCTTTTTTAGATTTTCTCGAAAACGGTTCCGACGATTTTGATGTAAAATTTAATGGGCTTTAATTTCATGTAGGTTTTATTTGGATAAAAATGGTCTGACAGGGCTTAAATGCCGATATTTTAAATTTTCTTTCTATAAAGTACCTTTAATTTTGTTGATTCTATAAAAATAACTATATTATCTTGTTACCACTGATGAAAAACAGCTAAATATGCAAGTTGAGCGAATTTGAAAAGCAACTAAAGGAGAAAACTGAAAAAAAAAAATGTTAAATGCAATTTGTTGTTTTTGAACATAAGAACAGTATTATACATGTACGATATACCGTTGTAAAGCTGAAGATTTTAGAAAAAATATTATCTTATACTCATGCTTTTAAAACTTAATAGAGAGTGATGAAAAGAAGATAAAACTAACTGATTATTTTAGATGATAATAATAAAATTCAATTTAATTAATCCTTTCATAGATTTTAAAAATTGAGGTAAGTGAAAGTCGTGTGTTTTTTTTTCAATTTGTTGCTTCAGCTACACTGTATTTTTAAAACATCAATTTCAGTCATTTTTATTTTATAACTCAGATCTTATAAAAATAATAGAGTTTGACTCATGAATGCTTCATATTATTCTCTCTTTAAAGTTTTTTTTCTTTTTAAAATCATGAAGATCCCCGTTTTACTGAACTTCATAATATTATATATTTGATTCGAATTTTATAGCAATCGTGAAGTTAATTTTCATTTACTTCCAAAAAGTACAACAATCATATTTTTGTAATTTAAAAAATGGATCTATGCTCTTGCAAGAATGATGGATGCTCATTTTCAATATTCATCAAGGTTGAATATCAAATTATATCACAACGTTCATCGCAAACAGCTATATATTTTAAAAGCCAATTACTATTCAAAAGTCAATCGTTTAAAATGTCAGCGTGCTAAAAAATTACTTTTAATAATGGAGTTAAATATATTTTTAGAATTGAATAGGAAATAATTTTTATTCTGGAACTGGGTCCCTTAAGAATAACAGGTTTGTACAGCTGAAATACACATGTCTGGCCAACAGGCAGAAGGGACATAACTAATGACTATTTACAATTATGGGTGAATATATGTGTATATACCACATACGTACACATACACACATATATATATTTCCTAATAAGTAGCTAATTGAATGATGAACAACGGCCTAAGGTTTTCGAAAATAAGGTACTGCCTAAATATTTGGTCCGAATAGAGATGAGGCCACTGGGGAGTTTAGAAGGTTGCACAACGCGGAATTGCGGAACTTGTATCCTGTGAATATAATTGATTTGACAGCATCGCGGAGACTCAAATGGGCGAGCAAAGTTGTTGGGCTCGATAAGGAGCGGATTCCGAGAAAGTTGGTATTCGCTGATCCGTCTGGTCGATGGGAGGATTGCATTAAGGCTGATCTCGGGGGTTTGGGCTTGAACGGTAAACATTGGACGAGTCTGTGTAGGCGGAATTTGGTAGTATCGGCATCGAACATTCGGGTTCGCTAAGCCTATTATTGTTATTATTAATAATAAGTAGCTAATTATCAATACTTTAAGTTAGGTAATTTACACAAAGACAGTCCGTTTTCTAATATTTCTCTTTATTGAGGTATTTGCCATATGCATAGTTCAATTATGTTAGTCATTCAATTAATAATTACCCAGACTTTAGCTTGCCTGTTATATTTTAATTGAAATAGTCCTAAAGATACTCTTAGCATACTCACATGGTTGGATCCTGTCCATTTGAAATTAATATATGAAAAAAAAGGAAAAATTATTATTTAAATTGATACATAATTACAAGTTGAATATGGAGCTTGTAACGCCGTGATTCTCGCGAATCCCTCAATAAAGATAAATATAAGATAACCTAATATATTTGTGTAAATTTCCATATTTGATATATATTTTATTAATACAAGTAAATATTATTCGCAGTGATGTATTTGGAAAAATGGTTGTGGTTTACATAACTTTCCTTTAGGTGCAATCTTGTGGGTAATTTGGTTTGTCCACTTCTCTTTGTGGCTTCTAAATTCGGTCATTGGCCGAATTCGGTAATTAAGCGTATATTTATCTATCATTCGACAAAGTAGTGTTGTTTTTTTTCTCCTGATTCTAATTTATTAGTCCTTTTTTTTTTTTTTTTTTTTAAGTTCCAAACCAACCCTAAAAGCCCTAAGAGACTCCATTTCCTCCGAAGAAGGAACCATTTTTCTCTTAGATACATGGAAGGGATCTCCCAGCTGGCCGGGTTCCAGGCGGGGGTGTAGCCTATCTTTAGCAGCCCCGGCCCGGCATATCTCAATGGTCTTTACTACCGGGTGATTGACAAGGAGCAGCCTTCGTCCCTTTGTTATATTGCTTATTTTAGTTTATCATCGGAAGGTTCCAGAAACGAAGTCTCGATTCTCTGAAACAGGAGTTACTAAATTATAAAACGTTACGCAAACTTGGAAACCAAAACCTCTTCGCAGCATTAAAAAGACGAAATAGATACATCACACTACTCCGAAATCAGTGTGGTTGTTTTTGGGACATTGGTATCAGTTGGTGAGGACACCACAAACTTGCTAAAGCACTTAACACTAACGAAAATAATAGCGATTCTGCCATTACTTTCAAAAATATAAATCCGTTTTCAAGGTAAAGGATGTTAATTAAAAATACGATATGAAAACAAGATATTTTTTATTCGAAGCATTTACCTTCTTTTTCTACACATTTTTCCCAACGTGACACCAACATTTTTATCCCCCAACTGAAAAACTCTTAGCTTTGAAGTGAAACAAAATCTGAAAACGCACTTTTCACTTGATCATCATTTTCAAAAAGTATTCCTTTGACGAAGTTGTCTAAATTCCTGAACAGGTGGTAATCTGTTGAGGACAAGTCGAGAGAATATGGTGGGTGCGGAAGAACTTCCAGTTCTTTTAATTTTTGCACGGTATGTTTTGAAACATGGGGTTGTTTTTTTAATAATTGTGTGTGCTTTGGTCAATTTCATTGCAGTACGTTGTAGAGGCAATGGTTTCACCTCTAGGTAAAAAGGAATAATGAATTATCCCAGCCATGGACCACCATACTGTAACCATGAATTTTTTGGGATTCAAATTCGGTTTTGCAAATATTTCTAGCGGCCGAGTTTAAACTCGTACAAAAATATTACTCGAAAATCGCTTGTTTCCATGTTCATATTTGGAGGTATAATAAAAAGTGGGTAATTGATTTGGAAGCTAATGTTTATAATACAAAGGTAGAGGATTAGTAACTGTTTACTTTAAATATGTAAACAATCGGAAGAAAACAACCGAGACCCGAAAATCCTTTATGTATTTCAGAAACTATAAAAACGGACATTTCATGTGAAACAACCCGATACTTTATCAAAACTATTCACAGAAACTAAAGATTCCAACAAATTAGACGTTAAATCAAATGTATACCAAATTTCTTCTTCTTTTTTTTCGGGAAAATAATCTTTTACTTATAATTTATGATATTATTCCTTCGATGTTTAAGTACTTTACATGTTAATCTTACACACTTCGATCGTGAATCCATTTGTTTTTTGTTTTTTTTAATGTTCAGGACTTTTAAAAGAGAATATAAAAGAATAAAATTTAAGATGCTCCAAATAAGACGCCTTACCTCTCCAGGCTCCCATCTCACTAAAAGCGCTCTCTCACGTTCTGGTTTGTGGGGCTGTAAACATTATCGAGTTAATGGCACGAGAGACAACGCCTACAAAACAGACCCTTTTATTATTGAAGGATTATCAGTAATAAAATAAGTCAAGGTCGGCTGCTTTTGAGAAGATTTATGGTTTTTGTCCGCTCAAACTCCTTCTGGATATAAGATTTCTTTTCATTTCTTATGAAGTTTGGTGTTCAGACTCTATTCTTAGAAACTTTACTAACCATATCAGGGTTTCATCTTGATTTTACTGAAAGTAAATTATTTATTCATTGCATAATAATAGTAAAAATCAGCCACATGAATCATACAGTTTGCTACATTTCTACTGATAATAACTCGATAAGGACCAACGATCGAATATTTATTTATATTTTTTTATAGCACGGAGTTTTCATTTAATTATTTTCCAATAATACTTATGTTTTGTTTATGATTTGATATGGCAGATCGAGGTTGAAGCAAGGATTTTTTTAATATATATATTTTATTGTTATTTTATTTATTTATTTATTACCCTCCCCTGCCTTGAGGCAATACGGGTATTGCTGCTGTGGGAAGTACCATAGATACAACCCACAACTGCTATGAAACTAATCAAACAGCATGGGTCTTCGGATGTTCAGTGGCCTTCTTCATTCTTCTCTCCTACCTCAAGTTGAAGTGGCTTGGACCAATCTGTTCCTTCCACCGTATACAAAGGCTTTGTAGTACGGGTAGTTTTGTTTGGATATAAATTAGGGATACGCCTCTGCCAGGACGTAGAGTACTGTGCCCCTCAGGAGCTTCATTCTCAGTGCCCCAAAAGTGGTACAGGCAAGGAAATATGCTCGGCGGTCTCCGGAACACCACAACTGGGACATAGGGGACTGATGTTTTTGCCATGTTTAGCGAGCTTTGATCGGAAGCCCCCATGCCCAGTAAGGAACTGTGTGACCCAGTAGTCCGGGAGGATCCATGTATTTTCCAGTCTTGACCCGACGGTGGGGAAATACTTCCTTAAATTAGCACCTTTTGGAGTCGTCACCCACCGACGGTTACATTCTTCTATGGTGATTTCCCGGAGAATCCTTTTCCATCTGCTGGGCTCCTCATTGATCCTCACTCTAATAGTGTCCGGTAGATCCGCCAGACCCTCTCTCTTTAATTTATGCCGATAATAGTCCTCTCGTAGAAGAAGGTCTATAGGTATTTCTCCTGCTAATACCTGCATCGCCTCATGAGACACAGTTCTGTACGCTCTGGTGACCCTGAGTAGAGCTATTCTCTGAATTGTGGCCAATCTACTTTTCTGTCGGTGCGAGAGGTTTTGACTCCAAGCTGGGGACGCATACCTCAGGTTACCCAAAACCACTCCTTTGTAAACAGCCAATGTTCCTGGGTACCTGAGACCCCAATTTTATTGTTATTTACAACTTTATCTATGTGCGGTCGTGAAAAACTGGATAACTCGAGTTATATTAAAAATGAGTTAACTCCACGTATCGCTCTCCCAGACCGTTTCCCACGTCGTGTTAAATTGATTAATGAAATTTCTTGGTGTGAAGAAATTCAAGGTGGAAAGAAAGCTGGATGTTATAACTCTATTTTGGGTATTATGTAAAGTTTAAGTCGCGTATAAAGTTAAAAGTTTAGCTGTAAAATGAAAGATTTTAACTTAAGCACTTATTCACGACCGGCCACAGATATAATGTAATACAAAGAGTAAATAAAGAACGCTAGAATTATTGACATGAAAAAACTACCCAGAAGTATTGGGTCGTTTCACATGAAATGTCCGTTTTTATAGTTTCTGAAATACATAAAGGATTTTGCAGGTCTCTGTTGTTTTCTTCCGAATGTTTACATATTTAAAGTAAACAGTTACTAATCCTCTACCTTTATTAAACATTACTTAATCATTGCTTTCCCAAATGAACATGTACACCGATCTTTTTTGAGTATCATAGGCGCGCTAGAAATATTTGCAAGGCATTTGGGGAAGGGAGTGTTAATGAACGGACCGTTCGCCGTTGGTTTGCTAGTTTTCTGCCGGGATACCGACTTGGAAAAACTTGCCCCGAGGAAGACCTCCGTTCGTAATAGACAACGATGTTCTCAAACATACAGTAGAAGAAAACCCCTATCAAACAGTTAAAGGACTCTCAGCACAACTAAATGCAAGTGCATCTACCGTTTCCAGACATTTAAAGTGTATTGGGAAAGTAAAAAAGCTCGATACATGGGTACCTCATGATCTCACTGAGCCGCAGCAAGACCCCATGTTTCAAAACATACCGTGCAAAAATTGAAAGAACTGGGCTACGAAGTTCTTCCGCACCCACCATATTATCCCGACTTGTTCATGAATTTAGACAACTTCGTCAAAGGAAAACTTTTTGAAAAAGATGATCAAGTGAAAAGTGCGTTTTCAGATTTTGTTTCACTTCAAATCTCAGAGTTTTTCAGTTCAGGGATAAAAAAATTGGTGTCACGTTGGGAAAATAAATAAAAATCCTTTATCTTGAAAACGGACATTTCATGTGAAACCACAGCTTTAATGTTTATTATATTTAGGAGATCGTCTTGGCAAGTATGAACTATAGTCTCCAAGACTTCACTTTGTACTTCTTACATATTGATAACCTAAACCGTAATTGTTAATGCTGTTTCTTCAATAATTATCGAGCCTCCTTTAAGGTACTGATGGAGCGTTGTAATTATCAGATAATTGTAAAATAACAACTTAAAATCCAACACTTTTTTTCCGCGGACACAAAAAAACTCTTGCAAGTCATCTGCCCGCTGAAGCAGCTACTGCAACCTCCTGGATTTCCCGGAATAACTGTTCCTCTAAGACCTCGGATATGACTGCCTCTCTCTGGGTTTGTTCATCAACTTTGAGCGGGACACAGCTGTCTGGCACTGACTCCTGGATTCTCGGGTATTTCGGGTGTCGCTTCCATATCATACCTCTTCAGACGGAAGATTTCCGCTTGCTAGGTAGTTTGTTTCTTCTCCAGGAATATCCAGAACTCAATAACTCTGAATCGGAATTTATTGAAATACTTGACATTTCTCTTAAGAGGGAAATAAGAGAATTTTATGTCCTTACAGCTTCCTTTCACGTCTAACAGATTGAGTTATCCTATAAATTACTCAACCGCTAGTAGACGAGATGTAGGATGTTGTTTGACTCCACATTAATTGGATGACTGCTTACAAATTATAATTCATTACAATAACTGACAGTTAATGGTATTTAATAAATTTTATGGCAATATACATTAGGTTCATTTAAGAGTGGGACATTTTTCCTCCATGGATTCGCCACTGTTTGATCTACTTCATGTGTTTGTGGATTCCAGGAGCCTATTATGCCTGAATTGGCTTATTAATTAGCTAATTACTGGCATTCGAGAGATATTTTAATTACATAAATATAAAATATTGTATACATTTTTCATCACGCCCGAGATGTTACAAAACCTTTTTCACCAAAATTAGCTTACCAGAAGATCCACTTTATACCATGAATTTTGTACCTTTTTTCGATTTTCCCAAAAACGGTTCCGACGATTTTGATTAAATTCGCTATATCGATGTAAAATTTAATGGGCTTTGATATCATTTAGGTTTCATTTTTATTAAAATAGTCTGACAGGGTTTAAATGCCGATATTTTAAATTTCCTTTCTCTAAAGTATTGGGTTGATGCAAAATTAATGCAGGTTTCCTCTATTGCAATATCTTAATTCCAATTGTGTTAACAAAGCTAATCCTAACATTGATCATAATTATACCAAAACAAACCTTATCTAATACCCTCTCTTTCACCATGAATTTGTTTAGTAAAATCGTTTTGTTCAGTGTGTTCAAAGGTCTTGAATCGAAAATGTCAAAGTGCGATTTTCGTCAAATTTATTTTTACGAATTTAAATTAGGGCGCAGCGCTGCGCAAACGGCTCGTAATATTAATGAAGTGTGGGGTCAGGGGGCTATTAATGAGTGCACGGTGCAGCGTTGGTTCCAGAAGTTTCGCAGAGGAGATTTCGACCTCGAAGACAAGGAAGGTCGGGGCCGTCATCTTGCTCTAGACAACGACCAGCTGAGGTCAAAAGTGGAAGAAGACCCAACCAAAACCACACGAGAAATGGCGGCGGAACTCGGAACTCAAAAATTGCAACGTCTTTGCCCACCATTGATGAATCGGAAGGGGCCGATCCTGCTCCACGATAACGCCAGACCACACGTTGCACAACCAACGCTTCGACGACTGCACGAAGTTCTCCAACATCCGCCTTATTCACCTGACCTCTCTCCTACAGACTTCCACTTTTTCAGGCATCTGGACAACTTTTTGAGGGAGAAAAATTTTCAAAACCAGGACGACATTGAAAATTCTTTTCGTGATTTCATTGAGTCCAGGGATTCGGATTTTTTTTCTGGTGGAATAAGAAAGCTTGTTGAACGTTGGCAAAAGTGCATTGATTCAGATGGAAATTATTTTGATTAAATATATATGGTTAAAGTAAAGATATGGCGTATTTACAATACCTACTAAAAACCTGCATTAATTTTGCATCAACCCAATACCTTTAATTTTGTCGATTCTATAAAAATAACTATATTATCTTGTTACCACTGATGAAAAACACGTGAATATATAAATTGAATGAATTCGATACCCAACTAAAGGAGAAAACAGAAAAAATATTTTTTTAATGCAATTTTTCGTTTTTGAACATAAGAGCAATAATATACATGTATGATAATAATAATTACCGTTGGAAAGCTAAAGATTTTAGAAAAAATATCATCTCATACACAAGCTTTTAGAAGTTAATAGACAGTGATGAGAAGAAGATAAAACTAACTGATTATTTTAGATAATAAAATAAAAGATTTTTTAATAAAACACATGTTTCTATATAAATTAAATTTATTTAATTCTTTAATAGTTTCACGTATTTTTATCTCTAACTGTATTTGAAAATTCTTTCATCGATTTCAAAAATGGAGGTAAGTGAAAGTCGTGTGTTGCCCGCACCAGATTTTATTTTTATTGCGTTTTGAGATGTATGTTCATTTGCTGAGTGTAAAATTATAAGTTACTATTTAGCTTGACGCTGTCAATACTAGCGATACTTAAACCGTCCCCTATAAATTACCATAAGGGACAGAAAGTAGAGATTCTGCGAGACGATAGGTAATTTTGCAACGTGGCAAATGCCAAGGGAATGGGGTTGATGGGAGTCGTGCTGTACTTATAAGGGCTGGTTGGAGCAAGAGGTGTGACTGGGCCAAACCATATTGCCAACTATCACAAGTCTTCTACATTATTTATAAACGTTTTTCTGCTACAATAATTCATCGGGTATCCTCAGATGGATGGTCTCAGCGTTTATATCGCTCTAATATATGTCATTTATTCTCACCTTCCTTATGGAGAAGCCTCTGCTAAGTTTTTTATTCTATTAATTCATTATATAGATTCTGTAATTCAGTATATACAGATGACTATTGGCGTCTCAAATTCACGTTTGAGGTCCGGGTTATTTCCATGTTCCCAAAGAAACCTCTTGAGGTGAAAAGGTTCATAACCTTACTATAATTTTATCCCAATTACACAACTTTTTAAGATTGCTTGAAAATGTATTGTTGAAGTATAAAATATTATGAACGAAAATGGAGTGTTATTGGGTTGTTTCACATGAAATGTCCGTTTTTATAGTTTCTGAAATACATAAAGGATTTTGCAGGTCTCTGTTGTTTTCTTCCAAATGTTTACATATTTAAAGTAAACAGTTACTAATCCTCTACCTTTGTATTATAAAAATTAGCTTCCCAATCAATTACCCACTTTTTAGTATCTCCGTCCGTAATAGACAACGATGTCCTCAAACATACAGTAGAAGGAAACCCCTGCCAAGCAGTTAAAGGACTCTCAGCACAACTAAATGCAAGTGCATCTACCGTTTCCAGACATTTAAAGTGACTGGGAAAGTAAAAAAGCTCGATACATGTGTAGCTCATGATCTCACTGTGCGGCAACAAGACCCCATGTTTCAAAACATACCGTGCAAAAATTGAAAGAACTGGACTACGAAGTTCTTCCGCACCCACCATATTCTCCCTACTTGTCTCCAACAGATTACCACCTGTTCAGGAATTTAGATAACTTCGTCAAAGGAAAACTTTTTGAAAATGATGATCAAATGTAAAGTGCGTTTTCAGATTTTGTTTAACTTCAAAGCTCAGTGTTTTTCAGTTCGGGGATAAAAAAGTTGGTGTCACGTTGAGGAAAAATGTCATCTCATCGAAACGTAATTAAAGTCGGAGTTAACCTCTTGTTGGCCATTATCACTTTAAATTTGGCTTATTCTAAAATGGTTGGAATTTTTAATTACTTTATATTCCAGTCTACGAATGGCTGAGAACCATTGGACTTCTAGAGGAAGCCAAGACCCATCACAGGGTTGTAGCGCCATATGATAGATATTGCAGTAAATGACAGTTATTATTTGATGTATAGTTGAATACTTGAGTACCCAAAAGCAAATATAAGTGTTCCTTTCAACTTCCTAAACTACGACAGAAAGAAGGGGTTACATCAAAGGTTCCAACATATTCTAACCAGAGATAAAAGATTTATTACACTACTCCGCCTCACACGACATCAACGACAACCCTCAAAGGCCCGACTCCAACTGGCACCGCTCATCTTAACTTGTGAAACAAATGAAATTAGTAATTTCAGAATAAATGAAGTAATAAAAGTAACGTTCCAATCATAGGGTACTCTTCTCGCCTCGGGTTCTGTTGAAGAGTCTATAGTAGGGGTGAGCATAATCGAATGACGATTATCGGATCATTCGATTATATGAATCATTCGAATTAATCGGTTCGGAGAAATGAATGATCATTCGAACTGAATTGTTTAACGATAATCGAGGGATTATAAAGAGATCGGCATTTTTTTTTTTTTTTTCTCATCACATAAATTATATACATATTTCACCGAGGCCAAGCCAGCTCAGCCATCATAGAGACGGGGATTGTGGCATGTTGTCTCTCAGAATGCATATTAATCATTCGATTAGGGAATCATCCGATTATGAAGATCATTCGATTATGCCCGTCCCTAGTCTACAGTCCATTAGTGTCAGCCCATGCAGAAAGAGTGCATACAAATAATGTTGCAAGTTAGCAACTATCGGACACCACTTTGTACCTGCATGTCCCTCTCACAAGGCAGGTGATATTCCGCTTACATACCAACCAACTTCTTTCGTTCAGTTATGTTTGTTTCTTGGATAATACTCTCTTACCTTATCACAGAAGGAAAACGTGTATCTCGCTTTGCATGTTTCTTCTTCTCGTTGTGCTTTGAAGTCATGGTTTTGCATAACGTTTATAATTACATTACACTGTACTTATTATATGGAATCATTTAATAAACTAAACTTGCCAATGCGGATAATTAATAATTTCCCCCGATACACGAAAATATCATCAATGCTCCAAGACTTGCAGCTTCCTACAATCAAACAACTTGTCCATTCACAAACAGCTTCTTACTTCAGTAAAACTCCAGTCTCTAAAAACCCATTAATTAAAGAAATCGGTAATTACAATAAATTCTCACTAAAACGATATACCCATAAGATAACAAAACATTATTATTATTAAATTAACTTGCTTTCTTATGTTATAAATTTTATAATTTTCAATCATATTATGTATTTTCTATTATTTTTTGTATTTTCAATTATTTCATGTATTTTCAATTATTTTATGTATCTTCAAATCTCAATTATTTTATGTGTAGTTTTATGCGTAGGTTTTTTGTATAATTTTTCCTACAATCGCAATATAACCTCAATTTTATTTCACCATATGTTTGCCATTTAGGCTAATGTACTATAATCACCAAAAAAACAAAAATATTTTCTGATTGTAAGGATGACTCATCCAAAATTATTGTTAACATTTCGTCAAAATGTAAATATGTGAATAAAGTTTATTTTTATTTATTTTTTTTTAATAAACTTTTACGAAACCGATGCAATGGCTAGTTTTCCTAAAAATGCACGGTCATTCTCGACTCATTGTATGTTTCGCAACAAAGAGGTATTACATGGGCGGTAATTACTCTCATCTAATGTGGGCAATTTTTCTTTCTTCCGTTGAACAAAGGGCCTATAGACTTGATCGGAACAACAAAGCAACCTAATTAAATAAGCGAATGATGTGCCAGAAGTGGGTCAGTCGGCGGTCGCTCTAAGATATCCTAGGTTTGTGGTCCTTGCACTGCATCGGATATATTTTATTGTGCCTTACCTCATATCGATTCGTATTCTTGTCTACGGTACCTTCTGGTATTTGTGTTAGTCTATTACGAAATACAGTCATATATTGATAAAAACGTTTTATTCCACCAAAAAAATAAAATAATAATGTTTGTTTATTACAAAAAACTAATTATTTTATATTCTGCTATACGACCAGAAGTACATCTGAGGTCAGTTTTCGTTCTACTACTCAATGGCTTTCCTTCCAGTTCTAACTGCGAATAGCAATGTCTCACATGTGTTAGGAGTTTTACTAATCTAAATTAATTTCTCCTGGAATCGACAAAGGTGTTAGGTTTAATTAGGACAGGAATCTTTAAGTAGTACCTAACATCCCTTTCAAAGCAAAACCAAGTACCTATAAAACCTTTAAAAAAACCTTCAAGCATATACCCGGTTTGGACCCGCAACCTTGGGCGTGATGTTTAAAATGATTTTTAAAATAGTAAATCGAACGATCAAAACTTTCCACATATCACAAAAAATTAATGTATTAGACCTATTTGGACATATGGGATTGGGTTATGGGGATCAACCAAACCATCCAATTCTTCCCGCATTCAATCTTTGCAATCAACCAAAATCCTCCGAAAGATCCTAAACGCCCCTTACTTGGTCACCAATAAAATAATTCATAAAGACCTAAATATCCCATTAGTCGCAAATCTAGCCCGAACTAGATATTCCTCCTTTCATTCCAAATCACCCGTCCGCTCCAACCCACTCGTCCGCAAACTCTCATTACCATATATTCCCGATAATCCCCCGAGGCGGCTGAAAAGACGATGGCCTCGCGACCTCCTACATTAAATAAACACTGGGTAGTTTTTTCATATGCCTGTATCACGCCCACTTTATCTATTAACACATTTACTTAATGTATTTTATTGTATAATACAGTTGTAAATTTCTTTTAAATAAATTAATAAAATAAAAAAATATTAAACTTTAAGAAAGAACTACATTAGATTCTTTCAGAGTGTCGAGCAAGCGTTTCTTGTTGTTTGCTTGTAATTATAATTTCACTAATTGAGAGCGAGTTCTGTAAGGTTAAGTGATCATTACGTCATTGACCAAATCAAGGAGCCCCAGTCGTGCAATTCCGGGCATAATGCGAGCTCGCGTGTCTTGGCGTTGTCAAGGGTTAGTCGTGTCGTAAGGTATCTTGAATCAGTCAATTATCAGCTGTTTCGGGCACGCCGTGTCTGATTCACCTTTCGAGTCGATGGGTTGTGGTTCCGTTTCTTCTTCGCCTTTCCTTCCCGATGACTCCCATCTGCTGGAGACCATCTGCGCTGAGCTGCACCAATGGCAATGGAAAGTGAAGGCCGTTCAGATTGTAAATATTGTACCTAATGAGGTCAGAGGCCTCTGAGTCACAGTCCTCATGACCTGCCCAGTCCTCCCTTGCAGTAGCGAAATTCTCATACCGCATTAACATTATCCTTATATGCACAAATACAGCTTGCATACATGTCATTGGGTGCATAATTGCAACCATTGTGCAATATTATTGTGGGATATGCGCTGTGGTGAAACCCCTTTAACCTTAATGTAAAGTCTCCGATGAGAACTTCTAAAGCGACTCTAATAATATCTATACTTTCACTTACCTATATATGAAATATATAGTAAGGGAAAGTATTGCGATCGTGAAAATACACGTTTTAGGGTCCCCTGAGTCCAAATGGCCAAGTCCCGCAAAAACGAAAAGTCCTATAAAACTGAAATTTCATATTTAAAGCAAATATACGCCCGAGACGTTACAAAAACTTTTTCATCAAAATCAGCTTACTAGAAGAGCCACTTTATACCATGCGTTTTGCACCTTTATACGATTTTCTCGAAAACGGTTCCGACGATTTTGATTAAACTCACTATATCGATGTAGAATTTAATAGGCTCTAATATCATGTAGGTTTCATTCTGATTGAAATAGCCTGATAGGATTTAAATGCCGATATTTTAATATTTTCTTCCTATAATTTCCTTTCCTATAACTTATAATATTTACTAATAATAATAGATAATTAATATTTACTAACTTCCTAATATTTCCTTCCTATAACTTCCTTTAATTTTGTAAATTATTTTGACATTTCAAAAATTTATCGCTCTCATATTCATGCCTTCGAGTGAGAAAAAAGAAGGAAAGAAAACTTTAAAAATAAAAATATAAATATAAGTAAAAATAACAACAGAATTGAATTAATAAGATGAAAAAATAAAATAACTCAAAAGACAACTTCTAATAAAATGTGAAAACAAGAATAACATAAATAAAGATATATCTATATGTTAAAATAAGGACAGAAAATAACATATAATTAAAAGTACAATAATATTATAAAGAAAAATTAAAAATATAGTTAAAAAAAAAATTACAATGCTTTTATATGTTTGTAAAATTAATGTGATTTAATCTTTCATCTTTGAAAAGATAATCTTTTTGAATAATATTTGCTACGAATGTATCCATTAAAGTTAAATAACGTATCTGTCTGCTTTATTTGTTGATTTTCCCTGAAATTAGAATCTAATTGGGATTGTTAGGGAATTGGATTGACAGGAAATTGCTGAATAGGCGGGATTTAAATGTTGAAAGAGTTTGGGAGTTACGGATGATTGGAAGGAATGGAGTTCCATAGGATGCGGATCGGATTAAGAATGATCTATCGAAAGCTGTAGATCGATGGGGCGTTATATACAGATCAGAAGGCCGCGAGCGGAAATATTTTTCTCAAACACACGGTAATTTTCTATTTATTGCGTTTTATTTTTTAAACACAAGAATGTTGTACTAAAGCGAAAATCCATTAGAATAAAATCCAGAATTTTCTGATTATCCATTTAATTTTTAATACATTTAATCGGATTATATATTATCTAAATATATACATGTATTCACATAAAGAACAGAGTGTGTTATAGCGATACTAGTTGTGTTTCTGTATTAAAATATACAGTAAAGTATTCATAAAATATTTCCCATCCGGTCTAAAAGAAGCGGCGAGCCAGATGGAATGGGTCCAATGGCCCAACACCAAACAAACTTCATTAAAATTTGCTTAATTCATTTCCTCCTCCTTCGTATAGCATGTAGTGTATGCGCAAATACATCTCGTATAATTAATTATATCATGGAAAATCTGTTTAGTTTTTAATTTAAAAAATAATAAACCAAAAACTTACAAATTTGACGGAAATGTCAGTCCATAAATTTCCTTCATTAGCTATTAAGCAGTACTGTTTCAAACAAGCCTTGTAAATAATTTAAAAACCAAAATCATAGTAAAATATATAACAACAATTGTTAATATTAAATAAGTTCGATTAAAAAAGAAAACAAGTAAATTCAGATCTTGTGTTAATAGAGTTTTCTCCATGTGTTCGAATTTGACTTTTAATGACTTCATTAAAAATCCGGTGCAGGCAACACACGACTTTCACTTACCTCCATTTTTAAAATCAATGAAAGAATTTTTAAATACAGTTAGAAACAAAAATACGTGAAACTATAAAGAATTAATTAAATTTAATTTATATAGAAACATGTGTTTTATTAAAATATCTATTATATTATTATCTAAAATAATCAATTAGTTTTATCTTATTTTCACCAATCTTTATTAACTTTTAAAAGCTTGAGTATAAGATAATATTTTTTCTAAAATCATTAGCTTTCCTACGGTATATCATACATACATGTATATTACTGCTCTTATGTTCAAAAACAAAAAATTGCATTAAAAAAATATTTTTACTGTTTTCTCCTTTAGTTGGGTATCGAATTTATTCAATTTATATATTTACCTGCTTTTCATCAGTGGTAACAAGATAATATAGTTTTTTTTATAAAATCGACAAAATTAAAGGTACTTTATAAAAAGAAAATTTAAAATATCGGCATTTAAGCCCTATCAGACCATTTTAATCCGAATGAAACCTAAATGATATCAAACCCCATTGAATTTTACATCGAAGCTCATTTTGATGAAAAAGGTTTTGTAACGTCTCGGGCGTATATTTGTCTTAAATATGAAATTTCAGTTTCATAGGACTTAACGTTTCCGTCCGGAAGTTTCCACACACACACACACACACACAGACCTTTTTGCGGGACTTATTTGGACTCAAGGGACCCTAAAATGTGTACTTCCGTTGAAAACTGGAATTCGAAAATTTTCACGATCACAATACTTTCCCTTACTATATATAGTAAGTGAAAGTAAAAATGTTGGAAGTTTCAAACAAGTAATGTTGTTTGTTAATTATGGATTTAATTTATTTTTTTTTTTTAATAATTTAATTTATATCAATTATTTTTATAGAAGAGTAATTTTGAATTAGTTGGAACAATCTCTTCTCTTTTTTTATATATTTATTTATTATAACATATATAAAACTTGATTATAACAACGTTTCGAGGTACTATCTATGCCTCATCTTCATATCATTAAAAATCATTACCTTATGTCCACTTAAAATTGTTTTCAGTTCCACATTTAATGTCCTCCTTCCTCATTTCATATGGTGTTACATTTCCATATTAATATTATTTTTTATCAATTATTATTATAGAAGAGTAATTTCAATTATTAATGTATTAGTTGGAACAATCTCTTCTCTTTATTTATATATTTATTTATTATAACATACATAAAACTTGATTTTAACAACGTTTTTTAATAATTTAAATACCCATTATATTACTACCTTATGTTTATTGTTTATATTATTTAATGCTATTATACTTATGTATCCTAGTAAATATGTATTAATAATTGTTTATTTTTGTTGCAGGTAAGTTTCTCGATATTGTCCTCCTGTACAATGACGTATGTATTTATAATAATTAGTTTGTAGAAAATCATTTTTATTTAAAATTAAGAGGTAAGATTCCAACTTAACAACTTAATGTATTCGGTAATTGACTAAGGGTTTGATATATTATGGTAGGCGGATGTCAAAATTAATTTAATTAATTGTTTCATCTTAAGACATTTCTACCAATTTTATTGGTTCAAATATTTTTCCAAAATAACTTTACTTATGTCTATTTAAATACATTATTTAACATTGGATATCAAAATTTAATGCTTTTATTAAGTATTTCCTGGCTCTCTTTTGTACTTTAGACACTTGAGATTTTTAAAACTTTTAAACATAAAAGAAAACTAAATAGATTTTCGAGATTTATAGCTTTTACTCCGAGTTTTGCGAATATATTAATTTTTTGTCACGTTTAGGACTTTAATAAACCGATCCCGTTTCCTAAAATATTCAATTTTTCACTGAGGAATATTTTCATTGGTTCAAGAAATAATCCGTTTTAGTTTATTAGGTGTATTTCACCCGTTAATATATACTAGATGAGGAAGATGGTTGGGGGTCCGATCATAAAATAGAAACACACATTTAAAACAAGTGCTATTTTAATTATTTAAATTAAATTAATTTAAGTAATTAAAATAGCACTTTTAAAATGTGTGTTTCTATTTTATGACCGCACCCCCAACCATTTCCCTCATCTAATTTCTCGGCAGTCAACAAAAACTCCATCATTGTTAATATATACTCTTTTTAAGATTTTGCATCATACTTTTGAACAAGTAGAGAAATTTGAGTATTCAGGTTCAATGATAACGAGAAAAAATGAAATCCAAGAGGAAATAAAGTCTCGGTTTAAGGTGGGAAATGCGTGTTATTATTCAATTACTAAATTACTTAGCTCGCGGCATCTGTCTAAAAACTTAAAGGTTAGAATTTATACTTCTACAACGCCTCCTGAGTTAAAATTTGTGTATTGAAAAAGTGCCTTTTGGTGTGTTGTTGAAATTAAATTGTTTTACATTTACATTTATGGTTGTTAGGTTAAACATTTTTATCCTGTTAAATAATTTTCTATTATATAATTAACTGCATATACTGATTAGGCATTTCTGATAATTTACTGTAACATTTTATTAATATTTGGGTCATGAGCTTTATAAAAGCCATGGAGTATAATTTTGAATTTTTTATATTTTCGATCGATATTTCTAATATAAAATTTCATAAATTATTTTATCCTCGTCGAACATAAAAGTGATAAACTGTCAACTCAGGTGGAAATTTTTGCCAGTTTATCATTCTTAACTCAATTTATTACCAAAACCCTGAAGAATGGTCCCTCCCCATATTTGTTATTGTATACTTAAAGGCATTATAGTTTTTAAAATGTTAAAAGTGCATGCAGCACACCTAGGAATATTCCTTATAATATCTTCGGGTAATAGAAGGTCGAATATCCTGTGACATATGTATCGGGTTGTTTCACATGAAATTTCCGTTTTTATAGTTTCTGAAATACATAAAGGATTTTGCAGGTCTCTGTTGTTTTCTTCCGAATGTTTACATATTTAAAGTAAACAGTTAATAATCATCTACATTTGTATCATAAACATTAGCTTCCCAATCAATTACCCACTTTTTAGTATATCCGTCCGTAATAGACAACGATGTCCTCAAACATACAGTAGAAGGAAACCCCTGCCAAGAAGCAGTTAAAGGACTCTCAGCACAGCATAAGGAATTAATTTAATTGAATTTATATAGAAACATGTGTTTCATTAAAAAATGTATTATATTATTATCTAAAATAATCAGTTAGTTTTATGTTCATTTCATCACTCTCTGTTAACTTTTAAAAGCTTGTGTATGAGATAATATTTTTTCTAAAATCTTTAGCTTTTCAACGGTATATCATACATGTATATTACTGCTCTTATGTTCAAAAACGAAAAATTGCATTAAACAAATATTTTTTCTGTTTTCTCCTAAACAAAAAAAATGCCCGTCTCCCGAATTAAATGCTTCTGCATTCAATTAATACGCCATAATTGGTTTTAAACGTTTTGGACTTCGGTAACCTATTTACATGAATGTGTTGAATCATTTATAGCGATAATAAAAGAATAAAGCGCCCAAGGATTGTCCTCCCCTCCCTTGCACTTTCACACTCAGATACACACACACACACCGCCTCTCCTTGAAGGGAACACACCTTCACCCGCCCGGGGCACGATGGATGGTCTACTGGCCCCTCATAACATTTATTATCTCAGCTCTGACTCATTTTAAAGTCAAATGAGGTAGATTTTTCCCTGTAACTAAGAGCTTGCTGCATTTGAGTATCGTAAGGTACACAATCACTCTGGAAATATATCGCCTACATTCAATCACTTTTCAGCTAACATTGTTTGTCCAAGCGCTTCTTCTTTTGTCTTAGTTTATTGCTTTGATCTTTATGGATCTCAGCTAAGAAACGTGAATATGCGTAAATCTTACGAATATATGGAATAAAGATGTGTAAATACTCTCAGAATTCGCCCCTCGAATAGTTATAACAAGCCCCGTAGCAATCTCATTCTGGGAACTCCAATGATACTGTTGTTGACAGTAATGGAATTAGATTTAGTGATTGGTCTCAAACCTGTCTGTTTTTACTTTCACTTACTATATATAGTAAGGGGAAGTATTGCGATTCTGAAAATTTTCGAATTCCCGTTTTCAACGGAAATACACGTTTTAGGATCCCCTGAGTCCAAATAACCAAGTCCCGCAAAAAGGTCTGTGGTTACTCCCGGGCGGAAACGGTAAGTCCTATGAAACTGAAATTTCATATTTAAGACAAATATACGCCCGAGACGTTACAAAACCTTTTTCATCAAAATGGGCTTACCAGAAGAGGCATTTTATACCATGCATTTTGCACCTTTTTTTCGATTTCCTCGAAAACGGTTCCGACGATTTTGATTAAACTCGCTATATCGATGTAAAATTTAATGGGCTTTAATATCATGTAGGTTTTATTCTTATTAAGATGGTCTGACAGGGCTTAAATGTCGATATTTTAAATTTTCTTCCCCTCAAGTACCTTTAATTTTGTAGATTCAATAAAAATAACTATATTATCTTGTTAACGCTGATGAAAAACAGGTAAATATATAAATTGAATAAATTCGATATCCAACTAAAGGAGAAAACAGAAAAAATATTTGTTTAATGTAATTTTTCGTTTTTGAACATAAGAGCAGTAATATTCATGTATGATATACCGTTGGAAAGCCAAAGATTTTAGATAAAATATTATCTCATACACAAGCTTTTAAAAGTTGATAGTGAGTGATGAAATGAACATAAAACTAACTGATTATTTTAGATAATAATATAATAGATTTTTTAATGAAACACATGTTTCTATATAAATTCAATTTAAATTATTCCTTAATAGGTTCACGTATTTTTATCTCTAAGTGTTTTTGAAAATTCTTTCATTGATGTTAAAAATGGAGGTAAGTGATAGTCGTGTGTTGCCCGCACCAGATTTTTAAATGTATTTTTACTACTTTAGCAAAATTGGAATTGGTAAACATATTAGGATTAAGCACTGCCAGTTTACACATGGCTACCTGTTAAGATGCCTATAAGCAGGAAGAAGGTAGGGGATGGGGTGGCTGAGTTGGTCAGCGCGCGTTGCCTAGCCACTATAGATGACCATAAACCTGTGCAAAAAATAATTACGAGTCCGAGTCTCGGTGCTGAGGGGGCTTTTATTTCAGCGTTTATCCCCCGCCCTCACACCCTGGCCCGAGAAACCCCGGACAGCCTTCAAAGGCGATGTAGGGAAAAAAAAAGGCCTAGAAGCACCAACCTGCAAAAAATGCAACAATACCCCTCTAACTGTGCTATACTTACTATAATAGAATCGTGGATAAAAGTCCATCTAAAGAAATACATAACAGAAATACTTAAAGATGAAGAAAAAATATAACTGCAATAATAGAATTCATATAAAAATAACAGGATTCTACCATCGAATATAATTATTTAGATCACACCAATGACCCTAAGGGTAGAGACGAATAGAAAAAAAAAAGGTTTTTTAAAAATGTTTCTACATCTTGATACCGTACATAAACTGTTGGTATTTATGTTATTTGTTATTACGCTAAGAATTTCTTTCATAATATAAGTGTAACTTCAAATTACCTTTTTTTTTTGTGTATGTAACAATATTAAAGTACAAAGTTTGCAAAGGAAATGCAGTGAGCCAATAACCTTACATGCTTATGTAGCTGTGAGCTATGGAAAATTAGAATGTACAGATATAACAAAAAAAAAAGGAAAATAAAAATTATATATTTTATAAAAAAAAATTTTTATTCGTGATATTGAGGAAAAAATTCAATTATTCAGTTGCCAAGTTACTTAGTTCGCGGCTTCTATCCAGAAACTTAAAAGTTAGAATTTATAAAATATTATTCTTCCGACGGTTCTTTACAGATGTGAAACGTGGCCGCTTACTTCGAAGGATGAACAACGGCTTAAGGTTCTTGAAAATCAGGTACTGCGTAAAATATTTGGTCCGAAGAGAGATGTTTAGAGGGTTGCACAACGCGGAATTGCGGAACTTGTATTCTGTGAATATAATTGAGTTGATAGCATCGCGGAGACTCACATGGGCGAGTTAAGTTGTTGGGCTCGGTGAGGAGCGGATTCCGAGAAAGTTGGTATTCGCTGATCCGACTGGTAGGCGTCTGAAAGTTAGGCCTCGGTGAACAATGGACTAGTCTGTGTAAGCGGAATTTGGTGGTATCGGCATCGAACCTTCGGGTTCGGTAAGCCTATTATTATTATTATTATTAATGGGGTAAAAGCCTCGATACGTTGACTACTGTATGTGACGAATTGTGTAACAATGAAAATAAAAAATATAAGGAAGAAAAAATGAACTGCTTTAATATGAAGAAGTATTTTATTTTAGAGAAATTTATTAATTTATTATATTCTATTTTATATAGATTTCTATTTTATATATCCCCTGTTATCTATATTGATGAGCAGTATCTTTTCGACTCTTTCTGTGTAAGTAGGTAGGTAATGTGCATTCCAATAATTCTCCCTCGACTCCTCTCGACAATTGAAATAACGATGATGATCCATCTATGTTGAGGCTACTTGTGAAGTCGGATGTGAGACCATACATCTCTCCCTAGTATTGACTATGTATGACTCCATCAGCTATGTCAATTGTCCGAACACTGTATTCATTTTCTTTTTTCTTCTCGATTGAGAATCCTCTATCGGCTCACCTTGAAGGTGCAGGCTTGTTAGTCAAATGGTTGTTTAAAGTGTTTCGTTATGTCGAGGCATAACATCGATGAGTATGGCCGAAACGTGATGTAGCTGCTGATTCCACAAGCCTTGGCATTCCTGCATTGTGAGCTTTACTAATATGCTTTCGCTCTTGGCTTTATGATGCATTATATATTTTTTTCCTCTCGTCCAATATCTGTTTATGGGTATATTAGTATCGTGTGTTGCCCGCACCAGGTTTTTTCGTTAATGATAAGGCATGAAAGTTGAATAAACCTATATAGAACATAGAGTTGATGCCAGCTAGGCCCTATTTACAGTAACAAGTCCACTGCATCCAAGCGCCGAGTACAGCTGTTGATATTAATTTAGAAACACTTTTTGCCCGTCCGCTTAATGTCGTGAACTGCACTTCATTTGAGTCGGATCCGGCCTCTCTACAATGTCGCTTCCAAATGAGTTGTGATGAGGTTGTTACTATTAGTAATTTACCTGCACTAAGATCAAAGGGAGAATAAGTTTTATGACCGTGTAATTATCCGAATTCGAGACTTTATTTATAAGAATACGTTTCGGTCTAGAAATATAAAGTAGTCTCATTAGTGTCTGTATCACATTATTCAGATTTTTATTTATGTCATTGTTTGACGTCTGCAAATGTAGGCTCGGAGCCGTTTTAGATATATTACGGGATCATTAAGAACAGATTTGGAATCAAGACAATAAATAAGGCAAGAGATGTGGGTTTTTTTTTCTTTCTTATATTTTGCCTATATAGTTACATATTAGAGAATTAAAATCAACTCCAATAAATCCCACCAGATTATCTTTACCCTTCGTCGTAAACCTATGACATCCTGCCCTACAGTGTCCTTTAATAATATTCCGCTTGTCCCTGCTGAACAGATCCGTTATTTAGGCCTCCTGCTTGACAAACGTCTTACATGGAATCCGCATACAAGACTGAAAAGACAAGAAACTGCTCGCCGATTTCGGTTACTTCAACATTTACTTGACAGACGCTCTAACCTTTCTCTTTACTACAAAAGACATTAGTCTTTATAAATTATTACATGACAATCATAAGGCCTATCTGGACTTACGGAGTTGAGCTTTGGAGCTCTACTAAACCATCAAACTCTTACCGTATCCAATCCTTACAATCCAAAACCCTTCGCAAAATCCTTAATGCTCCTTACTTTGTCACTAATAAAATCATCCACAAAGACCTTAATGTTCCTTATGTAGCTGATTTGGCCTGTACCAGGTATCACTCCTTCCATGAAAAACTCCACTCCCACTCTAATCCACTAGTTTCAATCCTTGCTTTCACTTCAATTCCTGACAATCCGCCGAGGCGTCTGAAAAGAAAATGGCCTCGAGACCTTCTTGTGTAGATTCACTATTAGAGTGCTGGCAATGGACAGTTTCTCTTTATGTTTTTTTTCATGTGTATTATCATTATAGCATATTTACTTGATGTATGAACATACAGTTGTAAATTTCAATAAATGAATTTAAAAAAAAAAAAAAAAAAGTTACATATAAAGCAATTTAAATGAGTGAAAAAGGTACTGGATTTAAACTTCGCCGGGCCTCAAATCAATTCTATCTGTTGTAGAAAATGTGTATTATGATTTTGGGAACAAGAAGTCCTTCTGGGACACGTCTGTAAAGGTTTAATGGCCGATTTGGGAAAACAAAATATGTCCACCTTTTTAAATGTGACACCATCAACAACTAGAATAGGAACGTTTACTCATTGAGTATGGTAAAGAAGACTTCATGAACAGTAGTGATAGTAAGTCTATGAATTCTATTTATTTAATTATGTTATGAACAATTTTAATTTAGAAGTTTTATTAACAATTACCAACTATAAGAAGTTGAACGATTTATTTTTGTTTTCAATAGAAGCTTTAAAGATAAGAAGTTTTTTTACGAACGACTAGTACAAAATTTATAGGCATTTGTTATGTCATTACTTTTTGTTTATATAAAATTGTTATTAAGATATGTATTATTTAAAACTGCTTTTGTTCGGTTTTCTGGAGTTTATTATTATTTAAAGTTTCTTTGTTCATTATTTAATCAAGATTTGTATTCTTAGTTATTTTATTAATGGTTATATTTTGTTTTCATAATGTCGTTTCTAAAGTAGTTAGCTCAACTCTTATTTCAATATTTATAATATTTCCTTACTAAATGTAAAAAATGATTTTGTCTAAATGAAATAGAGGCCAAACCTCTTGCTAAAAGATGTAAATCTTAAAAGCTATAAAAAATTATTATTATTAGTATTCCGGTAGAAAAATTTAATTTTGCCTCCAAAACAGTAAATTTTGCTCAAAGTTAGCCAGTGAAATCAGCACTCTGGTTCCGATCTTCCACCAGCGACAGGAGAATCCTTCCAAGATGAACTCCGACAGTGACCCTTAGACGAGGCCGTGGCAGTAATAGCGACAGATGACTGACGTACGGGCCTCTTCACGAAATACGAGCTACCCCTGACTCGGTCTTGATTGGAGCGAGGTTTAGGTTCGTTAGGATGTTCCATCGACCTTTGTCATATATTTCCCCTTACGGAGCATGATCCCGATATCAAATCGTGATTCCAATTTCCAACTTGTATTGTGGCGTAGCAATGCAACATCAGTTCTAGTAAAACAGTATTTGGAATCGATTAAGTGGGACGTCGATTTAGAAAAGTTTCTGTATCAACTTTAAGAAATAATATAAAAAGTGCGAAAATCTCTCATTAATTTCTTATTAAACCGATTTCTTTTCGCATTAAAATCTATATATGAAACATTATTTTTTGCGTTGTATAAGGAAATGTTTCAGTATGATTTGAAACAAAATTAAATGTGTAATTAGTACTTTTGAATCGCGTTTTTGAAAGACTTGAGTGTTCTTTCAAAACATCAATTTCAAAAATAATAACCTGTAGTAACCATTGAAAAAGCAACGTCTCAATGGTTGTTTGTTCTGAGTGAATCCGCAAAAGTACTTCCAGATCTATTAGATCAACCGTTAATTTTGTTAGCATATATTATTAGTTGACTGGTATTGCAATCAAAGCAGTAAATCGTCTAAGAGGTGGTCACAAAGTAGTAGTGACTCCATCAATCAAATGCAGGCGTTTCGGCCCACATTGTTGGCATTCTTCACCGATTGTTATGTTGACAGAATGGCACTAACAGATTGAGAATATGCTTCTTCCGTGATTAATTGGATGCGATAGATGGTCATTTCTCAATCTAGAGACCTGAAGGCCTTCGAAAAAAAGTATTTTTTTCTTCATCCGTTTTAGGGTACTAGAGGATTCAAAAAAATATACATATAGCATTGTTTTTTTTTGTTGTTAAAATTTGATTTGATTTTCTCAGAAGACAACATTTAGAAGATATTATTACTTTCACTTACTATATATAGTAAGGGGAAGTATTGCGATCGTGAAAATTTTCGAATTCCAGTTTTCAACGGAAATACACGTTTTAGGGTCTCCTGAATCCAAATAACCAAGTCCCGCAAAAAGGTCTGTGTGTGTGGTAACTCCCGGGCGGAAACGGTAAGTCCTATGAAACTGAAATTTCATATTTAAGGCAACTATACGCCCGAGACGTGACAAAACTTTTTTCATCAAAATGAGCCTACCAGAAGAGGCACTTTATACCATGCATTTTGCACCTTTTTTCGATTTTCTCAAAAACGGTTCCGACGATTTTGATTAAACTCGCTATATCGATGTAAAATTTAATGGGCTTTAATTTCATGTAGGTTTTATTTAGATAAAAATGGTCTGACAGGGCTTAAAGGCCGATATTTTAAATTTTCTTCCGATTTTTTTTAAATTAATTTCTTTGTTACTTTTTACTTTCACTTACTATTTCTTCCCCTAAAGTACCTTTAATTTTGTAGATTCAATAATAATAACTAGATTATCTTGTTAACGCTGATGAAAAACTGGTAAATATATAAATTGAATAAACTCGATACCCAACTAAAGGAGAAAACAGAAAAAATATTTTTTTAATGCAATTTTTCGTTTTTGAACATAAGAGCAGTAATATAAATGTATGATATACCGTTGGAAAGCTAAAGATTTTAGAAAAATTATCATCTCATACACAAGCTTTTAAAAGTTAATAGAGAGTGATGAAATGAACATAAAACTAACTGACTATTTTAGATAATAATATAATAGATTTTTGAATCAAACACATGTTTCTATAGAAATTTAATTTAATTAATTCTTTAATAGTTTCACGTATTTTTATCTTTTAGTGTATTTGAAAATTCTTTCATTGAGTTTAAAAATGGTGGTAAGTGAAAGTCGTGTGTTGCCCGCACCAGATTTTTTTTTAATTAATTTCTTTGTTACTTTTTACTTTCACTTACTATTTCTTCCTCTAAAGTACCTTTAATTTTGTAGATTCGATAAAAATAACTATATTATCTTGTTAACGCTGATGAAAAACAGGTAAATATTTAAATTGAATAAATTCGATACCCAAATAAAGGAGAAAACAGAAAACATATTTTTTTAATGCAATTTTTCGTTTTTGAACATAAGAGCCAAAGATTTTAGATAAAATATTATCTCATACCCAAGCTTTTAAAAGTTGATAGTGAGTGATGAAATGAACATAAAACTAACTAATTATTTAATAATGGAACACATGTTTCTATATAAATTCAATTTAATTAATTCTTTAATGGTTTTACGTATTTTTTTATCTTTAATTGTATTTGAAAATTCTTTCATTGATTTTAAAAATGGAGATAAGTGTAAGTCGTGTGTTGCCTGCACCAGATTTTTGTTTTTCTGTTCCAGTTTTATTCTTGGTAAATCCCTGATGCTCAGGCTATTAATTGACTTTATTGCCGTAGTTTATCAGACCCTAACGATTCTAAATTTGTCGTAAGTGCCCCTTACGGCGATTCCTATTTCGAATTCCTGATGTCTTTATTGAACGTCCTACCAAATTTTACGAGGTGCACACTGAATATATGTTAATAGTGAGAGATTTGTTAGCTTGGAATTAGCTAAATGTTCTCTGGCTCGCTCCAGGTTAGCATAAAAATAGATCTTCCGGTTTATTTATTTCGTTATTTATGCTTATATTAGTATATTGTTTATGTTATATTATATATATGTAAGCATATATAGGTGTAGTTATTAATAAAGTTAAAGATCCTAAGAGATTTATCTATTGTTCTATATTAAGCATGTATTCTTGCTTCCATCCGAAATCAAGATGATAAAGCAAAGATGATTAAAAAAACTTATAGATTTTCCTTCTTCTTTATCCACATAAGTTAATAGTGGACAGTGCATATCTAACCGTGTTATTATAATAACTTCTTCATATACACACACACACACATATATATATTGTTTGATCAGTTCTCGACTGTTGATAATTTAAGTTTCTGTTGTTCTCAGGTTTCGGTCAATGAATAATCAATTTTATCTATGCGACGTTTAGAGAATTTATTGTTTTCATAATCATGTGCCTTAACAATGGACTAACTAAAAAGCTAAAGTTAAAATTTTTTGTTTTTCCGTTGTTAAGGCATGATTATGACAACAATAAATTCTCGAAACGTCGCGTAGATAAAATTGTTTATTCATTGACTGAAACCTGAGAACAACAGAAACTTTATATATATATATATATATAAACTTCTTGCAACACTCGTTCGCGGACTTCAGACCTGTATATAACGCCTCATCGAACAACAGCTTTCAACAGATCTTTCCTTATCCGATCCTCGTCCGTATGGAATTCTATTCCTTCTTATACACGTTATCAAGTGGTATTTCTATGGTGAAAAATTTTTTGTTTGTATATTTAACATCACTTTAAGCTACTATGGCTTATCGGACGGTGCTACAGTGGGAGTCCTAAATTTTGCCTATCCAGGTTTAATTAGGATAGGGATCTTTAATGAGTGCCTGACATTGAGAACAATCTTTTACGTCCCCTCCAAAGGACGGCATAACCATGAAAAAAATCCTAGGACCATCTGCGGGTTTGAACCCGTGACCTTTGGCGTAGGAGGCTGTTATGCTAGCCACCCTGCTATTGATAAACCCAGTAATCACTAGCAATTATATAACTTAAAATGTTGGAGTTGTTCGTATACTTTTGTTATAATTATTACAAACATTTTACGTTTTGGTATTTTAGAATAATTTCCTGATGACCACTCGCAGACCTCCCATGACATCGTCCACTGATCCTTGTGATGTATACCATTGACATTGGAATCTCCCCTTAGAGAGATTTAACCATGTTGGTCACATTTCCTAGGAAGATACTATATTTACAACCCTTGTAAGTTGTTACAAGTTCAATCTCGTCGTAATTTCTGACACAGCATTGCCATTATCGGCTGGCAATAAGGAAATTTCTTCATTGGCGACATATTAATTACTCCATTAGATTAGAGTTTGTCCTTCGTAAGGTCCTTGATGTAGAGCCACCCTGAGAAAACTGGAGCCACTGCCTTCTGTATACAACTATCTATGCCTTATCGATCAGGGAATGTAAAACTAATTGCCCAGACCGAGGATTTGTAAGGCAGCTTCCGATTGGACCCCTGTTATCACTTCTTGGAACGCCTTAGCCGTTAGTATTTATGCTAATTGCGCAATAAATAAAGAAATATCTTCTCCTCTAACTCCGGTCTCGGTAGTTGATGACGACGCCTTGGGATAGCTATTAAACCCCATATGGGAATATTTGTTTATCTAATTATGCAGTACAAACACAATTGTTTGACTGATGATGATTTAAATTGCTAATAAGAATTACTCACCTAAAAGCTTTGTACCACCAGACTTGATGGTTTTTATAAAAGGAATTCTTTCTCTGTCCATTGTTTCATGAACAATGAGAAAAAAAAATTATGAAATTAGATCACCTAAGAATGCCACCTTAAACCTTTTTACTATCACTTAAATACACGTTTTAGGGTACCCTGAGTACAAATAACCAAGTCCCACAAAAAGGTCTGTGTGTGTGTGGTAACTCTCGGGCGGAAACGAAAAGTCCTATGAAACTGAAATTTCATATTTAAGAAAACTATACGCCCAAGACGTTACAAAACCTTTTACATCAAAATGAGCTTACCAGAAGAGGCACTTTATACCATGCATTTTGCACCTTTTTATGATTTTCTGAAAAACAGTTCCGACGATGATGATTAAACTCGCTTTATCGATGTAAAATTTAATGGGCTTTAATATCATGTAGGTTTTATTCTGATAAAAATAGTCTGACAGGGCTTAAATGCCGATAGTTTAAATTTTCTTCTTCTAAAGTACCCTTAATTTTGAATATTTTTTGAAAATGACCATATTATCTAGTTAGCATTGATAAATAACAGCTAAATATGCAAGTTGAGTAAATTTGAAAAGCAACTAAAGAAGAAAACTGAAAACATATTTTTTTAATGCAATTTTTCTTTTTGAACATAAGGACAGTAATATACATGTGTAATATACCGTTGGAAAGCTAATGATTTTAGAAAAAAATATTATCTAATACACAAGAGCTTGTAAAAGTTAATAGAGAGTGATAAAAAGCATATAAAACTAAGTGATTGTTTTAGATAATAATATGATAGATTTTTTAATAAAACACATGTTTCTATAGAAATTCAATTTAATTAATTCTTTAATAGTTTCACTAATTTTTATCTCTAACTGTATTTGAAAATTCTTTAATTGATTTTAACAACTGGGGTAAGTACAAGTCGAGTTTTCCCCGCACCAGATTTTTTGAACTATTATGCATATTTACCCGCTTTGTTTCACAATGTCCGAAAAGTTATTTCTCTTGTTGATTATTATTGAAAATTTATGTTATCCCTATTTACACTCCCAGATATCAAAAATTATTTATTTTATCTTTGCTGTTTTAATCCTTTTTCCTGTCATTTTATTGCTTAAACGAATAAAAATAAAACGTTCCGATATCAGCTATATGTGCGTGAGCCATTTTATGCCCTCTCATAAAAATTTCTTTTTTTATTGCGTACAAAGGATTTATTGTTCTCAGGAAGGTTGTCCGTTCTGTTTTTTCTTGCGTTGGTCAAACCTCCATATTTTTCTTCACTGAGCTACTTTTTGCTAAAATGCAGTACGTGTTTTAGCGTATAACATGCAGGATTATAATGGAATAAATTTTGTTTAAATAATGTTTGGTATTTAATGTTAAATACATTTAGGTTTTAGCAACTCCGAGCCATAATTAGATTTTTGTATTGTTTTCCCTTTATTCTGGGACTTCAAACGTAAAATATAGGGAATTTTTAGATTTTAGCAAATACATTTTATGTTTGACCACAGTGCGTTCGCCGATCGCGTCAAAAATAAATTAGTTTTTATAATTTTTTTAAATATTTTCTGAACGCTCGCACGTGACTAAAACGACAAGAAACTGTCCGTAGATACCGATTACTACAACACTTACTAGACAAACGTTCAAAACTTCCAATTCACTACAAAAAGTTCATTTATATCACTGTCATCAGACCCATCTGGATATATGGAATCGAGCTTTGGGGCTCTACTAAGCCGTCTAATTCCTCCCTCATCCAATCCGTACAATCCAAAATCCTAAATGCTTCTTATTTCGTCACAAATAAATCATCCATAACGACCTTAATATCTCATTTGTGGCAGACCTTTCTCATACCAGATATACCACTTTTAATTCCAAACTCCCAACTCATATAAACCCCTCTTGTCCGCAACCTATCAACCTCACATATTTCTGACAACCCTCCGAGGCGATTGAAAAGAAGATGGCTTCGGGATCTACTTACTTAAATAAACATCGAAGTACTACCGCTGGGTAGTTTCTTCACAACCCTTATACGCCTTTTATTATAATTCATCACTTATACTTATTGTATTTATGTAATATACAGTTGTAAAATTCAATAAAATAATAATAATAATAATAGGCTTAGCGAACCCGAAGTTTCGATGCCGATACCACCAAATTCCGCCTACACAGACTCGTCCAATGCTCACCATTCAAGCCCAAGCTCCCGAGATCAGCCTTAACGCAATCCTCCCATCTCCGCCTCGGCCTACCTTTCGGAGGCCTACCAGTCGGATCAGCAAATACCAACTTTCTCGGAATCCGCTCGTCATCGAGCCCAACAACTTTACTCGCCCATTTGAGTCTCCGCGATGCCAGCTCAATTATATTCACAGGATGCAAGTTCCGCAATTCCGCGTTATGCAACCTTCTTAACTCCCCAGTGGCCTCATCTCTCTTTGGACCAAATATTTTACGCAATACCTTATTTTCGAAAACCTTAAGCCGTTGTTCATCCTTTAAAGTAAGCGGCCACGTTTCACATCCGTAAAGAACCGTTGGAAGAATAATAGTTTTATAAATTCTAATCTTTAAGTTTTTAGATAGAAGCCGCGAACTAAGTAACTTAGCAACTGAATAATAACACGCATTTCCCACCTTTAACCGGGACTTTATTTCTTCCTGGATTTCATTTTTTCCTAGTTATAATTGAACCTAAATACTTGAATTTCTCTACGTGTTCAAAAGTATGACCTGATACATCAATATCACCAAGATCGACACCGTTTCTGCTACTAATCATATATTTCGTTTTATCGGTATTTAATTCGAGTCCTATTTCTTTACCGGTTTTTATTAACACACTTGTATTTAGTTGTATGGTTTCCGTGTCTTCACCTAGCAGTAACAGATCATCGGCATACCCCAAAACCGGAATCTTGTCACCCATATTTAAGCCTTTCTCGGTACACATCACCTTAAAAAAAATTCAATAAAATATAAATAAAAAATATTTTTTTCCGTAATCTGGGACCCCAAAGGTTAAATATAGACAAGTTTCGGAATTTCGTCCACCTAAATCGGTCATATTGCCCACTGTCCTAGGCTGCGCGCAGTACCCACCCACCACTAGCGGAAGCTGCATTGCACCGGAAGGCAGGTACTTCAACCATCAATAATTCATGAGTACATCCCTCACTTATTGTCCCATCATTCCCCAATGGTTCTCCGACCACCATCAACTCCTCCATCCTCGATGTCATCCTTGTAGAAACGAAGAACGGCAAGGTACCCGCTGATTTCGCAGATAGGATCGGAATGGGACGTGCGTTATGTAGACACTGTAGTGACATTTCACCCTAAACCCTTCAAACCCTCTCTTTCAAGAACCATATTTCCGAAATTTCCCGCCGCACCTTTTACACCTTAAAGCGACTGAATTCCCTTCGTCACCTATTCCCGTATGAAACCCGGAAGCTCCTCGTTACCTCTCTAATATTCCCCCACTTCGACTACTGCTGTACCGTATACGGTTGTGTTTCTGGGGATCTCGAAGTAAAAATAAAACGCCTAATTAATTGCTTTGTTCGATTTATCTTCGGGGTCCCGAGATACACCTCCGTCTCCGAATTTTATAGCGAGTTGAAGTGGCTTTATTCTTCCAATCGTCGGAAGTATTTCCTTGCATCATTCCTATACCAAGTTATTCAATCCCGGCGTCCATCATACATTTTCAACCTTTTACAATTCAAATCCTCTGTCCATTCCCGCTGTACACGCTCTAGGCCTTCAGATTTATACACAACGGCCCACCAATCTGCACATTTTGACAGATCGTTCCTTATCCGATCCTCAATCCTGTGGAATTCTATTCCTCTTTCTATCCGTCACTCCAACTCTCTTCCTGTATTCAAATCCCGCTTATTCATTCATCTCATGACCATCCAGTCAGAACAAAATTGTAATTGACTCTATTTTATTCTATTTTCAACATAATTGCATATGTCTGTTTTCTGTTAGTTCTAGTCAAATTGTTTATAAATAATTAATTTCTCTAAGACTCTTAAGTCCAATTTACATGTTATGTAGATGTTATTCTAAAGGGACTTGTCCCAGAATAATAAAGAATTTATTTATTTATTTAAACGAACCTACACCTGCCTCGTTCTGGTACACATCCTTATTGGATCTCCTGCAGGACCTTAAACGTTGGAACTTGCTGTAATCTGAATCGGGGAGTTACGTCGTAATGAGCATTTACTTGACTCAATTAATCGTGTTGTGGTTTTATAAATATTTTGTAACTATTAGATAATAAGTTGGAGAAAGTTTCAATACTATTTCATTATGGTTCGAATAACTATAACTTGTTCACATTTTATTTTACTTTGTCTAGTTGGTTGGATACCGCCATTTTCCTTCAACATTTCATGCATCTCCTTGCCATATGATATTTCACTCTGTATCGTTTTAGTTTCGAGTTTACCATCCTTGCCGAATTTTAATTATTTTTACTTTCACTTACTATTTATAGTAAGGAGAAGTATTGCGATCGTGAAAATTTTCGAATTCCAGTTTTCAACGGAAATACACGTTTTAGGGTCCTCTGAGTCCAAATAACCAAGTCCCGCAAAAAGGTCTGTGTGTGTGTGTGTGTGTGTGTGTGTGGTAACTCCCGGGCGGAAACGGTAAGTCCTATGACACTAAAATTTCATATTTAAGACAATTATACGCCCAAGACGTTACAAAACCTTTTTCATCAAAATGAGCTTACCAGAAGAGCCACTTTATAACATGCATTTTGCACTTTTTTTTTATTTTCTCGGAAACGGTTTCGACGATTTTGATTAAACTCGCTATATCGATGTAAAATTTATTAGGCTTAAACGTCATGTAGATTTCATTCTGATTAAAACGGTCTTACAGTGATTAAATGCCGATATTTTAGATTTTCTTCCCCTAAACTACCCTTTAATTTCGCAGATTTTATAAAAATCAATATATTATCTTGTTATCATCGATGAAAAACACATAAATATATAAGTTGAACGAATTCGATATCTAACTAAAGGAGAAAACAGAAAAAAATATTTTTTTAATGTAATTTTTTCATTTTGAACATAGCAACAGTAATATACACGTATAATAAACCGTTGAAAAGCTGATGATTTTAGAATAAATATTATCTAATGCACAAACTTGCAAAAGTTAATAAAGAGTGATGATAAGCAGTTATGACTAATTATTTTAGATAATAATACAATAGATTTTTAATAAAACACATGTTTCTATATAAATTAAATATAATTAATTCTTTAATAGTTTCACGTATTTTTATCTTTAACTGTATTTGAACATTGTTTAATTGATTTTAAATATGGAGGTAAGTGAAAGTCGTGTGTTGCCCGCACCAGATTTTTTAAATTTATTTATTGATATTTACTACTGTACTTCATAACACAAGTAAATATGCTAGAAGAAAAATTATATGAAACAGACTTGTAAAGGAACTACCCAAAGGTAGATCACCAGTAACTATTTTAAACTAGAAGGTCTCGTGGCCATCTTTATTCAGACGCCTCGGAGGATTATCAGGATTCGAAGAGGAAGGAAGCTAGGGTTGAAACTAGTGGGTTGGAGATGGGAATGGAGTTTGTCATACAAGGATTGATATCCGTTTCAAGCCAAATCAGCATCATATGGAACATTTAGGTCTTTATGGATAATTTTATTTGTGACTAAGTAAGGAGCGTTGAGGATTTCCGATTGGAAGGATTGGATACGGAAATAATAAAAAAATCTGGTGCGGGCAACACACGAATTTCACTTACCTCCGTTTTAAAAATATATTAAAGAAATTTCAAATACAGTTAGAAATGAAAATGAGGGAACCATTAAATAATTAATTAAATTGAATTAATATAGAAACATGTGTTTTATTTAAAACTCTATTATATTGTTATCTAAAATAATCAGTTAGTTTTATGTACATTTCATCACTCACTATCAACTTTTAAAAGCTTGTGTATGAGATAATATTTTATCTAAAATCTTTGGCTTTCCAACGGTATATCATACATGTATATTACTGCTCTTATGTTCAAAAACGAAAAATTGCATTAAAAAAATATGTTTTCTGTTTTCTCCTTTATTTGGGTATCGAATTTATTCAATTTATATATTTACCTGTTTTTCATCAGCGTTAACAAGAAAATATAGTTATTTTTATTGAATCTACAAAATTAAAGGTACTTGAGAGGAAGAAAAATTAAAGTATGGGCATTTAAGCCCTGTCAAACCATTTTAATCAGAATGAAACCTACATGACGTTTAATCCTATTAAATTTTACATCGATATTTTGAGTTTAATCAAAATAGTCGGAACCGTTTTCGAGAAAATCGAAAAAAGATGCAAAATGCATGGTATAAAGTGGCTCTTCTGGTTAGCCAATTTTAATGAAAAAGGTTTTGTAACGTCTCGGGCTTATATTTGTCTTAAATATCAAATTTCAGTTTCAAATGGACTTATCGTTTCCGCCCGGGAGTTACCACACTCAGACACACACACTTGGTTATTTGGACTCAGGGGACCCTAAAATGTCTATTTCCGATGAAAACTGGAATTCGAAAATTTTCACGATCGCAATACTTGCCTTACTATATATAGTAAGTGAAAGTAAAAAGACATTATGTAATGTACTTTAGTATTATAGTGTGTCTACTTTGATAAGTAGTCGTCTACCTGCAACATCTGTTAGAGGGGAAGTACCCAGTGTTGTGTGTATAGTTTAATCTGTGTAAAGTTCGTTAGCATTCAGGGTATGCGTTATTTAATTCATCAACACTATGAGTGTGTTACCCCAAGAATGTTCTATAAATAGGATGACCAAAGATGATTTTAATCTTCTTCCAAATTGGAATTCCGATATGATTAGGCTTGGATTAGCAATTAATAAAGTTTTAAACGGAAAAATAAATGTGACCAGATAAAATTCCAAGATTCAGTATATAATTAGTTTAAAGTATATAATTATCCGATATGGATGGTGTGTTAAAGCACTTCGTTACCCTTTGTTCTTGCCTTGAAAGGGTTTCCATGTTCGTCTCTCAACCATCACGCCCAAGTGACAGGTTGCCCGTCAGTAAGACGCGAGTTCCTTGCGCAACAAGCTGTACGGTGGTGCCGTTTTCAATAAGCACGTTTCTTCTTATCTCAGGTTGAACGTTGTAAAGCATGAACGTATTTCAATATGGAATTCTCTTCACGTGTCGGTGGATACATTCTTCGATTATGTGACCATGATTATTTTATTCTCATCCACTGACCTTTTAGGTCATAATCCCATTCTAAAGGTGCTCCTATAATTAACGTGTACAAGAACCACAAATAAAATTATTTAGTTTATTAATTAGCACATAATAAGTCATTAATAAACTATTTAAAAATTATAAGATATAATTGTTATGCTACAATTATATCTTATAATTTTTTTTAGTAATTTAATCTTTAAACTGGCCTCAATAGTCCTAAACTAACTTCTCTAACAATTTCTAACTTAGGTAACTTCTAGTAACTTCTCTCACAAAACAAATTCATCTATTATTTTTAAATATTGTTGTATTTAATATACTATAATTGTTTTAGATTATTAGTTATTGCCTGACTGTAGCCTTCTTTTTTCTTTCTTTTTTTTTGCCTTAAAATCTTTATTTTCCATAAATATGATTAGTTTTTTCTTCCTGTTTAACGAGTATTACATTCTTGGGTGTGATACTCGTATTTCTGTTCGAAGTACCTTCAAATTCATTGGAATTGATTTCTACATCAAAATTTAAATCATAAACATGCTATTTTTATAATATTAAAGTAAGTAATATATATAATGTATAAGTAATATATATATATATATATATATATATATATATATATATATATATATATTATCTATTTCTATTTTTTATTTATTTTTATCTATTTCCTGAGAAACATTTCTTCTCTTGACAGCGGCCTGAAGCCTATTCTTATCCAGATATTTGATCTTCTTTTGAATCTATTTTCGAGTGACGAAAAACATGAATCGGGTAGAATCTTTCCGACAAGTTCTATCTTTTCAGAATTTATTAATAAATATTGATCATTTATGCTAACTATAACTATACGAAAATAATGTATATTATTTAATTTTTTTATTTATTCGTAAATATTACAATTTGTCGTAAAAGACAATAATAATATTGCTACAGGATCACATTCATACAGTATAAACAAAAAGAAAGTCAAATTACATAAAATGAAAACAAAATAAATAAACGTATACTATAACAATATTATTTAACTACAAATTTTTAAAATTTATTTTTTAACCAAATTTATGAAGAAGTATAAAGTATTTATTTAACATCACTTTATACTACTATGACTAATCGGACGATGCTACAGGGGGAGTCCTAAATTTTGCTCATCCAGGTTTTATTGGACATGGATCTTAAACGAGTAGCTGACATCGCACAGGCTCGGGACCACCTTTTAACGTCCCCGTATAACCAACGATTTTTACTCCCATTAAAAATATCCTAAGACCACCTGCGGGTTTGAACCCGTGATCTTTGGCATATGAGGCTATTGTGCTAGCCACCCAGCTACAAATGATCCCTAAAGTATATTTATAACTGTCGTTAGCAGGTTATTAAATTCAAATAACGGTTTTCTAAATTTACTGGACTAGTAATAAAATAAAAAATTTAACATCAATGATGATATTGAGTAAAATAAATAGTTTAAATGATTATAATTGATAATTAACGTTTTACATAAAATGTAATCCTCAAATCATAGGACATGTAAGGTCTTCTCAAAGTTTTCACAAGTTCAAATGTTTTAACAATAAATGCAATTTTATTAATATGGTGCTTATGATTTTCTTTTCTATTTATTCTGCAAGGAAATAATGTTATTTCCTTCAATATATGGTTAATTTTAAAATATGTCAAAATCACTAGCACAAATTCAGTCATATTATGTAACCTAAGCAGGTGCTGTCTGAAAACCTAGTTGTTCTTTAAACACAAATGTGAAATAAATCTTAAAGAATGCAATTTTTTTTAATGTTCGAAAATGTTTGGCAAATCTACTTATTCTACTAGCATAACTCGTATTTTTACATACTATAATCCATCTTTCAATTTTTTTTTTTGTGGTATAAATTAGCTAGACACAGAATATTAGTAGAATCATACAAACAAAAGTGTTGCTTAATCCGGATGTTTTTTTATCTTTTTTTGTTGCACAGTTTATTATATCTGACTTTATTGCAAGATAAATACTCCTCCATACAACTGAAGTGATTTTAAATGCATTGAACATGGTAAAAACATTATAGGACCAGGTGATAAACTGTACTTTTCCGTACCATTAAGGCAAACTGTTATGATAGTAGTTAATGGCATGGTATTAAGTACCTATTGACCCCAGCACTAATGTTAATAGCTTAATGAACACCTTTTCAGATCTCAATCTTTCCTCCATTTACATATTATGGTATTTTAGTTCTAGAATCCGTTATTTAACGTCTCTATCCGTCACCACTTCGCAGTTGTGATGCCTTCCTCAATTAATCTATGGGTTATTCCATGCGAATTCATCCAGAAATTTTAGGATCTCAGATTTGATGAAATTTGGCACTATGTATCATTTCATGTAGTTATGATGTTATACAAAATTTTAGTATTCTATCTTAAATACTTTTCAATTTAGAGCCACCCAAACTTTGGCGTTTTTATAACCTTGACGTTCCCAGAGCTTACTCAAAGAAATAAAATAGTACCACCGTTATTTTTCAATCAAACAACATGAAAAATTAAGATTATATGAAGGGCACTGTGGTTATTTCTAAAATAAATAAATAATCAATCCATGATGCTCCAATAAGTCCTGCACGAAAACGATAAGTCCTATGAAACTAAAATTTTGTATTTAAGACAAATATACGCCTGAGATGTTACAGCAACTTTTTCATCGAATTCAGCTAACCAGAAGAGGCACTTTATACCGTGCTTTGCACTTATTTACGATTTTCTCATTAACGGCTCTAACGATTTTAATTAAATCGCTATATCGTGTAAAATTTGACGGGATTTAATATATGTAGGTTTCATTCTGATTGAAAAAGTCTGACAAGGATAAATGCTGATATTTTAAATTTTCTTCCTCTAAAGTACCTTTAATTTTGTAGTTTTTATTAAATTGACCATATCATTTAATTAGCATTGCTAAAAAGCAGGTAAATACATAAGCTGAACGAAACTGATATCCAACTAAAGAAGATAACTGCAAAAAAAAAATTTGTATGCAATTTTTTTTTTTAACTTACGAACAGTAATATACATGTATAATATACCGTTGAAATGCTGGAGGATTTAAAAAAAATATAATCTTATACATAGTATGGTATAACTTAACGAAGAGTGATGAAAAGCCGAAAAAACAAACTGATTGAAAAAACAAAGCACACCATCTCCTATCTCAACTATAAAATTTATGTCTGATTTTATTCTTTATTTCCGTTGTCATTTAAATTTTGCATCTTTATAACATTATTCGATTTTCATTCATATTAATAATCATTATTTTGAGTACTTTTCTTATTATATTTTATTTAAGTTAAAATATAACTCCTCTTTCCCAAATTTATTATATTTAAGTGAATTTTTAGGCGTTGATGACTTCGAAGTTTTACGCCTTTAAGCATAAACAAACAAACTAATTTATGTATTTAACGTCACCTTTATGCTACTATGGCTAATCGGACGATGCTACAGTGGGAGTCCTAAATATTGCCAATCCAGGTTTTATTAGGATAGGTATCTATAACGAGTACCTGACATCGCACAGGCTCGAAACCACCTTTTAACGTTTCCTCCGAAGGACGGCGTAACTAAGGATTTTTTACTCCCATTAAAAAATCCTAGGACCATCTGCGGGTTATAGACAAATTGATTGTCGTAGATAATACAATAGATTATTTAATAACACACATATTTATTTTAAAATCCAATGTAAATAATTGAGACGTTGATTTCCAAAAGGTACTAAAGGACATTTTTTACATATTTGTATTCTCATAATTTAGTTTTATCAAAATCAAATAGATGATTTTATCTAATATACACCTAAGTCCTTTATAAACGCAATGTAGAAATATAATTATTTTCTAAAGGAACTAATTACACATTTAATTTCGTTCTAAATTATACCAAAACATCTCATTTCATAACTTTAATATGATGTTATTAATTAATATATTAAAAAAACAATTCTGAATTTTATGCGAAAACAATCAAATTATGTGATTTAATAATATAATAATTAGTGATTTTCGCGTCTCCTGTAAAATTTCCTGGAATGGATATAGTACCTTTTGGAAATCAACGTCTCAATTCTTTAACAATTTATTTTCATTTCTAAATTTGTTTAAAAATTCTCAAGTTGATATAATTAACGAAGGTAAGTGAAAGTCGTTTGTTGTGTGCACCAGATTTTTTTTTTTATGAATATGGATTTGAAATCACGTTAGGGAACTGTTCTTATAAATTGTCTATTGTTTTGTGATGTATTCCATTTATCTTGGGACCATGATTTTTTTTTTTTTTTTTTTTCAGACAAAATCTGTTAATTTCATCAGTATTTTCCGCAGTCTGTATTTGATCTGAAAGCCTCAATTTCCTTTTTCCTTTTGTTGCCGCATAGATGGCGACCAGATAGCGCACTGTGCCCCCAGAGGCTACATGTATAAATCACAACATAATTGGCTTTAGGAGCTATGTATCTATTAGTGCCTGTCCTTGGCGTGCCTGCCTCGGGATAGTTCGCCATATGATTAATGCCTTTGGTGAATTACAATAAATGTAATCTGCTTCGTTATAATAATCTTTTATTCTGATCAGTGATCAGGGAATGGCGAGTGTGAGTCTCGAATCGCGGAACTATCGAGAAGGCAAGGCTTGTAGCTTGCATATGATTATCTTTTGACAGGTATCGGTCAAAACTTACAGTAGGGGTGGGCATAATCGAATGATCCTCATAATCGGATGATCGGACTGCGATTATTCAAATAATAGAATGATTTCATAATCGAATGATTAGTATGCATTCTGAGAGACGATATGCCACAATTCCCGTTCTATGATGGCTGAGTCTAGGTGCAAATATGCATATAATTTATGTGATGAGAAAAAAAAATGTCGTTCGATTATCCAAGGTCCTTACAATCCCTCGATTATCGTTAAGAATTCAGTTCGAATGATCATTCGTTTCTCTGTACCGATTAATCCAAAATCGATAATTCGAATGATTGAATATCGAATGATCCGATAATCGTCATTCGATTATGCCCACCCCTAACTACAGTACTTTAACGGAGACTGGTGTTTTTTCTGTGTATTAAACCGACCATAATGTTAAATTAACCATTACCATAAGCTTATATTAATAATTAATGCATTACTGAAAACAATAAGCGTTTAAAGATACATCGAAAACTATTTAGCAAAATGATATTTTTACTAATAGCTCCTTTTTAAAACGAATAGAGGGAATGCTGAATAAAACCATAAATTATCGAAATCATTGACTAGTTTAAATCATAATATATTTATCTGATTCGTCCCTTCAATAGTTAATTAGATAGTGAATTTACATAACATGTAATAAGTCAGTCTAGAAGAAATCAGTGAAAACAGTTTGAAAATTGATCAGGAATGCTCATGCATAATATAGAATATGTTATGTAGACAATAGTAATTAATTAAATATGTATATAGGGATCACTGTAGCTGGGTGGCTAGCGTAACAGCCTCCCATGCCAAAGGTCACGGGTTCAAATCCCGCGGGTGGTCCTAGGATTTTTTAATGGGAGTAAAACATCCTTAGTTACGCCGTCCTTCGGAGGGGACGTTAAAAGGTGGTCCCGAGCCTGTGCGACGTCAGGTACTCGTTAAAGATCTTCTCTATCCTAATAAAACCTGGATAGGCAAAATTTAGGACTCCCACTATAGCATCGTCCGATTAGCCATAGTAGCATAAAGTGACCTTAAATAAATAAATAAATATATATATATATATATATATATATATATATATATATATATATATATATATATATATATATATATATATATATATATATATATTATCAATCGAATTCAATGGTTAAATCATATTTTCTGCTTTAATATATGCTTGTGTCCACCTAACGACAAAACAAAAAATAATAATTCTTATAAATTACATCCTAAATCATAAAAAGGCAGAATTGGTTGTTAACAGTTTTATAATAATTTATAATATTTAACTGTATGGGATTTTCTTTCACACCTTATTGATTTTGATTGATCACAAGCAATACAAAACACAGTTTTCCCATCAGATATAAGCTCGAGTTAATGAGATATCCAGGTCTTAATGTTCGACATATGGACATTATTTAAACATTGATATTTAACTTTTTTTAACCACTAAAAATATCTGAAGGAAACCTGAGATTTGAAATCGCACTATAATACTCAGAGAGAATGAAGTGTTGTTAACAGACGATTTAGTATATCAATGAACGTCTTCGAATTATCCTCTAGTTCCTGTTCGAAAGTGACGTAAAATGAATAAAAGTGGCGTTAAACAAATAAAAACAATGTAATACATTATGTTAGACGGTTGTCTTTACTTACTGAAGCAGTACGAATATTTCCGTTCACTTTTTTCTATTCTTAACTAATAATTTAATTCTAGATTTAACCAGTGAAAGATGATAAAATAATGTTTTAAATATTTATTAGTATATCTACGTATTTTTATTACCGAAAATTTGGCTCGATCAATGGTGATATTAAAATTAATAATCAAATTTAACTCAAGTGCCAAAAATGGAATTTAATGCAATACAAAAAAAAAAGTGCTATTTAGCCCAATATTTTTATTTTATTTTTTTTTTTTATTGAAATTTACAACTGTACAAAAAAAAAAAATACATCAAGTAAATATGCTGTAATTTATAACACATGGAATGAACATGAAGAGAAACTGCCCATTGACAGCACTCTTTGGTAGTGAGTCTAAACAAGAAGGTCTCGAGGCCATCTTCTTTTCAGACGCCTCGGAGGTTTATCAGGAATGGAAGAGGAAGCAAGGATTGAAACTAATGGATTAGAGTGGGAGTGGAGTTTTTCATGGAAGGTGTGATACCTGGTACGGACCAAATCAGCAACATATGGAACATTAAGATCATTGTGGATGATTTTATTCGTGACAAAGTAAGGAGCGTTAAGGATTTTGGATTGAATACGGGAAGAGTTTGATGGTTTAGTAGAGCCCCAAAGTCTACTCCGTAGGTCCAGATAGGCCTTATGATGGTCATGTAAATGAGTATTTTGTAGTTAAGTAAAAGGTTAGAGCGTCTGTCTAGTAAGTGTTGGAGTAGCCGAAATCTTCGTGCAGTTTCTTGTCTCTTCAGTCTTGTATGCGGATTCCATGTAAGTCGTTTTCAAGCAGGAGTCCTAAATAACGGATCTGTTCAACCGGGACAAGCGGAATATCGTTAAAGGGGGTAAAGGTAATTTGTTGGGATTTATTGGAATTGATTTTAATTCTCCAATTCTGACACCATACCTCAAGTTCTCTGATGTGGGATTGGAGAGTTTGAGAGGCTATTGTAGGATCGTTATTAACCGTAGCCCAATATAAAATTGTAATATATATTAGTTCCTAATGCATGAACGGGATAGCTGTCCGGGTTTGAAGCTGAAACACGCAAGCAAATAGAACGTGTAAAATCATCATGGAAATCCAAAAAGCTCTATATCCACGTTTGATTCGATAAAGTACTATAAGAGTACTCACTACGTTTGCTATAGCATGCTATTTGTGTAATTTTGCTAAACCCGTCGAGTTTCTACAGTTATTTCCTGTATAAAATTGATGGGTTTAGTACAATAGCACAGATAGCATGCTATAGCAAACGTAGTGAGTACCCCTTATATTCATATTATATTGTTAAAATTCATGGGAAAAGTGCAATCATTTAGAAAAATAAGCCGTTAATACAGTGAAAATTCAACATTAGATTTTAATAAAAATAATTAAGTAAATTAGTCTAGTAATAAATAAATGACAGATTTCGTTTCCTGTAAAATTATCTTTTGGAACTCGAACGTCTCTATTCCTAATTCTTATTCTTAATAAACATTTTTAATGTTTTCATAGTTGTTGTTTTAAATATAAATGTATTTTATCACTTATAGATATAAATAGATGAGTTTTATCAAATTATTTATTATTGTTTTATTTTCATTTTCAGTTTAACTTCGTTGGAAGGATTCTGGGACCCAGAGGTATGACAGCTAAACAACTTGAGCTAGAAACAGGATGTAAAATAATGGTTCGAGGAAAAGGCTCAATGAGGGATAAGAAAAAGGTAATGAATCTATCTTTAAAAGATATATTTTTTTTAATTTAAATCTAATCAAATTTATGTTTTTTTCTGTATTTTATACATAGGTTAAATTTAACGATGATACTAAATAATAGAATACAGGATATAGAATTTAATTTTTGAAACATTATTATGCTCTCTCTATAAATGACTGGCCAAACTATTTCTTTAATTCCAGTTTTCAACGGAAACACATGTTTTAGGGTCCCTTGAGTCTAAATAACCAAGTCCCGCAAAAAGGTCTGTGTGTGTGTGGTAACTCCAAGGCGGAAACAACAAGTCCTATGAAACTGAAATTTCATATTTAAGACAAATATACGCCCGAGACGTTACAAAAGATTTTTCATCAAAATCAGCTAACCAGAAGAGCCACTTTATACCATGCATTTTGCACCTTTTTTCGATTTTCTCAAAAACGGTTCCGACGATTTTGATTAAACTCAATATATCAATATAAAATTTGATAGGTTTTAACATCATGTAGGTTTCATTCTAATTAAAATAGTCTGACACGGCTTAAATGCCGATAATTTAAATTTTCTTTCTCTAAAGTTCCTTTAACTTTGTAGATTATTTAAAAATAACCATATTATCTTGTTAGCATTGATAAATAACAGCTAAATATGTAAGTTGTGCGAATCTAAAAAACAACTAAAGAAGAAAACTGAAAAAATATTTTTTTAATGCAATTTTTTGTTTTTGAGCATAAGAACAGTAATATACATGTATGATATACCGTTGGAAAGCTAAAGATTTTAGAAAAAATATTATCTTATACACAAACTTTTAAAATTTAATAGAGAGTGATGAAAATCCGATAAAACTAACTGATTATTTTAGATAATAATATAATAGATTTTTTAATAAAACACATGTTTCTATAGAAATTCCATTTAATTAATTCTTTAATCGCTTTTAAAACGGAGGTAAGTGAAAGTCATGTGTTGCCCGCACCAGATTTTTTTTATTTATTAGAAGATTAATTACTCGTTGTTAAATGGTAAAATAAAATTGAAACTCTAAAATTGTTCACTGTGCTGATCTGCTCAAGAGTTGATGTAATAGGAGTAATCTTTTCGGTTGACGTCCGGATCAATCGACACATATTTATTTACTTCCGTCGGGTCAGCAGTAAATGTGTCTACCTCCTGATCTAGTTCTCGCGGTGTTCGAATTTCGATCAGATGAAACTGTAACTTGATGATGATACAAATTATTGTTTAGATTACCCTCAATTTCTTGTTAGATCACCTACAACTCAATCGTATTAATAATAAAATTCTAACGAACTATTTACCTCACCCGCATCTCCTATCTTAAATTTAAGCAGCAGATTAGTTTCTTGAGAAAAACTGATATATTGAAGAAAATATTCTGTCTTGTAGTTTGAAAATAAGTTCTTTAAAAATAGTATTGGCCAGTTTTGGAGTAGGCATTGTGATATTTAGTGTCACCCTAATCAACTAGGCTATTTCCAGAGATGTTTGTATCATGTTACCAATCTTTTTTGTTTATTTCTTTCTTGCGTTCTCGGATTAGGGATCTTCTTCTCCCGGATGACGTAAGTAGTCCATATCCATATCCTGATCAATTTTTTTTTTTTTTTTTACAAATTCAAGAAGTACAATGTCGGTAAGTTGTAATAGAAGTAGTATTTATTAATTTCATTTACATCAAAAGTTGTAGTCATCAATCCCATTGATTTATTTTTTACCTAATAGTGGTATATAGTATATTTTGTTAGTTATTTGTGATATTTAGGATTATATTCTACTACCTTTAGTTTGTCAAGTATGGTTCAAAGACTTTATTTGCATGCAGACGCCATATAAATTTATTTAGTTCATCGACATCTATATTTCTCTTAAAATATAATTTATTTTTGTAGTTATTAAAATGTCATAGTTTGAAGAATTTTCTCTTTTGACTAAGCTCATAATTAAAGGAGATTACATTAGATTTGATTTTATGGATGTTATTAATTGATTTCAATTTCATATCACATTAGAGAAAATATTGTGTATTCTCACATTTTCAAATCGTTGTTCTCAATTTGCATAACAGGAGGAAGCAAGCAGAGGAAAACCCAACTGGGAACATTTGAATGAAGATCTTCACGTACTCATCACTGTTGAAGATACTGAAAACAGAGCAAGAGTTCGCCTTGCCAGAGCTGTGGAAGAAGTAAAAAATCTCATTATTCCAGTAAGTTTTAACAACTCTCTTTTGAAAATAGTTTTGTGTGTGTGTGTGTGTGTATTTATATAAGCAAATCAAAATTAATTATGGTCCATAAAGTTTAATTAAATTTCAAATCCTAATTTCCTACTATTTAATTTTTTTTAACTCAGTAAAATAAGTTCAGATTTTATTATGAGAATTTTATGTTTCATTCTAGAAGTCTGTTTATAGTTTATATGTTTATTTTTATGATTAAATAGTTAACCGTGTTATAAATATGAAGTATGAGATGATTCAGGTGGCGGTTGAAAATAAATTATCAGTTAGTTTTTCAATATTTCCTATGATTTTTTCACTGCTACCCGAATCATCTCATCCTTCATAACATTTTGTATTTGTTTTACTTTTCATCTGCCTGGTCACTGTTATCTCTTCTGAACTTTTTTATATTAAAAAAAAACACTAAATTTACATTTCTTTTATTATTTATACATATTCAGTTATACCCAAAACATTTGCAATATGGATTGCAAACATGGAAAAATGTTCACTTTCTTTCAATTTTGTATATAGTTTTTAAGTTATTTCAAAATAAGAATGTTTTCTCCTAGTTTTAGTGGCTACCTTAATTAGGTAGACCTATAAAATGACAACTGTTGTCCAACAATAATATTTCAAGTAGTTTAATACAAACAATGAACTGCTTTTTTCAGGCTGAAGGAGAAGATGAGTTGAAGAAGAGGCAATTAATGGAGTTAGCAATAATTAACGGAACATACAGAGATTCTAATACAAAAGCTTTAGCTGCTGCAGGTAAGGTTCATCAAAGCTTTTGACTGTTAAATAATATATAAACATTTACATTTATTATGATCATAATACATAAGGCCCCTTAGTAGTATCTTTTCTTATCTGTTGATTAAAATATTTGATACACAAAACATACTATTATTTTTAATCTAATCATTTTTCAGCTGATGAGGAGTGGCGAAGAATGGCATTAACTGCTGCTGCTGCTGAAACTCAGCGTTTGATGTCACCTGGTATCCCCGGACTGGCGACACCATTGAGGACCCCAGCAGCTGCCAATCCTCTTGGAGCTCCCCTCATCCTCTCGCCGAGGATCCCAGTGCCTACTTCCGCAGCACCTCTGCTTTCGCCCCCTGAGGCTCACCCCCATCAACTCATCTACACGCCGTATGCTGATTATACCAATTATGCAGCACTTGCAGGCACACCCTTATTTCAGAGTACACAGCTGCAGACCATTCTGGTGCGTTATTTGCTCGCTGACAGGTGATATTTCCCTTTACACGACCAAGTCTCTGAATGAGCTCCATAAATATATTTTTAGTTGTTTTTTATCATTAATTTTTTTAATTAAAATTTTGCATTCTTATTTTATGAAACGGGATAAAAAAAAAATCCCTCCTCTCTCGCTATAACTATATTTATTTTAATTTCCCCCCACCTACAGTTTTTTCAACTAAGTAGGAGAATAGTGTCATGGATTTGTGTTTTGACACTAAATCTTACATTATTATTAATAAATAAAGCCAATCTTGGTTATTTTATTGCATCTCAAAGCCTGAGGAAATGATTTGCTAATTTTTTGCCCTGTATATTTTTTGTAAAAAATAGTAGGGTCATGTATTGATTGGATCTATCGTAGTTGATTTACTAATTTAAACTCAAATGACAAATAAATAATGTACCTAAAATGCAGGTCAGAAACTAATTTTGTTATTGTGGATTATTTTTTATTTTATCCTTTATAAAATGTTTCTCCATTGTTCGATTAACATTATGTGATTATGAGCTTAAGATTTTTATTAAAGTCCAGTGGATTTTATTTATTGTTGCTAGCATAGGACTGAAATATATTATTGGATTAGTATAGTTAAGTTGAATGTGTTGATTTAATATTCAATGGTCAATATAATTTCTATCGTGGAAATAAGGAGTTATATTTATTTTAAAATCAATTAATAGTGATGTATTTTGTGGTTTGCTTAAAAAATACGCATCTTACAGATGGGGCTCTAAAGAGGTTTGGGTCTAAAGGGAAATTGATTAGTTAGCATTTATTAATATATATATTTAATACAAATCATATTTATTCTAATCCTTTTCATATAATTATATCTATAATTTTATTAATGCTCATTTAATTTACAGTGCTTTAGATTATTGTATTCGCATATGGCTTTTTAGAGAGCTTTATTATTTAACAATTTAGCTCGTTATTTTTATTATGTATTTTATTACTATTAAGTTTTGTTGTATGAGACATTCTGACTACGATATTTTGGGATTAGTTAAAATTTTTTTTCTCTTGAGGATATTTTGCATTTAATTCATTACGCCCAGAGAAAAAGTAATCAGTATTTAAAATTAAATTTATATTTATGTGTACACAGGAGACTTTAAGGGTATTTGTGCTAAGTAGCATTCATGCCATTTTCCAGTGGAATTCAGCAAATGAATTAATAAGTAAATATTAAAATTGTTAAAACAAGGAATGTCCAGCTACGGATTGATTTATATTTAAAATATTAGCCTTAAAGTTACCTCCTAACCATGGATTTAAAAGGTTGACACTAATCACTTTTGGTTGTATCATCAGTTTGGAAGAAGAGTATGATATTTAAAAAAAAAAAAAACAGTATGGTCCTGGTTCACCACCTTCTTAAGTTAACCATTTGTGAATTGAACTTTTAAAAAATAATTTTTTCACCGAGTTGACTCGTTTCAGCTAATATTCTCTCATAAGAACTAAACTATGCGAACCAAAGATCACTTACATACAAAATGGAAAGTTCTGTTCTTTACAGTAAACTTTTCTTGTGAATGTACGGATGATAAACAGAGAAAGAACACCGGTGGGAATTATAAACTAATGAGGATTAAAAGGGTAAAAAATCAGCAAATAGTGTGAAACTTCAGACTTTTTTAAAAAGTGCTTTTATTTATGCCTCAGTAAATTTTATAAAAATTATGAATATTAGTAACGACTTATTTTCAATATAAGTATTATCGATTCAATTATTTTCTAATTTTATCGTGAGAAAATAAAATGAGTTGTTGTGATATTAAAAGCATTATAAAAGTTGAATAAACATGATAAGGTTAGTGAAATTTCTAAGAATAAAAAAATAAATTATTCTAGACTCTATTTTAACTGACTCTCATTTACCTGCAATATGATCACCGACAAAGGCAGAAAAACAGAACTTTCACTACTTATGGATCTGAAATTGCTACTTCACATCCCTAATTATCAATTTTGTTTTTGTAGCATATGTTAGTTATTCTGCCTCACATCTTATAAAAATTTCTCAATCTGTATAGGAAAACTCTTTTTCCTTTTTTTTTTTTTTTTTTTTCCTTTATTTAAATAGAAAGGATCCTAGTGAAAAATGTCTTAATCTTATACATAATTTTTTCTCCAATTTCAAATTACATCCAGGTGCATAGTACCCTATACTTTTTCGTTCTATTCTTTTATTACTTGGAAATAAAACATGAAAGCAATGCATTCTTCTTGTGAAGTCAATGTTATTTTGTGTTATGATAATCCTAGTTAATACCAATATACAGTTGAATTTACTGCCCTAACTTAAGTGATATTACAATTACTAAAAAATAATAATGATAATGAATAAATAAAGGGAATGGCATAGTTTTCTTCCAAATCGATGATAGTAATGTAAATGGATATCTCAGCTTTTTAGTAAAAATGCTGACCATGCTTTTCACATAAATCTTATAGCATTCCCTATCCTTTCCTATAGTAATTTTTTCTTACAATTAATTAATTTTTTCTTTTGCAGTAATGTCACACTAAAAAAAAATTATATCCTATATTAGAGGTTTAATTGTGTTCTCATTAATATTGTTTAAAGTAATTATAACTAAACAGTATTATTTTGGCAGTTTTAATTCATTAATTTTAAAATGGAATACGGTGAGGAATTTCAGGTTGGGACTTGCATTTCTGATTTGGCTTCTGATTCTAGGTTGGAAGCTCCTGAGATGAAGAATGAGAGCCTACTCTCTTAATTAGTTTGTGTTGTGTCTTTGTGTTGTGCGCGCATGTTCATTGTGCATCCTTCCACTTCCTTGCGCACACATCACATTTCTTCACTCGAGTACACACAGAATGTCCCTGTATTAACATCTAAAAATCTGAATTCAGATTCGGGTGTAGGGCACTTATTTATATCTGAAGTAGCAACTTTGCCTGCATAAATTTTGCATGCTTAAATATATGCATATAACTTGATCTGAATTATTGCTTTCAAGGAGAAAAATGCGGATACAAAAACTCAAGAGGCCTCATCCTTTATTTTTTTAATTTAATATCAATTCAATAACTTATCAGTATTTTTGTGTTACTTTTTATTTTAATCAGCAGATACAGGTAATATATTTCCACAGGTTTAAAAAAAAAAAAAAAAAAAAAAAAAAAAAAAATCATTTAATGTTTGTGCCATAAAGAATTATATAATTGGAGAAAAAGCTTAATATTATAGATCAATAGAAGGAAGGACTATTGAAAAGAAATCTATGATTTCAGAAATGGCCCTCTCTGATGATCTTCCATGTGCCAGCATTACGGTAATTAACTTTCCAGAACCAGCTCTCAGTTGGCAGAACTACGGCCTCTCATTCACTTCCGTAGTCAATTGATAATTGCATGTCTTCAGTTTTCATTTTTTTCTTTTTCTTTTAGATCATTCTTATATTCTAGATTGTATCAAATGCAATCTATGTTAATTTTTACCATATTTAGTAATTAAGATTTATAAGCGTTTCAATGTAAATGAGGAACAAAAAAGTTTCATGAAACTGAGAGTTCTTCTTTATTTTTGTTTTTATTATGAACTGTAATGATTGCATTGCTTAATATTTGCTTAAACTTGTGTTAAACAAGTGTGGTGATTGTTTTTCTTTGTTATTTTTTTTTTATTTTTGAGGCTTGCATTTCTTTTCTTTTTTTTTCGGTGTAGGCAAAGGTGCTACTTTTATTTTTTTTATTAAAAAAAAAAAAAAAAGAAAAGATTTTGATGAAAAGTGAATATATTTTCCACTATCCAATTTGTACCTCATATTAAAGAATGGGACTATAATTAATGTATTATTGAAGTGTACATATGTTAATAATGTTAGGATTGTTTGTGTAGCTGAAGAAAATGAGTGTTATAAAAAAAAAAAAAGTATTTTATATTAAATTAGATAATTGTTTCATTGATATTAAATGAAAGATAAATAGTATTGTATAGGTATTATATATTTTTTTTATTTTATTCATAATATATAAGAAATATTTTTAAAGAGTTATTCATATTTTATATTTGCGGCAGTACGATATTTGAGTATATAATACTCAATAGCTGCAGGTTTTTTAGTGCATTTTTGTGTTTTGTTTTTATAATTACAATTTATTAAATACACATTTATAGTAATGTGTTTCGAAAAGTTAGTATATGACAAAATATTAAATGTTTTAAGTGTATTGTTACATTGTATATGTGATGTTTGCTGGGATAAAATGTTTATCTGTTATCTCATTATGGTGCTGGCCCATGCTTCTTTAACACCTTGTCTTGTTTTTGAGTTACACCCGTCATATCTTTTTATCTGATGGAACCAGTTCTACTATTTTCTTACTGGAACAAAGTTAGTTTCACTCATCTCATTTAATTACAAGGCCGGCTCTCAGTGTGGTTTAATGTGAAACTAATAGATAAGAGCAATAATTATATCTTGGAACAACTTAATTTGAACTGAAGTTAGTTAACATTCTGATGTTAACATTGCATTAGTCATTTCTATAGGACATCGCCTAAATGTCTATATTTTATTTTGTTGTATACTTTATTTAAAAAATTTATTTAGATTTAAAACTTCTTTATTATTATATTTTACCAATTTGGTGAGTCATCTAATAATTCATATACATTTTAGAAATATTATTTTGTTAATTTGTTTGGATTTATTGTTAGGGAGACACTTAATAAAGTATACTTATTAAGAGTCAATCAGCTGTAAGTTATAAGTCAGCCTGATTATTTTCATTTTCTCTAAAGAAAACACTACTATTTTTATAGTTAATAATTTTTTTTTCCCTCAAAATTATCTATATCAGAGATTAATTTGTTATGCATAAGATAATTGGGAACATTACGCCCCAGCGCAAAACGTATGAATCCATTCAAACATATTTGTTTTTTCTTTGCTAGGGTTATTTTAAAATTAAAATTAAATAGTAATTGCAAGAGAATTGCAAATACAACATTCCATTCTGTTTTTTTTTTTTTTTTTTTTTTTTTTTGTTAAACGATTTGCAAAAACATAAATTTCGATTTTGATTATTTCATTTTAAAAAAATACAATAACTTGATTCTATGCCTCTCTCTACCACACAATGATTTTTTGATTATACAATGTTGTGTGATTTGCATAAATATCATACTGAAATTCTACAATACAGTTGTATGGAATGGGATTTTAGTTATTATATCATTTTAAAATAGATGATGAATTATATCTGTCAGCGCTAATACTCTTGAAAGGCAAGTTTAAGGTGAATCACCTTAATAATACAATTTCAAGTAACATTTTAAATAAATTTGAAATTCTTAGGTTTATAATATATTCCAACAATCTCAATGAGCAACTATTTGCTGAACATTTCTTTATTTAAATTATATGGTTATGATTCTGATCTCAGTTTATCATATTTTAAAATCTCACAGCATTTTTTAAATAGTTATTATTATACCGTGATTTTCATTTTAATTTTTTTTTTTTCCACTTTTTAAATATTTGTGATAGATAAACTTGCTTGATTAAGTCTGAAAATGGTTTTGCTGGTTTAAACCCTAATCTTGTTTGTGGTAATAGTGCAACTTCAGATCTCAAGTTTTCTGCTTCTGGTGACAGTATTTCTATCTTTTAAAATTTAAGTGTGGTTAATGAAAAGCATTGCAAACTTTATTCAGATTCTGTCACTATTCATTAGAATTTAGCCTTACATAATTGATACATCACAACTTAAGAACTGAGATATTCCTATTTTTATTTTGTCTACTATTAATTTTAGAGACCGATATATAGGCACATATGTTTGCACATGTGTTTATATTTTCTCACATTTATACATATACAACATATGTATATGAATAAATAAATGAATATTATATTTTTATACCTGTGAGTTTTTATTTTGTTTAAAATAATACACGAAGCATATGCTGAATTCCTAAGAGACTGATTTATATGGAGCTAACAATACTTCCCTCGCTTAAGTAGTAAATTCAAAGAGTGTTTAACAAAACTAAAACCAAATCTCAGACGAGGGGACCAATTGTTACATTTCTACCGGTCAGTTATAATTAACCTTTTGACTCCTAATAACTCAATAACTATTCTGATGTTAACATTGCATTAGTCATTTCTCTAGAAGTACATCGCCTAAATGTTTATATTTTATTTTGTTGTATACTTTTTCAAATGTTTTATATTTATATATATATATATATATATATATGTTGCAAATATCTGTTTAAATATATATTTTAGAATTTTTGAATGCTAAAAGGAGTTATATGGAATATATTTGCTCCAAAATTTTATTTAGTTAGTATCGTCCCTTTGTATATATAAGAAAAAGAAGCAAATCTATTGTATTGAATGTTGGATCTGTAGACTCAGTGCCATACGGTATAGTCTTAATCACTGGCTGAAAATATAATCAAATTAGGATTAAACTGAGACTATTAGTTGCCATTGGGTGAGCTCAAGCTAGAAGAGAGAGTGAATGAGTGAGCAAATGGGAGAATGTATTTATTATATATGTATATTATTATTTCTATTATCATTATTATTATTATTATTATTATAAATCGGACTTTAGGGATCTGATATCATTGTGAATACAATAGTCATATCTGTTACCAGTCTCTCACTCACCTTAAGAGCTTTAGCACTTTATTTAATTATCTGCGCGGGTGCAGGTGCTGCTGCTGCAGCTGCTGTTGCTAAGCAACGTAGACATTTGGGTCAAATTCGAGAACATCCATATCAAAGGGCGGGTGCACTATCATGAAAAATTTTCTATCTTTCAAGTGCCCCCATAAAGGTTAGTTTGTGTTTCCCAAATAGTGTATTTCTTATTTATATATATTACAATATATGTTGTTGTTTGTAGACAGTTATGATTTTATTTTTATTATTTTACTTTGTTGTTTTATATTATATTTTGCAGGAGAGAACAAGCTTTTAATTATAAAAATTTTAATCGTAATGCCTTGCTAGGAGTTTTTTTTTTTTTTTTTTTTTAATTTTATATATTTTATTAGTATAATTAGGTTGTAAATATTTTCTTTCATAAAAACTTTTTTTAGTAAGGCATTACAGCATTCTTAATAGGCTGAGGAAAGAAGGACAATCAGAACATTGTTACTGGGGTATTCCCTCAGTATAAATACATGACAATACTAGTCTCAATGTTTTGTTTTTATTTTTATATATTATATATATGTATTTATTTATAGCTGTTATATCTATATTTATAGGAAAGATCCTTTACCAGTGTTATAAAGTATAGCTTTAAACTACCATTAATAGTGCAGGAACTGAATGCATTTTAGACATGGTTGTGATTTTAGTACAAGGTGCTAATGTAAAAATTGATTTGTCCTTCTTTTCTCATTTTATATAGACCATTCATGTTATGTTCAGGAATGTCTTGTTGACAAATGTTTTTAATATACATGTTTTATATGAAATTATACACGAAGAGATTTATAGTTTATATATAATATATTCGTATATTTGTTAAGAATATTCTTACATTGTATACAACTTGAGCCTGTGGTCTGCTAAGTTGAAAACAAATTGTATTCAGTGGTGCACAGCAATACCGGTTTAATAAAATTTTAAAATAAATATAATTTTTTTTATTTAAATACCCTCCAGCCTTGAGCACTTGGTAGTTAATGGAAGTTAATCATAATAAAAGTAACATAATTTATTAATACTTATTTATGATAAATAAATTAACCAAGATTAACAAACCAATAAAAAAAACCCTTATTTATTAAAATTAACTCCACTTCCCAACACCTTTTGCACCTAATGAGAAATTGGCAATGGTTATAAGTTTGTTTATTGAAAATTAATATATTAATTGATGTGGTTTGCTAATGGAATTTGGGAACTAAATGCACACTAATAAACTTTATCCACAAGGCCAAGTTGACTAACCGTCTTAATTTAGCTTCTCTTGAATGTTTTTTTTTTCATTTTTATTTTTTAAATATTTTCAAAGAAACTAAATAATTTAATCTTTGATAAATATGATTATAAAATGTTTGTCGTATTTGATCCTTATTCAATTAAGAATGCTAAATTACTTATTTCATTGGCGAATTATAAACCTAAAATTAAAAAAAAAAAAAAAAAAAGCTAAGAAAAAAAACTAAAAATAATTTTATTTTTCTAAATTTAATAACTATATTATAGGGCTTGGTATAATCTCTTCTGTAGTGTGAACAAATAATTAGTTTTACACATTTTCTAAACCTTTATTTAGTTTACAGCTAATACTCTCTAAATTAATATTAACTGAAAATATGTACAAAAAAATTGTTTTCAAGTATGCTATTGGTGATGGGTATGATATTGTATTATAATTCTTCTGTGAATAATCATGGCTTATACACATTACATGACAATGACATTCTAACACTACTTTGTTGTAAACATTATTTTTAATTTACGATAAATTCACTACTGTAAAATGAAATGCTGCACGGCTTGCTATGCTACATGGATTCAAAGTTTCTTTTCAATTAATAACTTGTTTGTATGAGTATTAGTCATGATAAATTCACACTAGACACAAACCTTCTTTGAAATCTGTGGTTAATTGTTTAAAATTTATTAATATTAATGATCACCGATTCCCTTATATTTCTCTTCTCTGAATTGTAATTCATTAACTCTTGTTTCTATTTTTATAATCATTTTATGTAGTCCTTGTTAACACAGATTTCGAATGCAGGCACCTTTTTTAGTTTTCATAAATTTAAAAAAAAAATTACAAATTTAGTTAAACGGCATTACAAGGACGTGAAAATCATGAAATGCTTCTGGGGATTATAGGTTTTAAATTAGTGCTTTTGATAACCTTTAAAGATGCATGTATCTCTTATCTGTTTCTTGGAAAACAGAATAATTTTTTGTCTTAAAAGCTTTTTGTTCTTTTCCTGTTTACTTTTTTTAATACCATCCCAAAATGTATTGTTTTTATCCTTTATAAAAATCAATTTATTTTATTCATATCCTCAATAATGCCGTTTAGCAAAAAATTTGGAAAATATTTTTCAATTTTTTTCTTATTTTTTATAAAGACTATCATATTGCTGAGCAATTTGGAGAAGAACTAACATTCTGTTTTCTTGTTTAACCCGTTGCCGTTAGGCTTGGCGTTGCTAACAATGGATAACTCGCACGACTGTGGTCCAAATCCTAACCCAAACCCGGGAGGGAAGATATCGCCACATCACCCATCTGACACATGCAGGATAATAACTCATTTAGCTTTAGTGTTTAATATTTTGTCACGGGTTATCTGTTCTTTTCTGAACAGGGCCCTTACCCATAGCACAGCCTTCCATCTTTCAATACACCCTATATTGTAATTTTCAACCTCCTTAATATTTTATTTTCCAATACCCCACCTTATAAATAACATTTGTAGTTTTGGTGGCAGGACTGTTAAAATACACCTGCCTGCATTGGAACTAATGCGCACTATTTATTTTGAGCGATATCATTTTTCACATTGCTTGCTACTTACTACACAATTAATTCCTTTCTGTAGGTTTTGTAAAAAGCTAATTATATGTTTTTCACATTAGAGAATGTGCTATGATTTCAATGTACAAACTACTCTTACTACTGCTACTTAATATATAACTTAGAATTTAATAATACTTCAATTAGTTATATGCATTTAATTGTATTGATTAAAATGAAGATAATACAAATGATAGTAAACAATATGTTGTTTATTATTGTAAATATTTGTTTTAATTATTGAAGAATATATATTCATGAATTAAATACTCAATTTGCAGTATTAATTTTACATGTTATAATTTTCATATATATTTATATAATATAATTATTTTGGTTTTCTTGAAATGAATTTTGACAGTGGAGTCTGTTAAATTGTTTATTAAAATTATTGACATTATTGTATATTATTTATTATTGTGCCAAATCTTCATGAAGTTGGCAGTACCTTTTGTTAGTTAAATAATCCTTTGAAGCTATTGTTTACTATCATGTATACACATATACATACACACCCACACACATACATATATATATATATATATATATATATATATATATATATATATATATATATATATATATATATATATATATATATATGTATGTGTGTGTGTATATATATCATAAGGTGTATGACGGTTAATTATAAAATATAATTAATTTTATGAAATAGGCGTGTTATATCCAGGGTGTGGCACATAACTGTGCCTTTGTTAGTTGGTTTTTAGTAAGAGAAGTCTTCTCATGTTCTGTTATTTGTATGAATTTTTGAAAAAAAAAAAAAGCGGTTAAATATAAAGCGATAGTTTTCTTTAGAGGATTGTTACGTACACTGATTAAATATATATATAAATATATTATTTTGTATGTTCTCACTTACAAATAGTTTATATTAGTTGAAAAATAAGAATTATAATTTTGGATAAAGGAAATTTTCTAGTGTTTAATAAATTTGTGTTTTGTTGAGACATTTAGAGCTATCTATATGTAAAAAAAAAAAAAAAAAAAAAAGTTAAAATAAAAATAAATAAAAGTTGGCAAAATCATATAGATCTTGACTATGAAAACTAATTGACAATAATATATGAATTAAAAAAAAAAAAAAAAAACTTAGTTGTGTTTATGTTAACAACTATTTATAGATTAAGTAATAAGGAATTAGTCCTTAGGTAAATGCAATATTATTATAATGAGTACCAATTGCAAATATTTATTTGCAAATCTTATTTTTCCATCATTTAGGACTGATATATTATTTCTTTTTATTTTTTATGTTTGTTTATTAAGATTGGTTTTATTTAAAGAAAGTTATGATCTTTGTTATTTTATAAAATTTCAAACTTCCTATCTCATTGAAGTTATATTTCAGACCATTAAAATAGAAGAAATTTGTTTGCTAATCATCTGTCCAAATTGGTAATGTACAAACTACAGTACATATCTTTGTGTGTAATAGAGGAAAGAAATCTCCTGAATTTTCATATGCTAACTAATTGAATCCAATTCATTTTATTAATTGTAGATATTTATACAATTTATGTTTGTTATATAGGTAATTAAATATGTATATATAAAACAAACATATACAATTACTATCCAGGGTATAATAATGGAATAGGTTGTCAGAGAAATGTCTCGTGCCATGATTTAACTAATGTACTATTAAGAACACATTGTTATTTGCGCATATTTATACTATAAAAAAAAATGCAAATTATTCTTAGTAGGGTTACTTTAAATAGTAAACATAATATTTTAGTTCAAACTAAAATAAATAATAATATTCTCTTCATCTTCTTTTTTAAATATTATGAAGAACAATAAAATTGAGCTTCACTAAAAAAGATTATATATATTTTTTTAATAAACAAAGTTGTCATCACAAAGTCGTTTAGGCCTGTTACTTAATAATTAATAGTAGGTAATAGCAATAATTTTCTGAATTAATAAAATTGGACACTAAATTTGAACTATTACTTAAGATTATTAACCTATAAAATTCATAATAAATTGTATCTCAAAAATTTATAATTTAAAGATTCTATTGGATTTGTTTTAAATAATTTTTAATTAATAAATTAAACAGAATAGTTGATGATTGGACATTTTTTTGGCCTGGACAAGGTGTCTATGTTTACTATTTGTAGTCATCGGTAAGTTCTTATGAAATGTCAGTGTTAACACTGAGTTTAGTTAAGTAGTTTTAAAAAGATCTTCAGTACGTAATAATCAAAAGGCCTTAGTGTCAGTTATGGTTATCCTCTTGCCCAAATTGTTTGGTGCTTTAGTGCTAGAATATATATATTTATTATTTTTAGAGGAATACATGCCCTAAAATTTAAGTTTAATATTTCAATATAAGAAATTTTATTTGTCACAAATTGAATATCATTGTTGTGAATAATATAAAAATAAAATAACTGTTTGGTGTAGAAGTCTATTTTTTTTACCTTTTCTCTAATAACTTCACTTGGTTTTATCGTAAAACATAAAGCACAATATCAGCTTTTGCAGAAAGCTAATTTTTTTTAGAGATCATGTTAATGGAGAATATTTAAAAAAAAACAGTATTTATTTTTTTAGCTCAAATTTTGTACTCTTTATTCTTTCTAATCTCCTCTATTGTACAATAAACTAGAATAAAATGTAACAATTGAAAAAACAAATGATGCAACAGCCCTTCAAATTTTTTTATTCTTGTATTCTGTCATTCATTTTATTGTAACCCATGAAATGTCAACTTGTTGGGGTAGTATCAATAAAACATAATTAGATCTTAAACTCCTTCTGATTTCTATACCTATGCATGGAATATAATAATAATAATAATAATAATAATAATTCTTTATTTATTCTGGGAAGAGTCCCTTAAGAATAATATCACAGGAGATAAACAAGGGTCTTAAGACTAGAGTCTTAGAGTAAACATATTAAAAATATAAATATAAGTAAAAATAACAACAGAATTGAATTAATAAGATGAAAAAATAAAATAACTCAAAAGACAACTTCTAATAAAAATGTGAAAACAAGAGAAATATAAATAAAGATATATCTATATGTTAAAATGAGGAAAGAAAATAACATATAATTAAAAGTACAATAATATTATAAAGAAAAATTAAAATATATACAGTATATAAAAAAAAAAAAAAAAATTACAATGCTTTTATATGTTTGTAAAATTATATGTGATTTAATCTTTCATCTTTGAAAAGATAATCTTATTGAATAATATTTGCTACGAATGTATCCATTAAAGTTAAATAACGTATCTGTCTGCTTTATTTGTTGATTTTCCCTGAAATTAGGATCTAATTGGGATTGTTAGGGTATTGGATTAACAGGAAATGGCTGAATAGATGGGATTTAAATGTTGAAAGAGTTTGGGAGTTACGGATGTTGGAAGGGATGGAATTCCATAGAGATGCGGATCGGATTAAGAATGATCTATCTACAGCTGTGGATCGATGGGGCGTTATATACAGATCAGAAGGCCGCGAGCGGGAGTTACGAGAACGAACGGAGGATTTGAATTTAAGGAGATCAGAGATGTAGAACGGACATTGGGATTGGATTACTTGGTAGAGAAAAGATGCTAGGAAGTACTTACGGCAGAGGGAGGGGTAAAGCCACTTTAACTCTTATGGTATATATAGCCACTTATATGGTATATATCATGGTATATGCAAATAATGGAAATAGGTGACCAGCTACAAATAGAAATTAATAAAAAAAAACATTAAAAAAATGAATCCGGACTACCTCATTAATAAAATGGAAAATCCGAACTGAAATGATATCCGCAACCAGCAATAGCCAATTCCATATGTTATATGCAAAACTTGATCCTGAAATAGCTATTTCCTACATCCTCCACTACAAACTTAGTCTTAACAATAAATCTATGATATTTAAAGCAAGAGGAGAACTGATGGGAGTTAATTGTCAGCCATGGAGGAGAGATAGGATACCTACCTGTGCTATGTGCAACCTTAATGTGCCAGAGGATATATACCACTTTTTGGCAATATGTCCTGTCTTAAAAGATTCAGGATGAAATACTTGGGAAAATATAAGCTAACTCCAGAAGAGGTAATAGATAGATTAAATGGGCTAGATTGGGTTAAATTTGCACCATATTTAAATAAATCATTCAAATACAGAAATTTTTTGGTACAGCATTTTAATTATTAAATTTTTACAATCAATATAAATAAATCATAACGTTACTAAAAATGTAAATTATTATTATCAAAACTGAAAAAAAAAGAAAAAGGGGCAACTCGACAGATGGCTTAACGTCACTGTCTTGTGGGCTTTGATTTCAAAAAATGTATATATATGTTATTACAATTTTGTATATCATGTAAATAAAGAATTTATTTATTCATTCATTCATTTCTATACCTATTTTATTTATTTGTATTACATAGAGAATGATGTGGTCTAATGGATAGAATAATAGTAAATTAGTCCTTTTCGGGCATAGGATACAGATACAAGGTCTGTGTGTGGTAACTCCCAGGCGGAAACGGTAAGTCATATGTAAGTGAAATTTCATATTTAAGACAAATATACGCCTGAGACATTACAAAACCTTTTTCATCAAAACGAGCTTACCGGATGAGCCACTTTATACCATGCATTTTGCACCTTTTTTCGATTTTCTCAAAAACGGTTCTGACAATTTTGGTTAAAATCGCTATATTGGTGTAAAATTTAATGGACTTTAATATCATGTAGGTTTCATTTGGATTAAATGGTCTGAAAGGGCCTAAATGCTGATATTTTAAATTTTCTTTCTCTAAAGTACCTTTAATTTTGCTGATTCTATAAAAATAACTATATTATCTTGTTACCACTGATGAAAAACAGATAAATATATAAATTGAATGAATTCGATACCCAACTAAAAGAGAAAACAGAAAAAATATTTTTTTAATGCATTTTTTTTGTTTTTGAACATAAGTGCAGTAATATGCATGTATGATATACCGTTGGAAAGCTAAAGATTTTTGAAAAAATATTATCTCATACACAAGCTTTTAAAAGTTAATAGCGAGTGATGAAATGAAGATAAAACTAACTGATTATTTTAGATAATAATATAACAGATTTATTAATAAAACACATGTTTCTATATAAATTCAATTTAATTAATTCTTTAATAGTTTTACGTATTTTTATCTCTAACTGTATTTGAAAATTCTTTCATTGATTTTTAAAATGGAGGTAAGTGAAAGTCGTGTGTTGCCCGCACCAGATTTTTTCTTACATAAAGTTGAAAATCTATTTGGAAAAGAAAACTACTAAAACATATGATATTAATGAATATTTAACATATGACCAATGAAGGTAAGTCAGATTACGAGTTAAATTGTATGGTTTGAAAAGGATGAAAGATAAGAAAAAGAAATATAAATCTTGTCTCAAGATGTAAAGTCTTCTTAAAAGTAGCTGATTGCAAAAATACTGAAGCAATATGGATTGTATTTCAGATAATTTATTATTTAAAAGTCTGAAGAAAAACATTTATAAATCTTCATACAAACTAAACAAGCTTTTATTCCTATTGAGAGTAATCCATCTAGTCTTTTTCAATGGAATTGTGACAAATTTTAGCAGTTTTGTTTAATTCATTATCAATCTTGATTTATGACATTTTAAGATTAAGATGTTTTGTACAAATATGTTTTGCCTCACTCAGGACACATATTTCTATTTAATAATAATCTTACAAAGTTAAGTAATGCGGTTTAAATCAATATACAATGCTTGTTCTAACCCAAATTATGTACAAAATGAGGGACCAATTTAGGGTTAATAATATTAATCGATTTTATTATAACTTTTTATGTTTTTGTTTTTTTTAATTTTTTTGTTTAGTCCCAATCTATTACTTCCTGGCTTCTTCTAGGACCATAAATTCTTCTAGGGTCACTTGGGTTGTAGTGGCTAGTATAAGAGCCTTTTATGCCCACGATCACGGGTTAACTGAGATGGCTCTTTGACTTTTTTCAAGAGAGCAAAAAAAAAATCTTTGGTCATGACATCCTTCGGAAGAGATGTGAAATGGTGGTCCTAAGCCTGTGCAATATCAGGTATCAATTAAATATCTAATTGAACCTGAATAAGGAAAATTTAGGACTCACACGGTAGCAACGTCTGATAAGCCACAGTGACATAAAGTAACGTAACAAACAAATATAAATTCTTCTTGAAATCCTTCTCTCCATATCCTGCCATTGTCATTTCTCATCTTCCTATTCTTCCTCTCATATCAAGAGCAACCCCATGATTTAGCCCTGCAAATTTTTAAATTGTACATAAGAAAACTTTATTTCAAGTTGCTTCAAAATTAACTAACTACACCTCCCACTCGTAAGAAAGTGGGTAGTAGATGATTTATCTCTGATAAATTATGTATCTGAATAGAGAAATGAATGAAATTCTAAAGAAGGAATCCCAAAAATCGACTACATGTAATGAAAGAACTCAACATCCCAAATTAAAGGTAAGGTTTGATCCATAATTAAACTAGTTACCCAAATATAAATAATCAACCGAAGTAACATCACATATGAAGTTAATACATTATAAGTTAATGAATTTTTATTCTCTATATACAGGATCACCTCACATTAAATTAATTCTAATTACAACTTTTCCAAATATAATGGACTAAACTAGGAATTTCATACAATTGAAATATAATATATACACAGATTGCAGTAGTAATGGTCTCTATAATTAAAATTAATTGGGGATATTAATAATTATACCAAACTTGAAAAATGAGATGTTGCCCAGTCATAGATACAGTTGACCTATAGCTAAGTCAAGGCTAATATACAATATATAGATTGTAGTCACCAACCATGTAGATTTGTGACGGTTAGTATTAAAAGGCATCATAAAATGCTGGATCCAGAATGAGAGTAAGTGGAAAATAGATAATGTGAACAAATGTGACTTAAAACACTAATTTGTCCTTAGTTGATGTAGGGTGCAGTAGTTGAAGTGATCATCTGGCCTTGTTATTTTAATTTTTAAATTGTTTTATTTAGAAATAATACAATCGGCCACAATCTTGGGCAATGAGTATTAGTGCTATTAGAAGCCATTCATTCCATATGTACAATAAATAAATAAAAAATATTATAAATAATAATAAATAAACCTAAATTTAAAAAAAATCTGGTGCGGGCAACACACGACTTTCACTTATTTTCATTTTTAAAATCAATGAAAGAATTTTCAAATACAGTTAGAGATAAAAATACATGAAACTATTAAAGAATTAATTAAACTGAATTTATGTAGAAACATGTGTTTTATTAAAAAATCTATTATATTGTTATCCAAAATAATCAGTTAGTTTAATCTTCTTTTCATCACTCTCTATTAACTTTTAAAAGTTTGAGTATAAGATAATATTTTTTCTAAAATCTTTAGCTTTCCAACGGTATATCATACATGTATATTACTGATCTTTTGTTTAAAAACAAAAAAATCATTAAAAATATATGTTTTCAGTTTTTTTCCTTTAGTTGGGTATCGAATTCATTCAATTTATATATTTACCTGTTTTTTATAAGAGTTAACAAGATAATATAGTTATTTTTATAGAATCAACAAAATTAAAGGTACTTTAGAGAAAGAAAATTTAAAATATCGGCATTTAAGCCCTGTCAGACAATTTTTATCCGAATGAAACCTAAATGATATTAAAGCCCATTAAATTTTACATCGATATAGCGAGTTTAATCAAAATCGTTGGAACCGTTTTTGAGAAAATAGAAAAAAGGTGCTAATTGCATAGTATAAAGTGGCTCTTCTGGTAAGCTCATTTTGATGAAAAAGGTTTTGTAACGTCTCGGGTGTGTATTTGTCTTGAATATGAAATTTCAGTTTCATAGGACTTACCGTTTCCGCCCGGGAGTTACCACACACACACACACACACACACACAGACCTTTTTGCGGGACTTGGTTATTTGGACTCAGGGGACCCTAAAATTTGTATTTCCGTTGAAAACTGGAATTCGAAAATTTTCATGATCGCAATACTTTCCCTTACTATATATAGTAAGTGAAAGTAATAAAATAAAGTAAATAAATAATAATAATATTGACCACATTCATTCATATATACAATATTTACATACTGCCCCTGGAAACTCTGAATCGAACCCCGACGATCACAAGTGGGGGTCGTGGGCTCGTGGATAGGAGATCCCAGCGCCTCTGTCAGTCGCATCACCGATTTAATAAGCCAGTGAAGACTGAGAGAGGGCGCTAGAGCAACATACTCTCTGGCATGAGTGGAGAAGCTGGCCATTGCCAACACTCAGCATTGCTTAGTTATAAGAGGTCTCTAGGCCGCTGCCGCATCAACCTACGAGGAGGTTATAGGGATGGCTGGAGCTAGATAGGGATTGGGATAAGGATAAGGAAGGTGAGTAAGCCTCTGATGGAAGTGTAGGAATTTAGATGGAATTAGACCGAGGACAAATGGGATATTCAGATCATTGTGTAAGGTCTTGTTTGTATCATAATAGGGAGCATTGACTTCCTGGCCTTGTGGAGAGAATATGTTGCTCATGTAGATAAATAAAAGAAAAGTATAATAAACAATTATTATGCTTTTTTTTTTTTACATACTTTATCTCATGCATGCTCCACTCTGTGAATATTATGTGTTAAGGCAAAGTGGCCTAAGCAATCTCGTTCCAAAATGACCTGAGTTGTTGAGATTTATTTCCTTGCGATTCCATGGAATAAATTTTGATCTTTTAAATCTATTTGGAAAAGATTAGTTGTCTATGGGTAGCTTCTTTTTTCTCTTCAGAGAAAAAATGTGACAATCACAATACCAATCATAATAATACTAATCATCTACCAACATTTTTATATTATCTATTAGTGATGGCTAGATAATTTTCTTCATTATTCCAGACATAATGGTAATCTTGTTCGTTGTGAAAAATTCACAGTAGTTATTGATATGATAGGACATGCGCTAAACAACTTTCCGTTCCAACAGGTCCGAATCAGAAAGAACATAAATTATTGCGCATGTCCTGCCTTATATCTAGGAAAAATAAAATGATAAGCTACGATGAAACACAGCTATTTTTTGTTTTTTTCATATTTAGTTGATGTACAACTATTAGGTTTTGCGGAAAATAATGTAAGATTTCAGTTTAAAAAGAGAGATTTACAACTGTAGGCAAGAGATACGGCAAATAGGATGGATGTGACAGATTTTCTTATGCAAGCACCAACAGTATTAATGACATCACACTTGAGAAATGTGGACGACAGCAGTTGTCATGTAGCAAAATGGGCCTCTTCCAATTGACCCGATTGAAGATGACTTAACTATTGCCTATTTCAGGTGGATTACATTAATTTGGTTACTATTAGAGTTGGCATTCATTGTTTCTCGAGGGTTTAAGAATCTGTAATGTATCTCCCGTTATTTTTCAAACCGCTGTTGAACAATGCGCTCATTAATGTTGCCCTTGTCTAAAGCTTAACTGATATTTCTTTTCTTTCCCGCCGATTTTAAACTTATAAAACGCAATTACACGAATATCGCGCATTGATATCTTAATAAAAATTGAATTATTTTTAAGTGGCGAAATGCTACAGAGGTAAACAGACATTATCGTTTGGAAGATGATTAAGTGTTGACATTCATACAAATGAATAATCCAGTAAACGTGAACAATATGTTATATAAAGGTTCATTTTAAAGAAAACTCAAAATCCTGCATTTTTTTCTAGACAACCCAATGAATAGAGTTGGGGATCATCGAATCACTCAACTCGCAGAGAGGAAGTCGCCATTGCTAGGTTGAGGACAGGACTTATCTATCAACTTGACTCATCTAAATCACATTGCCTAACAGTTACTCCCGAAGTGCCAATACTGTAACAATATACTTACTTACTTTTGACACATTTTGGAGCAATGTTAAGTCTGAACAAATATAAAACAAAGAATATTCAGAATTCTGATTCTTTCTACTTAACCATCCTATGTGTATAAAATGAGTGATAACAACGTATTCTCTACAAAACTATTAGCCGAATATTCTTAGAAATATTTCTTGGTATTTACTACTATATTGTACAGCACAACTAGTAAATAGGCTATAAGAAAATAGACATGAAGACAAGACTTGTAGAGTCTACCCATCATGGCAGAATTCTAATATATTCAAAACTAGAAGTTCTCGAGGCCATCTTCTTTTCAGACGCCTCGGGAGATTATCAGATATTGAAGAGGAAGAGAGGATTAAAACTAATGGGTTAGAGTGGGAATGGAGTTTGTCATGGAAGGAGAGGGAAGGTATCTGGGTCGGGCCAAATCAGTAACATACAGAACTTTAAGGTCATTATCGATGGGTTTGTCCATGACAAAGTAGGGAGTGTTGAGGATTTTACGAAGGATTTTGGATTGTATGGATTGGATTCAGGAGGAATTTGATGGTTTAGTTGAGTCCCAAAGCCCAACTCTGTAACTCCATATAAGCCTTATAATAGTCATTTAAACTAGCCGTTTGTAGTTTAGTGGGAGATCAGAACGTTTGTCAAGTGTTGAAGTATCCGAAAACGGATATCAGTTTCTTGTAGTTTCAGTCTTGTATGAGGGTTCCAAGTAAGTCATTTGTCAAGATGGAGTCCTAGATATCGGATCTGTTCAACAGGGACTAGAGGAGAGTTATTAAAGAAGACTGTCAGGCTGGAAGTTATAGGTTTACGACAAAGGGTAAAGTTTAATTGATGGAATTTATTGGAGTTTATTTTGATTTTCCAATTTTGACATCATTTCTCAAGGTTTCTGATGTGGGGTTGAAGGATTTGGGAAGCAGAATTGGATCATTATTTGATCTATCAGCATAGGTAGAAAGAAAGGTGTCAGGATGGGTTGGAATATCAGCTGTGTAAAATGTGTAAAGGATGGGTCCTAGAATGCTTCCTTTAAGAACACCAGCAGCCTGTGAAAAAAGAGACGAATTGGAATTATTCTGATTTATGTTGAAGGATGTCAGTGAGATAGGACTGGTTAATGAGGAAGTATTTAGGAAGATCGTAATGTGAGGTGGCAAGTTAGTCTGTTGAGAAAGAATAGTTTGTCTGTTTGTTGTGTTACTCTTTACACAAGTCCGTATTGAAGCTGTAATTTTTTCTATGGCTCTGTCTATGTCATTTTTTGTATTAAGAGGAATTTCCAAGTCTAGTTTATTTTTCAAATTATATCGAAATCTCTTCTAGTTTATATTTTCTGTAAACAGTGAAGGAGGGGAGGATCTAGGAACGATGTTTGAATGTAATAAAAGCAGTACTGGACTATGATTTTATGAAAGGGCGTCCAAAGATTTAATTATAGGTTGGGAGGATTCAGGATCCAGAATATACGGACGTTTTTTGGGAGATGTTGGCCAATAGGTGGGATTCTTGGGTGAAAGAATAGAATAGATGTTGGAGCTTGAGACATGAAAAACGATTTTGCCACGGGAATAGGATGATCGGCAACCCCATCGTTGGTATTTAGCGTTGTAATCACCTTCAGCAATAAAGCGCGGTCCGAAGGATTGAAACAAGGATTCAAGAAGGTTGATTGAAAGGGGTTTACTAGAAGGACAGTATAAAGCTGAGAATATTATATGGTGATGACGAGAATTAATATTATTGAGGTGGATTGAATGGCGTCCGTTGGAGTTGAAGGGATGAGGGAATGGGGAAAGGATTTATGAATTAGGATACACGAACCGGCGTGGGAAGTGTTGTCTGTGTGGTTTGATCTATATAAATAATGTAGTCACGTATGTAGAAATGTGATCTTTGAGTGTAATGAGTTTCGGGCATTAGGACAATATCTCATTATTATCATATAGGAATGTGTCGAGTTCGTCAAAGTGGTTATGTAGGTCATTCGCATTCCATAAAACGATAGCTAGTGGCTTCAAACTCATCGTGGGATAAGAAAAATAATTTTAGTCAGGAGTCTGGTGAGGAGAGAAATCAGTGGGCTGGTGGTAGCTTGTAATTCTAAAAGGAAGGATGATAGAATGGAGGTGATGCCGGGTAGGTTTTGTTGTGAAGAGGATAAGGATCAGGAGCCTGAGTTGGGTAGCTGTTATGGTTGTAATTGGTTGCTGGGTTAGATCAGCTGTGGTATACAAAGAGTCGGTTAGTTTTTTAATGGTTGAGTTGGATTTGACTGAATACCTTGATGGATGGGACCTGGATAAATAGGTGGGCCTTTTGGATAAAGAGGCGGTAATTTAACTCGTAATGGCTTTAAATGGAAAGGAGTTTTCTGAGGTATAGACTGAGAATAATTGGTTTGAGGTTAGGATTGGGAGGTATGTAGAATGGTTTTTGAGGTCTGGGGCTTGGATTGGGAGATCCGAGGCGCCTGAAGTCGAATTTGTTGCCTTCCTGTAGGTTTGACGTCCTGCGACGGATGATTACGGCCTGCAGAAGTAGAAGGTTGCTGTGCGGTGGCATGAGTTGATGTTTTGTTTAATGCTGGAAAAGCCGCTGAATATTCGAACTCAGGAGGCTGAATGCGATTCTGCCCTTGCCGTTTAATTGGTGCATTCAGAGTCCTGTTTCTGTATAGGGTTTTATTTACTGCACATCCTCTATACCTCGCTAGTGGTCCTCGCCACAAAGGGCACCATTTGCGAGGTTTGTATTTTGTTTTTTCACACGTGTTAAATGCATCTGGGCCTATACAATTAACACACCTAACCTGGTGATGGAAATGTATCTCATAAGGCCTCTCAGTACATCGCGAAATGATTTTTCCTGTTTTAATCGGTAGCAGTGAAAATCGTAATGCTTTGAGGTTAGGTATGTTTCTATAGACGCAGTGTTTATTTTCCCGTCACTTACCCAAAAGAAACATCGGAAATCGGTTGGTCCTATCAAAGCAGCAATTTCTGCACTGATTGACATAAAATTATTGATTTTAGACTCAAAGATTGGTGGTGGTTCAGGACCAGTAAATCACTGAGGTTACGAAATCTGATTATGTTTATTTTGTGTGGTGATCGAGTGATTACTGGCTGAAGTACTTGGTACTGATATATCTAAATTTATATCTGCAGTAGACTTACTGTGAGTAGTGGTTTTGGGTTTATTTTGTTTTTTGCAAGTTTTATTTTTTTCTTGTTAGATGAACTGCTTGCAGAATTCGATGCCGAATGGCGAGTTCGTCTTTTTAAATATTGTAAGTCTGTCTCGCTAAATACTGAAAATGGAGTCTCGTCCTCTGTGTCTTCGCTTAAGGTTTTATCTAAATAAATTTGACGTATATAATAATTAAAGAAAATGTATTTACATAAATATATACATTAAATTAAAAAGAACATTCTAAGAGGAATCCAAAATCATTGTTAACATTTTGTCAAAATGTAAATATGTGAATAAAGTTTATTTTATCTTTTATCTATCTTTAAAGAGGAAAAAAAGTTTACTTCAGAAGAAAAAAAAAGTTCTAAAGCACGGAATAAGAACTCAGGACTGTTTGGAACAGGGTGGTTCCGATCGTGAACATGACGTACTAAGGTCTGGGCACAGGATTATTGAGCCACGTGGCAGCCCTACCCCAGTACTGTGCTGACTGCAGAAACAAAGTCCTCTCACCTCAGTATTGTGTTGTGTTAGAATGTTAAACTACACTTTACATTATTAACAAATTCTGACAGATGATAGTTTCGTATAACAACAGTTACAGAGCTACAAAAGTGGACTGATAAGAATAGAGAACTGCACTTTCGGTCATGACACTTTCAAGTCCTCAGAAATATTAAAATTTAATTTGCTGCATGACATTGTTAAACACTTATCTTCCTATTTTGAGGGTTCGACTTCTTAACATTCTGTGAAATTTTCTCTACTTTCATTTGGTACAACTTATTTTTCTGTGCGCAACATCAATCAGATATATTCGATTTTTTCTGATGTATCAACATTTTATTTACCTCGCTGACCGTCGGGAATGATATGGGTCATATGATATGACCATTTTTTGTTCCTCTTGATATGTGCTCCCACAATATTAGCCGACATGAATGAGAGACCCTGTATTTATACACTATCTTACCTGAAAGCTATTTATTTGAATTCTAAAACATAGAGCATTACATTTTTCATAATTTTAATAGAGCTATGTTTTTGTACGGTAAACATATCAGTTACTTAACAGTTACATATTTTTTTCAGCAAACGATGGTTGTAATCACAATAAATAAGCTGATTTAAAACGTGAATAATATATTATCTTAACTTACTAAAGAAAAGTGAATTCGAAGTATGTTAAATGTTCAATATTTAACTTACGTAAAACTTAACAAACATGAACTTTCATTTGTAACTTTTGATTTCGACCTCTTTGTTTATTTGTTGTTTCTTAGGAATTGATAAGTGTACGATCAACATTCAAGAACTTATATCTATTCAGTTGATATTTTTAAAAAGAAGAGGAATTAAAGAATGACTGTGAAGTTCTTAGATTGCATATGAAGTTAATTATTGTAAATTGATGAATCGTACAAAATGTTATTATAAAAGTTAACGAAATAATTATTATTGAAGTTAAAATGTTTTCGGGACCTGAATCTACGACAGTTACTGCTTTTGTAGCTAAGTTATGGCAAATGGTGTCTGATCCAAAATATGATGATCTTATTTCTTGGTGTGGTAAAGGTAATTCTTTTGTGATTAAAGATCAAACAAGATTTTGTTCTGAGCTTTTGCCCATGTTCTATAAACATAACAACATGGCTAGTTTTATACGTCAACTTAATAAGTATGGATTTCGAAAAGTGAATTCTCCTACCAATTCTGCCTCATTGAAGGGTGATGTGTCAGATTTCGAATTCAGTCATCCCCATTTTATCAAAGACTGCCCTTTTCTTCTTGATCAAATCAAAAGGAAGGTTTCTAGTTCTAGAGAAATTTCAGAATTCAAAACTGATCAAGGGCTTCTTACCAATCTTCTGCTTGAGGTCCAACAGTTACATCAAAAACAATCTGCCTTTGAATCCCGAATAAGTTCTATGAAGGCAGAAAATGATGCGTTATGGCGAGAGCACTCAATTCTCCGACAAAAACATCAAAAGCAACAAAAAATAGTGAATAGATTAATTCATTTTCTACTTTCGTTAGTTCATCAAACAAGAGGAGTGAATGTGAAGCGACGTAATATGCCTTTGATGTTGAAGGATGGTACCTGCCTTTCAATTGAGGAATTGGGTACTACTAAAGATCGCCATTACTCTACAGAATCACCAATTATATGTGAAATAGATCCAGATGATGTGTTTCCTCCAACAAAGTCTCTATCTCAACAGCTCCCGAACGATCCAACAAAAATTGGTGTATTAATTCCAGTTCAAGCCGAAGATAATTTATTTACAAATCGATTAGACAACACTGATCAAATCATTCTAGATGTACCTTCATCATCTGCAATACCTCTCCCATTGGAAGAAGTACCTACAATAGTTTTAGAATCAAACATTGAAGAAACAAAACCTGAGGATAACATAAAAATTTCTTTACAAGATAATGGACAATCCAAGAAAACAAACAATAAAAGAACTCTTGCTTTGTTAAATGACAAACACCAAGCTAAAGTACGAAAAACTACCTCAGTTTCACAGAATGATGGTTTATCTAAAATGACTGCTACAACCAGTTCAGTTGAACCAACTTTGCCTATTAAGAAAGAAATTGCTGAAAAAGGTGAAGTCAAAATGGTTCTGAATAAAAAATCAGCTTCTAAATCACATAGTAAAGGAGTAAAAAAGAAACCATTAAAAAGTTCTCGTAATAGTAAAATGACTTTAAAGCTATTGATTTATTAAATAATGATACTAGCAATGATAAATTGTTAAAAGAAGAACTGGATGACTCTCTGAAATTGGAGTCTGATGTAGCTTCTGTTAATCTATTTAATGATGATATTGATTATCCACTCGAACCAAGTAATTTGTTATCATCTGACCCAATCATAGTATCACCATCTGGTACAGAAATTTCTCCTGGTTTTATTGAGGAGCCAGTGAATGATAAGAATACTAACAATTCCCTTGTTTTAAGTGAAAATAACACGACGTTGACGAAACAAGATGTCGAAAATCACATTGACTTAATGCAGTCTGATATAGATGCACTAAAAGAAATTTTACATGGAGAAGGTTTAAGTTTGGATGCAAGTGCAATCATGGGATTATTCAGTGCTGATGACCCACTTTCATTAAATATGCCTGAAGCAGGGAAAGACCTGGATAATTTTAATCCCTCTCCTGTGGGTAATGAATTAGTTTCATACAGCTCTCCAGGGCTCATTGATTTCACCGATGCTTTAAATGATGATGAATCAATCGCAAATAGCCCCTCTTCTTTCATTGATGAAATTTCTTCAACTTTAAATACACCACAAGTATCATATGGAGTAGATTTTCCAGGTCCTTCACCCAGCAAACGCTTAATGAAGTAATTTTCTCTCTTTATTTTTTGTAATTAATATTTTTAGGTGCCTTGTTAAAAAAAAAAAATATATTAAATTTTAATTGGTTAATTTTAGTTAATTTTACACTAATTTGATTTTTTTTTCTGAAAGCATCTATGAAATATTTATTGATTTGTAGTATGTATATGTATATATAAAAATGTATCTAAAATTGCTTGTGTATTTTTAGAAATATATCATCTCTATTAGACTTGTTACAAAAAGCCGCCTAGTGAATGGCTAAAAAAATAGAGTTTCTGGCAAAACTTATTTATATGCTACTCTTGAAAGATAAAAAATTCTGGTTATTAAAATGTATGGTAATTATAAATGGTTTAAAATATTCTTATTTAAAACATTATTTAATTCTGCTTATGTTTGAATGAATACCTATATTTGATTCTTTCAGTAGGTTGATAGTCATGAAACAGTTTTGAACAATCATAACATCAATAGAACTAAATTAATACATATATTTTTCTGTTTAGAATAATTTATTTTGTGTTAATTATTCAATGTATTAAAATTATTACCTGATGTAATATTTTTGTTAAAGATTGTTTTTTTTTAATTTGTTAATTTTTCTTTTGTAATATACCTATTTTATATTTACATTTGTACAATAAAGTTTTACTTATTTATTTTAGGCCAATCATTATTTTAGTCTCTGAAGTTTAAAGGGTTATATTTTTATGAAATACGAGGGCTGTCCAGAAAGTAACAGATCTTCGAAATAAACAGTTCTCAAATTGAAAAACTCAAAGTTTATTTTATAAATTTGAAAGTAATTCTTTTAAGCTATTTTTCTACATAATCGCCATTCAAATTGAGATATTTATCATAAGTTTAAAAACCCTGGCATAAATTTTTCAATACCCTCTCTCTGTAGAAATCTGCCGTCTGAGATTTTAACTACTCGTTTACAATGGCATACAGTTTGGTGTCAGTATCAAAGCGTTGTTTATCGAGTCATTATTTAATTGCTGGGAAGAGGTGGTAGTTACTCAGCCCTAAATCGGTGGGTGTTTGGTATGGTGGATGGTGTTTCTTATGGTCCTCCATTAGGATTTTTGGAAATCATCGTGCTCAAAATTTGTGGTAAACCAAGCTCCTCCACCACAGTTTGATGCACCAAACTCTATGAAATTTGGGGAAAATGTTCGGACAGTTCTGTAACCGTGAAACAGCGGTTTTCATGAATTTTGTCATTGATTTGCATTGCCAGGCCATTAGTCATAAGGCTAGGTCTACCAGTGCGGTCCTCGTTGTGAAAATTGGTACGTTTTTAAAATCAATGCACTATCGCCTCACTTGGCTTTCACTCATTGTCCCCTGCTTGTAAACATCACAAGCTGATGATTAATTCAATTGGCCTGTTGTTCACAGACCACACTTCACAAGTGGTGGGATTTTCTATTGCAGGACACATTATGAAGACTCACAGAGAGCAAAGTAAGGAACACTCAGTCCTCACACCAAGATAGCAACTCTAACCTCATCCATCGCCAGGATAGGCCAAAACGTCTGTTACTTTCTGGACAGTTCTTGTATGACTTCTTTTATATTTTGGCTGGTTTATTGATAATCATCTATGAATGAAAAAGGTTGTCTTCATTAACATCACCTGTAATCCTTTTAGTGTAATATATTTAAATATGTCTTTTTAGGTTATATGAGTGGCATTGGCTTAGTTTTTTACGACTTAAAAAAAGTTAATACTTATAGTTATTAGTTCACACAAAGTATTAATTTTAATAGTTAATTCATTTTTATAGAAATATTAATACATTAACAGGCTGCCCTAGTTCCTCATAGTTCTTAATAGATGGTGCTCACATTATCTTAATCTATAAAAAAAAAAAAAAAAATTAACATAATTATTCTTATATGTTGAGTTAGAAAAAATTATGTTTTTATATGTATATGAATTAATCAATATTACAGTTTTTGATTATCTTATGAAACATATAGTATTTTAAATTAGCATTAAGCTCACAATTCGGAAATTGTATTATATAAAAAATTATATAATAAATTATTCTTAATTTGGTGTTAAAGCATATTCAGCTGTTGTTTTATAATATTTATAAGTATTTTATCTCAATTAGGTAATTATAATTATTTTTTTAATGAATCATTGTTGCTATTCCTTTTTAGAATAAGATGAAAATACAAACAATAGAGAAAATATTTATTTAATGCATTGTCTGCCTCTTGTGGCTTGCCTCTGTTTATACTTTGAACATATATATAATGACGTCAGTTACCTAAGTTACATATAATACAAAACTTATCTCTTGTATGAGGACATGTTTGGTTTATTTATTTTCATTAAGATTTTGTTACCGATTGAAAAATGAAAGATATTATTTGACATGAAAATAGAGTATTAGTTGTGGCCAGTTAAATGGTTACGTCATTGGAATGATAAAATCATTATTTAATCTTTAAATTTAGTGTATAAACTGTTTTAATTTTTGATTTACATGATTTAATTAATACTTTTTTACTAAAATTCTGACAATATGTCTTTTTTTGAAATAACACAGGATAAACTCTTGTGAAGAAACTGCACTTTATAAATCTACTTTAAATTATAAGGTCCCTCGGCTATCGTCTTTTTGGTCGCTTCAGAGAATTATCATATATCTTAACTTTAGGTTTCGGACAAGCGGGTTTGAGTTAGCTATATCTATTAATAATGGAATATTCAGGTCTTTATGGAGTTTTCTAATTTTTTCTTTTCTTTATTTATTTGTATTTTTTTAAATTTTTTTTTTATTTTTCAATATGCTTCTGATGAATTAATGAAACTAAAAAATTCATACCATGTGACTTTTCACACTGGTAATCCTACTCCTGATGGTTGAGTGTGATCTCGGCCTAATAACCTCATTGCTTGGCCGTTGGTCTAGAAGCAGTACGGATATATATATATATATATATATATATATACATGAACCCAAGAACATGGGTTTTGTAGGGGTACATGGGATGTGTGTATTACTCATATGTCGTGGTGAGGATGTTTATATGAAATGAAAATATGAAAACAATTAATAATAAAAAATAATCGATCAGTATCTAATTATTTATCTTTTCATTAATGCCCCAGTTGTCCTTTTATTTGAAATTGACCCATTTAAAATCTAAAGTCAAAGGAGTTATAAATATTTAAACATGTTCTGAAACTAATGTATTGAATGTGATGTGTTATTATAAATAATAAAACAATTGATGGAGTCATTAAATGACAACAAATTCTCAGCATTCTCTTTAGCTCTTACACAGTTCATTTTGTACTTGTATTTAATTTGTGTTAATTATTACTACTTTCTATTCTAAATGTTTATTGTTATCAATAATTATTGAATCATTTAATTGAGATAAATAGATAAATACATACATGTTTGATCACATAACTGAGTATTAGGAATAGACATTGAAGAAATAGGACACAATTCTATGTTATATATAACTTAAAACACTTAGCATTTAAATTTTGGATAAAAAAAAAACTTATATTTTTATTCGTTCAAAAATAAATTTATTGTAATTTTATCAAATACAAAAAAAAATAATAAGTGTGTCTTCATTTGTGTGTGTTATACAGCCATTGATGTATAGATTTATGATTCTACATGAGCAATTAAATTAATATATTATTAGTATTAACTCGTAGTTGATCTTACCAAATTAATAGCCAATGTTACTCCATATTTTATGTAATGAATATGAAATATTAGATTACTATTATTTTAATTAATTAATTATTAACTTTCAATGTTAAAATTGTTGTAATTCAATATTTATAGACTATTAAAATTTCATTTAAAAAAAGTAATATTTTAGTTAATGTAAAGGACATTGTGTATAAAATATGAATTAATTTGAAAATATTGTCACTGTAGGCTGCAGTTTAAGAAAATAATCTGTGAATTAACTATTGTTGTTTTTTAATAGTTGATTTGTTTAAAATTAAAATTAGTACTTTGAGATTTAACCTATCAAAAAAGTGTTTAAGTGAGTTGTCAACACCTTTTGACTATCAGTTCTATAAATTAAATATGTTCATACTTTTGTTATGCAGTATCCTTTTAAGTTATTTGGTTAAGGTGTAAAATAAACTTGGAGGTTATATGGTAATTTTATTTTTAAAAACATTAAATATTGTTGTTGTTGAAGCAAATCTATTGCATTTATTTATGTATATAAAAAAAAGTAATGAAATGAGTTCAGAGGATGCTTAAATTATTAAACCTATTATTTTTTTGTTTTCATCCTCATTTTGTGTTGTGACTATAGTTAATTTTTAATGAGAATCAGTGTAATTCATTGTTTACTTCAATTTTTAAAAATAAATGTATATATATACTGATTCTGATCAATAATTAACAAATATTATCCACATGAATTAGTTACATAGGACTTATGTTTGATGTAACTTTTTTTAACCAATATTTTATTTTGTTTCTGGGTTTTTTCAGAGATCGTGTGAGGTATCCAGATTATCTAAAATTGGATAAAATCCAGGTACTTGTTTTTTTGTTTTTTTTTTCTTTTAATCGTCTTAAACCATTTCATATGAATGTATAGTTTATGTATACAAGAAAGAGCACACTTAATGTACAATAGTAAATTTTGTCGGTATATTTAAAATTGCTTGTCTCATTGTTTTGAATATTAATCTGACATAAAATTTTATTATGATGAATATGGATGGTTGACTGTTGGGATACTTATGATGAAAGTAGTCCGGACTGCAGTGAAAGTAAGAAAAATAAAAACAGGCCTTTCTTGAGAAGCCCTCATGGCGACCTACTATACAAGCATTGGCAAAACAATCAATAGTTTAAGATAATTTAAATTTTTCATTTTTTTTTTATCTCTATTCATAACTGTTTGATTCATATGAGTATTTTTCTTTTTTGAAATACCTTAAGAGCAGTGCTAAACCTTTATAAATGTTTCTCGGCACCCCTGTCAAGAAACCAGGTGTTCTGAGTTTTAAATCCCACCATTATTACAATAGAGTTAATGTGGTTTCTGTTGATCTATCAAAAGTAATATGTAATAATTTATTTTCCTTAAATCCTATACAAGAGTTTCTCAGGCCAGGGGGAAAGATCCCATTAAAACTTCGTGGCGCCTAGACCTGGACTCGTGATTATTATATTCCATTTTTCGATAATCTGGTTTATGGGCAAGTGCGGACTGTTCAATGCTCATGTTAACCTCCTCATCCACCTGCCCCCCCCCCAAATACCTAATAACCTAAATTATATTTTTGAAAAAAAAAAAAAATATATATATATATATATATATATATATATATATAATTTTTTTTTTAATTGCTTTGAACCCTGAAGAATGGTCCCTCCCATTTTGCAATGGATAAATAAAGGCTTAGAAGAAGCCCTTGAAAGATTACTAGTGCATCCAGCGCATATAGCAATCCTCTTTAGAATACCTCCGGGTAACAGAAGGACAAATCTGACAGCTATACATATTATATTTGTATTTGTATTTTGTTCGAAAATAAAACCAGAGGGTAAGAAAAAAAAAAAAAAATTGCTTTGAGTTGGCTTAATTATGAGAATAAAATGAATTTTATTTTTAATTAAGAGTTTTGACATATGGTCCAACTAGGTTTTTCAAGCAACCTTCTGTAGGATCAGAGTTTAACTTTCTAAAGAGTGTGTCCCTGGAGAGTTCCTTTTCCTATAGTATGTTAAGATTTTCTATTTTGATAACTTACTATTTATAATCGGGCCAAATTTGAACATGGGCCTGAAACTGTGTAGCCTAGTGTCCTTATGCCCGGGGGTACCTCTTCAAATTGATAAATAGCATCTTGACCTAATAAATAACTAAAAAATTAATTAGTTAGCCACAAAAATACTTAGCAGCTTCCATGATGTTTCAGGTGGATATGAGCTCATTAAAGTTTTGAATCGATCTCTTTGAGAAATCTAGTTATAGCAGTTTTTAATTTATTTTCTTTGATATTTAACTATAGTTATATTTATTATAATCTGATCTTTTTTTTTTTTTTTTTTTTTTTGAATAACGAATAAATGACGTAGTTCTTTTTCATAAATAATAAATGTATTCATTATTAACTTTATGAATAATGTATATTATATAGAGTTTTATATTTTATTTTTTACTTTAAAAAAAAAGGTATTTATGAATAAAAATTAGATTGCACCTAAAGGCACAAATAAATTGTTCACTTCTTATTCAATATAAACTAATAATTTATTTTATAATAATCATATACATTTTTTATTAAAAGTTACATTGTTTAATAAAAATAATATTCGTTATTCAAAATTTAATTGATTAAATACCTTTTATTTTTTTTTATTTGAGTGTATGTGAGTGTACTCCTGTGTGACAAAAAGTGAAATCTTTTATGTACCTGAAGAACAAGAAGTTAATTTAATATTTTATTTTTTTTAAAACTATATATTTAATATAAAATTTTAAAATTAATAAAAAAAAAGCTCCTTTTTTATTTGTTAAACAACTAAAGCATATCCCTGTCATTTTAGTCATTTTTTTTTTTTTTTTTTGTTCAATGTGAATTGAAACCTTCCAGAAGTCAGTGAAGTCTTGAAAGGTATGACAAACTCAGTGATAATTTGTTTTAGAAGTAATGTGATAGTTATGTCATTCTGATTATCTAATTGTTAACTGAAATATATTGCCTGTAATTAAGTTTATTAATTTTAAAAGATTGTGCTGACCAAATATTACTTTTATGGGATTGTATCACATTCTGTATTTAGTTCCTCTATAGTTTTACCTGTTATTATTAATAGAGTTATCTGTTTTATGGATTTAATTTTTACTGTTGATTGTAAATTTAATGCTGCTAGTCCTTCTGATGAATTTTTATTATGTATTAACTTAAAACTTATTTAATTAATATCATAATATTTATATAGAAATAGAAAAGGAAACAGATGTATTGGGTTGTGTCACATGAAATGTCCGTTTTCAAGGTAAAGGATTTTTATTAAAAATACGATATGAAAACAAGATAATTTTATTCGAAGTATTTACCTCCTTTTTCTACACATTTTTCCCAACGTGACAACTTTTTTATCCCCGAAATGAAAAATTCTGAGCTTTGAAGGGAAATAAAATCTGAAAACGCACTTTTCACTTGATCATCATTTTCAAAAAGTTTTCCTTTGACGAAGTTGTCTAAATTCCTGAACAGGTGGTAATCTGTTGAAGACAAGTCGGGAGAATATGGTGGGTGCGGAAGAACTTCGTAGCCCAGTTCTTTCAATTTTTGCACGGTATGTTTTGAAACATGGGGTCTTGCTGCCGCTGAGTGAGATCATGAGGTACCCATGTATCGAGCTTTTTTACTTTCCCAATACACTTTAAATGTCTGGAAACGGTAGATGCACTTGCATTCAGTTTTGCTGAGAGTCCTTTAACTGTTTGGTAGGGGTTTCCTTTTACTGTATGTTTGAGGACATCGTTGTCTATTACGGACGGAGGTCTTCCTCGAGGCAAGTTTTCCAAGTCGGTATCCCCAGCTGAAAACTTAGCAAACCAACGACGAATGATCCGTTCATTAACACTCCCTTCCCCAAACGCCTTGCAAATATTTCTAGTGGCCTCAGCTGCTGAATGACCGAGTTTAAACATGTACAAAAATATTACTCGAAAATCGCGTGTTTCCATGTTCATATTTGGAGGTATACTAAAAAGTGGGTAATTGATTGGGAAGCTAATGTTTATAATACAAAGGTAGAGGATTAGTAACTGTTTACTTTAAATATGTAAACATTCGGAAGAAAACAACAGAGACCTGCATTTCATGTGAAACAACCCAATAACTAGGGGTCCTAGGATAAGTAATGGATCAGGAAAAGCGCACCCGGTTTTGTCCATGTAATCATCCTTCTTACTGCTGGGCCAGGCCAGCATTGGATTGATGATCCTATGCATGTGGTTTTCCTGGATATCAAATAGCTCCTCAGAAATTTAGATCATAAATAGGTTATTTGGAGGCTACATTTCCATAAAATAAGTTCATTGTGTTTTTCAATTAAATCCTTATGAGTTTTTGAAGTAATATTTATTATTTCAAAAAGTTTACACTTTTTGGAAGTGGATTAGTAAAGATATTTGCAATCACTAGTTTCAGTAGAGATCACTTATCTTCAAGAACTGTAATACAGAATTGAAATGGAAGAAAATTACGTGCATTGATGACATTTTGTGTATTTTTTTTAAATTTCCGCAAAGGAAACTCTGCAAACTGCTAGAATATTTTGTAGCGTACATTAGTGATGACTTGACAGGAGAAAGTACCATCCTAAGTGTTTCCTCGCTTCCGAACCTGTAATTTTGATGTGGATGGCAGTCTTCTATCATTTTTTGATGACACCTAAATCGAAGCATTGGTCCTAAATAAATCTCACACAACGGTGTGGGTTATTGGCCAGACAGACTCCAAACTGTAGGGGTGGTTATCTTTCTAGGAGAAATATATGGACTCCTCCATAATTTTCTGAAAAATGCATTTTTAGACCGCATTTCTATCAGCGACTTTTTTCTTAACGACCCATTTTTGTAAGAAGTAAATCCTGGTGGAAAAGGAGTGTCCCACTGTTAGCTACTCGGAAAGAAGGAATGCATCTGAAAAAGGCAATGCCGAACATTTGGTGGATCGGAAAGATTTTCTTTTGTATGAGCTCCTTCCGCCCAACCAAACCATTGATTGCGTATTGCATACATTAAGAAAAATTAAACACAGCTGAGGGCCAAACTAATGGTTTTGGCTGATCGAAAAGGCATTGTTTTTCCATCAGGATAATTCCTCCCGTATATTTGTTTCAATAATTTTTTTGGGGGTTTGGCTGAGATGTTCTCCTGCATCCACCCTATTCACCTGACCTGCCCCAACTGATTACCGCTCATTTCCTCCCTGCGAAACTCCCTTCTATAAAAACATTTTGATTCACGTGAGGACTAAAGAAAACATGAAGGAGTCCATCACTCGACATTCTAAGAAGTTTGGGGAAGAAGACATTGAAAATTCCTGAAAATATGTCAATTTTTTATGGCTCATGTGTAATTACAGCATCTGAAGATGTTATTTAAATCTCTAATAAAAAACGCTACAAATTTATTTTACAGACCAAAAGATAACGCTCATTCTGCACCTGCTGGCCGTGGACGGTCTTTATCTGTGTAGGTCAGGAAAAATTTAACTCTGTCCTTAAACTCCAGTGAACGTCCTATTCTTTAGATTTAATAATATGGAATTATTAAATTCAATGATTTTTTTTTGGAAGTACATACCTGCAGCTATTGTTCATTTAGTCCGTTGTGTTTTATTCTTTATTATCATATATTTATTATATTCAGTTAATTTTTATTAATTTAAATTTATTAATATCTCGCTGTTCTTCGCTAGGTTCCTGGCCCTACGGAGATCTTGTCCTCTTCCTCTGCATAGTCGATATATTTGAGACAGGATATTCTTGGCGGATTCGCAAGACCTCCTTCAATTGAGGGGGCGGGATGGCTGAGTGGGTTACCGCGCGTTGCCTAGCAACCACAGAGGACCAAAATTTAAAGCCAAATAATTACGAGTTCGATTCTCGGAGCTGGGGGGCTTTTATCTTACCATTTATCTCCCGCCCCCACCCCTGGCCCGAGAAACCCCGTATAGTGTTCAAATTCGAGGTAACGGTGAAAAAAAAAAAATCCTTCAATGGAGTGAACCCTAGTTGATGTTTGTCAGATCTCAATGGACTGATTATTTTTTTTAGAGTATCCTTTTGTCCGAAGAAGTGATAAAATTAGTGTTCTGTTGTTATGAATTCTTATTCTAAAATAAAAATTATTAAAACGTTTACGTAGCAAAAACCGTTGCCTCCGACCGTGTTCTTACTCCAGACTCACAAAACCTCTTAACCTTTTAGTATTGCAAGTAATGCATGGCTTGTACCATGTCTACTTTTAAGTTTTTTAGATTATAAAATGAACGTGTAATAATGATTATAGACTTGTAGACGCCTTTATTATAAGGGCCAGAAAGAAAGAAGAGCAAATTCATATTTTCAATTTTTTTTCCCCTGGCGATCACAATTCGTCATTGGAATGCAATATTTGAGCTAAACCAATTACTAAAACATAGCTTTACAATCTCTTATTTAGATAGATTTATTGCTATTTACAACTGTATAATAATATACATCTAGTAAATGGGATACAAGATAAAAATGGCATGGATTCACATGTGAGGATACTACCCATTGGCAGCTCCCCAAAGACTATGTTAAACTAGAAGGTCTCGTGGCCATCTTCTTTTCAGACGCCTCGGAGGATTATCGGGGATTGTAGAGGAAGCAAGGATTGAAACAAGTGGATTAGAGTGGGAATGGAGTTTGCCATGAAAGGAGTGGTACCTGGTTCGCGCCAAGTCAGCAACATAGGGAACGTCAAGGTCTTTATGGATGAGTTTATTTGTGACAAAATAAGGAGCGTTGAGGATTTTTCGAAGGATTTTTGATTGCAAGGATTGGAGACGGGAAGAATTTGATGGTTTAGTAGAGCCCCAAATCTCTACTCCGTAAGTCCATATCGGTCTGATGATAGTCATATAGATGAGCCTTTTGTACTTAAGTGGAAGGTTAGAGCGTTTGTCTAGTAAGTGTTGAAGGAGTCGAAAACGTCGGGCAGTTTCTTGTCTTTTCAGTCTTGTATGAGGGTTCCAAGTAAGACGTTTGTCCAGGTGCAGTCCTAGGTATCGGATCTGTTCAACCGGGACAAGAGGAGTGTTATTGAAGGATACTGTTGGGCAGGATGTCATAGGTTTACGACGAAGGGTAAAGGTGATTTGGTGGGATTTATTGGAATTTATTTTTATTCTCCAGTTCTGACACCATACTTCAAGGTCTTTGATGTGTGATTGAAGAGTTTGGGAGGCAATAGTTGGATCGTTGTTGACTGATAACACACATGTGTCATCAGCATAGGTAGAAAGGAAAGTGCTAGGATGGGATGGGATATCAGCTGTATAAACTGTGTAAAGGATGGGTCCTAGAATACTGCCTTGAGGAACACCTGCATACTGATTAAAAAGGGATGAACAGGAACGGTTATGATTTACTTTGAAGGACCTGTCTGTGAGATAGGATTGGATAATAAGGAAGTATGTAGGTGGGAGGAATTTACGGAGTTTGTAAAGCAGTCCCGGGTGCCACACTCGGTCAAAGGCCTGTTCTACATCGAGGAAGGCTCCCGTGCAGTACAATCCGCGCTCCAATGAAGACGAGACAACGTCCACCACACGATGGCATTGCTGGATAGTGGAGTGAGATGTTCGGAAACCAAACTGATGATCTGGGATAATGTGATTGGAATCAAGGATGGGATATATGCGTTTAAGCAGAAGTTTTTCAAGGATTTTACCCATGATGCATATGAGAGAGATGGGGCGGTAGGAGGAAGGGTATTCTGGAGGCTTTTTGGGTTTGGGGATCATTTTAATGATGGATAATTTCCAGGAAGCGGGAAAATATGTGGAGCGGAGAACGGCATTACAGATGTAAGTAAGATATAGGATGGCTTTTCGAGGAAGTAGTTTTAGGATACGGGAAGTTATGAGGTCATGTCCAGGGGCTTTGCGGGATGGTAAACTCTGGATGATGTTCGATATTTCGGATGGATGGAACGCTTTAGGGGGAAGATTCATTTGGAGAGGAATATCCAGTTCTGCTGCAATACATTCGAGGTGATGAGGATTAAGGATATCAGGATGAGGGTTATATATTTTAGAGAGATGTTCTGCGAACGTCCGGGATTTTTCGTCGTCTGATCTTGTCCAGGATTGTGATTCATTTAGGAGGGGATGATTAAAATCTTTGAACTTTAGGAGTTTTTTAGTGGTCGTCCAGAGTGAATTATCAGTGGTAGTGAGGTTTTCAGTCATGTTAAGTAATGTTTGAGTTTTGAATTTACTGAGTTCTGATTTTAGTTTGTTGGTCAATTTTGTATAATTAGTTTTATCTGAAGGATATCTTGTCCTATGCCACTTCGATCTTGCTCTGCGTTTTTCTCTTAATAAGATACGAATGTGCTGTGGCAGTACAGTCTGTTGAGTAGTATTGATGTTGAATGTGGATGAAGTGTTATCTTTTATACTGTTAGTTATTGAGTCTGTCAGTATTCCTACAGCTTTATCAATGTCATGTCTAGTCTTGAGGGGAATTTTTAGATCCAATGTATTCTCCAAGTCGCATCGGAATCCGTCCCAGTCCACACGTCCTGTAATTAATGAGTTGATTGGGGGTTTAGGAACATAGCTCGAATGCAAGGATAGCAGAACTGGACTGTGATCTGATGAAAGGTCATTCAGGGCTTCGATCATAGTTTGGGAGAAGGATATCTGAGAAGAGACAAATATATCGAGGATGTCAGGACGTTTTCGGAGAGATGTAGGCCAGTAAGTGGGGTTCATGGGTGAGAGGATAGTATAACAGTTGGATATTGAGACGCTTGAGAGGATATTGCCACGGGGATTGGATGTACGACAACCCCATCGCTGGTGTTTGGCGTTATAGTCTCCTCCAGCAATGAAGCGCGGTCCTAGTGATCGAAATAGGGTATCGAGTAGCTTATAGGAAAGAGGTTTATTGGGAGGACAGTATACAGCTGAAAGGGTTACATGGAAAGGACGAGTTGAAATGATTATAGAGGTTGATTGTATGGTGTCAGTTGGAGTAGATGGAATAAGGGAATGGGATAGGGATTTATGGATTAGGATGCATGATCCGGCATGGGCAGTGTTGTCAGGATGGTCTGATCTATAAGTGATGTAGTCACGTATGTAAAACTTTGATCGTTTAGTGAAGTGGGTTTCAGTCAGTAATGCTACGTCTATCTGTTTGTCATGTAGAAATACGTCGAGTTCGTCACGGTGGTTATGTAGGCCATTAGCATTCCACAATACTATAGTTAAGGGCTTTACATTCATCGTGGGAGATTTAATGGTATTTCGGAAAGGAGTCTAGTGAGAAGGGTGACAAGAGGTTTGATGGTTTCTGCAAGATCTGAGAGAAAGGAGTTCAGGATGGTATATATGCTAGATAGATCTTGGTTGGGAAAAGGGTGCGGATAAGGAATATGAGAAAAATAAGTTATGTGGTCAGGGGTATTGACAGGAGACTGGATTAGGCGCGGGGTACGAGGATGTTCAGTCCTCTGTGAAACTTCAGGTAAGGGTTTCGGCTGGCTTGGCTGAACAATAGGACGGGGTGTGATTTTCTGAGGGTGTTCAGGAGGTAGTTTTACCCGCAGGGATTGGTGGTGGGAAGGAGTTGGCCGAAGTGGAGTTTGTGGATGTGGATGGGATGCAGGAGGCTTGGTGTGGGAGGTTGGAGGCGCCTGACGTCTAGGTTGCTGCTTCTTAAAGGTGGCGGTCTCAGAGAATGATTTCCTGAAGTCATCTTTAACATCGCTGACGGTAGAGGTAGAAGGTAGAGGTAGAGGCTGCGGTTGCGCGATGATAAGTGGCGGTTGCTTAAATCTTGGGAAGTCAGTCAAATTATCTAGTGCAGGTACCTGGGAGCAAGTCTTCTGTTCTATTCTTAATCCCGGTGTATTTTGAGATCGTTGCCGAAGTAGATTTTTGTAAACAGTGCAGCCCCTGTAGCTCGCCGGATGGGCTTCGCCACAAAGAGCACACGTTGCTGTCTCAGTTCGAGGCTTCGGGCAGGTTTCAGAGGCATGGGGACCAGCGCATTTAACGCACCGGGTGAAAGCAGTATGTCTTTGTGTGTCCCAAGTTTTGACACTTTGTGCATTGAACAATGCTGGTTTGCTTCCTTGGTTCTTCGAAACGGACTGTTGAGTAGACTAATCTAGTGATATTAAAAATTTCCGAGTTGTTTTTGGCCGGTTCTAGATCTACGAAAAATAGTGGAAGCGTATATTTTTCTTTTGGATGTACGACGGGTGAAATCTTTCTAACAACATGTCCAATTTCTTCCAGGTCGCGTTTGATGGCATCTGTAGGTGTGGTTGAGTGGAGTCCTCGTAAAACCACTCGATATGATTTTCTTCTTTTAATTGGTAGCAATGGAAGTCATAATTGTTTGTAGTTAAATAACTGATGAGCTTTTTATAACTTTCTTTGCTGGTGGTGTTGATTTTTATGTCACTCTGTCTTGAAAAGCAACGAAAATTAGACTGTCCGATCAACTTTGCCATTTCTCGACCGAAGGACATAAATCGCTGATTTTAGAGACAAATATAGGAGGTGGTTCTGGATTTGTAAACCCTTGGCTCGGAACTTCGTTGACATTTTTGGCTGTAGACTGAGCGGCGGATGTTGATGGAGCGGCGGATGTTGATGGGGCGGCAGTCGTTAATGTAGCGGCTGACGGTATAATTGTTTCATTTTTGTTGGCTGCAGTCGTACTGCGAGTTTTAGGAGGAGATATAATTTCTTTAGGTGATTGTTTTATCTTGGCCTGTTTATTTTTCTGTTTGGTTGGCGAATTCTCCAGGGATCCAGGGTTTGAGTGGCGGTTTCTTTTCTGAAGTGACCGGCGCTTTAAATATTGCGAATCAGATTCACTGATTTCTGAAAATGGTGTCTCTTCGTCCGAGTCATCACACGATGTAATCATATCTGGGTCCATAATCACTAATATAAGAGAAGAGAAGAGAAAAAAAAAAAAATATATATATATATATATATATATATATATATATATATATATATATATATATATATATATATACCTACAATAGCTAATAAACAAAAATTTACTTAAAAAAATTTTAAAACTAAACTATCTACATTATATACACATAAAAACATAATTAAAAGAAACATATCTGATTTATATATAGAAACAAGTAAATAAATAAAAGAAATACACAAAAATAAAGAAATAAAATAGTTCGAAATAATAACTTTAAGGAAATAAAGTCTTAAAATCACAAAAATTAAACCAGATATGAATAATGTCCCGGTTACGAATTGGGAAATGACAACAGTGCTGGCCAAGACCTTGTAAACAATAGCTGGGCAGAAGGAATTAGTAGCCTCTCGGCAGGTGCCGAAAGTAGCCTCGTAGCACTACTTCCAGGCTCTAGCGAACACCAGTCTATTACGTGCTTATAAAAATTAACTGCACTCACCTGTCTCTCCAGTTGTGGTTTATTAAGTGTTTAACTGTTCACTAACTCACTATTCACAAAGTTTGAGGGCTGTTTACTCAGTAAAACAGAAATGGCAAGGTAACAAATACAGAGCGATATGAATATAGAACTGTAGGTGCGGCCATCTTGTTGATACTCTCCTTTACAATCTCAAAATACTATTAAATCAGAACTTATTGTAAGCAAATTTTATGCTGTTCTAGTCCATAAATACGCCCACAACTCAGTTATTTTTGAAGATAGAGAAAAAAATTATTAGTCTTTTAACAAAAAAAAAAAAAAAAAAAAGAAAGAAAAACGCGAGTTTGTTTATTCGTTTAACGTCACTTTTATGCTACTATGGCTAATTGGACGATGCTACGGTGGCAGTCCTAAATTTTTCCTATCCAGGTTTTATTAGGATAGGGATCTTTACGAATACCTGACATCGCTCAGGCTCGGGACCACCTTTTAACGTCTCCTCCGAAGGACGGCATAACTAAGGGTTTGAACCCGTGACCTTTGGTATAAAAAGCTGTTATGCTAGCCACTACGCTATTGGAAAAACGCGAGTAATTAGAAAAACAGAAGAAAAAAAAAATAAAATTTTACCCATAAATAGGCAATAACTTGGTTAATTTTGAAGATTTAGAAAAATATGTATAGAGTTTTATAATCACTAAAGTGCGATAAAAGAAAACAATTTGAAATCTTGCTTATATGTACGCTTGTAACTTCGTTATTTTCGAGGATACAGAAACAATTTATTAGTGTTTTTAACCAAAAAAACGCGAATAATTAGAAGAAAAGAAAATTTTTGAAATTTTACCTGTAAATACGCCCATAACTCAGTTATTTGTGAAGATAATTAAAAAAAAAAAATGTATTAAGTTCTGGGATCAGGAAACAAAGACGAATGGAAAAAAAAATACTGCCTATACATACGCTTGGAACTCCGTTATTTATTTTTTTTTTTTTTTTTTTGGAAGTTGGAGAAAAAATTCGATAGAGTTTTAGAATAAGTACACCGTTATTAATTATAAAACAGGAAAAAAAAAAATTAAATTCACCTACATATAGGCCCATATCTCAGTTATTTTTGAAGATAGGGAAAATATGTTTAGAATTTTAGAATTAATAAAGCGCGATAAAAAAGGGGAAAAAATGATCTATATATTAAAGCCACAACTTATAAGAGATGTGATTCCCTGATAAATCGGTTATTATTGATGATAGAGAAAAATATAAGGTGTTCTGGAATCAGGAAATTTTATTTGAATGAAAATCATAAGAAAAGAAAAGGAAATAGTAACGAAGTCTGGTATGAAAGTTTTTGGTTCATTATTTTCAGCAATGAACCTTTGTAATCGATCAAACAAATAAAAAAAAAATTGTCCCTCCCTCTCTCAAAATTTGAGAGCTTATGTTTCAAGATATGTCGAACCCGAAAACGAGTTTTTATAGTGACCAATCCGTTGGCACACTAAGAAAATAATTTTGTCTTATTTGTGTAATTTCTTCATGACCGCGTTTCCAATCAACTTATTCGTCATGTATTCTCAACCGGCATCAATTACTCCATTATTAACAGTTTAATTTGTAAAGTTAAGTTCCGACAAAGTCCTCTGTCTCAATTTTATTATAAGCACACGTTCTTTATGAACTTGGATTGACCTTCGAAGCGAGTTTTGACACATTTGAAATTAATTATAATTTATCTTTAGTTATAGAATGAGACCTAACTAATAAATAATATAGAATAATTATTAATAACTTCCTTTTCCATAATCGAAGGCTGTCATAAACCAGCTACCTAGAAAGGACGGACCAAGTACCGACAAAGGACACATACCTGTACTTAGGACCCAACACCTGGAGACACTTGCTTTGAACCCATACCGCACATCCTCATCCCCTCCACAAAACCTTGCTATATATACCCTTTGATCCTCAAAACTCATCACTCACTCACTCGGACTCGAGGAGCAGACATCGAAGAGGAAACATCTCTTACCTCTTACTCTCTCTTGGTCGGCTTATTAAGATTAGCGCCTTGAAGCTGTCACGGTCCACGCATATCTAGTGGGTTGAACCTTGGCAGCTACCCTATAGGGTTAGGGCAGCGTGGCTCTGATAAGTCGGACCCCCTCACCTTTGTATTTATTCATCGTACCAAGATGAGTAAGAACTCAACCATGAAAACTAAAGGCGCTTCGACCTCTAGCGCTCGCTCTGGAGCAGGACCATCCGGCACCGCTGCAGCAGTACCAGAGAAAAAAGGAAGAAGAAGCAAGTCCAAAGAAGATGGGGATTGGATCACCCCAAAGAAGATCTGCCGAACGAACAACGAGGAAATAAACTTCTCGGTGAGTACCAAAAACCAATTTACCATCCTAAGGGATAGTGTTAGTGCGAATGGCAGTGCGGATGCCAGGGACACAGTGAACAGTGCCGCGGTTAAAAAGCCCCCGCCTATAGTGATTAGTGGTGTTTCAAGCACTGTTAACGCAGTTCAAGAACTACGGGCCGCCGGCTTCGAGGACTTTGAAATTAAGAAAATCAGAGACGGTGTAAGGGTCTACCCAGCCACAAGTGAGACCCACACAAAAATCCGAGATCTCCTAAAATCTAGAGAGACCCCTCACCACACTTACTCAACAGGAACTGGGCCGAAGACAAAGAAATTTGTCATATATGATCTGGATGTGGATCATTGCATCGAAATGGTCACAGAAGAATTACAAAACCGAATAGAAGGGATCCTTGACGTCCGAAGAATGAAAAAGAGTGATAAGGACGGTAAGAAGACCGACCTGCCCCTCATTCTCGTAACGACCGGTAAGGATGTAAGTCTGAAAGACCTACAAGATCTTCACGCAATCAATAGGGTTCGCTTCAATGTTAAACCCTACAGAGGAAGACGCGGCATCGTCCAGTGTTACCGATGCCAGCAATTTGGACACACCAAAAACCACTGTGGAAGAAAGGTGGTTTGTGTACGATGTGCAGGACCTCACCCCATAAGCGAGTGTCCGAGAGAAGTAGCCCCAGTGAAGTGCGCGAATTGTGGGGAAACTCACGTCGCATCCTACACAGGGTGCAAAGCCAGGCAAGCCCTACTAGAGAAGATAAAGCGGTTCAAAGAGAGGGCAGGTCAGAAGACAAAGAAGGAAGAAGAAAATAAAACAAAGAGTCGGCCCAACCCCCCATCCCAAATGACCCAGCCCGCTCAGCCGGAGGCAAGCGGACCAATGGGAGACCAGGCTCAACCCCCACCACGCCCCCGACAGACCGAACGGACTTACGCCGAAAGAGCCAGACAGGACACCCCCCCACCCTGGGCGGTATTGATGATGGAGACCTTGAACAAACTGGCTGAAAACACAGATAAGCTTACCGGCTTATTCAAATCATTATTACAGCCATGAACAGACCACTGACTGTACTAAACTTCAATACGGACGGACTAATGCCCAAAATTACGGAGGTTTATGCCTTGATAGCACGGACTCAGCCCACTGTAGTAGTCCTCACTGACACCAGAGTGAGCCCCCAGCGCATACGCCTGCCAGGCTACGATCTGACAGGAGATCAACCAATAGGAAAAGTAGGAGGGGTCTTGATAGCCATTCGTCAGGGAACCAGATGGAGGGAACACCCCCCACCAATGGCTATCAGGGACCCCAAAATTCACCACAAAACTGTGCAGGTTCTCCTGGATAAACCAACTATCATCACTGGTTTATACAGGAGACCCTGTACCTCACCAGAAGACTTCTCCCAGCTACTGAACGAGTGTGCCAAGAAATCAAACCATTGGGTTATCGGAGACCTCAACGCTCGGCACACCGTTTGGAATAACAAATCAAATAATAAAGCTGGGAAAATCATACTGAAAACACCGGTTACAGTAGTGCACCCACCCACCCATACTTTGAGACACAAAGCTGACAGGACGAAGAAATCCACAGTTGATCTCCTGCTCACGAGGCAACCACACCGCTTTCTGGACTGCGTAGCGCTGGAGGACGAAATCTCTGATCATAGGCCTGTGCTTTACCTGGTAGACGGCGAAGCACCACCCCCGCCCCCATCGAAATACAAGTATACTGACGCAGACTGGGAGACCTATAAAGCACAGGTCTATCACAAACTGCCAACAGTCTCCCCTCTGAGGACAAAGAAGGAAATAGACGATTATCTGATTTCCTTTACAGAGATCATTAAAAGTGCCGCCGACGCTGCTATCCCGAAGTTCACACCACTTCCGCCAGCTCTGCGTCCTCCGCCAGATCATATTCTGAAACTTATTGCCCTGCGCAATAAGTGGAAGAATAAATGGTACAGGACCAGGGATCATGAGGTGAAGACGGTGGTAAATTCACTTACCACTCAGATCCGAAACCTCATGAAACAATGGCGGACTGCACAGTGGCATGAGAAACTACGGGCTACACACGGCGACCACAAAAAATTCTGGAAGCTAATTAAATCAAGCACCAGGAAACGAAGCTCTACAGTCCTTCATGACGGAGACAGACTGTTGACAGATGAAGAACAGGCCAAGAAGTTTGCGGACTACTACAGCGGAAAAATAACACAACGCACAGGGGCCCCCGCAGAACTCCCTACCGAAGAAATCGGAAACAACTACATGTATGTATCCCCGAAACAGCTGAAGGCAATTCTTCGTCGTTCGAGGGGGAATAAAGCCCCAGGCCACGACGGGATACAGACTGTATTGTTGAAGATGCTCCCGAGAAAGGGGATAGCTCACCTGACTAACCTCTACAACTCCTGTCTCAGGCTGAGATACTTCCCTGAGGCATGGAAAAGAGCTATCCTCTTCCCGCTATTGAAACCCGCGAAGAATGGATCCCAGCCAGCTGACTATAGGCCAATCAGCTTGCTTCCGCACCTGGGCAAGATTTTTGAGAAAATTATTCTTAATTATCTCAAGACTTATTGCTCAGAGGTAGCCCTAATCCCACCGGAACAGACTGGCTTTCAGGCCGGACTCTGCCCGGATCACCACCTGGCGAAGCTACAAGCGGAAGTAAGCCGAAACACAAACAAAAACGACGCCACCGCAATGATCTCAATAGACTGTACGGAAGCGTTTGACTCAGTGTCCCATAGTCTACTATGTAAGACACTGATAGACAACGAATTTCCAGAGCAGCTCTACACCACCTTGCGGTCCTTCCTACAGGGGCGTAAAATAGAAGTGATGGTTGGCAGAACCTTCTCCAAGGAGATCGATCTCACCTGCGGAGTCCCCCAAGGATCCGTACTATCACCAGTGCTATTTTCAATATACACGGCAGAAACTGTTGGAGCAAAATACACAAAAGCCACTGTAGCGGCCTATGCCGATGACATAGCGATCTACAGTAGCTCGATGAACGCAAAGACAGCTCTACAACAGGCGGAGTTGGCTTGTAATGAGATAACTACAAAGCCGGAAAGACTAAATATTACAGTTAATCCCAAGAAGACCGACTGTATTATCTTTTCTTTCCAAAAGAACAAGCGCCCTCTACCGAAGACCTACAAGGTAGCAGGAGTCGAAAATCAGCCAGCCAATAGGATAGTGTACCTGGGCATCACCCTCGACAGGCACCTAACACTAGCGAATCACTGCCTAAAGAAGATTAAATCGGTTAGGACCAAGTCCTATCGATTGAATCACCTACTGATGTCTCCAAACCTATCACTTCGCCTGAAAATATTAATTTACAAAGCCGTTCTCAGACCAGCCCTCCTCTACGGAGCACCGTTGCTAAACAACGTTACAACACCGACGGCAAAGAGGCTCCAGCAGTTTCAAAACGGAGTATTGCGACGAATGGTAAGGCATACTTCACTACAGAGGACAAAGACAGACCAGCTATATGAAATCCTAGACCTCCCGACAGTGACGGAGTTCATCTCCCGCAGGCATATCAAATTCTTTGATAGCCTCCGGTACTGCACGAACCCACTGTTTAACACACTGACTCCAACAGGACGGCCACAGCGCTGGCAGGACCACGTACAAACCCTCACACTGGACTGAGTAAACACAACTTACTTTCACTGACTCAACTAGACTAGTGAGCCCCATCACTAGAACAGACTCCTAATATTTCCCTACTCCGAAAATCTTCCTATCCTCAGACCCCTCTTAGAATGCATGTGATGCAGTAAAAGAGGATCCTTGATTCCTTCCCTTATCCTTCCTAGATTTCAACCCCAAATCCCATGGGGCTTAGAAAAAAAAAAAAAAAAAAAAAAAAAAAAAAAAAAAAAAAAAAAAAAAAAAAAAAAAAAAAAAAAAAAAAAAAAAAAAAAAAAAAAAAAAAAAAAAACTCATCACTCTAGTTGTAACATTTACTTGTGTCACACTCATAGAAGGAGACCTCGGAATGTACACTTGTAGTCACCCTAACTCCTCAGCACAGTTTATTGTATTCTGAATATATATTTTGTTCTGATAATAAAAGCATTATTATTAATATCTTCACTGTGTGTGATTCATTAACTGGCGCCCGAGACAGGCACTGCAAGCATCAAATTAGATTTTGAATGCCTTCGCAGTTTCCGAGAGGACGAAGATACTTCTGAAGAAGGATCTACAAGAAGATAGACACCAAGTAAGAAGATCATCTCGCACCCTCCTTCAGTCAAGACAATACTCACCCGAGATGTCCTGCTGAACCTCACTGGACTTCACTGCTCAACAGGTATCCAGGAGGAATGTTAAGAACCACCAACACAGTAAGAGTTTAGAATTATTTATTTTATATTTTTAGAGTATGTGCTGTTTAATTAAAATGTTAAAATTTTAATTTCAAATTTTGTATAATACTATAATATAAAGTGCTTAAGAAACAGGCCTAATTAAGATTTTTGATATTAAAGAGCACAATTAAAAAAATATTTAAATATTAACTATTATAGTTAAAATAAGTGACTTTTTAATATTGTTAAAAAGATGGAATCATTTCTTTTTGAAAGCGCGGACTTTAAACATATACCAAACTTTGATGGCAAACCGAATAATTTATATTATTTCGTTAATAATGTAAGAGATATTAAAAAAATATTTTGTGCAGAAAGTAATTCCTTTAGAGTTGTAAATGAAATCAGGATCTTAAACATGACCAAATGTCACCTAAATAAAAAAGTCGCAGATGAAATAAAATTTTATGATTTGAAAAATATTGACGATTTGTTAAATATTCTAATACGAAAATTTAAAGATCACACCCCAATCGAGCAATTAATTTTAGATTTATTACATTCTAAAATCGGTAACAAGGAGCATCCCCTTGATTTTTTAAAACGTCTCAACAAGAAAAGAACCTCAATCATTTCTAGACATAAAATAGACAAAATTCTCGATTATGATTCATTTATTAAACCCATAGATAAGCTAATTAAACACCTTTCTCTCATGAATATGCCGCTTCATATTAGAATTTATTTAATGACTAAGTTAGATGAATTAAAAGATCTGGATGATATAATTAATACTCTTCAAATTCATGGTCAATTATTGTTTGATAACTCAATGCAATACGGAAAAAATAAATATTATAAAGAGAAATATTCTAACCATCAAAATTTCGAAACCAAAAAACGTTATAATATGTACCGTCATCTTGACCACCAAAAAGTCCCATCTAAGTACAATAAATGGCAGAAATGCCCTGAAAATTATAGTAGAGCCAACCCGAATAGTTTCAGGCCTACTTCTCAACAAAGGTCTAATAATAATAAAAATCCCTGTGATATACAGATGGATCCAATCCTTTCTATGCAAACCTTTAATTCCCACCAAGACACACAGCCCAAGTTTTTGATAGAGCCTAAAGCCTATGAGCCTTCGAAGGATCCGGAAGTTGAACAAACCGAGACAAATTTTAATAATCCTTTTCCACCAGAACATTTGTTGTGCAATGACGCTGACGAACAGCCAAAAATAAAATCCGGAATTCTAAATAATAAATTTAAACAATTAATAAAAATTGATATTCAAGAAAAGGAAATAGCTTCTGAAACAGTACCTCTAAAACTAGATAGGAACAAAACCAGGAAAACATTTAGTTTAAATCAAGAAATAAATAAGGGTGAAAATTCAAAGCGGGATAATTTAAATAACATTGTAAACACCAAAAAAGAAAAATCAACAAAACAAAAATCACATCGGTCGAAAAATAATAATGTCAAAATATATAAAAAAGGAAAAAACCGCACCAACCTAATTAAAAAAAATAAAAGGGGAACGAAAAAATATTTTAATAAAATAGGTAAATTTAGAGTTAAAACAAAAGTCAATAAATTATCAAATCAGAATTTTAAATATAACAAACAATCAATGAAAAATGAAAGAACTACTATGTTTGATGATCCCACAGCTGTTAGTGATGTTTTAAAATTTAAAAATAATGAAATGCTAGATTGTACTAATAATAGTAATAAGTCACGTACTCACATTAGGAATAAAACAAAAATATTAAAAAGAAAGGGATAGTGAAACCCCCTCAATTAAAAAAAAAAAAAAAAAAAAAAAAAAAAAAAATGAGGAAAAATGTCTTCTTCACAAGGCATTTTCTACAAATCTTTAATAAAAGTTGAGGTTGGAAATATTTCTAAATAAATTTAATTTAAAAGAAAAAAAAAATGAACAAATAATAAATCTTAAAGTAGTTTTTGTAATGGATCAAACGAAATGACAATCCAAATATCAAAAAAGGAAAATAACCTAACAATTGTATATCTTTTAATTCAAAGTTTTGTATTGTAAAGAACTGAGTGTTATAGCAAATAATTAAGTAGGAGAAATTGTATGTAATTGGAAATTTTTTATTTTAAAGGTTGTTGTGTTATATGTTAAACTACATAATTTCAATATTATAGTATAAATGATGATAGTAAAATTCCATATACTCTATTTATAAAAAAAAAAATGTTTATAATTAGTAAAACAGCTTTCATAGCACCTAAGAACAATTTTTTTGTTAATATTCATTCTGAAGTAATAATATTTATATCTATTTCAAATGATGGTGATTTGTTGAAAATAATCCTTTATACAAAGGCAAATTGTATCAATAAATAATCTCCAGTATGTGTACATGTTAAGAAAACAAGTTATTAATTGTATTATCATATACTATTCATTTTATCAAATCATAGTTATGTATTAATTATTTCTAAATATTTGTCAGAAATTGTTGTATTATATAATGTTACATTTCAAAACCATTGATATAATAATCCTATGTTATGGTGTGAATAACATTTGTAAAAATGTATTAATGTATATATCATCAAGATTGTAATTTACTTGTTTCTAGGTTTTTAATTTTATAACTTATATTTTAAGGATTATTGTAAACTTCAAAAAATGTAACTGTTCCCATTCCTGTAGAATCCTTTCCTACAATACATTTTCCTATCCAGAACCTCCGGCTGAAGGACTACTATATCATAACAATATTAACTGACAAACTTAAACATTGCACTCAAGGGGCTTCGTGCTTAAGGGGGAGAGTAGTTATAGAATGAGACCTAACTAATAAATAATATAGAATAATTATTAATAACTTCCTTTTCCATAATCGAAGGCTGTCATAAACCAGCTACCTAGAAAGGACGGACCAAGTACCGACAAAGGACACATACCTGTACTTAGGACCCAACACCTGGAGACACTTGCTTTGAACCCATACCGCACATCCTCATCCCCTCCACAAAACCTTGCTATATATACCCTTTGATCCTCAAAACTCATCACTCTAGTTGTAACATTTACTTGTGTCACACTCATAGAAGGAGACCTCGGAATGTACACTTGTAGTCACCCTAACTCCTCAGCACAGTTTATTGTATTCTGAATATATATTTTGTTCTGATAATAAAAGCATTATTATTAATATCTTCACTGTGTGTGATTCATTAACTTTTGAAAAAAAGGCAAACTGGTTCTGCGTGTTTTTCAATTGTATTCATACGCTACGAGGAACGAAAGTTATTTACATATATATATATATATATATATATATATATATATATATATATATATATATATATATATATATATATATATATATATATATATATATATATATACCGTGAGACATGTAAACAATTAAAATTAATTTTCTTTCTCACGTTTAGTTAAACGTGGAACTAACACGTCAATGGATTGTTAATACCACCGAAATGTTTACAATTTTTTTTTTTTCCTCTGGCGTGACATGCCTTGTAGGCCCTTGGCCGCGTGGTATAGACTCCTGGGAGAATATACTCACGTTTCTAGATGAAATGTTTAGGGTAAGGTCATCACTCCTAACGCCTATTTTTGCGAGTTGCCACCAGTAGGCTGACGAGTCTCACTACCCGAGGGAGAGGCTGTGAGTGAGTCCCCATTTAATTATATTCTTATAAAAGTCCCGCTGGAACTGGGACTCGAACTCACAACTTTGACGTGGAGGACTAGCGCGATAGCCACTCAGCCACCTGCTCCCCATATGTTTACAATTGGCCTTAATAAATTTCCTCTTTCCTCACCCCGTGTTCTTCCATTCTTGTCTTGAATCCAAGATTTCAATCTACTCATTAGTACATCCCTCCTCATCTTACATCCCTAAAACTGTTTCATTATCATCTGTGCTACCTAGTTTCAGATTCCTTACTTTTCACCGTTTTTTACTTTCACTCACTATATATTGTAAGGGGAAGTATTGCGATCGTGAAAATTTTCGAATTCCAGTTTTCAACGGAAATAACGTTTTAGGGTCCCCTGAGTCCAAATAACCAAGTCCCGCAAAAAGGTCTGTGTGTGTGGTAACTCCCGGGCGGAAACAGTAAATCCTAAGAAACTGAAATTTCATATTAAAGACAAATATGCGCCCGAGACGTTACAAAACCTTTTTCATTAATATTAGCTTACCAGAAGATCATCCCCTTTATACCATGCATTTTGCACCTTTTTTGGTTTTTCTCGAAAACGGTTCCGATGATTTTGATTAAACTCGTTATATCGATGTAGAATTTATTGGGCTTTAATATCGCGTAATTTTCATTTTGATTAAAATTGTTTGACAGGGCTCAAATGCCGATATTTTACATTTTTTTCCTGTAAAGTACCTTTAATTTTGTAGATTTTGTAAAAATAAATATATTATCTTGTTACCACTGATGAAAAACACATGAATATATAAGTTGAACGAATTCAATATCTAACTAAAGGACAAAACTGAAAAAATATTTTTTTAATGCAATTTTTTTATTTTGAACATAACAACAGTAATATACACGTATAATATACCATTGGAAAGCTAAAGCTTTTAGAATAAATATTATCTAATGAACAAACTTGTAAAAGTTAGTAAAGAGTGATGAAAAGCCGATAAATCTGATTATTTTAGATAATAATATGATAAAACACATGTTTCTATAGAAATTCAATTTAATTATTTCTTTAATGGTTTCACGTATTTTAATCTCGAACTGTATTAGAAACTCCTTTCATTGATTTTAAAAATGGAGGTAAGTGAAAGTCGTGTGTTGCCCGCACCAGATTTTTCTTTATAAGTTTGAGAAAACGTGCATATTTTTCTATATATTTTTTTTTAATATATATTTTTTATTGAAATTTACAACTGTACAAAAAATACATCAAGTAAATATAATATGCTGTAATGTTATAACACATGGAATGAACATGAAGAGAAATTGCCCATTGGCAGCAATCTTTGGTAGTGAGTCTAAACAAGAAGGTCTCGAGGCCATCTTTTTTTTAGACGCCTCGGAGGATTATCAGGAATGGAAGAGGAAGCAAGGATTGAAACTAATGGATTAGAGTGGGAGTGGAGTTTTTCATCGAAGGTGTGATACCTGGTACGGGCCAAATCAGCAACATATGGAACATTAAGATCATTGTGGATGATTTTATTCGTGACAAAGTAAGGAGCGTTGAGGATTTAACGAAGGATTTCGGATTGTAAGGATTGGATACGGGAAGAGTTTGATGGTTTAGTAGAGCCCAAAGCTCTACTCCGTAGGTCCAGATAGGCCTTATGATGGTCATGTAAATGAGTCTTTTGTAGTTAAGTGAAAGGTTAGAGCGTCTGTCTAGTAAGTGTTGGAGTAGCCGAAATCTTCGTGTAGTTTCTTGTCTCTTCAGTCTTGTATGCGGATTCCATGTAAGTCGTTTGTCAAGCAGGAGTCCTAAATATCGGATCTGTTCAACCGGGACAAGCGGAATATCGTTAAAGGACACTGTAGGGCAGGATGTCATAGGTTTTCGACGAAGGGTAAAGGTAATTTGTTGGGATTTATTGGAATTGATTTTAATTCTCCAATTCTGACACCATACCTCAAGGTCTCTGGTGTGGGATTGGAGAGTTTGAGAGGCTATTGTAGGATCGTTATTAACCGATAACACGCAAGTGTCATCGGCATAGGTAGAAAGGAATGTGTTAGGATGGGTTGGGATATCAGCTGTATATACTGTGTAAAGAATGGGTCCTAGGATACTGCCTTGAGGAACCCCAGCAGACTGGGTGAAGAGAGATGAATAGGAACTATTGTGGTTTATTTTGAAGGATCTTTCTGAGAGGTAGGACTGGATGATTAGGAAGTATGTAGGAGGAAGGAATTTACGGAGTTTGTACAACAGTCCCGGGTGCCAGACTCGGTCAAAAGCCTGTTCAACGTCGAGAAAGGCTCTAGTGCAGTACAATCCGCGCTCTAATGCAGAAGAGACAACATCCACCACACGGTGACATTGCTGGATGGTGGAGTGGGAAGATCGGAATCCGAACTGGTGGTCTGGGATTACGTGATATGATTCTAGGATAGGGTATAGTCGTTTAAGGAGGAGCCGTTCTAGGATTTTACCCATGATGGGTAGAAGATATTTAATTTTGATTTAAAAAAAAAATATTTATTACATTTGTTTGCAAAGTAATATAATCAATTTACTTCAGTGAACTCAAATCAATACCACTTGATTTGTTCATTTTAGAAATTCTGAGGAAACGATGTACTCTGTGTTTTCTATTTGACCATCAGTACATTTTCAATGTTAATATGAATTAAGCATAGAATGTGAAATTCGATAAAAACAGCAGGGACTTTGTTTCACAGTGTATTTCTGCATATTGCGGCGATAGGTGAAATGGGAAAGCGAACGAACTGGTTAAAAGTGGGTCCCTTGACTGAGGTTAAAACCATCAATAAAGCGATCTTTTGAGAAAGAAAGACGCTTCTACAGCCTTGACAGAAAGAAGCAAAAGGACTATTTTTCGACTTCGCACGAACCACAGCACCTTTCTGAAAATTCAATTTACAAATTCAAAATATGACGTAGTCCTCAGTGCGAATGTGGTAATAAGAATAAAACGCTGAGCATATTCTCTGTCCTTCTAGAAGAAGCTAGAATACAGAACTGGACTGAGCGGAAGGCACTAGAAATAAAGGTTTTTTTTGTACACTGGAGGACCTAAGGCGTATGAAGAACTAAGTATGCGATTTGCTGAGGACTATTTTCTCAAAGATTTCAATCCACCAAAATTAATGCATCAAAGTGATAGTCAACTACAACTGATTACTATGCTCTAGGTGTGGACATAATCGAATGATTGTCATAATCGAATGACCGAATGATTAATATGGATTCTGAGAGACCATATGCCACAATTCTCGTCTCTATGATGGCTGAGCTGGCTGAGCCTTGATGGAAATATGCATATAATTTATGTGATGAGCAAAAAAAAAAATAAAGGTCGTTTGGTTATACGCGCTCCTTATAATCCCTCGATTATCGTTAAACAATTCGTTTCTCCAAACCGATTAATCCGATAATCGATTAATTCGAATGATTGAAATAATCGAATGATCCGATAATCGTCATTCGATTATGCCCACCCCTACTATGCTCAGTCCAACACCGGTGGAACTACGCCAGATCCTGTCACATCATGTTCATTAGTTAACCAAACTAAAACTTGCTTATCTTGTGATAAATACCGCATTGTTGGTACCATATTTCACATCATGTTTTATATGAAATCACTATAGCCATAAGGACCTTTAACAGATATGAACACACGTATACTAATCGGTAGGAATAGTATATGTTGTATGCTACAAAAGATAAAAGAATTTTTCTCTCTACCAGAACATCTTTCCACTCCCAGCTAAACCTTAAATCGACGCGACTTTAAAGGAATTATTATGACACATGCCATAAAATTTTATTACTTTAGTTAGTTCGTTTAAATAAACAGCCTCAAAAATAACAAAACGCTCGGAGAGGATGGTATCTCAGCAGAACTTATGAAACAAGGCAGTAAACGACTCCATAAAGTCATCTACGATATTATTTTGGCTATTTGGGTTGGAGATGAAATCCCGCAAGATTGGAGAAAAGGTATTATATTATATGTCCAATCCATAAGAAGGGGGACATCCTTGAATGCAAAAATTATCGTGGTATTACTCTTCTTCAAGGTGCCTATAAAGTACTATCAAATGTACTCTTTAAGAAGCTTCTCCCATTCGCTGAGCGAGAAACTGGTAAATATCAGGCTGGATTTAGGAGGGGTAAATCAACAGTCAATCAAATATTCGGGCTGCGAATGATTTTGGAAAAAGGCATAGAATATAAGATGGTCACCCACCACCTTTTTATAGATTTCCGAAGCGCATATGACAGCATAAAGAGGCCAAAGCTCTACGAAGCGTTGTATGATCTCGGAATACCATCAAAGCTAATTCATCTCATTAAGATCCGCATGAACGATGTAAGGTGTACAGTCCGAATACAGCTTAATTTATCACCTGAATTCGAAACAAAGAAAGGGCTAAGGCAAGGAGATGCTCTGGCCTGTTTGTTATTCAATCTTGCCTTAGAAAGGGTTATAAGAAGGTCCGGGGTGGAAACCACTAATACAGTTTATAACAGGATGACACAGATACTTGGGTACGCGGACGATTCAGATATAGTGGCAAGATCTCTAAACGCCTTGAAAGAAGCTTTTCTTAGACTTGTGGGAGAAGCAACAGTCATGGGGCTATCTATAAACCAAGACAAAACGAAGTACATGAGAGCTAGCCCGAGAACTGACAACCCTATCAAGGAACCACTATCGATCGGATCTTTCACTTTTGAAAGCGTAAACCAATTTACGTACCTGGGATCTACAGTCAGCAGCTCTAACAAGATATTCCTCGAGATCGGTCAAAGATTAAGAAAAGCAAGCTGTTGCTATTTTGGATTAAGAAAACATCTCAGCAGCAAGGCCTTATCCAGACAGACTAAGTGCAGCCTTTATAAAACCCTTATTCGACCAGTACTAACTTATGCTAGCGAGGAGTGGACCTTAACGAGTTCGGAAGAAGCAGAGCTCTTGATCTTTCAAAGAAAGATTTTGCGGCGCATATTTGGACCCATTAAAGTTGGAGATCAATGGAGAAGGATCTACAACCGGGAACTATATGAACTATTTGGGGAAACCAATATTGTACGCTACATTAAGTGTGGTCGATTAAGATGGGCGGGCCACTTGGCAAGGATGGACGAGGAGGGAATTCCCAGGATGTTGCTGGAGGGAAAACTGGACCGCTCAAGAGGAAGAGGAGGCTGCGCTGGGAAGATGCTGTCGCAAAGGATGCCCGGCGTGCGGAATTGGAAAGCAGCTGCACAGGAACGAGCCACCTGGCGAAAGCTCATTGAGGAGGCCAAGGTTCACATCGGACTGTAGCGCCACTTTATTATTATTATTATTAGTCAGTTCGTTTATTTTTCCTGGACTAAAAGCAATTTCAGGGCGTTTTATCATACCCTTCCAAGAAGGTAGGGCGCTGGCTGCGTGATATAGCGGATGGAGCACTACTCTACGGTCCTCCGGGCCCCTGAATCGTACTTTGGGTGCGACAGAATTATTTATTCTTTCTGGGGCATGGAGACCCTCCTGGAGTACACCCAGCCTCTCCAATAATCCAAAATTCTAGGAAATCTGACGGCTGTACTTGATCTAAGCCTAATTACTTCCTTGCACGAGTGTTGACAGGGAAACAGAACGAACCTCTAAAAGCATTGAATCCAAGACCCATCATGGTGAGTTGAACTTTTTTTTGTCAACAACAGCCCGTTGGATGAAATGCTGGAGCGTCATTGATTTTTTTCTAGTGTCATCAGACATGCTGTTCCTATGCTGATGATTTGACTGAACAGGTTTAATCATTTAATACTTTATTCGCCCTTTACATATAAATACAATTGGCCAAGCCCCTGCATCAAAAGCTCTGTGTCTGGACAAGTTTAAAGCCTCTAATGTGAGTTACTAGACATAATGAAACCTCCCATTGGACATCATCAAGTTAACTTTTCCTTATATTTTATAACATATTACTGGCAGAAGTCCATCAGACTGTATACTTTTTCAAATACTTTCATACAGCCTCCCAGTCAACAAGTTCTAGACTAACAAAACCTGTATTAACCTTAGTTTCCCTTCATCCAGTATATCTGATAACATACAGAAATTCCAACAATCTACTATTCCTAACTTATGCATTGGCCTTAAGTGAATTATATATCAACAGGAATAAACTTTTTACTAACTAAATAAATCCTGTCTATTCCAAATAGTTTACAAAATCCTGTGTTACTCTCATAAACACAATTTTGACAAATACCGGCGGAACAAAAAAAAAAACCCCAGATCTCCCAACATCAAATATTATACCACCAACAAACCCGACTAGTTCCAAACTACGAACGAGTTTATGCTGACTGCTAGCAAAATGTACTCATTAGCTTTTAGTAAGAAAAATTAATTTCAGAGTTTACAATTTAATACATATTTATGTTCTTGCCTGGGCTATCTCATTCCACACCAGGGGAAACTTTCCCTACACCTCTCCTGCAGTTTGCAATCAGTATTCAAGTGAACTCGCTCACCTTACCTATTGAAACTACTCTTTGGAATAATTATGTTTGTTTGATCAAATGGTCATATGGTCAAATGATAACCTGACCAAAGAAATTGATGATGTCTTGAAAAATTTTATTTCACAAAACAGTGTTTTGTTAATTGAGGCGTTGATTTCCAAAAGGTACTATATCCATTTTGGGGAATTTTACAGGAAGCGCGAAAATCTCTCGTAACTATATTATTAAACTACCTAATTTGGGTCTTTTTGCATTAAAATCTAGAATTATTTCTTTACTATATTAATAAAACCATATTAAAGTTATGAAATGAAATGTTCTGTTATGATTTGGAATGAAAATAAATGTGTAATAAGTATCTTAAGAAATTAATAGCATTTCTAAATCACGTTATTAAAGGACATGAGTGTTCATTAAATACAATCAAATTTAAGATTTAGTTAAAACTAAATGAGGAGAATACAAATATGTGAAAAAATCAATTTCGTAAAAAATGTCCTTTAGTACTTTTTGGAAATCAAGGTCTCAATTAGGGACACCAGAGGTTCTAAAACTAAGCCTGTTGGCATCATGAAACTATAAAAAAAATTCACATCTCTCCTTTCTTTTGCTTTTTTTTTTTTTTTTTTTTTTTTTAGTTATAAAACATATGAAACACAAAAGAAATTATTTGAAGTTTTTTAAACAATTAATTAAACTTTAGTATTCCATAAAAAATTCTAATTCAGAAGTTTTCATGGTCATCTTTCAAAGGCCTCAGAGGATTATCAGGAATTTAAGAGGAAGCAGGGATAGAAACTAGTGGGTTAGAGATTGTTTTGGAATAAATAATACCTGGTTCGGGGTGAATTGTTCAAAATCTTAAATTTCCAAAAAATCTTACCACTGAATTTGAAATTTTGATACAACATGGTTTTTATTTATTGAAAATAAGATTAGTTTTTGTTTTAACTAATCTGTTATGTCTCAAATATGGCAAAGAGCAAACGTTAAGCAAATCCACATGGTGGCTGGCGGCCCCTACCTTAAGATGGCCCTAGGTGGGACTATCTCAGTGCAAATCTACTTAAAATAAGACTATATTGAGTTAATAACAATTATATTATGCAATTAAATTGTGAGATTATATGATTTTGATAATTTATAACAGATTTTAATTTTGTTTTTAAAGTAAAATATCTAGGATTCTGCTATTAGTAAAGGAATATATAAAATTTCAATATGGAAATATTTACAGCAATAATAACAGTTTAAATTGTCAAAAGAAAAGCGTACTAAATTTAAAAAAAATTGATCGAAACCATATGATAAGGCTGATTGAGGACGCGTATGCCAAAATTTTAATATTATTTCAGTTTCACTTTTTAAAACAAAATAAATTTAATATATTAGCTACATTATTAGCTTGTTAGAAAAAGTAAAGAAAACTCTTTGCAATTCTTTCATTGGTATTAGAAAATTAATTAAGTGTTAATTATTAATGACATTAATTATTATTGGTGATTAATTAATTGATGGTATGTGTTAATTAAGAAAAAAATTACTATGGCCCCTAAAAATGACATAAATACTAGTACTTTATTTAATATATGAATATATCTGATGTTTCAAATATATCTCACAATTACATAGCATAACATAATTGTTATTAACTCAATACAGTCTTATTATAAGTCAATTAGCACTGAAATAGTCCCACCTTGGGCCATCATAACATGTGGGCCACCAGCCTCCACTTGGTTTTGCTCATTAGCTCTTCTGGTGGTTATAAGTTTCTAAACCGCAAGAAATGTATTTTCGATGGGATAGTAATCGTGACGTAATTGATTACTTCATCAAATTATAGTAAGAAATACATTTTTGTAATAATTATAGTAAAATGAAATTTTTAAAAATATTTCTAGATGTATGTTCGATGAGTTAGTCAACCATGCATCTGGTTCCTGGACTATTACATGTATGAGAAATTAACTTTAACTAACTAATGCAATAGAAAGATATCTTCCAGATGTGGAAATTAGGCAAGTTAAAATTATTGTATGACAATTAAAATGGATATAAAAAAACTTTCAAAATTTTATTTATTTATTAAAATTAATTATTAAAAGTTATTTCATAAAATTTTTAGTAGCAAATTTTTAATTGAATCACTGCCTAAATACAAGATCAACTGTTGAAACGCCAAAATAGAATGATAGAAAGGATGATAACTTAAGAAAAAAATATAAATATATATTAGTTGAGGCACTTTATTCAAGGTGCAAAATTAAAAAATATCCTTATTTATTTATTTTAGAAAATGATAACTAGAATACTTGTTCGATACTTAAATTAAGTAATTTATTAAGGACAGTGAAAAGAAGTTACGTTAATAATGTAAATTAAATTAACAAAGCATAATTTATGAGTTGGATGTTCACATATCTCCATGGCCCTGATCTTTCTTCTCGGCTTCCAGGCGGATAAGATCGTCTATTCGGAGAATTGTGATAGCGGCCTCAGTGGCAAATTTCAAGGACTTAATTTTTGAGATAGTTGGTTCAAGGACACCAGCCTTCTTGTTGTCCCTCACTGCGCCTCCATACAAGTCAAGTCCATGCCTTCAAACATTAAATCCAATTTTATATACCATAAACAAAAAAGAAATAAGATAATAGATACTTCAGATATGGACAGATTAGATACAAAACCTAGGATTTTAAGATACAAAACTTAACATACCACTTCAAGTGAGCATGATCCTTCTTTGTCTGGCTTGTGTTGTGGTAAGCTCTGAGCTTAGCAACTAAATCAGTCGAATCAAGAGCTGCATTGACAGCAAGTATTTTTGGTATCACCAAAAGTGATTTAGCATACTCGGCGATCGCCAATTGTTCTCTTGAACTCTGAAGAGATGAAGGATACAAATTAAAATTATTCAATAAAAAAATAACCACAGCGACTATTTATGTTCTACTCACTAAAGATGTGGCAAAGTTTTCCAAGTAGATTGAAAGAGCAGCTTCAACGGCTCCGCCACCTGCTACAACGGTTTTACTTTCAAGAACACGTTTTACTGCACACAGCGAGTCGTGAATAGATCTCTCCATTTCATCACAGAAATAATCGTTTGGTCCACGAAGGATTATAGAGGCAGCAGAGTGTGCTTTTGGACTGTAAAATAAAAAATTACATAGAATGAGTTTATTTGTCTTTGGGGGTTCCCCATACAAATAGAGCCTGGTCTGGCTATACATTACAAACAGCAATTAATAACAATTATAAATAATAACATAAAACGGAACAAATCACAATAGGATAATAGATAAGTATTAAACAGCACAGTAAAATAAACAGAAGGTAACAAATTATTTTTGTACATGTTTATATAATTTGTTTTACGTTATATAGAAGTATTAAAGTATTTTAGAATTTAAATATTCTTTGAAATATAAAGTTTTAATATATATAGATATATGTATATGCATAAATGCATTTTAAATTATCATCGGAGTGAATGAATATTAAATATTAAGATTTAAAATGACCACTGATATATAAATATAGTTAAAAGAGTTGTGTGAAACCAGATTATGGATTAAAAATTACATTAAATAATACATACCTATCACTAATATTTCCTTTAGAACAAATAAAAATGTATTCAACACACCGTACTACACCTCATGAGCAACAAAAAGAACTTCATATAAGCTATTTAATTGATTCGACAGAGAAGATAGTCTTAATGATAAATAAAAGAACAATGCCATTTGAATAAAATTGAAGCTTAATAAATACAGAGAATTTTAAAGGAGAGGGAAACAATAACTTAAGAATCCAGCTGGGAGCTAAAACAAAAAACTCACTAGATTAAAAAAAAAAAAATCTTTAGCTATCAGTTGACTGAAAGTTCCCTCCTTTACAACAGTACAATAGAAACTTGACTAACACGAATACTTTTTGAGTGATCATATTTAATTCAACAAAAACTTAAGAAAACAAGAAACTTGAATTCTCCTTTTCTGCAAAAATATGCAGGGTTATTCGAGCCCCTTTTATTGGTTGTGGAGTACAGAATCGGCTTCCTGAAATTTCCTTGTATTACGACATTAGATAGATAACTGTTTTTTTATTTACAAAAATATAACATATAAAAAAAACATTATTAGAACTATGGTCTTTTAGACCGTCTAGTAGGGAGCCGACCTGTTCAATTTTACAATTTATACAACAGTAACTATATATACATATACAATACAATACACAATAACATTAAAAAAATCTCACTCACTGATTCAACTATTTCATTATTAGTCTCAAAACAATAATAATAAAAAATTGTGTATATATATATATATATATATATATATATACACACACATATATATATATTAATATATTATAATTTTTAAATATAGTTAAATTCTTTTATAAGTTTATATCTGTAAGGCCATGCTATTTTACAATATTTATACAGAGCCATCCAGTTCTGTCCATTAAGATAGTTTATTACTTCATCGGTGTTTAAATAATTCTTTCCGAAACACCTTATTCTAATTTCAGATAAAATGGGGCATGTGGCGAGGAAATGAAACGTATTTTCTACTTCTTTTCTATTACAAAGCGAGCAAATCACAATGTCATTTGACCAAAATTTATTATAGTTGAGGTATACCAATTCACATCTAACTTTAAATATACATTTTGCCCCATTAAAACTTAATTTGGTATCAAATAAATATTGTCTCCCAAAATCATAGACTAAATTTTTAAATACAAACATTTTTTTTTGACACTATAGCCCTTTGTAAACATTTTGATCTATAAATACCTTTCAGAGATTCCCTAAATTGCTGTAAGATTAGAGCCCAGTTAGTTATATTTGTTGTTAAGTTGAATGTCAAAAGAAATATTATGTTTTAAGAACGACATTAAGAAACATACTAACCCTTTAACAAGGATAAGTTCATCATCACATATCCTTTCTTGGGATACCTCGGCAGCCTCGCCTAATAAACTAGCATCAAATGCTTCTTCACCTAACAATTGAAAAAAAATAAGCAAATTAAGATATTAAATAGCATTAAATTAATTTAAAATAAACTACTAAGTTACATTATGCATTGACATGTTTATTACAAACATAATAGACTGCACTAACCTTCCATATTAGTTAGAGATGTTGCAAAAGAGGCACCAGTTGCTTTAGCAATACGTTTCAAGTCTGATTTTTTAACTCTCCTTACCACCATCGCGTTTGCTTCGACGAAATACTGAATTCAATAAAAAATTGTTATTTACAAATAAAAAAAGTCAACATTAATCAATTTATAAGCTAAATAATGTCTGTATTACTTTCATGTAAATGTCATCAATGCCTCCGCTCAAAAGTACTACATTGGTGCCAACACTAAGAATTTTCTGAATCCTGTCTTTTGTTATGTCAGCCTCTCTATCTCTGATTGCTTCCAACTGATTAGGATCTTCTACCAGAACCTTTATTTGTAAACAAAATTATATACATTTCATAAAATGAATTCACAAACATAAAAGAATGGGTGATGATAATAATACTTACTTCAACACCTAATTTCATTTTCGTCTTTTGTAAAGAGAAATCAAGGCAGGCAATTTTAGCATTTTCTACTCGCTTTGTCATTCCTTCAAATAAAAATTGTATTTACAGAAAATTTATAAAGAATTTTTTATGATTAATATAATTTTATCATAAATAAATTCAAAGTTAATTATAATATTATAGGTGGAATAATCAGGAATCAGTCATTTTTTAAAAAATTTTAATTTTGCCAACGTTTCGGCTCAAGCTTGTGAGCCATCATCAGGGCTACAAACATTAGAACAAAAGAGACATATTAATATGATAATGAAAATTTTCTTTTGAATGTAGTGACAATGAAAACATTTGAAATAAAACAGAAAATATACCAACATACTTAAATATTATAGATATAAATAATGATAATATGATGCATAATCTGATGATGATAAGCATAAAAAATTTTTTTTTTACAAAACTTAAGACTTTAATATAGAAGTTAAAAAAAAAATTTATATATAAACGTACCATTACTGAGATAAGATAAGCTGTAGTATTTACACTTAAAGGGGAAAACCTTCAGGGTTTTTACATGAACCCCTCCCCATACTACCTATGTTTATGGTTTTCCTCAGTTTATGCTTGGACATGGCTCAGTAATGGTACGTTTATACATAAATTTTTTTTACTTCTATATTAAAGTCTAAAGTTTTGTAAAAAAAAATTTTTTTTATGCTTATCATCATCAGATTACGCATCATATTATCATTATTTGTATCTATAATATTTAAGTATGTTGGTATATTTTCTGTTTTATTTCAAATGTTTTCTTTGTCACTACATTCAAAAGAAAATTTTTATTATCATATTAATATGTATCTCTTTTGTTCTGATGTTTGTAGCCCTGATGATGGCTCACAAGCTTGAGCCGAAACGTTGACAAAATTAAAATTTTCAAAAAATGATTGATTTTTATACCTATAATAGTTTCTACAGTCGACTATACATCCTTAATTTAATTATAATAAATAACATTTTTAATGTAAAAAAATATTGGGAACATTAATCTACTAAACTAAATCAAGTAGTAATATATTCATATGAAGTAATTTTTGCAATAATAAATGAAAAATGCAATTTTAAAATATTCAAATTTTATGTACAGAAACCAAAGTTATTTCAGCTAAAAATAATATTAACGTTTGGGACTATTAATGATTAATTAAGTGATATTTTAAAAATACAATACAAATTACAAGAACTTCTTTCCCAATTTCACTTTATTTTGATTATTACTTTTAAGTCTATTAAAATATACAGAAAGAAAAAGTATTGCAATCGCAAACATTTTAAACCTATTTTCTTGTATGGTCCTCCCTCCCCCCCAAAAAATTGTTCTTTGAAGCTGAAATTACATATTTAAGGTAGGTCTATATCATATTGGGTTGATGCAAAATTAATGCAGGTTTTTAGTAGGTATTGTAAATACGCCATATCTTTACTTTAACCATATATATTTAATCAAAATAATTTCCATCTGAATCAATGCACTTTTGCCAATGTTCAACAAGCTTTCTTATTCCACCAGAAAAAAAATCCGAATCCCTGGACTCAATGAAATCACAAAAAGAATTTTCAATGTCGTCCTGGTTTTGAAAATTTTTCTCCCTCAAAAAGTTGTCCAGATGCCTGAAAAAGTGGAAGTCTGTAGGAGAGAGGTCAGGTGAATAAGGCGGATGTTGGAGAACTTCGTAGCCCAACTCGTGCAGTCGTCGAAGCGTTGGTTGTGCAACGTGTGGTCTGGCGTTATCGTGGAGCAGGATCGGCCCCTTCCGATTCATCAATGCTGGGCAAAGACGTTGCAATTTTTGATTCATGCTGTCAATTTCTTGACAGTACTTGTCAGCAGTTATAGTCTCACCTCGATTGAGAAAGCTGTAGTAAATAACACCAGCATTATACCACCAAACTGTGACCATAACCTTTTTTGGGTGCAGGTTGGGCTTCGGGAAAGGTTTTGGTTGTTCATCTTTGCCCAGCCATTGGCTAGAACGCCTTCTGTTGTCGTATAAGATCCATTTTTCATCGCACGTCACAATGCGATCGAGAAATGGATCATTTTTATTGCGTGTCACAAGCATGGAGCAGATTTCAAAGCGGCGATTTTTTTGGTGGTCGTAATTGGTGTGGCACCCACTTGGCCAACTTTTTTACCTTACCAATTGCTTCCAAGTGGTGTACAACTGTGGATTGGTTCACACCGAGTTCCGCCGCCATTTCTCATGTGGTTTTGGTTGGGTCTTCTTCCACTTTTGACCTCAGCTGGTCGTTGTCCAGAGCAAGATGACAGCCCCGACCTTCCTTGTCTTCGAGGTCGAAATCTCCTCTGCGAAACTTCTGAAACCAACGCTGCACCGTGCACTCATTAATAGCCCCCTGGCCCCACACTTCATTAATATTACGAGCCGTTTGCGCAGCGCTGCGCCCTAATTTAAATTCGTAAAAATAAATTTGACGAAAATCGCACTTTGACATTTTTGATTCAAGACCTTTGAACACACTGAACAAAACGATTTTACTAAACAAATTCATGGTGAAAGAGAAGGTATTAGATAAGGTTTGTTTTGGTATAATAATGATCAATGTTAGGATTAGCTTTGTTTACACAATTGGAATTAAGATATTGCAATAGAGGAAACCTGCATTAATTTCGCATCAGCCTGATAGATATTAAACTATCTCTCAGCTGTTTGATTATTTATTCATTTAATATCACTTTATGCAGCTGTGGTTAATTGGACAATGCTACAATGAGAGTCCTAAATTTTGTTTGTCCGCATATAATTAGGATAAGGATCTTTAACGAGTACCTGACATCGCACAGGCTTGGGACCACCTTTTTACGTTCACTATCTCTCAGTGTTAACAGTAGTAGCAATTGATGTTTAATAAAACTTGACATTAAAATAAAATTAAGCATAATGTAACTTAAAATATTACCCATTGATGCGACTGTGCAGTTGAGGGCATATCCATTGACCAATATACTTTCTTTAGCTGATCCCCCATGGGCTTTCAAAATGTTGATAGCTTTAATAGGATAAGAAGCTTTCCCTTTGCTGTCATTAACTTTTACAGCCTGTGCAGCTTCAACAACCATTGATGCAAAGAAGTCATCATCACTATTGATGGAGTAAAGGATTTTTTTTTTTTTTTTTTTTTTTTTTTAGAATTTTAAAAACAAACCTAAAATAGTCATACATTTCCAAAAAAAAACAATTATTTTTATAGATAATTTTTCTCTCAGGACATTTCGAGGATTTTGTGTCCTCTTCAGCATACATAATTATTGACTAGTTCTTTTAAACTTGAAATATATGTTAACGTAAATATTAATAATTAAATAGGCTAAAGAGGAGGATGTAGAATCCTCAAAATGTTCAAAGGAAAAAATAATAATCAATACAGACATTTAAATTGAACATACAAAATGAAAGCTCAAAAAATGTGAACTAATTATAAAACGAGATTCAAAGGATACATTCCAATAACTTTACTGGACAAGGATGTCTTTGCAATATTAATGATAGAATCTTTTCCCAGTTCATCAACACTGACACATAGGTGTTCTTGAATATATTTCTGAGCTTCCCTGTAAGAACATAATTTAATATAAAATAATTTAAAGTTCCTTTTACATAAAACATACAATGTACAATCATTATATACATAACATACATGTTTCTTTTGTATCATAGAAATATAAAAAAAAAAATTCTATACCAATAGAAAAAAACGAATAGATGCATACTCAATAATCATTAAATTTATTTTAACTTTTTTTTTTTTAATTATGCCTTTCCATTTCGTCTTCCGCCATAAGGGATCTGGCAGCCCAATATCACTCCAATCTGGATGGAGTTTGACCTCTTATTTTTTGTAATCAGGGACATACTTCTAGATGCGCTGCATCCATTTCACTATTTGCATGACAAAGGCAGCAAAGTGTAGACTCTACCATTCCGATCCGATGCAAGTGTTTCGCGAGGTAGTCATGGCCAGTAATCATTCGGAACTGTGCAACAACATCTTTTCTCCTCAAATCTAATGGTATCCGTTCTTCTTCTATAAGGAGTTTGGCCCAGTGTTTGTTGAACGAACTGAGCCTTTGGGAATCCGTTAGTTAAGCATGATAACTCTTAACTTCATCTCTAGCTCTACGATAGGAAATTCGATTGTCCAACTGTTCTGAAAAGCTGCACCTTCTTTTGCAAGCTTGTCGGCTACTTCATTTCCATGGATGTCACAGTGGCCGGTTACCCATTAGAAAACCACCTGCCTACCTTGTTGAAGCAGCTGTTCAATTTTTAATTGGCAGTTCACAACGTCATTTTCTTGAGATGGATTTGCCTGCGTAGCTGCTATGATGACCGCCTGTGAATCCACAAACAAGACAATTCTCTTTGCATCTATATTTATGAGAGCTGCAAAGCTAGTAATATAGCACGAATTTCGCTATCGAAATTTCTAGACCATTTTCCTACCGGCTTCGAGATTTGAAATAAATGAGAGTACACGCCTGCTCCTCCATTGTATTAGGTTGTGTCACATGAAATGTCCGTTTTCGAGGTAAAGGATTTTTATTAAACATATGATATGAAAACAAGATAATTTTATTCGACACATTTTTCCCAACATGACACCAACTTTTTAATCCCCGAACTGATGAACTCTGAGCTTTGAAGTGAAACAAAATTTAAAAACGCACTTTTCACTTGATCATCATTTTCAAAAAGTTTTCCTTTGACGAAGTTGTCTAAATTCCTGAACATGTGGTAACCTGTTGGAGACAAGTCGGGAGAATATGGTGGGTGCGGAAGAACTTCGTAGCCTAGTTCTTTCAATTTTTGCACGGTATGTTTTGAAACATGGGGTCTAGCTGCAGCTCACTGTTTGGTAGGGGTTTCATTCTACTGTATTTTTGAGAACATCGTTGTCTATTACGGACGGAGGTCTTCCTCGGGGCAAGTTTTCCAAGTTGGTGTCCCCAGCTGAAAACTTAGCAAACCAACAGCGAATGGTCCGTTCATCAACATTCCCTTTCCCAAACGCCTTGCAAATATTTCTAGCGGCCTCTGCTGCTGAATGGCTGAGTTTAAACTCGACAAAAATATTACTCGAAAATCACGTGTTTCCATGTTCATATTTGGAGGTATACAAAAAAGTTGGTAATTGATTGGGAAGCTAATGTTTATAATACAAAGGTAGAGGATTAGTAACTGTTTACTTTAAATATGTAAACATTTGGAAGAAAACAACAGAGACCTGCAAAATCCTTTATGTATTTCAGAAACTATAAAAACGGACATTTCAAGTGAAACAACCCAATAATTTGCATGTTCTGTTGAACCATCGGTGAAGACATGGAGCCAGGGAGGGCTGGGATAACGCTGTTATGGTTTCGAGTGTCAAGGATCTTGGTTCCTCACGTATAGCTTCTTCTTTTTTAATTTGTCTAATGAGATCAAGGTGATGAGATGCTGTCTTTAGAGGAATCGTGGGTGGCAGTAGAGAAAGTTTTTCTCTTGTAGCAGGCATTAAGCCTGTTTTTTCTCTAAGGCTTTTAAAATATTTTTAACTAAATGAAATAATGTACAATAAATATAATATTGATTGCTAAAATAAATACTAGTTTTTTTAATTTTTTATATCACATAAAACTTACTTGCAGGCAAGTCTGTAACCACTGATGATAGAAGTTGGGTGAATATTCTGTTTGACTAATTCATCAGCATTCCTAAGAAGTTCTGCTGCAATAATTACCTGCAACAGAATTTTTTTTAAGTCACTGTTAAAAGTACCAAAGAAAGTTATACAGATAGGCTTATATAATAAGCATATTATTATTAAAAGTATCTTGATAATAATACAATAAATTATCCTTAAAAATGCCAATGAGAATTTATCAGTTTGAAACATACTACAGAAGTTGTTCCATCGCCGATCTCCTCATCTTGAAGTTGAGCTAGATCAACAAGGACTCTTGCAGCGGGATGATCTACTTCAAGTAATCGTAGGATAGTTGCTCCATCATTAGTAACAGTGACATCCTAAAAACATAATTATATTTTAAAAGATTGAACAATATTTCTTAATTTTAAAAAGTAAAACATTCATAGCATAAAAATAATATAGAATAAACAACAGGTTGAAAAATGGGGAAGATGATATTCTAAGTATGAACAAGCCTCCTCACTTTCTTAAAGTTTGATCTTTTAGAGCAGGCTTCCTCACATTCTTAATATAGTTAAATATCAATTTATGAAATTATATACTTTGATGTATACAAATAATGTTATATAAATATTATATATAGTAATCTTAAAATAAAATTGTTTACCCCAATATCGTCTACCAGCATTTTATCCAATCCAAGAGGTCCCAAAGAGCTTTTGACAATGTTTGCAATGGAGCATGCAGCCATAACTATAAATAATTGAGAAAAAAGGTTAATAAAACGAAAAAATTATAGATATTTTAAGGTAACATAAATTTTCAAATAAATTGTTTAAAAAAATCAATATACTAAATCTAATTATTGCCTGTTAGAAACATAAAATAAAACACATAACAACATAAATCTCCGAAAATTAGTGAGTAAGCAAACTTCTTTAAGTGGTTTTTGTGAGCTAACACTAGCTATGATTAAGTTATTACAAGTTTAGTACCTTTGCGAACTGTATTAATTAAAATTATAATCTGAACATACTAATTATAATTTAACAAACCGTACCTCATGGCTTTGCTCGCTAATTCCATTTTTATAGATATACATACATAGGTATGCGTTTATGGTAAAAGTAACTTAAACACATATAACTTTGCTATCAGTCAGTTATTTACTCCTCCAAATATTATATAAATATGTGCACCGAATTAAATTATTAATTATTCTCACATCTTAATTTATATACTATCAAATTCATAGCAGCACTTTTGAAGAGTTAGGCATGCTCATAGTAAATCAGTATGGTTCAACTTTCAAGCATAATCGTTGCATATTGTCACAATTTGTTTGGAACATGAATGCAAATTTTTTCCAAAACATAGATGAAAGCTCCCACCTTAAATATCCGTGTTCATAGATTATAGAAATACATTGTTCTTAAAATGAAACATTTTTTAACCTGTTGAAATTATTTTTAATAAACCAATAAGAATGAAACATGTGTCGATGGTACACACGAAACATAGATACGATACTCAATATGCTGAAATATATTTGTTATAAATTATTACATATTACATTGACTAATACTAGTCAGATTAAGACTATTTGGTTTCCAAGTGGTTAGAAATTCGATTCATCGATTCATTAGAATTCCGTCATTTAAATGAGTACTTAAAATTTTTCAGGAGATGCATTGTTTTTTAGTTATTCGAAAACCAATTTAGTTTTAAGTTTTGGAAATATATTTTTTTTTTACCACTCAGAGCAGAATTTTTCCAAACCCAGCCTTATTGCACATCTAGACGGTAAGGCAAAGCTTCAGGAAAAATTTCAGCTTCAAAACCTTTGCCGTTTTTGAGATACTGCGATGACCAGAGAATCAAGTGAAATGGCACTTTCTATTATAAATACAGATAAATAACGATAAGTTTTGTTATAACATCAAATCAGAAACATATCTTACTGTACTTATAATTTGTATATTATGATTGATTTTCATATCTTAACTGGATTATTTTAAAGTATCTTATAACTTTTAAAGTTTCTAATTATAACATCCATAAAGTTAAAAGGTTAATTTCAGGTCAGTAATAATGACACTTATTAATCGATGCTTACAAAGGTCAGACATAGAACATGTTCTTCAATATATAAAAAGCAGTCTCAAGTGATTACAAACTATTATTCATTATTAAATAATAGTTAATAAATTAATCACTAATGATACATTTAGAGATATCATTATAATAATGCCTAGGAAAATATGTTGTGTTCAGGCATCTGTTACTAAACAGTAAATATTTAATAAATAAAGTATAGTTTGAATCATCTTTAATAAATTAAATTCTAAAAATTAAACATACGCAATACATTTCTAGTTTCTCTAAATTAACAATCCTTCTAATCCCTCTCTAGAATATTAAATTAAAATCATGACTGACCAGTAAAATAATAAAAGAAACAGAGTGGGCGGGTTAACCTAATACAAGCGTATTCAATGGGGAAAAAAAAGAATTGTTTTGCATGATATACTACATATGTATGAATGCAGTATATAAATAAATAAAAGATCCTGCGTCTATTATAGTACTAATATGTAATGTCAAGAAATGCGTAGGTAAGCTATATGAATACAGAATTGTTATTGTTTACAATGTAATATCTAATTGGAAATCTTGATAATAAAATGAAGGTCTTAAGATAAGAGGACTTAAGTGCAGCTTGAAATGAAATTTAAACAAAGCTACACGCTATAATTAATCATTAAGGGGACAAGTAAACACTCATGGTTAATGTGTAACTAACAACAATAATTAAAAGTTTGAAAGATAGTATTTGGTCATTTTATTAAACTTTTTATAGTTATGAGCTCGAATATTCGTATGAATGCAAAAATCTCCAAGTACTTTCTTCAAGAGGAGAAAAATAAATCCCACATGGGTCTTGCCTAACCTTTTCCCAGTTAGTTTTATAACCAAGAAAATTACTTTAAAGTTGTAAATATACCATTTTGAGTTCTGACTGGAGCTCCCGAGGTTCTCGTGCCCCCAACAGATAATGGAACGCCTAAAGTTGACATTATTTGTAAATTCAATTGGAAAAACTTGACATAAACTTAGTACGAGTGCCGACAATAGCTGAGACTGTTTAATATCGATACAATGTATTACTAAGTTAGTATCGATTATCTATTATTAATAATGAAAAACACTTTCTGAGCTTAATAAACTTTTCGTATGAAATTATTAACCCCAAATAATTCATAAAAACAAATGAAATAATAATTATTAAAAATTCTAGTAAAAAATATGTATGTAGTCCATAGAAGTATAAGATGACAAACACCAAGAAATTCCTCATTTACACCTTTACCATGAAATATTTAAATGTAATATTTCTTATTTTGTTAGAATTCAGTTTAACGGATTCGTGTATATTTTTTAAAGGAAAGGGGGCTCGGTGGAGCTGGATTCCATAAAATGCTGCTATACAGGAAGGCAGGTGATTGACGAAAGCGTGGGAGGCATTGACTGCGTAGGTTGGACGATTTCGTGGCATACTTGAAGGCTGATGGAGGTCGGGGTTCTTTTTGTACTGCAGTGTCAGCTTGTGAATGAGAGATTTTTATTTTATTTTTTATGATATTGTTCAACCTCTATTTAACTAGGGCTACAATTTGCTGCCAGCATTACTCACTGAGGTTATTCTTAATATTTAGTTAATGGTCTCCCAGGTAGTATTTTATAAATTATAAATGTCAACACAACGCCTATAGAAAGAGTTAGAAAGTTCGTTTCGTGCTACCTATTTCTCCCTTTATAGTTTAAGTATTCTTTATTACCGTTACCTATGTTTTTCGTTGACATAAGCAAACAAACGTTCAATGAAATATTTTCAAGATCAACTTTTTATATTACACAAGGCTATCAGTTCAAGAACCACGAAAGAAAAGAATAATACTACAATGCATCCGATGCCAGCAGTATGGCCACACGAAAACCTACTGCAATCACCAACCTAAATGTTTCAGATGCGGCCAAAATCATATAAGTACTACGTGCGAGAAGACCCGGGACTCACCAGCCACCTGTGCAAACTGTCAAGGAGCGCATCCTGCCAACTACAGGGGGTGCGAGGCCTTAAAGGCTCTCAGAACTGCTCGAAATTCTCGACATCAACCCCAACGCACGCTCAACCAGCCGTACCATAAGGACCGAATCCCTCAGCCAACCCAGTAAATACAAGGCACGAACAGACTTTAACTTCATCTGTAGGAAAGACATCAGCAGCTACCAGGAACGAGTTTTCTCGCCTCTGAAGGAAGACATCGGCAATCACCACAGTAGTATTCACCATTAGTAGAAGGAAGACAACAATTTAATGTAGGTATGTGAGGTATGAAACAGGGCATTGATCAGCAGGCGCCTTCTGTTGAAAATGTCTCGCCTCAATTATAAAATTTATTATTCGGACTAAGCAACCTTATCCAACCCATCATTGGCCTTTTACAACATCTCTCAGAAGTCACACAAACCTACACCCCGGTTTATGGCCAGTAAACTTTTAACAGTGGGTTCATTGTCCATTCTTCTATGGTGCGCTAACAGACTACTACAACATAAAACCGAACTAGACCTGCACTTACATGAAAAACGTATTCACATTGCTTCTATAACTGAAACAAATCTAACCTCTCGTAATAAGATCTAAATCCTCGATCTACAACACTTCACATGGTGGAACAGCACTCATCATAAAAACAACATTGAAACACCACTCCATACTCTTACTTATTATGCCACAAATTCAAGCTAATGCAATAACTTTGCACACAACACAAAACGCAATAACATTTGCAGGGGTGTATTGCCCACCTCAGTATTCACTTACTTCTGTTATATTTAGCGATTTCTTTGAAAACTGTGAAGATGTTTTATTGCCGGAGGTGATAATAATGCTAAGCATCAGGTAAGGGGTTCACGATTGTGCACTCCAATGGGAAGAAATTTGCTGTCCGCTCTCCATAAACTTTCTTTAAACACTTAAATTCACCGACTAGCTGGCCTACATCGAGACCAAAGACACCAGACTTACTCGATTTTTTCATTACTAAAGGACGCAGACCATACATCACATCATCAGATCTAGCTCTGATCATTCCCTTATACATCTAGTGCTCTTAGACGAACCATGCCTACAGGAATCTTATACGAGGAAAAATAGACTGGGATTTATACCAATCAAATTTAATTGAAAAGCTTTCATTTCCTCTCTAATAAAAACTGAAAAAGAAATTGATGATCTGTCGAAGTACTAAGGAAGAGTATTCAGGAATCTGCATGGGTATCCTCAGTACCTAGAAAAAGAAGAGTATCCAGCGAGATTACCCGCAGTACATGAGGGATCTGATCAAGGATAAGAGAAGAGCTCGTAAGTATGGCAGACAAACAGACTATCATCTGACAAACAAACTTATATCCGAATAAATAACAACTAAAACGACAAATACAGAAACTTTAAGCATAAACTATGATATATTTTTGAAAATCTCAAACTGACGATGGAAGGGATGGCTCCAGGGCTGTGTGGGACAGTGAAAAATCTGAACTTTTTGCCAATCATCTGTTGACAGTATTTACACACCATACAGACTACCCAGACAGTGAACACGAAAATTCTGAACAGGACATACTAGAACACTTATACCATTATTCTTACAACAAAAGCTTTCAAACTATCTGAAGTCCTTCTTGAGATAAAGAAGCTACCCAAAAGAAAAGCATCTGGACATGACGTATCACTGCTGAGCTACTCCACATATGCCCGGAAAAGCTATAGTCTTTTTAACAACCATCTTCAACTCCATTCTTAAAAAAAAAAAAACAAAATCGTGCCATAAACCAAAAGTCTGGCTCAGTACATATAGAGCATGGGTAAGGTGTTTAGGGCGATTCAGTTATACGCGCAGTACATATAGAGATTCGTACTGTTTCTAGACCAACGGCCGTGCAATGAGGTGATTCAGCCGAGATCAGCTCAGCCGCCAGGTTTTTTTCCCATTTTTGGGTACCCACTTTATAGAGGGTGGGTCTGCCCCAGGAGGGTCTCCATACCCTAGGGTCCCCCCCCGGCTGAAATAACAGAATAAATAATATTTTGTCATAACCGGGATTCGAACCCAAGACCCGAAGCACAGTAGACCAGCGCTCTATCCACTGACCAGCCGCTCCCCAACTCCATACTAACACAATTCCCATTACAGTGGAAATACTCCTATATACTGATGGTTCAAAAACCTAACAAGGACAATAAAAACCCAACCTCATACTGACCCATCATTTACTTCCAGTATGCTCTAAAATTTTTGAAAAAACTAATTTACAAGCGTTTAATCAACATACATGATGATGAATAAATATTACCCGAACATCAATTTGGATTCCGATCTAAACACTCTACCATACACCAAATTACACAGAGTCTCATATTTTCATATCTCATACTTCTTTCATTTCTATCTGATAGATATTCTCAGTCTGAGGTCTCTTCTATCCTACCAATCAAGGCCGTGTCCCTCAGGGGTCAATTCTTTCACCGTTACTATACATTATATACACACATGATATAGCAATCTGTCCAAACACAATACTAGCAACTTATGCTGACGACACAGCTGTTATTACAATATATGCAGATATCACTCAGGCTTCACGACTCTCAAACATTACTTACTACAGCTACAGGACTATTTAAAACAATGGAAGATAAAACTGAACAATGAAAAATCTCAACACATTACCTTCACTCTCAAACATGATACCTGTTTGACCGCACTACGACACAGCGTTTGTACAAAAATATGAGATTCACTCATGCTTCAAGACTTAAACATTGTACTCTATTCTTCATAAACGATCCACACTGAAAATTATACAACTGAATACTTATACCTACCTTTTAAAACCATTATGGACATATGCATCTCAAATTTTCGGAAAAGCTAAAAAGCCTCACAATAAAAAAATACAGACTTTTCAATCGAAAACGTTGAGACTGATAACAAGCTCCCCTGGTAGGTCAGTAACAAAAAATTATATACAGACCTACATAAACCTACTGTTCAAGACTACATTCATACTTCATATAAGAGATTCCATGAAAACTTCATGGAGATTACGATTACAACATACTCATTCAAAACATGGTGACAACGGACATGTCGGAACTCTCCAGGGGAAGGCTGAAAAGGAACTGGTTAAGGATCTCCTTGTTTAAAATTTATGATTTTCACGTTAGGAGGACACACCGCTGGGTACTGAACCCCCTCATGCTTAACATGCCAGCTCTTACATAATATACAGCGATCTGCTTATTGTCTGGAAAAAGTGACAGGTGTATATCATAATAAATAAATAAAAAAAATATTCTTTACATTTTTCCAACCAAATTCAGTCTCTCTCACTTCCACCGCAGTATAGCAGGTAGTCTTTTTTTTTTTTTGAACATTCCCATTCCTAAACATTGTACTTTTGAAGATCTACTATATCAAAATTGTATTCAGTGCACTCTTGTCTAAGCTCATCAAAGGCACCATGTATAAAGAGCATGATGATGTGAGGACATTCAATGTTACAAATCTATGTGTTATTGAGTCCATTTGATGTAATTCGGGTCTTGCTGTAAGTTGCTCCGAAATCCGAGGCATCTTTGTTAAGTTTTCATAACGATAGAGTTTTGACTCTAATGTAGACGGGAATGTTTAGCTCCATGCCAGAACTCTCATCTTCTATTCCAGACTTGGGATCGCTGGGTCACTGTGAAGAAACTTTCACAGGCAGAGTCTTATAATACAGTTCGAACATTGGCCCAAACAAGGACTAGACAAGGGATGCATTGGTGTGCCTCCTGTTTAATTAGGGGTAAGAAAAAGTAGTGAGAGAAACAGGTATCCAGAATAATGGCGCCATATTTAATAGATTGGTCCAACTGCTCGGTTATGCGGGCACTTAAAAGGGTCCGTTTGCACCTTTTTGATTATAATCATATTCAAAATCAGGACTAGTCACCAGAAGAAAGTGAAACTTTAGAAGAGTTTGTCTATATTTAAATATAATTTCTTTGCCAAACAGCACTAGTAATTAAGGATTAATTATTACATTTTAGAAAACATTTAATATTAATTCTGAAAGTGAAATAAATCAATTTTTCATATGTTCAAGTAAGTCAAAAGTCTAAGGGAAAAAAATGTTAAGAATTTGAAAAGGTATATAAAAAAAAAATTCTAACTTCTATTTGGTGAAATCCTTGAATAAATACATCGTTATGAGCAATAAGCTTGTGTATATATTGGAAAAATAATTAATATACAACATTGAATAATAAATAAAAATGTATTTAAAAAAAATTATAACAAATTTTATTATTGCTTAACAAATAACATTAGAGAAATCATAAAATGTTGAAAATGTTAGATCACAACAAATTTCAAGCACTTTTAGTAAGTGAATTAATAAAGACTAATTATTTTAAATTAATTTTAAGGACATAATATATTATTACTAATATATTGTAATAAAAATCAAGAATTAATTAATGTTATGAAAAAAAATCTAAGACCAGTTCGAAAACATTTATCTTAGATCCTCACCATAAAACATCATTCTTATTACTATATAAAATGAATGTTAATATAAGAGAACAATTTTTTAACAAAGGTAGAGAGAACTGTATGATTTTTTTTTTAAATTTTAATAACTATAAATTCTTTAACACACATGTAAAAATAAATATAACATACAATAGTTAACATTTTGATTGGCATTTTACTTTTCTCACCCCATTCAATAAAAAAATAAATAAAATAATAACATATACATAAATAAAAATGATTTACTTATTAAAGCAATTTAAAGGAAAATACATCAATTATAATTTTCATTGGCACTATTTTACCACACTCTAACCTCGATAATCTGAAAAATACTGGCCGAAAAGTTATCAAGTGATCAAATATTCTGGCCAGCTGATAGTCCCATTTAAACAATGCAAATTAAGGAAGTAAAGTTGAAAAAATACAAAACTATTATTTTTTTTTTTTTACTCTTTCCAAAATGTTCCAAGCTTGTTGCATTACTGGACATGTTTAATTCACTAACATCAGACTATCGATATTTTACAGCATAAGGAAGCACTTAAATTAACCAAATATAATCATTTATTTTCAATTAGCTTAAAGTAAATCTAAAAGAACGAACGATATTAGTACAAACACCTTAACAAACTGTAAATCACAGACCTTTACCGCAGCAATATTCATTACCACACTTAACACTACCTTGTTACTTATAAAACTAAGTTTTGAATAATATAGACAAGATAATATGCAATTCCCATTAATAGTAATCTCACTAATATAGCCTTTTAAAGACTAATAAAAACATAAACACCTAATGCTAATTGTGCAATTTATATATCAATTTATATAAAGAAAAGTATAAGGAATAACGAAAACACATTTCAGTAAGATAAGGTTTTCTGAAATACCTTTAAGAAAAAAAAAAAAAAAAAAAAAAAAAAGAATAAGCAAATAGTTATGAGCAAATAATTATAGTATTTTTTTTTTTAATGTAGTTTCAGGAAATGGTTACATAATTGAGACGTTGATTTCCAAAAGGTACTAAAGGACATTTTTTTACATATTTGTATTCTCATCATTTAGTTTTATCTAAATATTCTATTTGATGTTATCTAATGAATTCTCAAGTCCTTAAAAAACGCGATTTAGAAATGCAGTCATTTTCTAAAAGTACTAATTATGCATTTATTTTCATTCCAAATCATTCTATAAAAATTCATTTCATAACTTTTATATGATGTTATTATTATAGTAAAAAAATAATTCTAAATTTTAAGGCAAAAAGACCCAAATTAGCTAGTTTAATAATATAGTAATGAGAGATTTTCGCGCTTCCTGTAAAATTTCCTCGAGTGGATATAGTACCTTTTGGAAATCAACATCTCAATTGTTATAATCACATTAAAAAAAATTAATGGCGAACAATCATTAAAAGTTTTCAGGTGAAAGGAATGTGGAATTTTTATTTGACTATTTGGTCTTCTAGATGCAATATTAGCAAGTTAGTTCTTTTTTTAATCATGAGGATAAAGGCAATCATATTTATTTTTAGTTTTAGAGGTTTAACATTAGTTAATACATTAATACTCTACAATAATTCTAATCCTGATTTCTAGATTAAGGTAAAATCCAGTTTAAATATAAATTACAAAGAGCTATCGATTTTTCCAATGATAGAGATTCATTAAAAAATTAAAGTAAATAAAATTATAGATTTTAGAACTTATAGTTGCTTATAATTAACTAAACTGGTTTAATTAAATGAAAAAAAAAATGGATAGATTTCATAACCAAGTTTAAAAAATTTTTTTTATACAGTAGACTCCCTTGAAAATTACCCAATCAACCAGCATCATTCACCATTGTATTCCATGAATTAAATTACCTCTTACAATGCTTACAGATTATATAAAAATATTATACATTTTTCTCAGATTCTTTTATTATTATTATACCTAGATCTTCAACCATCATAAGAAAATTATTACTTCTCCCACAAACATTCACATTTTCGTACTCCAGATCATAATCATTCTTCAATATAGAAAATTCAAAGTATCCACTGATATGTGTAAAAATTTAAGGAAACTCAAGAGCGTGAACTGTAAAATTCGAAGTATCTATTTATAGGAATAAATTATTTTTGGTCAGCTTCTGATAATATTCATAATGGACTTGATTATAAATTTGTACATTGTATCCCCAAAATGAAATTTTTCTGAAAGCACATACTGATCATTGAAAAAAAAAAAACACACCTGTACCTCTTAACACCCATGGTAGGGTTCTAGGTTCAGTAAATATAGAGATTCGTACTGTTTTTAGTCCAAACTGGAGGCTCAACCCATTGCCAAAAATATAAAAAACCTGACAGTTAATTTGTTTAATTTCTAATTATTCAAAATATCTGACTGAGACTTTTCTTAAAAATACTTTTCATGGTTATATTATGAATAATAAATTATAAGGGAAGAAACCATATATTTGAATTAGTAATAAGATGTGGAAAGTCATATTCTTCCATATAACGGCATTATTTAAACTATATACAATCGCAACGAACTTACCACAGTTTTTTCTTCTCTCCAAGATTATGCCAAGCATATTATACCAATTTACCCATTAGTTCATTGGCCAACAATAACTCAATATCTTGGTTCATCGTTATATAATGTTATACTGGGTTAAAACTAGATAGACTCTTCCTGCTACTATATCTTAGAATTTTTTCCCCTTAATCCCAGTTTTTAAAATGTTTTGTATACTGTAAACATAGTGTTTAAACATATATTTAAAACGTTTGTAACACCTTAACAAGAATGCTGTTCATATTCTCCATACATATATACGCATTAAAAACAGAAATTACACTCTTGAATACATGGTAAAGTACCAAAAAAATTGTATAAGATTTTGAAATAAATAAATTTCAGACGTAAAAGAAATGTTTATTATTTCCTTGTTTATTATTATTAGTTCTTAGCTTTCTATTCCTGATAATATATATAAGTTTGTGTTGTTCTTAGGTTTCAGTCAATGAATAAACAATTTTATCTATGGGACGTTTCGAGAATTTATTGTTCTCATAATCATGCCTTAACAATGGAAAAAAAAACAGAACATTAATATTATTATACAATCATTAATATATGATGTTATTGTTAGAGATATAAAGAAGAGTACATTGAACAATGAATAATCATACAGTAGGTACATAGATATTTTAAATTAGGATTTACATTAAAGATATTATTATAAAATTACTTACAATTTTGGACAATATCTTGGTTCATTAAGACACTATTTAGTCCAAAATTGTAAGCAATTTTATAATAATATCTTTAATGTAAATCCTAATTTAAAATATCTATGTACCTACTGTATGATTAATCATTGTTCAATGTACTCTTCTTTATATCTCTAACAATAACATCATATATTAATTATTGTATAATAACATTAATGTTCTGTTTTTTTTCCAATGTTAAGGCATGATTATGAGAACAATAAATTCTCGAAACGTCACATAGATAAAATTGTTTATTCATTGACTGAAACCTAAGAACAACACAAACTTAAATTATTAACAGTCGAGAACTGATCAAACAAATATATATATATATATATATATAGATATATATATATATATATATCTTTTTTTTTTTTTTTTTAATTAATTATTTCTATTTCTGGAAAGTGAGCCCATTCTGATATCTGACAAGAAAGAGTCTACAGTTTTCACATAAATTTTTCTCAAAATTAAATTAAGGACAGTATGTAAAGATAAAAATGTTAATTCTGGATGCACAAACATATACATAATTGATAATACTAGTATATTAATACTAAGGAAAAGGATCTTAAAAGTAAACCAAGAGAATCGGTTTTTAATACTAAGATTTAAAAAAAAAAAAAAAATTAGTAGTAAAAAATGATGAACCAAATCATCAAAATATATCCATCAGTGGCCCTAAAAATGACAATCTCACTTAATTGTTAGTGAAATAGAAAAAAAAAAGGGAGAACCAACAGAAGAATGAAGCATCATTTCTATGTCACAACATCATCTTCCTTCTTAAAATGTTTTATTCCATCCTCTAGAAGCATGGTTTTAAAATATTTGCCAAAAATCCTGAACATATACTGCTCTTTATTTATTGGACATATGCCTTCCATAAAGCCGATATGTCCTCCTCTCGAAGTCACAACGATACAAATATTATCCATTTTATATGCTTCATCTAGTGGGATTCCTAGAACCATTAATAAAATCGTGTGAGACATGTTAAAATTTATTTTTCAATGTTTTAATGCAATAAATCTTAGGTGGGTATATTTTGTTTATTATTTTACAAAAACTATAAACTTTATAGATGATGAATTGTAGTTAAGAAGGATATCTATATCTATATATATAAATCTCGTGTCACAATGTTTGTTCGCGATAAACTCTAAAATTACTGAACCGACTATGACCAAATTTCGTAAGTATCTGTTATTTGGTCCAACTTAAAAGTTTTTATTACTATTCTAAATGGTTGAAAAATATATTTTTCTAAAAGGTAAAACAAAATTTGTTTAACTGTGGCAACACTGGTCCTAGCAACCTTCCCATATCTTCACACATATGATTATTAATTCAAATATAAGTGTGTATTGATTGTTTCTATGCGTTCTTATTTATAAAATATAAATTCACATTATAGTTTCCAGTTATAATAAAATACATATTACTATACTTTTTCAGAAAAATTATAAGTTTTCATTTGAATGACTTGCAAAGGAGTTATGATGATATACAACGGTTATGTTAAAAAGATAAGACAATGTTATTTAATAATTTGGATATGGCTACTTGGTACTGGTATGTTATTGTAACATAGAGTCAATAAAATTGATATCTGACATGGAATAATAATCTTTTACTTATTTAATCATTAACAGAGTAGCTCATTGCTATTCACCTGTATTTCTTTTATATAACCTCATTTAACATAGTCACTATAAACATCTTTCGTACTTTGTAGCAATTTTAATTTAAATTATTTTATTCAACAAATTGAATTCACCAAACCGCAAACAAAGATAAAGAAGTGTAGTTTTAGTTCTATTTTTTCAATGTGTCTAGATATTAGAAACAAGATATTTATAGATGAATTAAATTAATTATAGTAATAGGTTTAAGTTGTTTTTAAATCACTTTCCTCATCAACCGTAATTCTAACTTTAGTCTAATAAGTTGCCATTTTATTCTGTTAAATATACAATAGCAATCCAGTAGACGTAGGCATACCCAAAATTACTGAATATATTTTAGCTGTAACGTAATCGTGGTATATAGTCACGTTTGCAACATAAATGTGATTAATATACATTTATCCAACGAGTGGGAATATTTTCACTTGAAAACAACTTTGATAAATATAATTGTAAAAAATATAATTTTTATATTTCTCGAAAATTTATAAGTCTTTAATAGTGGAGTAGTTGTTGACAGTTTTGACTATATGATAAAGAAGTTGGTTGAGGGTGCAGCCACTAAGATAAAAAATAAAAGAAGTGTTTGTTTTTTTTGGTAGTTTCTTTGTTACTACATACCCAAACAACAGCTCCATCATATGCGTTTTATAGTTACTACTCATAAAAACATTTATACAAATTTAAATAATGACAAAATGAAATATTCACGAGCAAAGCCGCAGGTTACAGCTAGTAAACAATAGAACAGGTGCTGTAAATAAATTAACTTAATTATCACATTTTTTTTTAAATACTAAAAATGAAACTGTCTTTAAAATAGTAGGATATTATGATAATTTAATAAATATTTCTGCCAAGAAATGTTCTGAAATGTCGATAAAATTAATGATTTTTTTTTTTTTTTTGGACAGTGTAAATAGAGACAGTACAAAAAAAAATGTGAAATGTCAGATTTTTACCATTTTTAGTTTTTGACTAATGAATTTTTATAAAATTGACTGTTTCAAACACTTGCAGAACATTTTAGCTCTAAAAATATTTTCTCTAAATTCTCAAAATATATTCATTCTTTTAAGAAAGAGAGCTTTAATTTGACATGCTACAGTTATTTTTAAAACAAAGTTATTTTCCTCCAAGAAGGAATAAAACACTTTTTTTTTATTTTTATTTAAAAGAAATTTACAACTGTATTACAATAAAATACAATAAGTAAATGTGCTAATAGATCAAGTGGGCGTGATACAGGCATGTGAAGAAACTACCCAGTGGTAGCACTTCAAAGTTTATTCAGCTAAGTAGGTCTCGAGGCCATCGTCTTTTCAGCCGCCTAGGAAGATGATCAGGAATAGGAGATGAGAGTTTGCGGACGAGTGGGTTGGAGTGGACGGGTAATTTGGAATAAAAGGAGGAATATCTAGTTCGGGCTAGATCTGCGACTAATGGGATATTTAGGTCTTTATGAATTATTTTATTGGTGACAAAGTAAGGGGCGTTTAGGATCTTTCGGAGGATTTTGGATTGCAAGGATTGAATGCGGGAAGAATTGGATGGTTTGGTGGATCCCCATAACTCAATCCCATATGTCCAAATAGGCCTAATGATGGTTATATAAATTAATTTTTTGTAGTATGTGGAAAGTTTTGATCGTTTGTCCAGTAAGTGTTGTAGTAAGCGGTATCTACGAGCTGTCTCTTGTCGTTTCAGTCTAGTGTGAGGATTCCAAGTAAGACGTTTGTCTAGATGGAGTCCTAGGTACCGGATCTGTTCAACTGAGGTGAGTGAAATATTGTTAAAGGAAATAGTGGGACAGGCGGACATAGGTTTTCGACGAAGGGTGAAGATAATTTGATGGGATTAAGTAGGGTTGATTTTAATTCTCCACTTTTGACACCATTCTTCAATGGAAGAAATGTGGGACTGAAGGGTTTTGGAAGCAAACAGATGGGTCATTATTTACGGATAACACACAAGTGTCATCTGCGTAGGTTTGAGGACAGTACCAGGATGGGAATAAAACACAAAAATGAAATTTTGGATTTTTCTGATTGTAAATATATGTTATAAAATTATTTTGGGGAAAATTTCATTTTGTTTGTTTGTTTGTTTGGGCTTTAAGGCGTAAAACTTCAAGGTCATCAACGCCTGTGCATCTTTAATCTTTTATCGCTAAGGTAATATTAAAAAAGGAACGGTATAAATAGAAGTAAAATATAAAGAAAAATAGTAAAATGAAATAATTGTCATAAATTTAAGAAAAATACATAAATGTTAATAAAGATTTCCGAAGAAATGAAAGAAAAAAAAAAAAAAAAAAAAGTATATATATATATATATATATATAAAGAAAAATATCACTATTAATCACTGCAGATATATAATGCTAATTACGATGAGTGTTAAATTTTATTTGAAATGTTATTTATTTTTAAAAAATCAAGTATTTTTGATATTTTGGCTATATCATCACCTAGACTAATTGAAATGTCTGAAGTAAGTCCCAATGTAGTCAAACTCGAAATGTAAAAGGGGCATTCTTGAAAAATATGTTTGACCGTTAGCATATTATTGCAGTGTTGGCATTTTGGGGGTGGCTGTTTGCTGATGAGGTAGGCATGGGTTAGATTCGTATGTCCTATTCTAAGCCTAGCAATAATTACTTCCTCTCTACGGTTGGATCGATTAGATGTGGTCCAAGGTTTTACAGATTTTTTAATAATTTTGAGTTTGCTTGGTGGGCTATCATTCCACATGGATTGCCAGCTGGCTGCTACTTCCTTCTTGAGGGGAAGACTTATTTCCTGCGGCGTTAAGATGGCGGTACCTCGGCCCGGGAGAGCAAGTGCCTGTTTAGCTGCTGCGTCAGCGAGCTCGTTACCTTTAATTCCGATGTGGCTCGGCACCCATATAAAGTATACCGATTTTCCCAGATTTTCAAGCGTATTTAGGTAATTACGGATCTTGTGGATGATGGGGTGGGTAGGTACAGATTTTTTAGATCGTTTAATGAACTCAAAGAATCCGTGATTATTGCTATTGTCGTTGAGGGAATTGACATCGAAAAGTGGAGAGCTGAAGCTATTGCATGCAATTTTGTTATTTCCATGGGTACTAATATAAGAACAAATATAATGCAAAGAAATATTAATTGAAATAATATAAGGCAAAAAAAAACCTGTTATTTTCTGTCAAATTTATAAATATATTATAATATATAAACAGGGTGTTTCGTAATTACACAGCAATATTTTAGGAATGTGTTTACTAACACCAAAAACATATATCTCAAATTCATTTATTAAACAGATATCAAAGGTCAAAGATTTATTATTTATTTACTACATTAAGACTGACTGTACAAATTTTAATGTGTTTAATACTAATTAACAGATTTTAATCATGTGATAAACAAATAAACGATAAGCAATGACATTAGTTGCTTATCTGTTTGTATACTGTGGCACAGTTCAATTTATGATTGTCATAGAAGACACCATAAATTTATTCATTTTTGCAGAACAAACAGAGATGTTTTTATCTTATGGCGAGGTACGTAGAAACGGTGCTGCTGCTGTTCAAAGTAAACTTATGGTGTCTCCAATGATAATCATAAATTGAACGGTGCCCACAGTATTCACTCACAGTAAAACAAACAGAACTAGAAAAAAAGATAAGCAACTACTGTCGTTGCTTAAAGTTCATTTGTTTATCAGGTGATTAAAATCTGTTATTTGGTATTAAACATGTTAAACTTTGTACAGTCAGTCTTAATGTAGTAAATAAATAATAAATATTTAACCTTTGTTATGTTAATATGAACTTTTTTGTTTATTTTGTGTTGGTGAACACAAACCTAAAATAGTGCCATGCAATTACCAAACATCCTGTAGGTATAAATATAGGGTTGTGTCACATGAAATGTCCGTTTTCAAGGTAAAGGATTTTTATTAAAAATACGATATGAAAACAACGAGACACCAACTTTTTTATCCCCGAACTGAAAAACTCTGACCTTTGAAGTTAAAAAAAATCTGAAAACACACTTTTCACTTGATCATCATTTTCAAAAAGTTTTCCTTTGACGAAGTTGTCTAAATTCCTGAATAGGTGATAATCTGTTGGAGACAAGTCGGGAGAATATGGTGGGTGCGGAAGAAGTTCATAGCCCAGTTCTTTCAACTTTTGCACGGTATGTTTTGAAACATGGGGTCTTGCTACAGCTCAGTGAGATCATGAGGTACCATGTATCGAGCTTTTTTACTTTCCCAATACACTTTTAGTGTCTGGAAATGGTTGATGCACTTGCATTTAGTTGCGCTGAGAGTCCTTTAACTGTTTGGTAGGGGTTTCCTTCTACTGTATGTTTGAGGACATTGTTGTCTATTACGGACGGAGGTCTTCCTCGGGGCAAGTTTTCCAAGTCGGTATCACCAGCTGAAAACTTAGCAAACCAACGGCGAATGGTCTGTTCATTAACACTCCCTTCCCCAAACGCCTTGCAAATATTTCTAGCGGCCTCAGCTGCTGAATGACCGAGTTTAAACTTGTACAAAAATATTACTCGAAAATTGCGTGTTTCCATGTTCATATTTGGAGGTATACTAAAAAGTGGGTAATTGATTGGGAAGCTAATGTTTAAAATAAAAAGGTAGAGGATTAGTAACTGTTTACTTTAAATATGTAAAAATTCGGAAGAAAACAACAGAGACCTGCAAAATCCTTCATGTATTTCAGAAACTATAAAAACGGACATTTCATGTGAAACAACCCAATATATATTATGTGCTTCTAAATACAAAAAACAAATTCTACATTATTAAGAATATATAACAAAAATACCTTCAATTGGTTGGAATGGATCATCAGCAGAACTTAGACACAATAAAGGAATAGTTACTTTGTGTATTTTGTCATGAATCGTAGCATGATTGTAGTAATCAGTAACATCTTTATATCCAAACTGCTTCACTGTGTATTTACTATCAAATTCTCTAATAGTTTTACTCTGAAAACATGACAGAAAAATAATATTTTTGAATGAGGGGTTAATTATCGCTTGATATAATACACAAATTTAACATCGATCTTTCTCAAACTTGGTTCTTTTTTTTCCCATTCTCAACAATCTACAAAACAAATTTTCAAGAACAATGGCACTTCCAATAAGTATTAAATATAATCCTCTAAATCACAACTAGCTACAGTAAAAGGAAGCATGTTATTGTTTATATATATATATATATATATATATATATATATATTGCAATATACCCATTTTTTATAAATATAGTATTTATTTATTATTTGATTATTGTGTTAGGCAGGCTAACAATAGGATAAAAAGTAAAATTTAAATAAGAGCTCCAATTTGAATGTTTATTTGTAAACATGGTCTCCATTTTGGATGCAAGGGACACCCCAGGTAATAGCCCAGGTAGATGGAAAGGGGCAGGTAAGAGTTAGTTGAAGTTATGACCTGAGAGAGGAAGGAGCTGCAGCTGAAAATGAAGAGAGATCTTGGTTAGCCTACATATTGTTTGTGTTATTATTTTGTAAGTTTTTGTTATGATTAAAAAGTTGTATAAACATTTGTGCCTGATTGTCAAGAACCCATAATATATATACCCTCAGAGTAAAATGAGTTATAATGAAGTAAATATTGTGATAATTAATTTTTTTCTTAAAAGAATATTTAAAAAAAAAAATAAGCATATTATTATATATATATATATATATATATATATATATATATATATATATATATATATATATATATATATATGTTTTAGGGAGTTTTCAAAGTTGAATCTTTTCTTTATTTAATTTTTATAGATGTAAGGATTTACTATATTCTGAAGTACAGAATAGTATTTGATCAACATTTTAAATTATTTAGTAGTTCTTTTTGCCTTAAATGAAGTAGGAAAGAACACCACATCAAAGTTATATATGGTTTGTTGAAAGTAATTACAAACACAAAAGTTTTTGGGAAAATCCACTGCATTACAATATCTTGGGTAAAATTAACAGAGCTACGTTCACTTACTGTTTGAACTCACATTTTTCATGTAGTTGAACACTTTATTATTAAGTAATGTTGAAAATAAATAGTTAAACATCTCTTAACACGTTCATGCCGACGCCAATTTACCACTGTACTTACACAGACACTTCTGCTCAAATTTATGCCACGTTTCATCGATTATTGGCGTTTCAGACCAAGTTGTACGTTTGCTAACAGTCTATTTTTAGTGCTTATTTTGAAAATTTTGTAATTCGTGCAGTTTTTTCACCCTAAGCTCAGATTTCCAGCAGTAAGTATAACTCAAAAGGCAGATAAAATATTTGATATTTTTATTTTTTTGCTCTTATAAATAATAGATAACATGGATATGGAAATACCTGTGGTACACACCGTCCGATAAGACAGACTAGTGTGAGCAACCGGTGGTACGTGCCAGCATGAATGTGATAAATAAATTAGTAGATAATATTTGAAAATTCTTACCTTAAGAATATCATCGATAACATATTTTCCAGTATCAAGAACAGAGCGCATACTAAAACATAAGATAAAATAAAATATAAAACATACAGGGAAAATATAAATAGGTAAAGAAAATTCAAATATTCATTATTTTCTTATTCTAAAAAGAATAAAACATTTTAGTTTGCTTCTTCTAATTTCAATTTATTAGGGCTCAAAGAAAAATTATGATCCGAAATTCACACTCATAAATTTTTTCCATTCCTGGAATGGTTTAATTTGCATTTCAAAAACAAGCAATGAGATATGAAAGTTTCCAAAGTGATAGGCGAAGGAAAACAGTGAAACCTTGAAGAAAGCCAAATTAAGTCATAAACCCTAACACTATTTAGGTGTTTTAATAAAGGAAAGTCATGACTCTTAAGATTATGCCATTAAAAGACAAAAAATTTAAATGAATAAAATATTAGTCAAATTTCCATGGATTTATCATATTCTATATCCAAACCAGACCTAGTATCGTTTATGAAAAAAGCCCGCCTAAGATGGCTCGGACATGTAGAAAGGATGCCAGAAACTAGGATTCAAAGACGACTACTTTATGGAAAAATTTGAGGAAAAAGACACAGAGGAAGGCCAAGAGTGAGATGGTTGGACGATGTCGAGGAGGACCTCAAGTTGCTTGGAGTGAGGACATGGAGGGCTAGAGCAAAGGGCAGGAACGACTGGCTTGAAGTTCTTGAGGAGGCCTGGGTCCTTGTTGGACCGTAGTGCCCGCCAGTAAGTAAGTATATCTAAATTAATTATATTTTGATCTCAAACTTTCACTTTCATTCCTATCAAATTAAAAGTTTAAAATACAAATATAATTAGGTCAGAGATGGATAAAACCCTTCATTACATTGAACTTTGTAGATGTTTAACATTGAGAATATTTAATAAGTACCTTCGTACAATGTTACAAAGACTGCTGGCTAGGTGCCTATTCAGAAGCATGTTTAAGACTGGCGTTTCTATACTTTGGGTACCGATGTGAACATTCCAAGGCACTGATATTATCATTGCACAAGAGAGTGGTGTTTTACTTCCTTCAGCTGATGAAAGATAATTACCAAGAATCAACCTATAATAATTTTAATACTTCGTTATTATCTCCAAATGAAAATCTACATACATATATTATTTTCAAAAATTTTGAATTAAAATTTTTACTTACCCACCCATTGAAATTCCAACAGCACCTAATAAACAACCCTCATATTTTGCCTTAACATGATCAATAACTTCAATCAAATCTTCACAGTTAGAAGCACAATACGTACGAGGAGTCTGAAATATGTAAACAAATATGTAATACACAGTTAAGAAAGCCTCGAACACAAGAGAGATACACTTTATTAAATCAGCAATGCTGATACGACTTAATTGGGTTGATTTTACACAGCTTACTTATTTTGCCTTATAGTACTATTTTTAATATCACAAATCTTAATATACAATTTAATTATGATAAAATTATTTTTTCTTTTTATTCTTTTATCGCTTGTCTCTCATATTAAACCAAATATTTATGTAAATAAAAAAATATATATAATTAAATATCACATGACAACCTATAACTAAGAGCAAATATATGACACTTGGATTCAATATCAAATCTCTAGCATATATAAAAACGAAAAAAAAAAAAAATAATAAAAAAATAAAAAATTTAAAGATTAAAATATAATTAAAAATATGCATCCCTATGTCATTCCAGCGATCCCTGTTTTACAACTTATGAGTAAATGTGATGGTGTATAATTGCCAGAGAGTTCAGGACTATAAATTCAGCAATCCTTGCTACATAATTGACATTGACACCTATATCTTCCATGAAGCCCCTAGTTGAATCAGATATAGTTCTGTGGGCTCTGAACCATAGGGCTCTGACGAAGTCTCTCTCGCTGAAGATTTCGCAGAACTTTTCCTTGAGGAAAGGGTTACATTTTTCCTAGATTCATTTCTTTTCCCTTTCCACTTTACTTGTCTATTCAAGGTCGCTGGATTCATATCTCACAGTGGTGTCCAGAAAGATAGCTGAATTTCCGGTCTTAGGGAATGCCACAATATCACCATATCGCATGGATCCATCCGTATCCACACAGCATACTTCCTCGAAGCAGGCTAAATCTCTTTCCTTAAGGAGCCTCATCAACTCATGCTTTACTCTGTGGTGTCTGTGTGTTATCAGGAGTGAGTTGTTAAGACTTTTCCCCAGCACGTGAGCAGGTGTTTCTGTTGGCATTCTCGATAGAGGTACCTAACATCTCTAACATGTCCACTGAAAATGCGACTCCACACAGGGGTGCACAATTAATATTATGTTTCAGGGCATTAGAACATTCAAACCCCGATAGTATTTGCTTTTCATACATGATCTTTTTAGCATTCGGGATTTCTTTAATATGTAAAACCCTAATGTTCTGCCACTAGTAGTTGGCCCATTCCTCAAACAAGTTTTATCTTAGCAACAGCGTAGAAGTCTCGGCACACACAGCAACCTCGGCTGAATAGTCTAATGTAGATTGGAACAGAGCATCCGGCGCATTGAACAGTCCTGAGCAATCGACCAGCGTTGTAGTGGAGCCTCTACATTGGCAGCGGATCAATCCTAGACCTCAGTATTTCCTAGGAGCGTATAACAAAGCTGTGGAGTTCTTTGCAGGGAATCCAATGATGGCCTTTACACTCCTACGAATCATGGTGTTGATACCCTCTAATATTTCTGGATGCAGCTTTATGAGAGGAGCAGTTTGAAGAGGGTATGAATGACCCGGGAACAAATATTGGTTGACAATGTTAAGCTTTTGCTCAGGCCTAAGTAAGTAAGAAGTAACAACCTTATTCAGATTTTCATTTATCTTTGTCATCGAATCCCCATAAAAACGTTGGTCCCTGAAAATGAGCATCCTAAATTCTTTATACTGTCTCCGTGCTTCAGAGTTTGAATAATATCTCCATTCTCATGGGAGAGCGTCGTTGCTTCCAGCTTTCCTTTATTCAACACAATGCCCACACTTTTGAGTGGATTTATTTCCAAACTAATCTCCACGAAGATTCTTAGCACACTATCTGTTACCCTTTCCGCAGCACCCTTGTCATGCGCCGAATCAGCCTGATCTTGTTACTTGTCAACTCATAACCAAGTTCTTTTAAAAATTTCTCGGTCGTGGTATAAATGATCAATGGCCAGGTTAAATAGCGATGATGACAAGAAACCGCCTTGTGGAACTCCGTGCAATACATTGATGGGGCTTGTAGCGTGGGTTCCTATACTGATTTCAATTTTGTTAATGAAGAGGTATATTGAACACAATGCAGGTGAGACAAAAAGGCAGAACTGTGTTAACCACTCTTTTATACATCTCCTTATCTTGAGCTAGGATGAGGTATGGAAGAGAACTTACGATCAGGAAAGATTCCAATTGCATAAACCACAAACACTATGTGATTATTAGACAACTGCTTCAGCAGATCGTGACAGTAACTGTTTTTTGTTTTTTTTATTTTACGTCACTTTATGCTACTATGGCTAATCGGACGATGCTACAGTAGGAGTCCTAAATTTTGCCTATCCAGGTTTTATTAGAATAGGGATCTTTAACGAGTACCTGACATCGCACAGGCTCAGGACCACCTTTTAACGTCCCCTCCAAAGGATGGCATAACTAAGGATTTTTTACTCCATTAAAAAATCCTAGAACCACCTGCGGGTTTGAACCCGTGACCTTTGGCATAGGAGGCAGTTATGCTAGCTACCCAGCTACAAGTGATCCCTGTGACAGTAACTAAATTGTGAGGGTGGAACAAGAGTCAAAGTTTGCGCTATTTGGAATTACTAATGTCTCGAGCTTCTCATTGGGATACCAATCTGTGAGACTTCTACAGTTCACATGAACAGTGATAAGTCTACCTTAGACTTTGTGTTGTTGAAATTTATTTCAAGGGAGTTCTAGATTAAATCATACCTTTTAACTTCAGGCTATAATAACTTGATTATCCATAAAATGATCCCATAAGATAATGCACAAAGCAAATAATAGCTAACCACAGTAAAGATAAGATGAAGAGCAGAATCGGCGACTCCTTTGCAGTTTTTTTGGATCTCAGGCAAGATGACTCATTAGCCCCATTCCTTTTTAATATTGTCTTAGAAATTGTTGTGGGAGGGACAGAATTGAATAGTGGAGGAGAAAGACTCAATTTCTCGCATATGCAGAAGATATGGTAATTGAAGAAAGGTCACTTCAAGCAGTAAAGGATGCATTCTGCTGATTGAAAAGACGAGGCACAGAAAATGAGACTTTGTGTCAACGAAGGCAAAACTTAAATCCTTGTTTTTTGAAGGAAAGAGCTGATAGATACATCATAGCATTATGTTTAGGAAAACTACACCTTTCAAAAAGTTTCCAGCTTCACTTACCACATGTCCATAATTAATAAAGTTGTGCTGATATCAAACAAACAAGCTGTTCTAATGACAAGTGCTGCTGTCCACTGTCTGTCGTACAAATACTTTTTTTTTTAAAGTTAAATGTTCAATATTTGTTTTTAATTATGATGTATAGGTTTTTTATATTCTTTATTTGTAAAATTCCATCATTTAATTTGCACTCAATAAATTGATAGTAAACAGGATATCTCCAGAAAAACTAGGCGTATAAAATTTTTTTTTGGGTTTCTAAGTCTAAATAATATTTACAAACAATATCTGTATAAACATGCAATAAACATTATTTAATAATATCCATGATGTCTCCTAAGCTATTCACACATATTAAAATGCTTCTGTTATATCACCAATTATTGTAAAAAATTATGTTTTATAAAATTTATGAGCATAACTTTTATTTATCTCAGCTAAAAAAAAAAATCATATTTTTATGGTTGTAATTAGTTATCTTTATGAATATTCAAGAGATAGCATTCCCTTATCAATAAGGGTCTCATTCCTATTAGGTGAGTACAAATCGTGAGGTTTTTTTTATTTAATCAGAATCAATTAATGGAATCCTTTTTAGTGAATTTAGCTACCACTAATTTCTTCTAATCACAAATTAATTAAATAATTAATTAATGATACATACCTTAATACGAATGCCTATTCCTCTTTGATTGAAGACAATAAATCTAATTCCAAGATCTGATGCCATCAAGGCTAATCCTTTAATATAATCTGAGTTACTACTGCCAGTTAATCCTAAATGTAACAATGTTTATAAGATATAGAAGTAACACTAATAACTGATTGTAAATTTATAATAATCTTTATTAAGATAGAGATGGGTGTGTTCTCATCATAGCTTAACAAATAATAAACATTAAATTAAAAATGAAACTATATAAATATATATATGTGGATCTAATCATTAATTTTATGACAATCTAATTAAAAATATGTTTTCAAAACAGATTTTATCGGATAAACCTACCAGGAAGCACTATAATTGTTGGTGCATTGGAAGATGAACCTTCTTTCGGTTCCAGAGAATCTAAACAAACTTCACCTCCATCTTTCAGGGTCAGGATTTCTCTGGAATTTTCATGATTTGAGTGTTAGGGATCGAGCATTAATAAAATTACGATTTAAATGATTCAATTATAGTAACATCACCTCTTATATGAAATTAATGGAATGAAGGATACTCGGACAAATGAAGCAATGATAGTTTGAGCCCTAGATTCTATACACCACAATGTAGGCCAGAATTTTTCTTTTAATAGTGGCATGTTTTTTTCAATGAACTCGGAAAATTTTCCTTTTGGGTTAGTGGCTAAGATAGGTTTCTGAATTAAAAAAAAAAAAAAAAAAAAAGGTTAGTTATTATAATATGTCAGACAATACATATAGTCTGTAGTTGACTGATACCTTCACTACTTCGAACAAATAATATAACATGTAACATGATGTCATCGCACTACCAAGGTACCAGCTTGATAGGCTGTAAAGAGTATCTATTGATGATCCTAACCACTCCATCTAAAAGAACAATAAATCAAGTTTTGTATAGAACTGTAAAAGATGACAGAAACAGTAGAACACTCTTGGATTAAAATAATGGAAGTCAATTATATATACTCACATTGATTAAAGTTTCCAGCTGATTACAATACAATTTCTCTCTTGGGAGAGGCAGGACTCCCACTAGCACTCACCGGATAAAAGTTGATCATGAAACACTTTTTGACAACTTATCCCCACTACCATTGATCTGATCTAGTTCCATGTTTCGCCGCTGTCGAGCATTAGTGGGCACCTCCTTCATGACTCGTCTCTTTGGAATTTATGGTCAAATATGCTAATCAAATAAATAAAAGTGAGGTTGAAAATAAATAATTTAAGAATATTATTTTGAAAGTAACTAAAGAAGAGATATAAGTTTAAATTGATCAAAAGATAAAATTAAATTGAAACACCCATAAGTTAATGACGTACATTAAGAATTGAAATCATTCCCTAGCACGGTCATCAAAGTTGGCAAAGAAATGTTTTGGCTAAACAACAATCATTCACTTGCACTGTTTTATTAAGTAATTTTCTAAAATTAGATATAATTGTTTAAAATTAAAAAAAGCAAGATTCCTTATGTTACTGAGGAAACGCAGACGTGGTTCGTAATAAAATTTCAGTTGTCCAGCCAAGAGCCAGGATGAATTACTTCTGTGTCTGTGGGTAAGTATAGAGGCATAATATTGATAGTTGGTTTTATTAACATTGATATCAAACGTATATTGAATCAACTAAACATCTTGTAATTGCGGAACAAAAAGGATTAGATATATTGTAATACTACTCTTGTTGACACAAATAGATTATACTCATTTTACTGCTGTTAATTTAGCTAACTGTTAACTAGAATTTTAGATAACTGTTTCCCTAGATAAAGCTCTGAGCTTTTATATGTACCTATACATGTATGCATAAAATACATAATACTACATAACACATAAAAAGATATTGCTATATCAACGTGTTTATCTTATTCAGGGTGCAGGTGCTTAAAATTGCTAAACCTAATTCTAGTCTATTGTATTATTTTAAGTTATGTTAAGAGGTTATGTATCATATGCTTTATCTTAAAATTAAAGCGTAGGTTTTTTCTATAATTTTTCCTACAATCGCAATATAACCTCAATTTTATTTCACCATATGTTTGTCATTTAGGTTAATGTACTATAATTACAACAAAAAAAAAATTCTGATTGTAACGATGACTCATCCAAAATCATTGTTAACATTTTGTCAATATGTAAATATGTGAATAAAGTTTATTTATTTTTTTAAGTTAAGGGAATGAAATCACGTACATATTTACAGTCTTTGTTTATCATTATACAGTTGTTCTTATCTACATTAATGTCATTCATAGTAATTCTTATCTACATTAATGTCATAACATTTTATCATTAAGGCAATTCGTAAAAATCAAAATTATTAAAAAAATTGATTAGAATATGAATAATTTGATAAATCATGGAGATCTACCACATTTCTTTACATAATACCTATATCTTCAGTCGATTCTCTGCCACGTAGAGAGAAATGCTTTATTTTATCAAAATTACAATAAAACAAATCAGTGCTGCCCAACTGTATTGGGTTGCTATCATACAAAGCGTACTTATCAATCTTGATTACATGTGATATTGACCTGAAAAGTTATAAATTTACCATTCATTTACTTTCTCTATCAATTTTTTTTTTTTTTTTTTAACTTTAAATCTTTATTCACACCTGTAAATAATACAATGAACAATCAGTGAATGTGCAGTCAATTTTAAGAAATATGGCGTGGTAGGCATGAGGGAGAGCAGCACCCAGCGGTACCTATTCCAGGCATGAAATTAGTGTGAATTACTAAAAGAGAAGGTCTCTCATCCAACTCCTCTTCAGCCTTCTGTAGGAATTTCCTGGCATGAGTGTTGTGGCTATGTCATTGATTAGTGTGTTAGGGTGACCTTGTAGTTTGTCGTGGAAACGTTTGTAGTGTGTCCGTATGTGCTCATTGTCAGTTGGCATGTTAAGGTCAGTATCTAAAGTTATGTTGCTAACGTGCCACGGTGCTTTTGTAATTGTTCTAAACGTTTTAGCCTGAAAGATTTGAAGTTTGTTAATGTGAGTCTTTTTAGCTGTCCCATATATCTGTGATGCGTAAGTCCAAATAGGTTTCAGTAGGTAAGTATAGGTGTTTAATTTCTGTCGAAGTTTTAGTTTCGAGTGTTTTGAAAAGAGTGAGTAAAGAAGTCTCAGTCTTTGGGCACATGGTGTGTATCCTTGGGAACATTATTATTGTAAAAAAATAATTTTTTTTTTTTAAGGATATTTCTGAAGATTATCGAAATGCATTATCTTTAATAAAATAAAACAGTTCATTCTGTAGTCTTCATGCCACTTCTATCATCCCTCCTCTCCACCATGGTTCAAATATAAAAATAGATCTGCTGAAATAGGAAAGTGCCATGAAAAATATTCCATAGGACAGGAAAAGCTAACAATATGTATTATTACATTGGGACTGAAATTGCTGGAAAGAGAAAGGTCAGAAAAGATGTGAAGCTCCTCATTCCCTAGGTCGTTTACATGCTTATTCGGAAACGGAACCAATACGTCCTGCAGAGAAAATGTGCTTTCGACATCTATAGCGTGCAGGGATAAGACCCGCAATGAAACCGTTCGAGAAAAAGTATCACAGAATGAAAGAGACAACTGAGGTGGTATGGATAAGTATACAAAACGAAATCTGTCACGAAAATTGATATATATACACTGCCGGACAAAATTAAAGGATCACTTCAATATTTTGAAATCACTGAACTGTATAGGGTATTTTTGAAAATATTCTTTTTTCTTTGGAAGTCACACTTTATTATGAGGGTAATAAAAAATTCTTTTCTAGAATTCTAGTCTGCTGTGCTCCGGGTCCTGGGTTCGAATCCCGGCTGTGGCAGAATATTATATATTCTGTTAATTCAGTCGGGGGAGAGGGGGCGGCTCTAGGGTATGGAAACCCTTCTGGGGCAGACCAAGCCTCTATAAAGTGGGTACCCAGATTAATTGGGGAAAACCTGGCGGCTGAGTGTGATTAAGGCCTAATCACCTCATTGCACTGCCGTTGGCCTAGAAACAGTACGAATCTCTATATGTACTGAGCCCAAGACTCTTCATGGGTTGTAGTGGTACAGTTTTTTTTTTTTTTTTTTTTTTTTTTTTTTAATGTAATAATAATATAAATATTTGTAAGTGATCCTTTAATTTGGTCTAGCAGTGTAGGTAGACCTCAACGGAGCTACAATAGCTAAATATCCAGATTGGGTAAAGCCAGAGGTAAGAAATTGCAGGAGAAGATAAGTATTACTAGAGACAACGAAAAAATATGTTTACGGAATTTAATAACAAGTACTGGGGAAAGGGAATACTTCTCCTTTTGATGGTTTTATGTTTTTTAAACTCCTATGCTTGGACTATTGAGTGTCTCGATGAGATATGTGCTTCCTCACTTGTTAACAAATGCATATAAAAATTATTCATTGTCGGAAACCCCAGGTACATTATGCGTATTTCTCTCTAGGTTGGTATATCGCTTAAAAAATACTTATCTGATCTCTTCCCCATACAAGGGATACTGGATTTTCAGGTTATTTATATATATATATATATATATATATATATATATATATATATATATATATATATATATATATATATATATATATATATATATACATATCAGTCCAATTTTGAAACCTCTTTTTTAATTAATGCAATCTATAAAGATATATTATCTATTACACAGTGTAAAATTAAATATCCCACTTTGAATTTATTGTTTTCTCTAATACCTTTGTAAATTCGAAAATATTGTTGTTTTGAAGATCGTCGAGGCCTCGCTTAGCACCTCTATATGTGGATATGGTAATGGCGACATTGAAGGTTCCTTTATTAGGCGTTCACCCTCCTTCAGGTTATATATTGTAGACTAGTGCTGCTTTTTACTTTCACTTACTAAGTATATATAGTAAGGGAAAGTATTGCGATCGTGAAAATTTTCGAATTCCATTTTTCAACGAAAATGCACATTTTAGGGTCCCCTGAGCCCAAATAACCAAGTCCCGCAAAAAGGTCTGTGTGTGTGTGTGTGTGTGTAGTAACTCCCGGGCGGAAACGGCAAGTCCTATGAAAATGAAATTTTATATTTAAGACAAATATACGAGCGAGACGTGACAAAACCTTTTTCATCAAAATGAGCTTACCAGAAGAGCCACTTTATACTATGCATTTCACACATTTTTTCGATTTTCTCGAAAACGGTTCCGACGATTTTGATTAAACTCGCTATATCGATGTAAAAGTTAATGGGGATTAATATTATTTAGGTTTCATTCGGATTAAAATGGTCTGACAGGGCTTAAATGCCGATATTATAAATTTTCTTCCTCTGAAGTACCTTTAATTTTTTTAATTCTATAAAAATAACCTTATAATCTTGTTACCACGGATAAAAAAGGTAAAACAGGTAAATATGTAAGTTGTGCGAATTTAAAAAACAACTAAAGGAGAAAACTGAAAACAAAATGTTTATTGCATTTTATTGTTTTTGAACATAAGAGCAGTAATATACATGTATGATATACCGTTGGAAAGCTAACGATTTTAGAAAAAAAATGATCTCATACACAATCTTTTAAAAGTTAATAATGAGTGATGAAAAGCTGATAAAACTAACTGATTATTTTAGATAATAATATAATAGATTTTTTAATAAAACATATGTTTCTATATAAATTCAATTTAATTAATTCTTTAACAGTTACACGTATTACTTTCACTTACTATATATAGTAAGGAAAGTATTGCGATCGTGAAAATTTTCGAATTCCAGTTTTCAACGGAAATACATGTTTTAGGGTCCCCTGAGTCCAAATAACCAAGTCCCGCAAAAAGGTCTGTGTGTGTGTGTCTGTGTGTGTGTGTGGTAACTCCCGGGCGGAAACGGTAAGTCCTATGAAACTGAAATTTCATATTTAAGACAACTATACGCCCGAGACGTGACAAAACTTTTTTCATTAAAATGAGCGTACCAGAAGAGGCACTTTATACCATGCATTTTGCACCTTTTTTCGATTTTCTCAAAAACGGTTCCGACGATTTTGATTAAACTCGCTACATCGATGTAAAATTTAATGGGCATTAATATCATGTAGGTTTTATTTGGATAAAAATGGTCTGACAGGGCTTAAATGCCGATATTTTAAATTTTCTGGTCACGAGGTACCTTTAATTTTGTTGATTCTATAAAAATAACTATATTATCTTGTTACCACTGATGAAAAACAGGTAAATATTTAAGTTGTGGGAATTTCAAAAACAACTAAAGGAGAAAACTGAAAAAAAAAATTTTTTTTAGTGCATTTTTTTGTTTTTGAACATAAGAGCAGTAATATACATGTATGATATACCGTTGGAAAGCTAACGATTTTAGAAAAAAAAATTGATCTCATACACAAGCTTTTAAAAGTTAATAATGAGTGATGAAAAGCTGATAAAACTAACTGATTATTTTAGATAATAATATAATAGATTTTTTAATAAAACACATGTTTCTATACAAATTCAATTTAATTAATTCTTTAACAGTTACACGTATTACTTTCACTTACTATATATAGTCAAGACATATTAGAATTAATTTTAATAGTTTCACGTATTTTTATCTCTAACTGTATTTGAAAATTTTTTCATTGATTTTAAAAACGGAGGTAAGTGAAAGTCGTGTGTTGCCCGCACCAGATTTTTTGATTTAAAGAGAGCTCAGAGAAAGTGTTAAGATTTAAGAAATAGGTATGTGGTGTGTATGGATTTTGAGTTTTACATATTGGTCTCCTTAAAAGTGGAGCTTTATATTGCAAATAGTTCTTATACCGAGGTTGTGATGTCACTTAAACGAATAAACAATTAACTGAAAATACTTATCAGTTTAAGAAATTAAATACGTGGTGTGTATTCGTTAAAAATATAAATATTACACTATTTGGTAACGCATAAATCTGGATACGATAAAACTCAATAGATATTTGGGCATTATTTTCTGAATCGGTCATTTAATAAAATTAATCAATTTTATTGTATGAATGGAGGTCAAAACAATCAAAGATGGAAAACAAACATTTTTCAGTTAAGCGAAAAGTAAAATGTCTTTGAAATTTGCAGCACTCAAGATTCTCAGCCTTTGGAAAATTACTTCTTACATTGGTTCTAGCCTCATTTAAGGATAACGGCATCTTCTTTAATTGTTGTCACATCATAATTTCTTAATAACGTTTAGCTGTCCGTCGGTTGATAATATTCCATTAAAAAAACTTTTCAGACAAGATTATGTAATAGATAAGCAGTATCAGCATGACAAATAGCTTTTATTTCTTTTGATGTGAAATATTGTAAGAAATAAACATTACCATTATGAGATGAACAATTGCTTACTATATATTTCATAGTTTTTTGCTGTAGCGTCAGTGTAAATTGAGATTCTATCCCGATTGTATGTTATTTTTTTGTCCGTGACGATCTTTGTGGTGATATACTGTTCCCGGTCACGATAGAGCGACTCAATTTTAAGTCTATCTTAAATTTACTTGTAAAACGTCTTGGAGATCCCTTATTTTGGGCAGAATCTAAATTTAAAGTTTTTACTTTCACTTACTATATATAGTAAGTGAAAGTATTGCGATAGTGAAAATTTTTCGAATTTGTTTTCTTTGGAAATTTACGTTTTAGGATTCCTGGAGTCCAAATAACCAAGTCCCGCTAAAAGGCGTGTATGTGTAATATGTGTTAGTGTGGTGAGTCCAGCACGAAAAAAAAAAAAGTACGAGACTGAAATTTTATGTTTAAGACAACTTTAATCCTGAGATGTTACAGCAACATTTACAAGGATTTTTATTAAAAATACGATATGAAAACAAGATAATTTTATTCGAAGTATTTACCTTCTTTTTCTACACATTTTTCCCAACGTGACACCAACGTCTTTTATCCCTGAACTGAAAAACTCTGAGCTTTGAAGTGAAACAAAATCTGAAAAAGCACTTTTCACTTGATCATCATTTTCAAAAAGTTTTCCTTTGACGAAGTTGTCTAAATTCCTGAACAGGTGGTAATCTGTTGGAGACAAGTCGGGAGAATATGGTGGGTGCGGAAGAACTTCGTAGCCCAATACTTTCAAAGCAAAGAAACCGCAGGTCTCAAGGCGTTTCAATTGCTGCCGCTTAGTGAGATCATGAGGTACCCATGTATCGAGCTTTTTTACTTTCCCAATATAACTTTAAATGTCTGGAAACGGTAGATGCACTTGCATTTAGTTGTGCTGAGAGTCATTTAACTGTTTGGTAGGGGTTTCCTTCTACTGTATGTTGGAGGACATCGTTGTCTATTACGGACGGAGGTCTTCCTCGGGACAAGTTTTCCAAGTCGGTATCCCCAGCTGAAAACTTAGCAAACCAACGGCGAATGGTTCGTTCATTGACACTCCCTTCCCTAAACGCCTTGCAAATATTTCTAGCGGCCTCAGCCGTATGTATTTCAGAAACTATAAAAACGGACATTTCGTGTGAAACAACCCAATATCATGCATTTTGTACCACTTTACGATTTTTTCAAAAACGGCACTAAAAATTTTCATTAAAATCACTACATCGATGTAAAATTTAATGGGCTTTAATATGATTAAGCTTCATTCTGATTGAAATAGTCTGACAGGGCTTAAATGCCGAATTTTCCTACTGTATTCCTTTAAAGTACCTTTAGTTTTGTAATTTCCAAAAAAATAACCATAATATCTTATTAGCATTGACGATAAATGGCTAAATGATCGAATTTGACAACCAACTAATAGAGAAAAGAACAAATATATTTTTTAATGTATTTTTTAGTTTTGTAATAATGAGAACAGTATTACAGGCAACAAAAAGATTACAAGAGGACATAAATCGAATAAGCCACTGGGCTGAAGTTAATAAGTTAAAGTTAAATGTTGAGAAAACAAAAGCTATTGTAATAGGATCTTATCACCTCCTGAAAACTGTTCCTCATATTCCAACCCTGTACCTAAATAGTAATCCTATAAATTTCCACCCGACTGTCAGGAATCTGGGAGTAAACTTCCACCAAACTCTATCCTTCAAAAATCATATTTTCGCAATCTCTCGTCGTACCTTTTCAACCTTAAAGCGGCTGTATTCCCTCCGTCACCTATTCCCGCTTGAAACCCGAATACTCCTCGTTACCTCCCTAATATTTCCCCACTTCGACTATTGCTGTACGGTGGTGTGTCTGGGGATCTCGAGGTAAAAATAAAACGCTTAATCAATTGCTTTGTCCGATTCATCTTCGGGGTTCCTAGGTACACCTCCGTGTCCCAATTTTATGGCGAGTTGAAGTGGCTTTACCGTTCCAATCGTCGCAAGTATTTTCTTGCATCATTCCTTTACCAAGTAATCCAATCCCGACGTCCCTCATATAGTTTTGACCTCCTACAGTTCAAATCCCCTGTCCATCCCCGTTGTACACGCTCCAGGCCTTCAGATTTATACAGTACGGTCCACCGAACTGCACTTTTCGGCAGATCCTTTCTTATCCGATCCTTAATCCTATGGAATTCTATCTCTCCTTCCATCTGTCACTCTAATTCTCTTTCTACCTTCAAATCACGTATATTCGATCACTTTATGAATACTCAGGCTCAATAGAATTGTAAATACGATTTTTTATTTTTTTTTATTTTTTTGTTTTTGTTTTATTCTCATTTAAATATGTCTATTTTATACCACTAATTATCAACTTGTTTATATTTATTTAAGTAACTCTAAGACTCTAAAGCCCTTTTTGTACATTTTGTAAATTTTATTCTAAAGGAACATGTCCCAGAATAATAAAGAATTTATTTATTATTTATTATAGATGTACATTATAGGTTCGTGTCGATGTAATAACTCCGAATCCTCTGCGATACTAATTCTAATTTTTTGTCACGAATTAGTACTGATTGGGTACTAAATCGTGTATAAGTTTCAACTCGAAGTTTCAAGGTGCCAGAACAGCGACATTCTTCCGGTTTGCTTTGAAACGTTATAACGGTTTCTGTAAGGTACCAATTCTGATTTTTTGGTGCAAATTAGTGCTAACTGGGTGCTAGATTGTGTAAAAGTTTCAACTCGAAATACTATGGATGTTATACTCTCACGTTACCCGTAGTCTAAAAATATTCGACGTAAGAACTCCGATACTCACTGGGGTGCTAATTCTAATTTTTGGTAAGAATTAGTACTGATTGGGTAAAAGTTTCAATCCGAAATTCCGTGTCGGCCGGGCTATATCTTGCCCGTTGTGAAAAGCATAGGGTCGGAGAGGCAAATTTAAGAAACGATCCGGTTCCTGAGGGGTACTAATTGTACTTTTTTGGTACGAATTAGGTACTAATTAGGTACTAAATCTGGGTATAAGTTTCAACTTGAAATTCAAAGGTGCCGGGCTACCATGTCAGTTTTTGAACGTGGATAACTCGGGTTTCTCTGAGAGCTACTAGAGACAAATTCCATGTTGGATCTTTGCTGAGTTACTATTAATACACAGCATACTAATCAATCTTGACGAAAATCTTTAACAAAAAAAAAAAATCTGGTGCGGGCAACACACGACTTTCACTTACCTCCATTTTTAAAATCAATGAATGAATTTTCAAATACAGTTAGAGATAAAGATACGTAAAACTATTTAAGAATTAATTAAATTGAATTTATATAGAAACATTTGTTTTATTAAAAAATCTATTATATTATTATCTAAAACAATCAGTTATTTTTATTAGCTTTTCATCACTCATTATTAACTTTTAAAAGCTTGTGTATGAGATCATTTTTTTTTTTAAATCGTTAGCTTTTCAACGGTATATCATACATGTATATTACTGCTCTTATGTTCAAAAACAATAAAATGCACTAAACCTTTTGTTTTCAGTTTTCTCCTTTAGTTGTTTTTTAAATTCGCACAACTTACATATTTACCTGTTTTACTTTTTTTATCCGTGGTAACAAGATAATAAGGTTATTTTTATAGAATTAAAAAAATTAAAGGTACTTTACAGAAAGAAAATATCGGCATTTAAGCCCTGTCAGATCATTTTAATCCGAATGAAACCAAAATGATACTAAAGCCCATTAAATTTTACATCGATATAGCGAGTTTAATTAAAATCGTCGGAACCGTTTTCGAGAAAATCGAAAAATAGTGCAAAATGCATAGTATAAAGTGGCTCTTCTGGTAAGCTCATTTTGATGAAAAAGGTAACGTCTCGAGCGTATAGTTGTCTTAAATATGAAATTTCGGTTTCATAGGACTTTTCGTTTCCGCCCGGGAGTTACCTCACACACACACACACACACACACACAGACCTTTTTGCGGGACTTGGTTATTTGGACTCAGGGGACCCTAAAACGTGTATTTCTGTTGTAAACTGGCATTCGAAAATTTTCACGATCGCAATACTTCCCCTTACTATATATAGTAAGTGAAAGTAAAAAAGAGAGAGATATTTCCAATTTAACATATTTAGCCATATTAATTATGTTGAAATCGGTCTAGGAAAATTAAAAAATCCCGGCTTGCCTTAATATATATGGTGGTGCAAGATGCCCAGTGAGTCCAGGGTTATATTCTCTGCCATGTTTTGGAGTTGATTCTTTTCCAGACCACATCTTTCCAAAAATACTCTCTTATGGGATGGTTGGTCCCCCTGCTTCCGAACCAAAGCCCTTTGACAGAAAATGTTCTTTCTCCGAACTCCTCACGAAACTTCTGCTGCAGGTAGGGAATACATTTTGCATAAATGTTTTCCTTTTCTCCTTGTATTTTTTTGCCTTGTTCCTGACCATTTTCCTCATATCTGATTGTGGGATCTACAATCAGTGCTAATTTATGGGTGCGTATTAACACTAATACATAACAATGTATTGAGGATACTGAGGGCTCTGAATTAATTATTGAATAATTAATACATTAATTAAGTAAATATTAATAAGCCTTCGTCGCCAAAAGTTCAGAAGGCGTTTACCTCCATGGGGTCCCCCAGCGATACCTCGGGAAACTTCCTAGACCCCAGGGGCACTTCCCATATCACCTTTCTTTGTCTGATAGCAGATAGGAAATTTCCAAAAAATAATACTTTGGAATGGAGAAGGGGTGAGGTGATGAGGATGCGATTTTAGGATCAGAGCAGGTAAGTCGTTTTCCAACCACGAAAAGAGAAGAGTCGGGTTCCATCTAGAAGAAGAGAACTCCGTCGGGGGTCGGAGAGCAGCTGGAGGATGAAGCCAAAAAGGTACGCCCAAGACTGTGTGATAATGGCACCAGCCTCGGTTCACCCTAAGGTAAGCTTACCCCAGGTAAAACTACGGTAGATAATTTACCGCCGATTTCAGCAGGAAGCGTTCTTGGTACGGCGTTTACAATTCTTAACCTTATCAGCTTTGCTACTTTGGAACTTCTTTTTAAGAAATATGTTCACGCCATATGTTACGGCCTGATAAGGTTTTTATAGTTTTTCAATCGAAAAATGATAAGTTCATAACTTTTATGATATTTATAATAAGATCATTTTTTTTGTTTAAATCTTTATTTTTTAATTTCTTTTTAAAATAGTTATTTTAAATATAATTAAAAGTTTTTAAACGAGAGCAGTAGAAGAGAAAGACAGAAGACGATCGTACTTCAATTGTTTTTTTGACTGCCTCGTGCCAGTCGAGTCTTAAGCTTGCGTCTGAGCGGTGAAGATGTGCCGTATATAGACCCAAGATTCCTCTCAACGTTTGAACGCTTGGAAACGAATTTCTTCATCTTCTCATCGTTCCCCTTGGAACTTGGAAGAGCCACCTTGCGGTCATTTTCAACACCCAAGAGAACTTCGTCCAAGCCGCCCTGCGGTAATTTTCTTCAATACTCAAGACGACTTCGTTCAAGCCGCCCTGCGGTCGTTTTCTTCAACACTCAACTGGACAACTTTACGTGAATATGACCTATCTTTATCCATTAATGGAACATTTAATTTCTTAATTCTTATTCAAGAAACGGTTTAATTTGATAACTATTTTTTTTACATCTTTGACCATTAATTAAGTTAAGTTTGTTTCTTCTATTTACAATATTTTAATTAGGTTTATTTTGTTTCCTACATTTTCTTACAGCTGTTTAATTATAATTAGGTTAATTTTTCTTATATAAATTTATTAGGTTAATTTGTTTCTTATCTTGTTTATATGTATTTCAGTGTATTAAATGTATTGTGATTCGTCGTTTGCTTTCATTATTTTAATTTATTTTAAATCTATACAGTCCACTTATTTATTTCAATAGAACCACCCTCAATTTTGAGTTGTCACTTGGAAGTACTATTCTTTCACGGATAGCCCAGCGTATACAAATTACATTCTTCTATTTCTAAAGTTTGTTATTAAAAGAATATAGTTGATTTATTATTATTTATCGTGGTTATTAAAAGAATATAGTTAATTTATTATTTGTTTCCTGAATGTGAATAAATTTGTTTGGATTGTTTGTGATTTTTTTTACACTTTCATTCCACAACAATCAGTTTATAAGTCAACAAAATATCATCTGTTTTGGTTTTTAGTCACTTTTGTAATTTCATATAGAGTCCTAAGAATGAAATAAACAAAATTACCCCTCTTGTTAATTGAAAGTTAAAACCCTAATTATATAAAACATATTGTAGAACATTTTGTACAAAATTAGGAGATATTTGTCTCTAGTCTACATTAAAATTCATTAATAATAAAATTAATTGGTTAATGAAAAATCCATCATTTAGGTTCAACATTTTCAAAAACTGATATGGAACCTACTGAAAATCATCCTCTAGATACAGAATGTAGACAACTTATTTTTAACAGGAATATAGTGGGATTTTTAACTGACTTTAAAAAGTTAATGGCCTAGGAATCACTAAAGATCTGCTAATAATGATAACAACTTAAAAATCTTATATTTACAAAACCAAACATTGTCAATTATTTAGAGAGGATCTATTTCAATGGAATAAATAATAAAACCGTAATTATAAAATGAAAATGTTTATTAAAATTTTAGGAAAATAAAACAAAAATTAAAATACCCCTAGTAAATAATAACTACAAATTAATTAATTTATAACAAATTAAAAATATATTCTTCGCATCTATCAAGTGTTCAATGTTAATCAAATCCATTTCCTTGAAATAGTAGCAACTAAAACAATAACATAAAACAAAATTGATACTATTCCACAAGTCCCTGGATGGTTACCACTTTACTGGAGGTTAAACGGTGAGCCTTGCCCAGTAAAGTTTACCGTTGATTCAGCATCCCTACCCTAGGTGGTGCAACGGGCAATGGCTGACTTCAACGGAGGTTACCCTTACCGCACTTTAACTTGGGCTGGTGAAACTGGCCGTAACTGAGCCAACAAAGTGTTATAAGGTATTTCTTTATTTGTAATATTGTATGGCAAAATTAGTAGTAACGGATCCCTCAGTATTCTCAGGCATAGTTCTAGACATTTTGTAAATATATTGTGATTTTAAATAATAACATAATTTTAAATAATAATATCATTTATTGAAATCTGGTTAATTTAATATTCCTCTGCATGTCACATGCTGGGATCGGTAAACACGATACGTTTGGAAAAGAACTCCAATGGTTCTAAAAAGTATAGTATATGAATACATTAATTATATTAATTAATACTTTTTCAAAGGTACCCCTACCTTGGAAAAGCAGCCGGTCAAAAACATAGGATTAGGTACTAAATCTGAGTACAAGTTTCAACTCGAAATTCCATGATTGCCGGGCTACGATGTCGCTGGCCCGTCACTTTATGAACCTCTATTACTCCGGTTCCTGAAGGGTACTAATTCTATTTTTTTGGGACGAATGAGCACTAATTAGATACTAAATCGTGTATAAGTTTCAATTCGATATTCTACATCTTTATGATATATCGTTGGAAAGCTAACGATTTCAGAAAAATATTAACTCATACCCAAAGTTCTAAAAGGTAAAGAATGGTGAGTGACAGGAAGCCGATAAAACTAATTGCTTCTTGTAGATATTAATATAGTAGATTATTTAATAAAACACATATTTCTATATAAACTTAATGTTATTACCTTTCTTCATCTATAGATTTATTTAAGATGTCTTAAACTGATTTTAACGACGGAGGTTCGTCGTAAACCTACGACATCCTTTCCTACAGTGTCCTTTAATAATATTCCTTTAGTCCCGGTTGAACAGATTCGCTATCTAGGACTCCTACTTGACAAACGACTAACTTGGAATCCGCACACAAGACTGAAACGACAAGAAACTGCCCAACGCTTTCGCTTACTTCAACACTTACTGGACAGACGCTCTAACCTTCCACTTAACTACAAAAGGCTCATATATATTACCATCATAAGGCCTATCTGGACGTACGGAGTTGAGCTTTGGGGCTCTACTAAACCATCAAATTCTTCCCGTATTCAATCCCTACAATCCAAAATCCTCAATGCTCCTTACTTTTTCAACAACAAACTCATCCATAAAGACCTTAATGTCCCATATGTTGCTGATTTGGCCCGTACGAGGTATCATTCCTTCCATGACAAACTCCACCCCCACATTAACCCGCTAGTTTCAATCCTTGCTTCCTCTACCATTCCTGACAATCCTCCGAGGCGTCTGAAAAGAAGATGGCCTCGAGACCTTCTAGTGTAGATTACCTAGTGGAGTGTTGCCATTGGGCATATTCTCTTCATGTCTTTTCATGTATATTATCTATATTATGAGCCAATTTACTTGATGTATTTACTAATACAGTTGTAAATTTCAATAAATTAATAAAAAAAACAAAAAAAAAAACAAAACAACGGAGGTAAGTGAAATTCGTGTGTTCCACGCAACAGATTTTTTGTTAGGTATATATTTTTCGCACTATTTTAACGTTTATCTTAAAATTATGCAAGAGTACTCCAAACATAATATGAATAAACGGCAATATCACCCATCGGCTGATAGGAGCAAGGTCGAATTTATAATCATTTTCATGAGTCAGTCAACAACCTGACATCCTCTCTCTTGGTCAAGGCCTATTAACAATATTCCACCAATTGGATTGATTTATATATATATATATATATATATATATTATTTTTTTATTTTTTTTTTATAGCTACATGTATAGATCCTACCTTGATAAGCTGAAAAAGAATCAATTCAAATTATTTGTCTAAATAGTTTTGTTAGTTTAAGCGTTTTAGAACATTAAAATGACATAAAAAGGTTCATTTTTACTTTCACTTACTATATATAGTAAGGGGAAGTATTGCGATCGTGAAAATTTTCTAATTCCAGTTTTCAACGGAAATACACATTTTAGGGTCCCCTGAGTCCAAATAACCAAGTCCCTCAAAAAGGTCTGTGTGTGTGTAACTCCCAGGCGGAAACGGTAAGTCCTATGAAATTGAAATTTCATATTTAAGACAACTATACGCCCGAGACGGGACAAAACTTTTTTCATCAAAATGAGCTTACCAGAAGAGGCACTTTATACAATGCATTTTGCACCTTTTTTCGATTTTCTCGAAAACGGTTCCGACGATTTTGATTAAACTTCCCTAAGCTGAGAGTCCTTTAACTGTTTAGTAGGGGTTCCCTTCTACTGTATGTTTGAGGACATCGTTGTCTATTACGGACGGAGGTCTTCCTCGGGGCAAGTTTTCCAAGTCGGTATCCCCAGCTGAAAACTTAGCAAACCAACGGCGAATGGTCCGTTCATTGACACTCCCTTTCCCAAACGCCTTGCAAATATTTCTAGCGGCCTCAGCCGTATGTATTTCAGAAACTATAAAAACGAACATTTCATGTGAAACAACCCAATACCATGCATTTTGTACCACTTTACGATATTTTCAAAAACGGCCCTAAAAATGTTCATTAAACTCACTACATCGATGTAAAATTTAATGGGCTTTAATATCTTTTAGGTTTCATTCGGATAAAAATGGTCTGACAGGGCTTAAATGCCGATATTTTAAATTTTCATTCTGTAAACTACCATTAATTTTGTTGATTCTATAAAAATAACTATATTATCTTGTTACCACTGATAAAAAACAGGTAAATATATAAATTGAATGAATTCGACATCCAACTAAAGAAGAAAAACATAAGAACAGTAATATACATGTATGGTATACCGTTGGAGATTTTAGAAAAAATATTACCTCATACACAAGCTTTTAAAAGTTAGTGGAGAGTGACGAAAAGCGGATAAAATTAACTGATTGTTTTAGATAATAACATAATAGATTATTTAATAAAACACGTGTTTCTCTCGAAAATTAATTTAAATAATTCTTTACACTAATTTCATCTCTAACGGTATTTAAAAAATCTTAAATTGACTTTAACAAGGTTGGTAAGTGAAAGTCGTGTGTTGCCCGCACCAGATTTTTCAGATAAGATTGCAGTAAATTACGAACATTTTCTCTGAAAACTATTTTGGATAGCCTTTTAAATTATAAAGGGGTCGGGCTCCGAGTCCTGGGTTCGAATCTCTATATGTACTGAGCCAAAGACCCTTCATGGGTTGTAGTGATACAGGTTTAGGCTTTTTTTTAAATTATAAGGAAAAATATCAGCATTAGAGTTATATTACCATTCTATCGCTTAGCATTGTTTTTTAAATAAATGAAGATAGTTGAATTGTAGAGAAAAAGAAAAAAATTTAATCTCTTTATAAGGAATACTCCGGATTTATTGACGTTGAAGATAAGACTATTAATAAGCTATGAAATAGTGACAATTTTACTAATCCTGCCTGCCTAAGGATAATAAAAAACTGTCGACAGCCTAGAATATTCTCAATAAGCGCTCAAATCTATACTAATATTATAAAGCTGAAGAGTTTGTTTGTTTGAACGCGCTAATCTCAGAAGCTACTGATTCAAATTGAAATTTTTTTTTGCGTTGGATAGTCCATTTAGCGAGGGAGGTTATACTAGGCTATATAACATCACTCTACGACCAATAGGAGCGAAGAATCAGTTGAAAATATGGAAAAAACGGATGAAATTAACCTCGCATCCCAATAATTCCAAATGATTTACATTTTAATTTTAAAATAATTCAATTTCCCGTTAAGTTTTTTTTTTGTCGTAACAATTAATAGATCACAGGGGCCAACATTTAAACACGTAGGAATCGATTTACGTCAAAATCGGGTTGCGGAGAAAATCAGCATGTTCTTTTGCCACAAGAAAATAAAACCAAAAATATCATTTACGCAGAAGTAATTTAAAATATATTCTTTTAAAAATTTCTTACTAGCGATCGTAATAACAGAAATGGATACAGACGAAGTCGCGGGCAACAGATAGTCTATACTAATATTATAAAGCTGAAGAGTTTGTTTGTTAGAACGCGCTAATCTCAGAAACTACCGGCTAGAATTGAAAAATTATTTTTGTGTTGGATAGTCCATTTATCAAGGAAGGCTTTAAGTTACATAGCATCACTCTGCAAATCTGAAGCATTAGTGGAAAATGGGGATATTAACCTGGCATCCCGATGATTCCATATGATTTACCTTTTAATTTTAAAATAATTCAATTTTCCGTGAATTTATCTTTTGCCGTCACAATTAACATTTAAGCTCGTTGAAATCGATTTACATCAAGACTGTTTTTCACACGGCCAACTATTTGTTGCATTGTCAAGATCGGGTTGTGGAGAAAATCAGTATTTTCTTCTGCCAGAAGAAAATAAAACCAAAAATACCATTTACGCAGAAGTACTTTAAAATATACTCTTTTAAAAACTTCTTAATGGCGATCACACTGATAGACTCCGCCTCCTCTTGTAAGCTACTAAAAACAATCAATAACAGAAAAATTACTTCATATTTAATATTTGAAATAATCAACTCTATAATCTCCGACAATAACCACTACAAATTTCAATGGATTCCAAGTAGGATTATCTGGAAATGAGGCTGCTGGGACAACGCAACCATTGAAAGAGAACGCCAAGGTACTCATGAAGGATCTCCTAAGACACTTAAGGAAAGAAGAAATAAGAGAATGGCAAGATAGGTATGACTGAGAGTCACAATCAAAAGGGATTGTTGCATCAGCAACTTACAAGAGCGAGTATCGTACGAATCGTAAGACTGAGGACTAACCACGGTTGCACTTACAAGCATCTGGCTCTTATGAAAATAAAAAAATATGGAAAATGTGAAGTCTGCGGACAGCCAGAAGACCCGCGACACTTAGTTTTCAGGTGCAAAAAATACAAGAGAGAACGGGACATTAAACAAGAGGAAGAAGCTGAATTTTTAAACAACTTGGACAAACTAAATATAAAAAAGATAGAACTGTTCTTTAAAAAAAATACAAATTGTAAACTTTAATTTTAATCAATACTGCCATTTTAGGACCCATCCTTTACACAGTTTATACAGCTGATATCCCATCCCATCCTAGCACTTTCCTTTCTACCTATGCTGATGACACTTGTGTGTTATCAGTCAACAACGATCCAATTATTGCCTCCCAAACTCTTCAATCCCATATCAGAGAGCTTGAAGTATGGTGTCAGAATTGGAGAATAAAAATAAATTCCAATAAATCCCACCAAATAACCTTTACCCTTCGTCGTAAACCAATGACAACCTGCCCAACAGTATCCTTCAATAACACTCCTCTTGTCCCAGTTGAACAGATCCGATACCTAGGACTGCACCTGGACAAGCGTCTCACTTGGAACCCTCATACAAGACTGAAAAGACAAGAAACTGCTCGACGTTTTCGACTACTTCAACACTTACTGGACAAACGCTCAAACCTTCCACTTAAGTACAAAAGACTCATCTACATGACTATCATAAGACCGATATGGACTTACGGAGTAGAGATTTGGGGCTCTACTAAACCATCAAATTCATCTCGTCTCCAATCCTTACAATCCAAAATCCTTCGAAAAATCCTCAATGCTCCTTATTTTGTCACAAATAAACTCATCCATAAAGACCTTAATATTCCCTTTGTTGCTGACTTGGCCCGAACCAGGTACCACTCCTTTCATGACAAACTCCATTCCCACTCTAACCCACTAGTTTCAATCCTTGCTTCCTGTACAATCCCTGATAATCCTCCGAGACGTCTGAAAAGAAGATGGTCCCGAGACCTTCTTGTTTAACATAGTCTTTGGGGAGCTGCCAATGGGTAGTATCCCTACATATGGAATCATGTCAACTTATCTTGTATCACATTTACTAAATGTATTTTACTATACAGTTGTAAATACCAATAAATATATTTAAAAAAAAAAAAAAATCAATACTGCCAATAACTCTGTACTTGTACATGCATCTCTTTTAGATTGTTCACTGACCAAATAGGATTTGTTATCAAGTCTTGAGGGTCATTTGTAATATAAATAAATAAATAACAGAAATTGACGCAGACGAAGTCGCGAGCAACAGCTAGTAAAAACATAAAACCTGAATTTCCTATTTTCCAGGGAAAATCGAACCATGATTAATTCGGACATTTTGTTACTCTTGACTTAAAGATTTGGAACCTGAAGTTTCTATATTCTTATTGTTTACGTCCAATATTATTATCAAAATTTTTATTATAGTTAATTAAATTGGGGTAATATAGAAACAATTCTTTATAAAGCAATATAACAATCTGTCCAATTTATTACATTTTTAATAGTGATAAAGTACAACATTCACACGATATATACAAAACAATAAATTTATATAATAATAATAATACAATATACACATATACAAAACAAAATCAATAAAAATATACACAAAAGTCACTCATACCTATATACAATTCACAAGCATACAGCACGTGAGTGGAGAATCTAGCAAATGCTAGAACTCCAATATACATGTTACAAGAGGTCACGAGGCCACTGCCGTTTCAACCTTCTAGGAGAATGGTAAGGATGTGAGGAGCTGGATAAGGATTGAGCTAGGGGATTAGGGTGATGGATAATGTTCTGATGAAATTTAGAGAATTTTAATGGTATAAGGTCTAAAATAAATGGAATATTTAGGTCGCGGTGTAAGGTATGGTTGGATACATAATAAGGGGCATTAACTATTGTTCAGAGGACTTTAGATTGGAAGGATTGAATGCGTTTGATGTTAGAAAATTTGGCTGTCCCCCACAGTTCAAGTACGTAGGTCCAGATAGGTTTCAGTACTGTCTTGTATATTAACAGTTTGTTCTCGATAGATAGTTTTGAATTTCTGTTCAGTAGTCTGTATAATTGTCCAAATCGTCGATTAAGTTCTTGTCGCTTAAGTCTAGTATGCGGGTTCCAAGTTAGTCTTTTGTCCAGAAGGAAGCCAAGATACCGGACTGGAGAAAGGAAGCGGAACGGAGTTAAAGAGAACTGGAGGGCAGGATTGTCTTCGAAGGGTAAAGGTGACATGTCTGCATTTGGATTGATTGACTTTGATTCTCCAGTTGTTACACCAGTCTTCAATTTGAGAAAGGTGCGTTTGGAGGCCTAAAGATGCAATTTCGGGATCTAAATGATGGGGTAATATAGGTTGGAAGAACAACATGATCCTGGGCAAAGGGAAGCAAGGAGAGGGGGAGCGACTCCTCATTAAATTTTGTTGGGCAAATAAAAATTGTACATATAAAAGATAAAAAATAAAAAGGAATATAAGTATAAAAGGTGTACCAAGAGATTATATATTTGTATTTAAAAAGATAGTGTGGGATCACTTGTAGCTGGGTGGCTAGCGTAACAGCCTCCCATGCTAAAGGTCACGGGTTCAAACCCGGAGGTGGTCCTAGGATTTTTTAATAGGAGTAAAAAATCCTTACTAACGCCGTTATTCGGAGGGGACGTTAAAAGGTGGTCCCGAGCCTGTGCGATGTCAGGTACTCGTTAAAGATCCCTATCCTAATAAAACCTGGATAGGCAAAATTTAGGACTCCTACTGTAGCATCGTCCGATTAGCCATAAAGTGACGTTAAATAAATAAACAAACAAACAAAAGATAGTGTTGGGAAAAATTCACTTATATTTTCAACTTTTCCTTTTTTTTTTTTTTTTTTTTTTCTTACTCTCTGGTTTTATTATTTTAAACAATATATTGGGTTGTGTCACATGAAATGTCCGTTTTCAAGTTAAAGGATTTTTATTAAAAATACGATATGAAAACAAGATTTTTCTTCTTTTCTACACACTTTTTCCAACGTGACACCAACTTTTTTATCCCCGAACTTAAAAACTCTGATCTTTGAAGTGAAACAAAATCTGAAAACGCACTTTTCACTTGATCGTCATTTTCAAATAGTTTTCCTCTGACGAAGTTGTCTAAATTCCTGAACAGGTGGTAATCTGTTGGAGACAAGTCGGGAGAATATGGTGGGTGCGGAAGAACTTCGTAGTCCAGTTCTTTTTTTGCACGGTATGTTTTGAAACATGTGGTATTTCTGCCGCTCAGTGAGATTATGAGGTACCCATGTATTGAGCTTTTTTACTTTCCCAAGCTGAGAGTCCTTTAACTGTTTGGTAGGGGTTTCCTTCTACTGTATGTTTGAGGACATCGTTGTCTATTACGGAAGGAGGTCTTTCTCGGGACAAATTTTCCAAGTCGGTATCCCCAGCTGAAAACTTAGCAAACCAACGGCGAATGGTCCGTTCATTGACACTTCCTTCCCCAAACGCCTTGCAAATATTTCTAGCGGCCTTAGCTGCTGAATGGCCGAGTTTAAACTCGTACAAAAATAATATTTGGAAATTGCGTGTTTCCATGTTCATATTTGGAGGTATACTAAAAAGAGGGTAATTGATTGGGAAGCTAATGTTTATAATACAAAGGTAGAGGATTAGTAACTGTTTACTTTAAATATGTAAACATTCGGAAGAAAACAACAGAGACCAGCAAAATCCTTTATGTATTTCAGAAACTATAAAAACGGACATTTCTTGTGAAACAACCCAATACTAAATATACATATATCACAGGATATTCTAAGGAATAATTCTAGGTGCGCTGCATGCACTTAAAATATTTTCAATACACTTCCTTCACCTCTCAAACGAATTTCAATTTACTTGGTGCTCGCAAATCTTAACGCTTTTGAAGAAAAGGTATGAAATTTGCTCATATAGCTTTAAATATAGTCCCTGCGTATCTCTGTATAACAATGTGATGATTATCGTCGAATAGCAATAAGAAATATGCCATAATTACTGCGGCAAAAAAAGCAAGTGCGTATTCTTTCCTTATCAACATTACAATGTATCACGAATTCGGTAAAGGAATTCAAATGGAGAACAATGGTAACATCAACATATCTGATCTAATCATCTATATTCGATGAAAAATTGGAATAATTAAGGAAATGACTTCCAATATCGTTTCCGGTGAGTGCATCATTATCCCCTTACATAACAATCTCCCTTTTCCTATTTAGTTGTAGACAAACAATTTTTTTTTTCTAAAATAGTAGTTTTCGATAAACACTTTTACATTCCCTTACCTATATATGAAATATATTGTAAGGGAAAGTAATGCGATCGTGAAAATTTTCGAATTCCAGCTTTCGACGGAAATACACGTTTTAGGGTCTCCTGAGTCCAAATGACCAAGTCCCGCAAAAAGGTCTGAGTGTGTGGTAACTACCGAGCGAAAACTTAAATTCCCATGAAACTGAAATCACTATGAAAACTCGCTATATCGATGTAAAATTTAATGAGCTTTAATATCATGTAGGTTTCATTCTGATTGAAATAGTCTGACTGGCCTTAAATGGCGATATTTTAAATTTTCTTCTTCTAAAGTACCTTTTATTCTGTGGATTCTATAAAAATAACTGTATTATCTTGTTAGCATTGATAATAATGCTAAATATGCAAGTTGAGCGAATTTAATAAACAACCAAAGGAGAAAACTCAAACAATATTTTTTTAATGCAATTTTTCGTTTTTGAACATAAGAACAGTAATATAATATGTATGATATACCGTTGCAAAGCTAAATATTTTAGAAAAAAATGTTATCGTATACACAAGAGCTTATATAGTTAATAAAGAGTAATGAAAAGCCGATAAAACTAACTGATTATTTTAGATAATAATATAATAGATTTTTTAATAAAACACATGTTTCTATTGAAAACCAATTTAATTAATTCTTTAATGGTTTCACTTATTTTTATCCCTAACTGTAGTTGAAAATTCTTTAATAAATTAAAAAAAACGGAGGTAAGTGAAAGTCGTGTGTTGCCTGCACCAGATTTTACTTATGAACTTTCAACTCTCTAGCTTAATTAGGAGAGACTGTAGAGTTTGTAAAACCACAATCGTTCCCTAAAATGCCGATATTTTAAATTTTCTTCCCCTAAAGTACCTTTAATTTTGTTGATTCAGTAAAAATAACTAGATTATCTTGTTACCACTGATGAAAAACAGGTAAATATATAAATTGAATGAATTCGATACCCAACTAAGGGATTAAACAGAAAAAATATTTTTTTAATGCAATTTTTCGTTTTTGAACATAAGAGCAGTAATATACATGTATGGTATACCATTGGAAAGCTAAAGATTTTAGAAAAAATATTATCTTATACTCAAGCTTTTAAAAGTTAATAGAGAGAGATGAAAAGAAGATAAAACTAACTGATTATTTTAGATAATAATATAATCGATTTTTTTAATAAAAAACATGTTTCTATATAAATTCAATTTAATTAATTCTTTAATAGTTTCACGTATTTTCATCTCTAACTGTATTTGAAAATTCTTTCATTGGTTTTAAAAATGGGGGTAAGTAAAAGTCGTGTGTTGCCCGCACTAGATTTTTCGAACATATCTACGCACAGAAGTAGGTCGAAGACGTGTTTTCTCTAATACAAAACAGATATTAAAAAAAAATTCATTACTTATTACATTGCCTTTTGCAAGGTAACTTCCTTTTTTTCTTTCTTTATTTCCCTTACTACAATGGGTTTAATAATTAATTATTCGGTGTTATACAATAATGTTCTCCCGTCTCACATTAACATGCAACATTCATTATCTCAAAATCCATTTGGCACAAATGAATTCATGAAATACATTACTACTCTAATATATATATATATAAAACCTCTACCACTATAACCCATGGAGGGTCTTGGGCTCAGTACATATAGAGATTCGTATTGTTTCAAGGCCAACGGCAGTGCAATGAGGTGATTAGGCCTTAACCGCGCTCGACCTCCTGGGTTTTCCCCAATTAACTTGGGTATCCACTTTATAGAGGCTAGGTCTGCCCCAGCAGGGTCTCCATACCCTAAGGTCGACCCCCGAGTGAATTAACTGAATAAATAATATTCTGCCACAGCTGGGATTAGAACCCAGGACCCGGAGCACAGCAGACTAGCGCTCTATCCACTAGACCACGCCTCTCCCTATACATATATATGTTTTATATGCCTACTAAAGGTTTGGTTAGATATGTCATAACTATATGTAGGTATATATGTATGTATGTACCGTTAAATGGGGTGAATAGGAACAATCTATGGTATCTTGAGCAATATAACACATTTATTTTTTGTCTCAATTAATTGAACAATACATAAAATCCTGGGTCCATATCCCCTCTGTTACATATTTACTGGGTTGTGTTTTTGAATTGTAGTTTTCGAAAAAATAAAAACATTACTTTTCCCATTCACCTTACAGTAGGGATGAATAGGAACGTCATTGAAAATGTTATTGTGTTTCCCATTTAAAACGGGTGGGATGAATGTTTAAAATGCTTATTATTTATTTTTTATTTTTCAGAAATAATTATTTAATGAGTAATATTACAATCAGTCCAATTTAGGATATTTTTAATAGTGATAAAGTACAACATTCATCCTACATTCACACGATATATACAAAACAATAAATTTATAAAATAATAATACAACACACATATGTACAAAACAGATTTGTTTATTTATTTAACGTCACATTATGCTACTATGGCTAATCGGACGATGCTACAGTGGGAGTCCTTAATTTTGCCTATCCAGGTTTTATTAGGATAGGGATCTTTAACGAGTATCTGACATCGCACAGGCTCGGAACCACCTTTTAAAGTCCCATCCGAAGGACGGCGTAACTAAGGATTTTTTACTTCTATTAAAAAATCCAAGGACCACCTGCGGGTTTGAACTCGTGACGTTTTGCATAGGAGGCTGTTACGCTAACCACCCAGCTACAAGTGATCCCTGTACAAAACAGAATCAGAATATATACAAAAGTCCCTAATACCTATATACAATTCTCAAGCATACAGCACGTGAGTAGAGAATCTAGCTAATGCTAGAACTCCAATATACATGTTACAAGAGGTCTCGAGGCCACTGCCGTTTCAACCTTCTAGGGGGATTGTAAGGGTGTGTGGAGCTGGATAGGGATTGAGCTAGAGGATTAGGGTGATGGATAGGATAAGGTTTAGATGGAATTTAGAAAAAATTTAGTTTAAAAATTTAGAGAATTTTAATGGTATAAGATCTAAAATAAATGGAATATTTAGGTCGCGGTGTAAGGTATGGTTGGATACATAATAAGGAGCATTAACTATTGTTCGGAGGACTTTGGATTGGAAGGATTGAATGTCTTTGATGTTAGAAAATTAGGCTGTCCCCCACAGTTTAAGTCCGTAGGTCCAGATAGGTTTCAGTACTGTCTTGTATATTAGCAATTTGTTTTCGATAGAGAGTTTAGAATTTCTGTTCAGTAGCCTGTATAATTGGCCAAATCTTCGATTAAGTTATTGTCGTTTGAGTCTAGTATGCGAGTTCCAAGTTAGTCTTTTGTCTAGAAGGAAGCCAAGACACCGGACTGTGTCAGAGAAAGGAAGCGGAACGGAGTTAAGCAGAACTGGAGGGCAGGATTGTCTTCGAAGGGTAAAGGTGACATGTTTGCATTTGGATTGGAATTTGGAAAATTTGGATGGAATCAGGTCTGTAATAAATGGAACATTAAGGTCGTGGTGTAAGGTATAGTTGGAGACATAATAAGGTGTATTTACTATTGTTCGGAGGACTTTGGATTGAAAGGATTGAATGCGTTTGATGTTAGAACGTTTAGCTGTCCCCCACAGTTAAAGTCCGTAGGTCCAGATTGGCTTTAGTATTGTCTTGTAAAGTAATAATTTGTTGTCAACTGTAAGCTTAGATTTTCTGTTTAGTAGTCTGTATAACTGTCCGAATCGTCTGTTGAGTTCTTTTCGTTTATGTCTTGTATGTGGGTTCCAAGTCAATCTTTTGTCTAGTAGTAAGCCAAGATACCGGACTGTATCTGAAAGAGGAATTGGAATGGAATTAAAGTAAACTGGTGGACAGGATTTTCGTCTAGAGTGAAGTTTACTTGTTTGCATTTGGCTTCGTTTACCTTTATACGCCAAGCATTACACCAGTCCTCGATAAGACAAAGGTGTCTTTGCAGGATTAAGGATGCTATTTCAGGATCGGAATTGGATGATAGGATGGCGGTGTCATCTGCAAATGTTGCCAGAAAGGTGTCAGGATGATTAGGAATATCAGCAGTGTAAAGAATGTAGAGGACGGGTCCCAAGACGCTGCCTTGAGGAACACCGGCCTCAATGGGATAAAAGTTATAAAATTCTACACCACAGCGAACTCGGAAGGAGCGGAGAATGAGGTATAGAGACTGGGGTAAATGCGTTTTAAGCTTGAAGAGTAATCCGGAGTGCCATACCCGGTCAAAAGCTTGCGCTAAGTCCAGAAACGCACCAGAACAATACTCTTTGCATTCAAGGGCTGAGGAAATATGGTCTACAACTCGGAGTCCTTGTTGAACAGTGGAATGATGAGCACGGAAACCAAACTGATGGGAAGGATGATTTTGAAATTCTAATATAGGCAGGATTCGTTTTAGAATGAATTTTTCAAAGATTTTTGAGAGGATGGGGAGTAAACTAATAGGTCTGTAGGATATATTGGGTTGATGCAAAATTAATGCAGGTTTCCTCTATTGCAATATCTTAATTCCAATTGTGTAAACAAAGCTAATCCTAACATTGATCATTATTATACCAAAACAAACCTTATCTAATACCCTCTCTTTCACCATGAATTTGTTTAGTAAAATCGTTTTGTTCAGTGTGTTCAAAGGTCTTGAATCGAAAATGTCAAAGTGCGATTTTCGTCAAATTTATTTTTACGAATTTTAATTAGGGCGCAGCGCTGCGCAAACGGCTCGTAATATTAATGAAGTGTGGGGTCAGGGGGCTATTAATGAGTGCACGGTGCAGCGTTGGTTCCAGAAGTTTCGCAGAGGAGATTTCGACCTCGAAGACAAGGAAGGTCGGGGCCGTCATCTTGCTCTGGACAACGACCAGCTGAGGTCAAAAGTGGAAGAAGACCCAACCAAAGCCACACGAGAAATGGCGGCGGAACTCGGAACTCAAAAATTGCAACGTCTTTGCCCAGCATTGATGAATCGGAAGGGGCCGATCCTGCTCCACGATAACGCCAGACCACACGTTGCACAACCAACGCTTCGACGACTGCACGAGTTGGGCTACGAAGTTCTCCAACATCCGCCTTATTCACCTGACCTCTCTCCTACAGACTTCCACTTTTTCAGGCATCTGGACAACTTTTTGAGGGAGAAAAATTTTCAAAACCAGGACGACATTGAAAATTCTTTTCGTGATTTCATTGAGTCCAGGGATTCGGATTTTTTTTCTGGTGGAATAAGAAAGCTTGTTGAACGTTGGCAAAAGTGCATTGATTCAGATGGAAATTATTTTGATTAAATATATATGGTTAAAGTAAAGATATGGCGTATTTACAATACCTACTAAAAACCTGCATTAATTTTGCATCAACCCAATATATGTAATTTTTAATTTTTTTTTTTTTTTAAACTTGTTAGCATTCTTTCAATAAAGGATATAAATCGAATAATAGCTCGAAAATAGCTATTCTGAATACATCCATCCGTAGACTTCATATAATCTTATGTTGTTGATGGTGATAAGCATACATCTTTATTTGTAACTTTTCTTACGGAATCATTTAGCTAAAGAAAACAGTAATGATGCTATTTATATAAATAGTTCGGACATGATTTTTACGTTGTGGTATTTTAAAGAGAAAATATGGATAAGATCATTAAAAATTACTGCAATAGTTACATTTCTAACGACTTATTGTGAAAAGATATACATTTTGCTCCGTTGTCCCTGAATAATAACTGGTTTCCTGCTTAAGAACAATAGCTGTATTTGAAGTAAATTGATGTTTTTTTAATATTGTTTTCATTTTACATCCATTTAATGAGAAAACTGTTACTAAATTATTCAACGATTCTTTTATACATTAATTTATTTTTAATGGGGATAATTTTTTTTTTTTTTTTAGCTCAGCTAAATAATACTATAATATTAGGTAATTTGTCGAAGGCGAAATATATTTCAAACACTCCTGTAGAGAAAACGTGTTGGTATAATTTTAGTCTGAATGCTTTTGTTCGAGTTGAGAAGTTTTTTCTCAGGTATTTTAGTGATTGATATTAAAAATATAAGTTACACAAAACTTTATTCGAAAATTCAAAACGGAACGTATTTTAGGCATCTGTCGTCACATACCTTCGTCATTTTCAATGTCATTCGACTTCAGACGCGGTGATGATGGGGAACTAAATAAACAAAAAACATTGTAAGGCATTTATGGTATGCGTGAAAAGAACATTTTACGTTTGGAGATTAAAGGTGCGTCACCTTTATCTCAAGTAGTCCAATAACGCTGTATCTTTGTCAGTAATATTCTGAGTTAAATGATTTTCATATTTTAATGTATATTATTTGTAAATTTGACGTTATTTGTTCAATGTTTATATATATATATATATATATATATATATATATATATATATATATATATATATATATATATATATATATATATATATATATACTGTTACTGTTAGGCTTACCGAACCCGAAGGCTTATCACCAAACTTCGCCTGCACAGACTCGTCCAATGTTCGCCGGTCAAGCCCAAGCCCCCGAGATCAGCTTTAACGCAATCCTCCCATCTCCGCTTCGGCCTACCTTTCGGACGCCTAACAGTCGGATCAGCGAATACCAACTTTCTCGGAATCCGTTCCTCACCGAGCCCAACAATTTTACTCGCCCATTTGAGTCTCCGCGACGGTATCAACTCAATTATATTCACAGGATACAAGTTCCGCAATTCCGCGTTGTGCAACCTTCTAAACTCCCCAGTGCCCTCATCCCTCTTCGGACCAAATATTTTACGCAGGACCTTATTTTCGAAAACCTTAAGCCGTTGTTCATCCCTTAAAGTAAGCGGCCACGTTTCACATCCATAAAGAAACGTTGGAAGAATAATAGTTTTATAAATTCTAATCTTTAAGTTTTTAGATAGAACCGTGAGCTAAGTAACTTAGCAACTGAATAATAACACGCATTTCTCACCTTTAACCGGGGCTTTATTTCTTCCTGGATTTCATTTTTTCTTGTTATAATTGAACCTAAATACTTAAATCAAAACACAGACACATTGCAGTGCAAGTAGAAGTCACTATCCCACTAAGGCGAGCCCTAGGGTGGGAAAGGAGTTCACCTGCGGCAATTCAATAAAAGTACAATAACAAACAGTAACAGTACACAGTATGATACAATACAATACTTAAATAATATAACACAATTTTATAAAGAAACAGTAACACACTATTCAGCAAAAAAAAACTATATAATACACAAGAAATATAAAATACAATTATAAAGAAACAGTAACACACTACACAGCAAAAAAAATATGATACATAAGGAATATAATACACGTTTGTTTTTTTTTTTTGTTTTTTTGCTGGCTTGGGTTGCACCGCGACCAAACGGTCTATTGTGCGCCATAGAATCACGCAATGTTAATTTTAAAACACGAGTTTAGTAGCAGAAGCAAACTTCAGAAGGCTGTTAGGATTAACAAGTTTGTTGTTAGTGGGGTTTTCTAAGCGGTCTTCACCAAATGAGGTGAACCTCAACATAGCTAGCTTGTCGCAGTGGCAGACTATGTGAAATGATGTTTCATCGTCCGTGCCGCAAAGTCTGCATAGAGGGTTGTCGGAAATACCAAGTTTAAACATATGGTAGTTAAGTTTGCTGTGTCCTGTGTAGAGAGCAGTCAATGTCCTCATGTCCTACTCATACCAAGAAGACACTTCCTTCTGCTGGTACAAGGACCATCTAGGATTTTGAGTGATTGTCTAGGTCCCTTACTTAGCCAAAGTTGTTTGTATTTATTTAAATAGGATTGATTGATGTGCCTAAAGGCATAGCTTAGGCTAATTCCACGAAGGGGTTCTGGTGTGATGGGAATCGTTGCCGATCCCTTCCTAGCTAATTCATCAGCTACACGTTTACATACACGTTTTAGGGTCCCCTGAGTCCAAATAACCAAGTCCCGCAAAAAGGTCTGTGTGTGTGGTAACTCTCGGGCTGCAACGAAAAGTCCTATGAAACTGAAATTTCATATTTAAGACAAATATACGCCCGAGACGTCACAAAACCTTTTTCATCAAAATGCGCTTACTAGAAGAGCCACTTTATACCACGCATTTTGCACCTTTTTTCGATTTTCTCAAAAACGGTTCCGACGATTTTGATTAAACTCACTATATCGATGTAAAATTTAATGGGCTTTAATATCATGTAGGTTTCATTTTGATTAAAATGGTCTGACAGGGCTTAAATGCTGATATTTTAATTTTCTTTCCCTAAAGTACCTTTAATTTTGTTGATTCTATAAAAATAACTATATTATCTTGTTACCACTGATGAAAAACAGGTAAATATATAAATTGAATAAATTCGATATCCAACTAAAGGATAAAACAGAAAAAATATTTTTTAAATGCAATTTTTCGTTTTTGAACATTGGAATAGTAATATACGTGTATAATATACCGTTGGAAAGATTAAGATTTAAAAAAACAATATTATCTTACTCACAAGCTTGTAAAGATTGATTAAGAGTGATGAAAAGTCGATAAAACTAACTGATTGTCGGAGATAATAATATGATAGATTATTTAATAAAACACATGTTTCTATATAAATTCAATTTAATTAATTCTTTAGTGGTTTCAAACATTTTCATCTTTTACTGAGTTTGAAAATTCTTAATCGATTCTAAAAACGGAGGTAAGTGAAAGTCGTGTGTTGCCCGCACCAGATTTTTTACCTTAAATCGACTGAATTCCCTTCGTCACCTATTCCCGTATGAAACCAGGAAGCTCCTCGTTACCTCTCTAATATTCTCCCACATTGACTATTGCTGTATGGTATACGATGGTGTTTCTGGGGATCTCGAAGTAAAAATTAAACGCTTAATTAATTGATATGTCCGATTCATCTTCGGGGTCCGTAGGTACACCTCCGTATCCCAATTTTATGGCGAGTTGAAGTGGCTTTACCCTTCCAATCGTCGTAAGTATTTTCTAGCGTCATTCCTTTACCAAGCTATCCAATCGCGCCGTCCATCATACATTTTTGACCTCCTACAGTTCAAATCCTCTGTCCATCCTCGTTGCCCACCGAACTGAACATTTCGACAGATCCTTTCTCATTCGATTCACAATCCTAAGGAAATCCATTCCTCCTTCCATCCGTCACTCCAATTCTCTTTCTACCTTCAAATCTCGTATATTTAATCACTTAATGAATATCCAGGCTCAATAAAATTGTAAATAAGCTGTTTTATCCTTGTTGTTGTTGTTTTCTTCACATTTGAAAATGTCTATTTTATATAAGTAATTATTGACTTGTTTATATGTATTTAATATGTTCTAAGACTCCAAAGCACGTTTAGTACATTCTGTATACTTTATCCTAAAGGGACATTTGCCAGGTTAATAAAGAATTTATTTATCTTCCCACTAGAGCTACTCTAGTTCAAATAAATAAATACATATGAAGAGTCTGCAAATTATGTAGGAAATTAGTCAATCAAATATATTTAATCATAAAATATATGACCGTATAAGGCAGTGTTTTCCAACTGGTGATTCGCAGACCCCGAGGGGTCCCCAGATGATGCCCAGCGGGACCGCGAGATGTTGGGGAATAATTTTAAATTACCTTGTAAGCGTAATTTACACGTAATTTTTTTTTTAACACATTTTTATTGATTTTTACAACTGTATTAAAACAAAACAAAAAAATCTGGTGCGGGCAACACACGACTTTCACTTACCTCGAATTTTAAAATCAATGAAAGAATTTTCAAATACAGTTAGAGATAAAAATACGTGAAACTATTAAGGAATTAATCAAATTGAATTTGTATAGAAACATGTGTTTCATTAAAAAATCTATTATATTATTATCCAAAATAATCAGTTAGTTTTATCTTCTTCTCATTACTCTCTATTAACTTTTAAAAGCTTTTGTATGAGATGATATTTTTTCTAAAATCTTTAGCTTTCCAACGGTATATCATACATGTATATTACTGCCCTTATGTTCAAAAACGAAAAATTGCATTAAAAAAATATTTTTTCTGTTTTCTCCTTTAGTTGGGTATCGAATTTATTCAATTAATATTAAATAATTTCTTTGCCGCTCTACCTTCATCCATCCTTATGACATGTCCCAGCCATTTTAAGCGCTGAATTCGCACAAAATGAGAAACTCGGAGATCGTCGAAAAGGTCGTAGATCTCTTTGTTCTTCCTTAGGCGATATGTGCCATTCTCTCTAACTGGCCCTAAGATACGCCTCAACACTTTCCTTTCAAATCTATCAATCTTTTCAGCCAGACCTTTGCGTAGGGTCCAGGTTGCACTGGCATAGGTCAGTACAGGTCGGATGATTGTTTTGTATATAATCATTTGGTCCTCCAACTTAGAAGCTTACTTCGGAGAAAACTTCTTAGAGCGAAATATGCTTCGTTAGCCCCCATTACTCGATTGCGAATTTCTTCGTCTTTGTTGATCTGATCATTAACAATGGAGCCGAGGTACTTAAAACTGGACACGCACTGGAATGTATATTGTCCCACTACATAATGCTTTGATGGATTTATAGGTGTTTTCTACCTGAGTACCATAATTTTAGTTTTTTCCTCATTGATGGATGGTCCCATTCTTCCTGCTTCTCTTTGCAGCCCTTCACAGGCTTCCTTGATCGCCTTGAGGGAGGGATATTCCAATTGAGGTAATAGTTTAGATGAAAATAAATTCTACATAATGAAAAATGTATCATGAAATATGACTTTAAGAAATGTTATGTTCATTACAAGAGATTCACCATTATTATTTTTATTATTGAATCTTATAGCATTTAGCTGTATCAAATAAGAAAAACTGAAACTATTTAATAAACTAAAACCAATCCACATTATAGAAATTTGATGATTATTGATTTGTAACTCTCATAATGTAAAAAATCTGGTGCGGGCAACACACGACTTTCACTTACCTCCATTTTTAAAATCAATGAAAGAATTTTCAAATACAGTTAGAGATAAAAATACGAGAAATTATTAAGGAATTAACCAAATTTAATTTATATAGAAACATGTGTTTGATTAAAAAATCTATTATATTATTGTCTTAAATAATCAGTAAGTTTTATCTTCTTTTCATCACTCTCTATTAACTTTTAAAAGGTTGTGTATGAGATCATATTTTTTTCTAAAATCTTTAGCTTTCCAACGGTATATCATACATGTATATTACTGCTCTTATGTTCAAAAACGAAAAATTGCATTAAAAAAATATTTTTTCTATTTTCTCCTTGAGGTGGGTATCGAATTTATTCAATTTATGTATTTACCTGTTTTTCATCAGCGTTAACAAGATAATTTAGTTATTATTATTGAATCTACAAAATTAAAGGTACTTTAGGGGAAGAAAATTTAAAATATCGTCATTTAAGCCCTGTCAGACCATTTTAATCAGAATAAAAACCTACATGATATTAAAGCCCAATAAATTTTACATCGATATAGCGGGTTTAATCAAAATCGTCGGAACCTTTTTCGAGAAAATCGAAAAAAGGTGCAAAATGCATGGTATAAAGTGCATCTTCTGGTAAGCTCATTTTGATGAAAAAAGTTTTGCCACGTCTCGGGCGTATAGTTGTCTTAAATATGAAATTTCAGTTTCATAGGACTTACCGTTTCCGCCCGGGAGTTACCACACACACACACAGACCTTTTTGCGGGACTTGGTTATTTTGACTCAGGGGACCCTAAAACGTGTATTTCCGTTGAAAACTGGAATTCGAAAATTTTCACGATCGCAATACTTTCCCTTACTATTGGGTTGATGCAAAATTAATGCAGGTTTCCTCTATTGCAATATCTTAATTCCAATTGTGTAAACAAAGCTAATCCTAACATTGATCATTATTATACCAAAACAAACCTTATCTAATACCCTCTCTTTCACCATGAATTTGTTTAGTAAAATCGTTTTGTTCAGTGTGTTCAAAGGTCTTGAATCGAAAATGTCAAAGTGCGATTTTCGTCAAATTTATTTTTACGAATTTAAATTAGGGCGCAGCGCTGCGCAAACGGCTCGTAATATTAATGAAGTGTGGGGTCAGGGGGCTATTAATGAGTGCACGGTGCAGCGTTGGTTCCAGAAGTTTCGCAGAGGAGATTTCGACCTCGAAGACAAGGAAGGTCGGGGCCGTCATCTTGCTCTGGACAACGAACAGCTGAGGTCAAAAGTGGAAGAAGACCCAACCAAAACCCACGAGAAATGGCGGCGGAACTCGGAACTCAAAAATTGCAACGTCTTTGCCCAGCATTGATGAATCGGAAGGGGCCGATCCTGCTCCACGATAACGCCAGACCACACGTTGCACAACCAACGCTTCGACGACTGCACGAGTTGGGCTACGAAGTTCTCCAACATCCGCCTTGTTCACCTGACCTCTCTCCTATAGACTTCCACTTTTTCAGGCATCTGGACAACTTTTTGAGGGAGAAAAATTTTCAAAACCAGGACGACATTGAAAATTCTTTTCGTGATTTCATTGAGTGCAGGGATTCGGATTTTTTTTTCTGGTGGAATAAGAAAGCTTGTTGAACGTTGGCAAAAGTGCATTGATTCAGATGGAAATTATTTTGATTAAATATATATGGTTAAAGTAAAGATATGGCGTATTTACAATACCTACTAAAAACCTGCATTAATTTTGCATCAACCCAATATATATAGTAAGTGAAAGTAAAAATAGCTAGCTAGCTCCTTATAGTAGACAAATCCTGCCACAGCCCTGACCTACAGAGTTGAGCTCTTTAGTAGTGCAGCGAACGAAGGCGCTATCTCATCTTACAGATACCTACCTGCAGTCTGCGAATTTCGGACTTCACGCCTGTTAGGTTCACAATGGCTCGTCATCCGCCACACTCTCTTCATAGAGGTACCTAGGCCTAGATCCTACTTTCTGGACGACACCAGTGCCGCTAAGGACTGATTCACCTTCCTTTAGTGGAGATGACATAATGCTGAACTTCCTGGCTGTTGATCTCTGGCCTTAGGTGAATTACAGCTTATATCAGTGGTTTCCACCTAACATTTTTCGCGGGCCACTTCAACTAATCATTTTAATGGCAAGGACCTCCTGAATTCTAAATATTAGATTTATCTTTAGATTTTTAGTGGGTTACTGTATCTAGTTCATGCTTCGTCAAATCCTCAACGCACCTTACTTTGTCACGAATAAATTCCGTATGTTATTGATTTGGTCCGGACCAGGTATCAATCCTTTCATGACAAACTCCATTCTCACTCTAACCCACTAGTTTCAACCGCTGGGTAGATTGTTCTCTGACTTTTCAAGCCTGTAAATTGGCTGTAAATAGCACAATTACTTATTGTACTATGTAAATTGTAGTTGTAAATTTCAAAAAAAGAATAAAAAAAAAACGTTAAATGTAAATGATTTTTTTTTTTTTTTTTTTAAACGTAATTTATTGAAATTTACAACTGTACTCAAAAAAATACATCAAGTAAATATGATATTAGAAAAATGACATAGAAGAGACTTGTAGAAGAACTACCCAATGGTAGCACTCCTGTAACTATTCTAAACTAGAAGGTCTCGGGGCCATCTCCTTTTCAGACGCCTCGGAGGATTGTCGGGAATTGAAGAGGAAGAAAGGATTGAAACTAGAGGATTAGGGTGGGAATGGAGTTTGTCATGAAAGGAATGGTATCTAGATTTGGCCAAATCAGCAACATACGGAATATTAAGGTCTTTGTGGATCAGTTTATTAGTTACAAAATAAGAAGCATTGAGGATTTTACGAAGGATTTTGGATTGTAGGGATTGGATACGGGAAGAATTTGATGGTTTAGTAGAGCCCCAAAGCTCTACTCCGGTAAATGATTTAAATATAGAAATTGATAATGGGAAATGTTTCTTTACAAATGATCGTCTGCTTTATTTAATGTAAATAACATTTTCACTTACGCGCAAGTAAACGTATTTTCCTTGCCACGCCTATATTAAAAAAATTATCTTCCCATCAATTTTATTATCAAAAGATGAACTGTTGATCTTTAAATATAAACAGTGATTACATACAATACTGATAAATTTGATATACTAATCTTGTTGGCAGGTCTTTTTACTTTCACTTACAATATATAGTAAGGGAAAGTATTGAAAGAAAATTTCGAATTCCAGTTTTCAACGGAAATACACGTTTTAGGGTCCCCTGAGTCCAAATAACCAAGTCCCGCAAAAATGTCTGTGGATGTGGTAACTCCCGAGCGGTAAGTGCTATGAAACTAAAATTTCACTTTTCAGACAAATATACGCCCGAGATCTAACAAAACCTTTTTCATCAAAATGAGCTTACCAGAAGAGCCACTTTATCCCATGCATTTTGCACCTCTTTTCGATTTTCTCGAAAACGGTTCCGACGATTTTAATTAAACTCGTTATACTGATTTAAAATTTAATGGGCTTTAATATCATTTAGGTTTCATTCGGATAAAAATGGTCTGAAAGGGCTAAAATGCCGATATTTTAAATTTTCTGGCCAAGAAGTACCTTTAATTTTGTTGATTGTATAAAAATAACTATATTACCACTGATGAAAAACAGGTAAATATTTAAGTTGTGCGAATGTCGGCCTGCATATGCCGACACCCCATTTCCCTCTCATTTTTTAATGTCATGGCTTCTCGGCACTGCCTTGTCTCATTCTATCAACCCCTCTGTAAACTAAAGCTTCTTCTCCAACCCAACAGATGTCATAAGGATTCACTTTAAAGACTTTAAAGCCGTTCTTGAGGATAATTAATACCTGGTAAGGGTCGACTACCTGTTCCATCCTATTCCCGGCTATTTCCACCCTTTCTATTAGGTTGTGTCACATGAAATGTCCGTTTTCAAGGTAAAGGATTTTTATTAAAAATACGATATGAAAACAAGATAATTTTATTCGAAGTATTTACCTTCTTTTCTACACATTTTTCCCAACGTGGCACCAACTTTTTTATCCCCGAACTGAAAAACTCTGAGCTTTGAAGTGAAACTAAATCTGAAAACGCACTTTTCACTTGATAATCATTTTCAAAAAGTTTTCCTTTGACGAAGTTGACTAAATTCCTGAACAGGTGTTAATCTGTTGGAGACAAGTCGGGAGAATATGGTGGGTACGGAAGAACTTCGTACCCCAGTTCTTTCAATTTTTGCACGGTATGTTTTGAAACATGGGGTCTTGCTGCCACTCAGTGAGATCATGAGGTACTCAAGTATCGAGCTTTCGGAATCCACTTTAAATGTCTGGAAACGGTAGATGCACTTGCATTTACTTGTGCTGAGAGTCCTTTAACTGTTTGGTAGGGGTTCCAATTCCAAGTCGGTATCCCCAGCTGAAAACTTAGCAAACCAACGGCGAATCAACGAAGTGTTCATCAACACTCCCTTCCCCAAACGCCTTGCAAATATTTCTAGCGGCCTCAGCTGCTGAATGGCCGAGTTTAAACTCGTACAAAAATATTACTCGAAAATCGCGTGTTCCATGTTCATACTTGGAGGTATACTAAAAAGTGGGTAATTGATTGGGAAGCTAATGTTTAATACAAAGGTAGAGGATTAGTAACTGTTTACTTTAAATATGTATACATTCGGAAGAAAACTACAGAGACCTGCAAAATCCTTTATGTATTTCAGAAACTATAAAAACGGACATTTCATGTGAAACAACGGAATATTTATTCTTGTTTGTGTGTTCAGCGTGAATCAAGTCTTTGTTTTACTGCCCTTAGCCATTATTTAATTTCGTGAGTTTTATTTATTAGTTAGAAAGTTATATTTTAGTTAGATATATAAAAAAAAAAAAAAAAACTTACTGAAGATGTGTTGTTTGTAAAAAAAAAATATATTCTAAAGAAAAATCGAGTGCCGTTTTTTTAAGATCAAGAATAAAAAAAGTTTGGATCTCTAATCTCATTGTATTACTTTTTTTTTCATTTCATAAGACTCAATTACTTTCTAGCACGATTCTGTACTTCTTAGCGCTAGAGGATGGATTAGTAAAACTAGGCTTTGGTCGGTTATATTGATGGGACATTACAGAAAGGAATATCAAGAAAATGACGCCTGTTTAAGAAGGTAACGTGAGTGACGATTTTCTACAATAGCAAGATATCAGAACAGTTATAATTGACTTAAAAGTTGTGCTGAAACACATCAATAAGTCAGACTAAGAAAGATTGGGCTAGATCTGAGGTTAAGAAGAGAATACTGGAAAAGGAAAAAGGAGAGGGTTCTTTTAAAACTTTTTATATGAAACGATGACAACTTTTAATCAATTTGTCGAGTAAAAATTCTAAATTATGAATATCTTACAAGTATCCTTGTGGGTCACGTCTTCTAATGATTTATTTATTTTGTACTTATATGTTAATAGTACAAATAATCCAGACTATTCAAAATAAAGTACTTCGAAGTATTTTCAGTGTTCCGTGGTACATCATCAATAAGCTAAAAGTTGTCTTAAAAAAAAAAAAAAACAATAACTAGATATGCAAATAACCATAACTTGAGAATAAAAACGCTGAAAATTATTACATAATGGTTTATCATTTCCAAATAACTGCATTAGTCTATAACTGTTTATAGCTGCTGGTGTTTTCGATTTTTCTCAATCTTCAATAATAACCGAGTTTTGGTATAATTACATCCATTATAATTAGAGACTTGAATGTATAGATTAACCTTTTTTTTTGTTTTGTTTTTGCCTGTCTATCCTGAATCTGAAAGTCAATACATATTGTTCTTTATTTCCAAAAAATAACTCAGTAATAGGCGAATTTACGTGCAAAATTTATTTTTTTATTCGCGGTTTTTGGTTAAAAAACTAATAGGATATATTAATTTTTTTTTTTTTTTTTTTATCGCTCTTTACTGATTCTAAAATTCTATACATGTTTTTCTATATCTTCAAAAATAACTGAGTTATGGGCATATTTATGTGTAAAATTTCAATTTTATTCTTTTCTCTTTTTATAATTATCCGCTGTTTTTTGGTTAAAAACACTAATACATTTTTTCTCTACCTTCAAAAATAACTAAGTTATTGAATTAAAGTACTTTTAATCGGCTGCAATTTTAAAAATAAACAGATGATAACGTATTGGTGTTAAGATCATCGTTGTCTGCCCTAGTATTTTAGTGGCGAATTTCAAAAACATTGGTCCAGTAGTTTCGGAGAAATGTCGCGGACGGCGGACAAACGGATTATTTTATTCTAGCTCTTAAAATGTGAGGGGAGGGGGATTAATTTTTTTTTTTTTTGGTTGATTACAAAAGTTCATTTTTGAAAATAATAAATCAAAAAAGTCATGTTCACTCTGGAATGATATCCTGGACTGAAGAAGCTTCGCATCAAATTAGGCGGCTGAAGAGAGTAAAGACTGGCGATTTGGTGATAAGTTGAATTTCATATAGTAAATATTTTAAAACTCTAAAAGAGATACACACTACATCAGGAGATTAGCCACTGACATATAGGTACCCAAAACCTAAACCATTATTATCAAAATGGAGCACAGCAGTTGCAGGAAGGTGGTTTAGTGGGTTGGGATCCGACACTATCTGAAGCCTTCTTCAGGTGTCATGTCAACCTTGTAAAATAAAAACAACTTAAATGTTAAAGGATAGAGAAAAAAAACTACAAGATATATTTATCATATTTTTTTTTTATTTTAAAACATCATCTTCCTTCTTGAAGTCTCTCACCCCGCCTTCGAGCAACATGCTTTTGAAATATTCACCGAAAATCCTGAACATGTACTGCTCCTTGTTTGTGGGGCGAATGCCTTCCATAAAGCCGATGTGTCCGCCTCTTGAAGTCACGGCAATACAAAGGTTGTCCATTTTGTAAGCTTTATCAAGTGGTATGCCTAGAACCATTAATACAATTAAAAATTAATTATATTTTAATATACAGAATGGATATCAATATTTTGTTCTACTAGAGAGAAATGCTTTATTTGTTTGGCAATGCTTTATATTTTACGTACATTTTCAATTTTTTTCCTATTCTAATACAAATTTATAATATTTACAAATTTTTTTTCTTCTCTTTTAGCCATTTACATTATTTTATTTTATCTCTCTCTACCACTATATTGTAAATTATACCTTTGGTGCGCACATTACATAATCAAAATATAATCATATTCACCATTTAATTTCCCAAAATCCCCAGGGAGTCCAAAATCACATTTTCTGCTAACACCGCTATATCTCCTATATCGACACCCAACTTTTTCCAAAAATCTCCTTGTGCTTCCAGGGAAGGCTCCGCGAGACCCAAACCATAGACCTCTAACGGAGAACTGCCTCCCGCCAAATGCCTCGCGGAACTTTTCTTTTAGGAAAGGGATGCATTTCTCGTAGATGGCTCTCTTATCCCTTTCCACTCCACCTGCTTGATCGAGGTCATTAGTCTCATATCCAACGGTAGGGTCCAGGATCATTGCAGAAGTCCCATTCTTCGGGAATGCAACGATGTCTGCGTACCTAACTGATCCGTCCGTATCAATGCAATACACCACGAAATATTCTCATTTTACCTTCATATTAAAATCATTTAAAAAAAAAAAAAAAAGTTTTTTAAACCTGAGCTGGATTAATTGTAGTTTATTTGTTCGTCAGTGTTGTCATTATATAGCTTTTATTTACTCATTATAATCGAATCATGTCAAATTTAAAAATCTAGTGCGGGCAACACACGACTTTCACTTACCTCAATTTTTTAAATCGATTAAAGAATTTTCAAGTACAGTTAGAAATAAAAATGAGTGAAACCATTTAAGAATACATTAAATAGAAATTTCTATCTATTACATTATTATCTAAAATAATCAGTTAGTTTTATCGGCTTTTCATCACTCTCTATTAACTTTTAAAAGCTTGCGTATAAGATAATATTTTTTCTAAAATCTTTAGCTTTCAAACGGTATATCATACATGTATATTACTGTTCTTATGTTCAAAAACGAAAAAAACTGCATTAAAATTATTTTTTTCAGTTTTCTCCTTTAGTTGTTTTTGAAATTCGCACAACTTAACACAACCTGTTTTTCATCAGTGGTAACAAGATGATATTACCATAACAGTTATTTTTATGGAATCAACAAAATTAAAGGTACTTCTTGGCCAGAAAATTTAAAATATCGGCTTTTAAGCCCTGCCAGACTATTTTAATCAGAATTAAACCCACACAACGTTTATTAAGTCTATTAAATTTTACATCGATATAGCGAGTTTAATCAAAATCGTCGGAACCGTTTTTGAGAAAATCGAAAAAAGGTGCAAAATACATAGTATAAAGTGGCTCTTCTGGTAAGCTCATTTTGATGAAAAAGGTTTTGTAACGTCTCGGGCGTATATTTGTCATAAATATGAAATTTCAGTTTCATAGGACTTTTCGTTTCCGCCCGGGAGTTACCACACACGGACACACACACACACATTGACCTTTTTGCGGGTCTTAGTTATTTGGACTCAGGGGACCCTAAAATATGTATTTCCGTTGAAAACTGGAATTCGAAAATTTTCACGATCGCAATACTTTCCCTTACTATATATAGTAAGTGAAAGTAAAAAATAAAATATACAAAACTAAAATTAACAAACGCAAAAGAGTAAGAAGGCCTACAGATCTGTTAGTGGATGCCATGATAGAGTTTAATATTTAGTTTCAGGGATCGGAAGTACTGTCGCTGAGAGTGAAGCCAGGCAGTGGAAATGGAGGGAGAAGATCGGAAATTGAAAGTGGTTGTGATGAATGACTCACTAGTGAACTGTTGCAAACCAAACATTCAACACTTAATTAAACCAATTGCAATTGCGTAATATGGTATATGTCATAATTGGTAGTCAATTTTACTTAATTTTATTAACTACAAGAGTCAGTTTATGTGGGTGAAATTTCATATTTAAGACAACTATACGCCCTAGATGTTACAGCAACTTTTTCATCATAATCGGCCAACCAGATGAGGGACTTTATACCATCTCATATGCACCTTTTAACGATTTTCTCAAAAAAGGCTTAAACAATTTTAATTAAACTCGCTAAAAAGATGTAAATTCAATGGGCTTTAATATCACGGAGGTTTCATTTTGATTAAAATAGTCTGACAGGACTTTTAAATTTTCTTTATCTGAAGTATCTTTAAAAACTAACCGTATTATCTTGTTAGCAAAAAAAAAAAAAATAATAAATGGGTAAACATATAAGTTGAAAGAATTCATTATCTAATTAAATGAGAAAAGAGAAAAAATAGGTGTAGAATATACTGTTGGAAAGCTAAAGATTTTAGAAAAAGTAACTGAGAAAATAAGATAAAACTAACTGATTATTTTAGATGATTATATAATTGATTTTTTAATAAAACACATGTTTCTATTGATGTTTGTTTGTTTATTTAAAGTCACTTTATGCTACTATGGCTAATCGGACGATGCTACAGTGGGAGCCCTAAATTTTGGCTATCCAGGTTTAATTAGGATATGGATTTTTAACGAGTACCTGACATCGCACATGCTCGGTGCAACAACTGATTGTTTTAGATAATAATGTGGCGGATGCTACAAACGCTCGCTCACAGATAGCGCTAGGGGCGTCCATATGGCTCACCAGTCAAATATAAGAAGACGCTATATCCAATAATATTGTATATTGTTACAAATTAATGTCATTGTAAATATTTATATTCATATGACTGTTTTATAAGGATAAATAAAGCACTCAAGGTAATTTGACCTAGGGCCAAGACCCTAGTCTGCTAGCAAAGCTCTCACCAGCAATTATTGACATGGATGACTAACATCCCCAAGAGCTCAGCTTCAGGTCAGATTAATTCTGCCTTTGTATCATGATATGATCTATCATTATTATACATCCTTCTTGTTCCTCCTCTCCTTTTATCCTACGCTACTGTCGTGCCACTACCCCGCAGGGTGAATCCTTTCCTAACCCACACTACAGGCGTGCTTCTACCACACAGAGTGTAATCCATCCTAACCAGTCCTCTCTGCTAGTTGGTAGGTGCGGGTTCGCCCCCTACCTGGCAGAGTAACCTCATCCCTGGTGCTGCGGTACGTGCTTCTACCACGGCGAGCACCATCTCCATCAAACTCTCTTCCTTGCATAAATACGCGATTGTCGAGGCCTTCTGATACCTTTTCTTGTCTATTATATCAACCATACCTCGACTATAATATAATAGATTATTTAATAAAAACACACGTTTCTATCGAAACTCAATATAATTGATTCTTTAACTATTTTCTATTTCTAACTGTATATGACAATTCTTAAATTGATTTTAACGACGAAGGTAAGAGACAGTCGTGTGTTGAGTACACCAGATTTTTTTAATTTATAATTAACTTGCCTTCAGTATTCTAGAATATCATTACCTTTCCATATACTCCAAATGAATATTTATGAACAGTTCGAAAATTTAGATTATGCGAAGAAAAAGTACTGATAGTGACAATATTTCAGTTTTGCATAACTCAAAATATATGCACTTATTTATACTTGGTACATTACGTATAAAACCGGAGGCATATTAATAATAATAAATAAACTTTATTCACATATTTACATTTTGAAAAAATGTTAACAATGATTTTGGATGAGTCATCCTTACAATCAGAATATATTTTTGTTTTTTTGTGATTATAGTACTTCAGCCTAATTGGCAAACATATGGTGAAATAAAATTGAGGTTACATTACGATTGTAGGAAAAATTATACAAAAAAACTACGCATAAAAACTACACATAAAATAATTGAGTATACATAAAATAATTGAAAATACATGAAATAATTGAAAATACGTGAAATAATTGAAAATAGAAAAATTAATAGAAAATACATACATATATTTGATATTATTAAATCAAGAAATTTATAACATAAGAAAGTAAGTTAATTTAATAATACATGTTTTGTTCTCTTATGGGTATATCGTTTTAGTGAAAATTTATTGTAATTACCGATTTCTTTTATTAATGGGTTTTTAGAGACTGGAGTTTTACTGAAGTAAAAGCTGTTTGTGAATGTACAAGTTGTTTGATTGTAGGAAGCTGCAAGTCTTGGAGCATTGATGATATTTTCGTGTATCGGGGGAAATTATTAATTATCCGCATTGACAAGTTTTGAATTCTCTCGAGTTTTTGGAAATTAGTCGGGCAGGATGAGCTCCAGACTGGAGAGGCGTATGTGATTAACGGGCGGATGACTGATTTATATATTGTTAATTTGTTTTGAGGACTCAAACGGGATTTTCTATTAAAGTAAGGAAACATTTTGTATAGGCATATTAATATTTGAATTCCCTAAATATGAAAGCAAACAAAGTTACATAGGTCCAGTGTTATAGAGGACAATCTATCTCATAATAAATATTGTTTAAAAAGCCATATTGACCATTATGTCGCGGATGCGAACTAACTGCCAGATCTCTTCCCACCTCCCATGTCTCCTCTTCCTGCTTCACACTGTTATCGTTTGTAATTGATACTCTAATATTATTTAATGAGAATTAATTCGAATTTTCAAGGAATCTTTTAAGTTTTCGTAAAAGTCTTGAAAACCAAAAATATATATAACACAAACTAAAAAAAAAAATCTGGTGAGGGCAGCACACGACTTTCACTTACCTCCATTTTTAAAATCAATGAAAGAATTTTCAAATACAGTTAGAGATAAAAATACGTGAAACTATTAAAGAATTAATTAAATTGAATTTATATAGAAACATATGTTTCATTAAAAAAAACTATTATATTATTATCTAAAATAATCAGTTAGTTTTATGTTAATTTCATCACTCTCTATTAACCTTTAAAAGCTTGTGTATAAGATAATATTTTTTTCTAAAATCTTTAGCTTTCCAACGGTATATCATACATGTATATTACTGCTCTTATGTTCAAAAACGAAAAATTTGCATTAAAAAAATATTTTTTCTGTTTTCTCCTTTAGTTGGGTATCGAATTTATTAAATTTATATATTTACCTGTTTTTCATCAGCGTTACCAAGATAATATAGTTATTTTTATTGAATCTACAAAATTAAATTTACTGTAGGGGAAGAAAATATCGGCATTTAAGCCCTGTCAGACCATTTTAATAAGAATAAAACCTACATGATATTAAAGGCCATTAAATTTTACATCGATATAGCGAGTTTAATCAAAATCTTCGGAACCGTTTTCGATAAAATCGAAAAAAGGTGAAAAATGCACTCTTTTGGTAAGCTCATTTTGATGAAAGTATTGCGATCGTGAAAATTTTCTAAATGTTTTCATCGGAAAAAAACGTTTTAGGGTTCCCGAGTCCAAATGACCAAGTCCCGCAAAAAGGTAAGTCTAGCGCGTAAACGAAAAGTAGCGAGAAAATGAAATTTCATATTTAAGACAGTTGTCTTATATGTGAGTATAAGCCCGAGATGTCACAGCAACTTATTTATCAAAATAAGCTTACCAGAAGAGTTACATTGAAAAATGCATTTTGTACCTTATTATGATTTTCTCAAAAATGGCTCTAACGATTTTGAATTAACTCTCAATATGGATGTAAAATTTAACGGGCTTTGTTGGTTTATTTATTTAACGCCCCTTTATGCTGTTGTGGCTAATCGGAGGATGCTACAGTGGGAGTACTAAATTTTTCCTATCCAGGTTTTATTAGGATAGGGATCTTTAACGAGTAGCTGACATCGCACAGGTTCTCAGGGACCATCTTTTACGGCCATTAAAAAATCCTAGCGCCACCTGCGGGTTTACCGAAATCTCCCGTCGTACATTTTCCACATTAAAACTTCTGAATCACCTACGTCCTCTTCTTCGAATGGAAACCCGTAAGGTTTTGGTTAGCTCCTTAATATTTCCCACTTTTACTACTGCTGTGCGGTGTATGGGGGTGTCTCTGGGGATCTCGTGGCAAAACTAAATCGAATGTTTAATTGCTTTATACGTATCATCTTTGGGATACGCAGAGACACCTGTATCACCCGGTTTTACAAAGAGTTAAAGTGGCTTTACCCTTCCTTCCAACATGTTCAACCATCCATCTTCAGATTGATAGTAAAAAAAACGTTAGAATAGTGGTCATGTCACATTTTAAAATGAGGACCACAACAAATATGTAAACAATTCTTATATAATATAAATCTATATTCATTTTTCTCTTTCTTTCTTCTGGTTTTTCTCGATGACCATATTATACCATAAGAAGCATAATTGTAATATATCTTCAGATACGCATATATGATTATATAATTATAAACATATATGCATACTAAGTAATAGTATTTTTTTTTTTTGAAATAATATTGTATCTTAAATTTGTATTTATTTTATGTTTTTGTTTCAGTGCCAGACACAAGTCACAGTTTTGTACTTTTCTGTTATTCTTAAGGGACTGAAGGTCCCAGAATAAGATTTAATTTCTTTCTTTCTTTCTTATATAACATTTTTACGTACCTTCAATTGGTTGGAATGGATCATCGGCAGAATTCAGACACAGCAAAGGAATAGTCACTTTGTGTATTTTGTCATGGATGGAAGCGTGACTGTAGTAATCAGTAACATCTTTATATCCAAACTCTTTTGCTGTGTATTTACTATCAAACTCCCTAATAGTTTTACTCTGAAAATATGCAATAAAAATTAAATTATGTAGTGTTTAAATTAAATAGTAATCCTTATGGCTATATATGATGAGAAGAATATTTAAAAAGAAAATAGTTATATCTTGCTTCATCAACTATATGTCTTGTAATCTTGCATTATAATTCCTTGTTCATACTAGACCATTTTGATAATTATTTACTTTCACTTACTATATATATATAGTAAGGGAAAGTATTGCGATCGTGAAAATTTTAGAATTCCAGTTTTCAACGGAAATACACGTTTTAGGGCCCCCTGAGTCCAAAAAACCAACTCGCGGGCGGAAACGGTAAGTCCTATGAAACTGAAATTTCATATTTAAGACAAATATAAGCCCGAGACGTTACAAAACCTATTTCATCAAAATGAGCTTACCAGAAGAGCCACTTTATACTATGCATTTTGCACCTTTTTTCGATTTTCTCAAAAAAGGTTCCGACGATTTTGATCAAATTCGCTATATCGATGTAAAATTTAAAGGGCTTTAATATCATGTAGGTTTTATTCTGATAAAAATAGTCTGACAGGGCTTACCGATATTTTCTTCCTCTAAAGTACCTTTAATTTTGTTGATTCTATAAAAATAACTATACTATCATGTTACCACTGATGAAAAACAGGTAAATATATAAATTGAATGAATTTGATACCCAACTAAAGGAAAAAACTGAAAACTTATATTTTTAATGAAATTTTTGGTTTTTGAACATAAGAGCAGTAATATACATGTATGATATACCGTTGGAAAGCTAATGCAAAATTTTCGTTGAAAACCGAAATTCGAAAATTTTCACGATCGCAATACTTTCCCTTACTATATATAGTAAGTGAAAGTAAAAATAAATTCTGATTTTAAAACAGAGGAGCTCTCGGATCTATACTCTTTTGTCGGCTAAATTTACAACCGGGCGGGCACTCTTCAACAGATGGTCTTAATTTATAACATCTCTTATGGACTGTCAGCTCAAGGCCGCAAAAATAGATTCAATGCACAAATAATTTTATAACAAGTAATAACACATTTGTCAGTATCACTTTACAATGTGAGTATACCATACTAAGGGGAAATAGAAATACTTACCTTAATAATATCATCAAAGTTGCTAGAATTCAGAACTGAGTGCATCCTAAAACAAGAAATAAAATAAAAATGAAATTGAAAAAAACGCTGCAAATTATTAAACAATGGTTTATTATTTCCTTAAACTATAGCTTAGTTTTTATTGTTGTTGCTAATAGTTACGATTCTTCTCTATCTTAAATAATAACCGAGTTATGGAGGAGTTACATCTAATATAAATTGTGACTAGAATATATAGATCAACTATTTTTTTTTTTTTTTTTTTTTTTTTTTTTATGTTTATCGCGCTTTTGCTTGTTAAGAAATGTTCTGAACAAATTTGTGTTAAACAAGTCTTTTCGTTTGCAGAAATGCTGCCATTGTTTATGAATATATATATATATATATATATATATATTTTTTTTTTTTTTTTTTTTTTTTTTTTTTAAACGTGAAATGACAAGTCCAGTTTTTTAGCGTTTTCTGAATAGGTTGTATTGGGTTGTGTCACATGAAAAGTCCTTTTTCAAGGTAAAGGATTTTTATTAAAAATACGATATGAAAACAAGATAATTTTGTTCGAAGTATTTACCTTCTTTTTCTACACATTTTTCCCAACGTGACACAAACTTTTTTATCTCCGAACTGAAAACTCTGAGCTTTGAAGTGAAACAAAATCTGAAAACGCACTTTTCACTTGATCATCATTTTCAAAAAGTTTTCTTTTAACGAAGTTGTCTGAATTCCTGAACAGGTGGTAATCTGTTGGAGACAAGTCGGGATAATATGGTGGGTGCGAAAGAACTTCGTAGCCCAGTTTTTTCAATTTTTGCACGGTATGTTTTGAAACATGGGGTCTTGCTGCCGCTCAGTGAGATCATGAGGTACCCATGTATCGAGATTTTTTACTTTCCCAATACACTTTAAATGTCTGGAAACGGTAGGTGCACTTGCATTTAGTTGTGCTGAGAGTCCTTTAACTGTTTGGTAGGGGTTTCCTTCTACTGTATGTTTGAGGACATCGTTGTCAATTACGGACGGAGGTCTTCCTCTGGGCAAGTTTTTCAAGTCGGTATTCCCAGCTGAAAACTTAGCAAACCAACGGCGAATGGTCCGTTCATTAACACTCCCTTCCCCAAACGCCTTGCAAATATTTCTAGCTGCCTCAGCTGCTACGTCTATAGTCTCCTGCAATTTAAATTCCATACTCAGGAAACCAGATCCCGTCCTTCCGACCTCTATACGCCTTCCTATCGAACAAAAAAATATGAATTTTCCTTTTTAGCCCGGTCCACTTTTTTCTGGAATACTCTCACATCATACATCCGTCATGCTCCTTCCCAATTTTCATTTAAATCTCTCCTTTTTAAACACCTTCTGGCTTCCCAATCAGATGCCAACTAATTTCAGTATAAAGATTAGAGCGATGTGAGAAATGTCCACACTTTATGACATAAATGTTAATAAAGATTTTTTGTTAATGAACATAAGAGCAGTTATATACATGTATAATATTCCGTTTGAAAGCTAAATTAAAAAAAAATAAATAAATAAATATATATATATATATATATATATATATATATATATATATATATATATATATATATATATATATATATATAATAGATTATGTAATAAAACACATGTTTCTATCAAAACTCAATGTATTTAATTCTTTAACCGCTTTTACGTACCTATATATATATTTCATCTCTAACTGTATTTCAAAATTCTCAAATTGATTTAAATAATGGAGATAAGTGAAAGTCGTGTGTTGCGTGCACCAAATTTTTATACAGTTGTTAATTTCAATTAAATAAATTTAGAAAAAAAGTTTTATCTTAAACGATTATCATTTTTATATAAGTTAATATTAATTAAATTCCATCGAAGTTTTTAACATCATCATTTTAACGTTTAAAAATCATGGAAAAAAAGTTGCCGGGGTATGGGAGTAGAGGTCGGTGAAGACGTTCTATTCACCTTACAATTCGGGGACGACCAGGTTGTCATAGCATAGGATTAATTTGACATGGAACATATGATGAGGAAGCTCGTAGAAGTATATGCAGAATGGGGTCTGGAAATAAATAAGGGAAAAACCGAATATATGTCTATCCTCTCATCTGTCCCTGCTCTCTGCCTGGAAGGATGGACGATTCCACAAAGCGATGCCTTTAAATATCTAGGCGTTACTATAGATAAGAACGCATCAATAGATAGGGACATATCAAACAAGATTGTTAACGGAAAAAGGATTATCGGGATATTAAATGGAGTGCTATAGAATAAGAAGGTATCACTCCAACCGAAAAAGAAGATATTCCACTCCTTTCTGGTTGGCACTACACTGTATGAATGTGAATCTTGGACGGTGAAGAAATCCCAGCAAAAAAAAATTATTATCCCTGGAGTTGGATTTTTGGAGAAGAAGTTTTGCCGTGTCTCGGTTAGAAAAAATCCCCAATAATCAAATAAGGGAAAGAGTGGAGGCCGAGCTCACTATTCTCGAAGAAATTAGTAGAAGAAGGCTGATGTGGTTTGGACACGATTTGATGAAGCACGTTGGTCTCTTCGATTGATTGAATACTGCCCATCCAAGAGGAGAAAACGGGAAGACCTCGAAAAAGATGGATAGAAGATGTAATCGAGGATATGGCAGCCAGAGGTCTGACTGAGGACGACTGGAATGATCGAGATTATTGGAGAGACGGGGTGCTGAGGACCGAGATGTGACATCATTGCAGAATACCGGAGAAAAAAAAAAAAATTTCTAAAGTTTTTTTCATTGGTTTGTTAGCCCTATGTTACTTTTAGATATTATTGTAATCTTTTTAATTTTAATTTTTCATTTCTGTCTGTTTTTACCATTTAAAATAATTTTAATATATTTATTGTAATCATAAATGTTATAAGTCTTTTTTGTTTTTCTTTTTATCTGTTCTTTGGCCAGTCATAATACTTCTTTGTTTTGTACCTCTATGTTATTCTTAAGGGACCTAGTCCCAGAATAAAGTTCTTTTTTCATTCATTCATTCAAATTAATTATAACCATCAGTTAAAATCTAAAAGTTCATTTTTATATGATAATGTGAACTTTGGCGAATAATAACGAGACTTATTAGTCGATACGTTCCTAGCGGAATTAGTAAGGGCCCAGAATCTTCGTCTAGCACATTCGTTTTTTCAGGAATGGCCATTCTTCATCCGATTCAGAAACCGTGGCATTTAGAATAAAAATGTACTGTAATGTATTGAGGATACTGAGGGGAGTTCATTATTAAATAATTTTAATATTAAACAATTAAATAAGTCGGCAAAACATCAAAAGGCATTTCCCAAACCCCCTTGGATTGTCTGTGGGCTTGGGCTGCCACCCGCGGTACGCCTGGTATCTATACAAGGGTGGACAAAGGCTGTACTTTCCATATCAGTCCCGTCCAAGGTGACGACGATGGGGAAAAGATTCGAAAGAGTCAGTCAAGTGTTATCCTCAAGAAGATGTGATTCGGGTTCCATCTAGAAGAAGAGATGTCCGCCTGGGGGTCAGAGAGAGAGCAGCTGGAGATCTAAGAGCCTAGAAGGGGTGACTAAGATTGATTCCACCTTCGCCAGCCGAAGTATTTAAAGGTATTTCTTTATTATGTAATATTGTATGGCAAAAGTACATACATACATCCTCGGCGCTACAGCCCAGTTCGGGCCCTGGCCTCCAGAAGAAACCTTCCCCACTCTTCTCTATTCCTGGCCATCGTCCACCAGCCCAACGCTCCCAGCTGCACTGCATCCTTTCCAACCTGGTCCAACCATCTCATTCGGGGTCTCCCTCTCTTCCTTTTGCCTACCGGCGCATAGCTTATTATTCTCTTGGGGATACAATCATCTGCCATCCTTTGAACGTGGCCAGCCCAACGAAGCCTGCTTATCTTTATAAATCTCACCACTGGGACATCCTTATACTTTTCATAAAGCTCTCGATTGTGTCTTATTCTCCAAAGACCATTTTCGCATATAGGCCCATAAATCCTTCTCAGTATTCTTCGTTCGAAAACAGCAATCTTTTGTTCATCTGTTTTCCGTAACACCCAGGATTCACAGCCATAAGTCAGTATGGGCCTAATCAGGGTTTTGTAGAGCGTGGCCTTCGTTTCCTTATTAATTTCTTTAGATTTAAATATTCTTAATAGACCATAATAACCCCTCGTAGCAGCTAAAATTCTCTTCTCTATTTCTTTGGAGGAATTATTTTCGGCATCTACAAACGACCCGAGGTATACAAATCCCTGAACTGTTTCAAATTTGTATCCTTGTATCTCAATACATGGTTCTCGTACCTCAGCCCCTGCAACCATATACTTGGTCTTGGATTCATTTATGACAAGTCCCATTGTCTTGGCAGATTGCTCTAAAGCTTTAAAAGCCTCTCTTATGCCCGATTCTGATCTACTGACTATATCTATGTCATCTGCAAAAGCGAGTAGCTGAACACTTTTATTAAAGATATGTCCGCCTGTTTGTATTTGAGAATCCCTTATCACTTTCTCCAGTATGCTGTATTGAGCAGAGAAATGCCTCTGTAGTTTTTACAGATAAACGGATCGCCTTTCTTGTGTATTAGGCAGATCATTCCATTATTCCAGTCTTCAGGCATTACCTCCTCTGTCCAAATCCGCTCCATGAGATGTGTTAATTCCTTCGTTTCTCCGTTAATATTAAACAATTAAATAAGTCGGCAAAACATCAAAAGGCATTTCCCAAACCCCCTTGGATTGTCTGTGGGCTTGGGCTGCCACCCGCGGTACGCCTGGTATCTATACAAGGGTGGACAAAGGCTGTACTTTCCATATCAGTCCCGTCCAAGGTGACGACGATGGGGAAAAGATTCGAAAGAGTCAGTCAAGTGTTATCCTCAAGAAGATGTGATTTTGGTTCCATCTAGAAGAAGAGATGTCCACCTGGGGGTCAGAGAGAGAGATCAACTGGAGATCTAAGAGCCTAGGAGTGACTAAGACTGATTCCACCTTCGCCAGCCGACAAAGTATTTAAAGATATTTCTCTGTTATGTAATATTGTATGGCAAAGGTAGTAGTGGAAATGTCCCTCAGTATTCTCAATCAGAGTTCTAGGCAATGTGTTAATATAATTATATGTGTAAATTAATAATTATAGTAAAGTATTAATTGAATCTTGTTTACTTTAATCTTACCCTGCATGCCACCTTGGATTGGTAAACACGATACCTTTGGAAAGGAGATCCAATGGTATCATTAAATATAGTTAATATATTGATTAAATACATCAATTGGTCTAGTTTTTGGAGCAACTTCTGCCTTAGAAAAGCAGCCGGCCAAAAACATAGCAGTACATAATATTAAATGAATAATTAAACATTACCTTCGTACGATGCTGCAGAGCCTGCGTGCTAATGACTTATTTAGAAGCATGTTTATGACTGGTGTCTCCATACTTTTGATACCGACGTGAACATTCCATGGCGCAGATATTAACATTGCGCAAGAGAGTGGTGTTTTACTCCCTTCGGCAGATGATAGATAGTTACCAAGAATCAACCTTTAAAAGGATTAATGAACAATTATTGTTTGAAAATAAAAATTTAAATTAAAACATTTATTACATAATATAATAATTTTAAAACAATCGTTTTAATAATCAGATCTTAATGATAATAATTTACGTAAATTAATTTTTTATATACATACATTGAATACATTGAATATATTGAATTACATATATACATTGAAATAAAAAGAAGACTAATTATCTTTCAGTAATATAGTACATAAAAGAATCCGTAAATGAACATTTAATATCTTATGCATATAGCATGTGGTCTTAATAACAGTAATAAACAGAGGAAGTCACAGTTAGATGAAAGAAGGAATAACAAAATGGTATTGGGGAAAAATAATACAGGATATAGAAAAATTCTAATAAGAATATTTAAAACTAGAGAAATTAATAAGGAAACGAAGGCCGCGCTCTACAAAACCCTGATTAGACCCATACTGACTTATGGCTGTGAAACCTGGGTTTAAGGAAAACAGATGAACAAAAGATTGCTGTTTTCGAACGAAGAATACTGAGAAGGATTAATGGGCCTATATGCGAAAATGGTCTTTGGAGAATAAGACACAATCGAGAGCTTTATGAAAGTATAAGGATGTCCCAGTGGTGAGATTTATAAAGATAAGCAGGCTTCGTTGGGCTGGCCACGTTCAAAGGATGGCAGATGATTCTATTCCCAAGAGAATAATGAGCTATGCGCCGGTGGGCAAAAGAAGAGAGGGAGACCCCGAATGAGATGGTTGGACCAGGTTGGAAAGGATGCAGTGCAGCTGGGAGCATTAGGCTGGTGGACGATGGCCAGGAATAGAGAAGAGTGGGGAAGGTTTCTTCTGGAGGCCAGGGCCCGAACTGGCTGTAGCGCCGAGGATGTATGTATGTATAGAAAAATTAAGAAAATATATTTTTCTTTGTAGTGGAAAAGAACAGGCAAAACATTAGAACAGGTAGGCATTTTCGCGGGAAAAAAATTAGGGATATTAAATAAAAAATTATCATAAAAAAAAAGAAGCCAATAAATAAACCTGAACTGAGAGTAAAGGCCGAATAATTATATGAAATGAAAGAAAACAATTTAATATAATAGAGATAATTTAGAATCATTTCAAATAGAATAGTTTCCGGGCTACTAACAAAAACGTTTCATAGAAGGGCTATACAAAAAACTGCACCCCTCCACTCATAGAGCCGGGACATCCCTCTACCTGCGGAGGAGTCTTAGCCCGGATAGTAAAGGAATCGGAAGTCCAACCACGGCCGGAGGAAGTTGGGGTCAACCAGGGAACAATTATGCAGATACGTCCAAAGAAACTTATATGTTATATTATGTGGTAAATCTGAACAAGCCTCAGTATTCTCGACAATGAACAATCCCTCACTGTGTATTTTGATGTATAATAATATTTACTATTTTATAAATAAATGTGTATTTTAAGATAATTACTTTATTACACTTTATGCCCCCTGATCCCAATAATGAATTGATAAACATGATACTTTTGGAAAATAAATCCAATAGTTTTATAAAATAATAATCAAAATTTGTATATTAATTATTACAGTTTCGGAGTCACCGCTACCTTAGAAAAGTAGCGGCGAAACATACTTACCCACCCAAAGAAATCCCAACAGCGCCCAATAATGAGCCCTCATGTTTTGCTTTGACATGATCTATAACTTCTATCAAATCCTCACAGTTGGCAGCACAATACGTACGAGGAGTCTGAAAAAGGAAAATACAATATTATGATCATATCTTTCATCGTAGAAGTAACCAAGGAGGCGATAGTTTGAGGTATCCATTTATCAGGGAGGCAAGGCGAGAGGACATTTTCGAGTTTTTTCACTCCTTCAGAAACATATCTTTGCTTTGAGGATGTTAATAGAGAAAGCCTGGATCGAAATAAAAGCTTATACCTTGCCTTTTGGATATTAAAGCTGCGTTTGACTCAGTACCTAGAGAGTAAATATGGAACGCCCTGAGAGTAAAGAACGTGCCTGAGGGTTTGCTACTCGCTATAAAATCAACATACCAGGCACCAAAGGGCATTGTAAGAATTAACGAAGTCGAAGAGCTTTCCGATGGCAAAAGGAGTAAAGCAGGGGGATAGCCTCAGCCCTCTACTCTTCATCATCATTATGGATGAAATAATAAAGATTTGCAAGAGAAGAACAGCAAGAGCGGTGATTGGTCATTGGAATATGAGAACCATACAGGCACAAGTAATGGTGTATGCCGATGACATAGTCCTTACTACTGACTCTAGCGTTAAGCTCCAACAAGCCCTAATAGAGTGGGACGCAGAATTAGGGCGGAAAGGTTTGATTATTAATGCCAGAAAAAGCAAGATCCTACAAGTGGGACGACAGCCCGAACAAATCCACATTATGTGCAACGACGAGGAGCTTGAAGTGGTAAATGAGTTCTCCTATCTTGGAACTGTAATAAGTGGAAATGGAAAAATACAACCCGAAATATCCCACAGGATAGGAAAAACAAATAATATTTACTATTCCATCAGCAACACAGTAGTAGGAAAGAGAGAGGTTAAAAAAGATGTCAAACTCCACATATTTAAGGCCGTATACATGCCTGTTCTACTATACGGAGCAGAGAGCTGGTTACTCCCGGACAACAAATGGAGCCGTATAACAGCGGTAGAAATGAAATACCTGCGCAGAGTGGCTTCCAAAACCCGCAGGGATAGGATCAGGAATGAAACAATAAGGGAAGAATTAAACATTCCTGCAATGAAGGAGACCCTGGAGAAGAGACAGTTGGGGTGGTACGGGCACGTATGTAGGATGAGCCAGGATTGTGACCCACGCAAATTTATGGAGGCGAAACCAGTTGGCACCAGACCTAGAGGAAGGCCTAGGATTAGCTACGATGGCTACATTACCAAGTTGGGCAAGCGAGAGGCAAGACACTGCAGGAGATGAAGACTCTTGCAGGAGACAGAGAGAGATGGAGATCCTGGGTTGGACTATCTCCACGCTGAAAGGCACGAGGAGAGAGCTAAAGAAGAAGAAGTTTTGCTTTGACATGATCAATGACTTCTATCAAATCCTCACAGTTGGCAGCACAATATGTACGAGGAGTCTGAAAAAGGAAAAACACTATTATGAGCATATTTTCATCGTGATAGTAACCGAGAAGGCGGTAGTTTGAGGTATTCATTTATGAGGGAGGCAAGGCGAGAGGACATTTTCGAGTTTTTTCACTCCTTCAGAAACATCCGATGATATTGACGTGAAAATGCTCAAACTTAGACTTGGGAGATGAAGGTAGCTGATAATGAAGGTTGTGCAACCGTTGGATCACTGTCAGGGCATACAACACCGGATTGACAGGAGCAGTATTCGAATAAAGTTATCTTGTTTTCATATCGTATTTTTAATAAAAAACCTTTATCTTGAAAACGGACATTTCATGTGACACAACCCATTATTTTAGGATAGAGTATAAAGAGTGAAATTTTTTTTATTATTGCTACAACCCGATTTTCTTAAACATCATATATTGCCTTAACGTTAAAAGGTATGTCTCCTTGATGATCCAAAAATTGCACAATGTCACTTTAACTCGACTGAAGGCACTCGAAGATACCGCGTGGAAACACAATTCTTGCACAACCTTCGTTTTAGATTGTAATACCAACCATATAATCAGTTATGTAAAGAACAACAGATAAAACACCATTATCAGTTTTGATCTTATTCAAATCAGCAAATGAGTAATGCTTTTAATAATTTAAGAATAAGAAACATTCAATGATTTTAATTTAATGATAGTTCATTTTTTATGTAGTTAAATTGCTTAACTAATGATATGATTCTAAAAAAAAAAATCTGGTGGGGCAACACACGACTTTCACTTACCTCCATTTTTAAAATCAATGAAAGAATTTTCAAATACAGTTAGAGATAAAAATACGTGAAACTATTAAAGAATTAATTAAATTGAATTTATACAGAAACATGTGTTTTATTAAAAAATCTATTATATTATTATCTAAAATAATCAGTTTTATCTGCTTTTCATCACTCTTTATTAACTTTAATATTAATATTAAGTATGTTCATTAGATAATATTTATTCTAAAATCTTTAGCTTTCTAACGGTAATATTATACGTGTATATTACAGTTGCTATGTTCAAAATCAAAAAAATTGCATTAAAAAAATATGTTTTCAGTTTTCTCCTTTAGTTGTTTATTAAATTCGCAGAACTTACATATTTAGCTGTTATTTATCAATGCCAACCAGATAATTTGGTTATTTTAATAGAATCTACAAAATTAAAAGTACTTATGAGAAAGAAAATTTAAAATATCGCCATTTAAGCTCTGTCAGACCATTTTCATCTAAATAAAACCTACATGATATTAAAGCCCATTAAATTTTACATCGATATAGCGAGTTTAATCAAAATCTTGGGAACCGTTTTTGAGAAAATCGAAAAAGGTGCAAAATGCATGGTATAAAGTGGGTCTTCTGGTAAGCTCATTTTGATGAAAAAGGTTTTGTAACGTCTCATATATTTGTCTTAAATATGAAATTTCAGTTTCATAGCACTTACCGTTTCCGCCAGGGAGTTACCACACACACATGACTTTTTGCGGGACTTGGTTATTTGGACTCAGGGGACCCTAAAATGCGTATTTCCGTTGAAAACTGGAATTCGAAAAATTTCACGATCGCAATACTTTCCCTTACTATATATAGTAAGTGAAAGTAAAAAAAAAAAAAAAAAAAAAAAAAAAAAAAAAAAAAAAAAAAAAAGGAAGGGTGGAGTTGTGGAGTTTTGATTGCTAGAAAGAAGTTTCTAATTGATAAAAAAAAAAAAAACAAATCGTAAAATGGTACACACCTTGAGAGGAATCCCTATCCCTCTTTGATTGAAGACGATAAATCTAATTCCAAGAGCAGAAGCCATCACAGCAAATCCTCTAATATAATCAGATCTACTACTTCCAGTTAGACCTATATGTAAAACAACTGTGAGATTCGGAAGAGAAACAATAACAGTTAATTTTTTATTTATTTATTTAACGTCACTTTATGCTACTATGGCTAATCGGACGATGCTACAGTGGGAGTCCTAAATTTTGCCTATCCAGGTTTTATTAGGATAGGGATCTTTAACGAGTACCTGCCATCGCACAGGCTCGGGACCACCTTTTAACGTCCCCTCCGAAGGACGGCGTAACTAAGGATTTTTTACTCCCATTAAAAAATCCTAGGACCACCTGCGGAATTGAACCCGTGACCTTTGGCATGGGAGGCTGTTACGCTAGCTACCCAGCTACAAGTGATACCACAGTCAATTTAAATGTATTACTAATTGAGACGTTGATTTCCAAAAGGTAATAAAGGATATTTTTTTAGAAATTGATATTTTTACATATTTGTATTCTAATATTTAATTTTATCTGAATCCATCATTATTTTATCTAAAATCTTTAGCTTTCCAACGGTATATCATACATGTATATTACTGCTCTTATGTTCAAAAACGAAAAATTGGATTAAAAAAATATTTTTTCTCTTTTCTCCTTTAGTTGGGTATCGAATTCATTCAATTTGTATATTTACCTGTTTTTCATCAGCGTTAACAAGATAATATAGTTATATTCTTATAGAATCGACAAAATTAAAGGTACTTTAGAGAAAAAAAATTTAAAATATCGGAATTTAAGCCCTGTCAGACCATTTTAATCCGAATGAAACCTAAATGATATCAAAGCCCATTAAATTTTACATAGATATAGCGAGTTTAATCAAAATCGTCGGAACCGTTTTCGAGAAAATCGAAAAAAGGTGCAAGATGCATAGTATAAAGTGGCTCTTCGGGTAAGCTCATTTTGATGAAAAAGGTTTTGTAACGTCTCGGGTGTATATTTGTCTTAAATATGAAATTTCAGTTTCATAGGACATAACGTTTTCGCCCGGGAATTACACACACAACACACACAGACTTTTTGTGGGACTGGTTATTTGACTCGGAGACCCAAAAATGTGTATTTCCGTTAAAAATGAATTCGAAAATTTTCACGATCGCAATACTTTCCCTTACTATATATAGTAAGTGAAGGTAAAAATTTCATTTCATTCCAAAAGGTACTAAATCAACATTTATTTTCATTCTAAAAGGTACTATATCCATGTTTCGTTCCAAAACGTACTATACCTTATGTAAACAGATATTACCTTTCCTATCATTTCCTTCCAAAAGGTACTATATTTCCTACTATACTTTGCAGAAGCACCTAATCCCATAATGCATTACCATTAATTTATTGTTTTCATAATTGTATGCATTTTATTGGTTCATTTAGCACGTCTTGAATCACCGCTATTATTTTGATCACTGGTTTTAACCTAATAATCAGTTTTTAGGCTATTTGTTACAACTTAGTTGCGTCGTTTCGGTTCTCGTAGGTTGTCAATTAAATTAAGTTTTTTTTATAGTATTTCTTCTTGCAGCAACATAAATTTAGTTTAAAAAATTTCAGCAATTCCCATTTTAATATAATAATAGTATTTGATCCAGCAAATATCTATCTGCTAACTTAATACTAGGTTTATAAATAACTCAAATGTTATTTATTTATCAGTCTTTACAGTTAGATATTGCTTACACGTAGTTAATAATATTGATAAATTTGCTAAATCCACACAAATAGTAAATAAAAGTTCAAAACAAACTTCATAATTACATACTTACTTATTATAATGCCATAAATATATAAAGTATCCTTTGAATATTTACTTTCTTTATAAAAAATAGATAATCAATGTAATTAACCAACAAAGAAAGATATTTCTCAGAGGGATAATAAGGAAATAAACTTAACTTAGTAATTAACATTATAAAGACGCCAGTTATCGGTAATGTATCAGGATGTTTATGGTGACTTACCAACATATCTCGCCTTATATTCTTCCAAAAAGTACTAAATCGCTTTTAATTCGTTTCAAAAAGTACTATATCCTCGTTTCATTCCAAAATGTACTATATCCATATTATATTGTTAAAAATTCATGGGAAAAGTGCAATGATTTGGAAAAATATGTTGGTAACATGCTTAACAATCAACTTTAGATTTTATAAAAAAAAAAAAAGAATCACGTAAATTGGTCCAATCTATACTAATATTATAAAGCTGAAGAGTTTGTTTGTTTGTTTAACATCATACTGCGACCAATAGGAGTGAAGAACCAGAGGAAAATCTGGAAAACGGGAAAATTTGGGAGAAAAAAAAACCTCGCATCCCAATGATTCCAAATGATTTACCTTTTATTTTTAAATAATTCAATTTCCCGTTTAATCAAAATCGTCGAAACCGTTTTCGAGAAAATCGAAAAAAGGTGCAAAATGCATGGTATAAAGTGGCTCTTCTGGTAAACTCATTTTGATGAAAAAGATTTTGTAACGTCTCGGGCGTATATTTGTCTTAAATGTGAAAATTCAGTTTCATAGGACTACCACACACAGAGACCTCTGCGGGACTTGGTTATTTGGACTCAGGGGACCCTAAAATGTGTATTTCCGTTGAAAACTGGAATTCGAAAATTTTCAAGATCGCAATACTTTCCCTTACTATATATAGTAAGTGAAAGTAAAAAGATACGAATAGCTATCACAATCAAAAACATGAAATCTAATACTATACTATTAAAAGTTTTTTTTTTTTTAAATATCTATTGAAAGCTAAATAATTAAAATTATGATTCCGAGACAATTGGAAAACATAAATTATAATTGTTTATCGGATATACCTACCAGGTAGAATTATAATTGTTGGCGTATCAGAAGATCCTTTTTCAGGTTCAAGAGAATCCAAGCAAATTTCTCCTCCATCTTTCAGAGTAAGGATTTCTCTGAAATATAAATGATGTAATAAATAAAAATAAACAGCAATAAAATTAAGATAAAACTGGCAAATTTTCAATCAATCTACCTCTTATATGATATTGGTGGAAAGGATTTTAATCGGACAAATAAGGCAATGATAGTTTGAGCTCTTGATTCTATACACCACAACGTTGGCCAGAATTTTTCTTTTAATAGTGGCATGTTTTTTTCAATGTACTTGGAAAATTTTCCTTTTGGATTTGTGGCTAAGACGGGTTTCTAAATTGAAAATAATTCATAATTTAAAATAATGTTATAACAAACAGTGGATAGCAAACGTAGTTTAGAGTACACAAACTGATACCTTCACTACTTCTAACAAATAGTACAACAAGTAGCAAGAAACCATCGCACTTCCAACGTACCATCTTGAGATGTTTCTAAGAGTATGCATTGATGATCCTATCAAATCCATCTAAAAAAAAAAAAAATTATTTGATCTTAAGCACATAAACATGTAATAAATTAAAAATATGGTTCGGGCAACACACGACTTTCACTTACCTCCATTTTCAAAACCAATTAAAGAATTTTCAAAAACAGTTAGAGATAAAAATGAGTGAAACTATTAAACAATTAATTAAATTGAATTTCTATAGAAACATGTGTTTTATTAAAGAATCTATTATATTATTATCTAAAATGATCATTTAGTTTTATGTTCATTTCATCACTCTCTATTAACTTTTAAAAGGTTGTGTATGAGATGATATTTTTTCTAAAATATTTAGCTTTCCAACGGTATATCATACATGTATATAACTGCTCTTTTGTTCAAAAACGAAAAATTGCATTAAAAAAATATTTTTTCTGTTTTCTCCTTTAGTTGGGTATCGAATTTATTCAATTTATATATTTACCTGTTTATCATCAGCATTAACAAGATAATATAGTTATTTTTATTGAATCTACAAAATTAAAGATACTTTAGGGGAAGAAAATTTAAAATATCGTCATTTAAGCCCTGTCAGACCATTTTAATCAGAATAAAACCTACATGATATTAAAGCCCATTAAATTTTACATCGATATAGCGAGTTTAATCAAAATCGTCGGAATCGTTTTCGAGAAAATCGAACAAAAGTGCAAATTGCATGGTATAAAGTGCCTCTTCTGGTAAGCTCATTGTGATGAAAAAAGGTTTTGTCATGTCTCAGGCGTATATTTGTCTTAAATATGAAATTTCAGTTTCATAGGAGATACCGTTTCCGCCCGGGAGTTACCACACACACACACAGACCTTTTTTGCGGGACTTGGTTATTTGGATCCAGGGGACCCTAAAATGTGTATTTCCGTTGAAAACTGGAATCCGAAAATTTTCACGATGGCAATACTTTCCCTTACTATACATAGTAAGTGAAAGTAAAAATGGACACCATGGCAGTGGATAGTTTAAAATTTGTTTTTAAAAATAAATATTATACATACTCACATTAATTTATTATTCCTTAACGATATCCTCCTTGAAGGCTTCAACACATCTACCGGTTCTCACAGATAAGCACGTGATCATGAAATACTTCTATACCACAACTAATTAATCTGATATAGTTTCATTTTTCACCGCTAGGAAGCATTAGTATGCATCTCCTTAATGACTTGGGATTTTATTGATGAGTAGGCTGTTGAAATAAATAAAAAAAACAACCATTATAAATAAATAAATTAAAATTAAAGAAAAAAGATATTATATTAATCAAATGTTGAAATAAAATAGTTTTTATATATTTATTTATTGGAATTTAAAAATGTATAACAAGTAAATTTGAATGAAACATAAAAAGGTATGAAACTCATGTAGAGAAGCTTCCCAATGGAAGCACTCAAAAGAAATAAAATATAAATTATACTAAAAAAAAAGAAAAAAAAGTCTGGTGCGGGCAACACACAACTTTCACTTACCTTCGATTTTAGAATCGGTTAAAGAATTTTCAAATGCAGAAAGAGATAAAAATGAGTGAAACAATTTAATAAAAGTGAGTGTGGTAACAAGATAATATGGTTATTTTTATAGAATCTACAAAATTAAGGTTACTTTGGAGGAAGAAAATTTAAAATATTGGCATTTAAGCCCTGTCAGACTTTTTTTTATAAGAATGTAACCTACATGATGTTAAAGGCTAATAAATTTTACATTGATATAGCGAGTTTAATCAAAATCATCGGAACCGTTTTTGAAAAAATCGAAAAAAGGTGCAAAATGCATGGTATAAAGTGGTTCTTTTGGTAAGCTTATTTGGATGAAAAAGGTTTTGTAACGTCTCGGGCGTATATTTGTCTTAAATATGAAATTTCAGTTTCATAGGACTTTTCGTTTCCGCCCGGGAGTTACCACACACGGACACAGACACACACATAGACCTTTTAGCGGGACTTGGTTATTTGGACTCAGGAGACCCTAAAACGTGTATTTCCGTTGATAACTGGAATTCAAAAATTTTCACGATCGCAATACTTTCCCTTACTATATATAGTAAGTGAAAGTAAAATTTGTTTAATATTTATTCCATATTTCTGTTCATTTTTATAATCACTTAAGTAGATTTGTACACCTGAAAAACTTAATATATGAAAGTTAATTAGTAGAGAAGTATCTCGGCCTTGCTCTTTCCCGAAAACATGATAAAATTAAAACTCATTGATCATATTTTTAGCCCTCAAATAACCAAGTAATACTGTTAAGGCCTTTGGACACATAGCCGGCTACCGTGTAACCGGCAATTCTAACGTGCCGGTTGTTTATCTCCTAGGCACACGTACTGCACGACTGCCGGCAACTTATAGTTAGGAGTGGGCATAATCGATTGATCGTCATAATCGGATGATCGGACTTCGATGATTTAAATAATCGAATGATTTTATAATCGAATGATTTTATAATCGAATGATTAATATGCTTTCTGAGAAGCAATATGCCAAAATTCCCGTCTCTATGATGGCTGAGCCTAGGTGCAAATATGCATATAAGTTATGTGATGAGAAAAAAAAAAAAAAAAAACGTTAACCGATTAAGTTCGAATGATCATTCGTTTCCCCAAACAGATTAATCCGATAATCGATTAATTCGAATGATTGAAATAATCGAATGATCCGATAATCGTCATTCGTTGCCGAAATAGGGAAATGTGCCATCTCCGGGCACTACACCGTTCGGCTATATCCGGTCGCTACACGGCTGTATCAGGTTTTCTTATAGCCACAGGTTTTCTACAGCTAACGATATTTTTTATAACTTCTTTGTCATTATTTATAGAAGTATTTTAATTTATATTACATCATATTAATAGTGTCAATGACATTTTATAATTCTATGTGCCAGTAAATAAATAAGAAAAACAATAATTTTATATTAACAAAACCCTCAGCAGTCATGGAAATATTAAATATTATAAACATGACAGAGTTAAAAGATGAAAAAGGTCAAACAACATACGAATATTATTATTAACATAGAATTATGAAGTGTTCGTTTGGATGTAATAATATCACACTATTTTTTGTTTATAACAGTTTTAAGAAATTCGTGGAATCTACTTATATCTGATTTAAAACTTTGCCACAGTTTATACATAATGCCCACAAACAATATTTAAAAGTACAGACCAATTTAAATTTTTAAAAACTGGTGCGCGTAACACACGCCTTTCACTTACTTTCGACGTTTAAGTCAATTTAAGAATGTTTAAATACATTAGGAGATAAAAAATTTAGTGCGGGCAACACACGACTTTCACTTACCTCCGTTTTTAGAATCAATTACAGAATTTTCAAATACAGTTAGAGATAAAAATGAGTGAAACTATTAAACAATTAATTAAATTGAATTTATATAAAAACATGTGTTTGATTAAAAAATCTATTATATTATTATCTAAAATAATCACTTAGTTTTATCGGCTTTTCATCACTCTCTACAAACTTTTAAAAGCTTGTGTATGGGATAATATTTTTTTCTAAAATCTCAAAGTTTCCAACGGTATATCATACATGTATATTACTGTTCTTATGTTTAAAAACAAAAAATTGCGTACAAAATATATTTTTTCAGTTTTCTCCTTTAGTTTGGTATCGAATTAATTTAATTTTTATATTTACCGTTTTTTTTTTTTTTTTTATCAGTGGTAACAAGATAATATAGTTATTTTTATAGAATCAACAAAATTAAAGGTACTTTAGAGAAAGAAAATTTAACGGATCGGCATTTAAGCCCTGTCAGACCATTTTAATCAGAATGAAACCAACATGATATTAAAGCCCATTAAATTTTACATCGATATAGCGAGTTTAATCAAAATCATCGGAACCGTTTTCGAGATAATCGAAAAAGGTGCAAAATGTATGGTATAAAGTGGCTTTTCTGGTAAGCTGACGCACACAGACCTTTTTTCGGGACTTGGTTATTTCGACTCAGGGGAGTCTAAAATTCGTATTGTCGTTGAAAACTGGAATTCGACAATTTTCACGATCGCAATGCTTTCCCTTACTATATATAGTAAGTGAAAGTAAAATAGCAACCCAGGATGTCAGCTAAATTACTTGGTCAAGAAATCGAAGACACGATCGAAACCAGATTACGATTATCAAGACAGCAATGATCTAGCTTTTGACTGAAAGCTTGAAGCTATTTCATCATTTTTTTTTTTTTTTTAACCTAATACTTAAGGTTATATCAGACTTTTAGAATACCTATTACTTAGCCAACTTTTAGAATACCATATTATAAGTTCATGACAATTCCACATTTGTTCAAAGTTTTGGCCTATTATCATCATATCTTGAGTGGGTGACTACAATTGTTTTAGCTGGACGAAGCTATGCATGAGTGAAGCTTTTTTTTTCAATCCTTAAATGTATTTTTCTATTCCAATTATGAGAGGAAATGGGAAAGTTATATTTTACTATTAAAATAGATTAAACGAAGTATTCAGAGATGCGATATTATGGTAGATCTAAGTAAGGGTGCAGGTTAGGGGATATGCCAAGGAGTTGTGGAAGTATGGATTATTCCTGAAGAGGAAAGATTTATCCAGTTCAAATTAAAACAATTTTCAACTTACGTTCATAAAGGGAAACCTAGAGTAGGTCAGCCTTGTTACCTTGCGTGAAAATCAGCTGATTGAAGAAGTACAAAGAGGTAGAGTTTGGTATCGATAATGTTGCAGTTAGAAAACTGCCTAATTTGAAGAGAGGCCACATTTAAAGTGATAGGTGCTGCTCTCTGAAGGTATGGACGTGAACCATTCAATTGACAGCTATGTTTAAACTTGGTAGCTGGTTACCTTCCAGTTACAAATCAAATTGTTTCATCCAGTAAGTTTATGTTCAATTTGTTGCCTTTGATCTTTGCGATTATTTCCATGTTGATCTAATTACTTAATTTTTGAGTGCCTTTAGGAAGCTTTTCAAGCGATACTTATCAAATGAAGTTGCTCACAAACCTTTCTTTGAGTAATTATCTTTTGTCATATATTATTTGAATTTGTGATCTGATTTCAATATACTTTTTGAAAGATCTCTTCCACTTTTGTTTTTTTTTTAATAGAAAAAGATCACAAATCATTGATGGAAAGGCAATTTCACGTAAAATACTTTCTGACTTGAAATGTGATATTGAGGATTGGATTAATCTTGGAAACAGGAGACCACAATTAACTGCAGTGATAATTGGTGATCATCCAGCTAGTGAGTTATATTTAAAGAATAAATCAAGAGCAGCTGCTATATGTGGTATGTGCTATTTAATCTTTTAATATTGCTCAGACTGATTTTGGTGTTAGCTGATTAAAGAAATTATTTCAGGTATTACAACTGATATCGTAAGATGTCCGGAGACCACAAGTCAAACAGAATTATTAAATATTATCAATGATTTGAATTCTGATGATACGGTTGATGCCATACTTGTGCAGGTTCGCTTCTTGCTAAAAGTATATTAGCTACCTGTAGTGTTGAAATTTAATTCAATAAAGTTCCGTTTTTTTTTAGTTACCATGTCCATCTCATATTAATGAAAAAACTGTGTTTAATACTATAAGCGTTAACAAGGATGTAGATGGTTTTAATGCTGTGAACATAGCAAATTTAACTTTACATGAACATGGAATCGTACCTTGTACAGCTTTAGCAGTAAATTCTATTCTCCAAGAACTTGGTAGTGTGTCTTGAATTTTGTTATTAAATTATTGTTATGAATAATCTATAACACTTTACAACTTGTTTTTAGATATTCCTAAAACAGGTTTAGAAGCTGTAATTGTAGGTTGTTCTCGATACATTGGACTTCCAATTTTTTTAGCTTTACAGAATTATCATAATTTAGGTAATTAATAAAGTAGAATAATAATAGCTGTTTATTAATCTACAAATTCATTAATAATAATTGATTTTTAAATATTAATTTCAGGTAATATTTCTAAATTTACTCGAAGCATTACGTTTACAGTTTGCAATGAATATACTCCGACAACCACACTCAATCATTGCCTTCAAAGAAGTGACATAATTATTTCTGCTGTTGGTAATTTATTTATAATTTTGTATAATAACGATGGCTTAGTTTCATTATTTAATATATAAATAATATTATTAATGGTTGTAATGTACCTTCCCTGCTATATGTATTAAATTATAAATGTTTATGTATCAGATGGATTTACATGATGTTACAAAGAGCAAAAACTACTTACTTACTTACTCACTACTTACTACGTTGAACCTGTTACATGATATCCTGTAGGTATCATCTTAACTAACTAATGTCAATATAAAAAATCTGGTGCGGGCAACACACGACTTTCACTTACCTCGATTTTTAAAATCAATGAAAGAATTTTCAAATACAGTTAGAGATAAAAATACGTGAAACTATTAAGGAATTAATCAAATTGAATTTATATAGAAACATGTGTTTTATTAAAAAATCTATTATATTATTATCTAAAATAATCAGTTAGTTTTATCTTCTTCTCATCACTCTCTATTAACTTCTAAAAGCTTATGTATGAGATGATATCTTTTCTAAAATCTTTAGCTTTCCAACGGTATATCATACATGTATATTACTGCTCTTATGTTCAAAAACGAAAAATTTCATTAAAAATATATTTTTTCTGTTTTCTCCTTTAGTTGGGTATCGAATTTATTCAATTTATATATTTACCTGTTTTTCATCAGCGCTAACAAGATAATCTAGTTTTCATTATTGAATCTAAAAAATTAAAGGTACTTTAGAGGAAGAAAATTTAAAATATCGGCATTTAAGCCCTGTCAGACCATTTTTATCCAAATAAAACCTACATGGTATTAAAGCCCATTAAATTTTACATCGATATAGCGAGTTTAATCAAAATCGTCGGAACCGTTTTTGAGAAAATCGAAAAAAGGTGCAAAATGCATGGTATAAAGTGCCTCTTCTGGTAAGCTCATTTTGATGAAAAAAGTTTTGTCACGTCTCGGGCGTATAGTTGTCTTAAATATAAAATTTCAGTTTCATAGGACTTACCGTTTCCGCCCGGGAGTTACCACACACACACACACACACACACACACACACACACACACACACACACACACACAGACACACACACACACACCACACACACACAGACCTTTTTGCGGGACTTGGTTATTTGGACTCAGGGGACCCTAAAACGTGTATTTCCGTTGAAAACTGGAATTCGAATATTTTCACGATCGCAATACTTTCCTTACTATATATAGTAAGTGAAAGTAAAAATAGAACAAAAGAAGAGTTTCTTCTCTAATTATTAGAAAACTCACAATTAATTGTTACAATCATATTATAAACCCATTAAGCTGGAAAATTGTGAGCTCTAGTTTCTTTTACCCAGTGTTTCAAACATTAAATAAATAATTATTTTCCTTTAACAGTAAAATAAACATAAATTTATCTTCTGACCAGTGATAACATAATAATATTTAAATTCTGTTCAAATAATTAAATAAACATCATATCACACCAAAGTTTCCCTCTGATAAGTTTCAAAATCAGTCCCCTTAGTAAATTTGAACTTAACCTTGCCATTTGTTTTAAACTTCTTAATTTTATGCTGTATATTGCCCAGTGAATTTATTTTTCCTGTTTTTGATATATTGTTGAAATCGCTTAGGTAAACCCAGTATAATTAAAGGAGATTCTATCAAGCCTGGTGCTGTAGTGATTGATGTTGGTATTACAATGATTTCTGAAAGCAGAGGAGGGAAACAGAAATTTGTAGGTGATGTGGAATTTGAAAGTAAGTTTTAAGAATCATCTTACAAGTGTTTTAATAAAAACCAGGTAAAGAAATAGGACTCAAATTAAATACCGATAAGACGAAATATATGATTAGTAGCAGAAACGGTGGAGATCTTGGTGATCTTGATATATCAGGGCATACTTTTGAACACGTACAGAAATTCAAGTACTTAGGTTCAATGATAACAAGAAAAAATGAAATCCAGGAAGAAATAAAGTCACGGTTAAAGGTGGAAAATGCGTGTTATTATTCATTTACTAAATTACTGAGCTCGCGACTTCTGTCTAAATACTTAAAGATTAAAATTTATAAAACTATTATTCTTCCGATGGTTCTTTATGGATATGAAATGTGACCGCTTACTTTGAAGGATGAACAATGGCTTAAGGTTTTTGAAAATAAGGTACTGCGTAAAATATTTGGTCCGAAGAGAGATGAGGCCACTGGGGAGTTTAGAAGGTTGCACAATGTGGAATTGCGGAACTTGCATCCTGTGAATATAATTGAGTTGATAGCATCGTGGAGACTCAAAAGGGTGCATAAAGTGGTTGGGCTTGGTGAGGAACTGATTCCAAGAAAGTTGGTACTCGCTAAACCGACTGGTAGGCGTCCGAAAGGCAGGCCGAAGCTTCTATGGAGGGATTGGGTTAAGGCTGATCTCAGGGGCTTGGGCTTGAACGGTGAACATTGAATGATTCTGTGTAGGCAGACTTTGGTGGTATCGGCATTGAACCTTTGGGTTTGGTAAGCCTATTATTATTAACATATTTTATATTATGCATAAAAAATAAATTGCTTCTTTAATGTCTAGAACTTCTGCTGTTGAGTTAATAAAGTACTAATATCCCACTTTAAATCAAGTTATGGGTATGAATAAATTTTGAGAATATTTTTATAAGTTGAAAATGTTACTCAATATTTTAACTTTTATGAAAGAAGTTGGTTCAGGGAACAATCAATATAACACACAATTAAGCTGAAACTTAATTTATTGGTGCCGACATTAATTGTGTGTTATATTGACTGCACCCTGAACCAACTTCTCTCATATATACACACAGTCAAGCATTGTCACTTCATTTTAACTTTTAGTTTGAAAAGTATCAAGCATAATGATTTGGAAGGCCTCATAAAATTCATTTCAGAAAATGTTATGGACCAAATCATTTTCAAATAAATTAGTAATATTGTTTCACCATCTATAATTTTCCTCAGCATATTATATTATTATTTGTACCACTATTTCTGAATTTTACAATACTTCTTTAAAATATTTTTAACTCAACTACTTAATTTTGTATAGATAACATAATTGTTATATTTCAAACCTCGATGTGTACTGATACTGTTGATTTTAGTATCATCTTTTTATATGTTGGCTCATGATTTATTTCTTTTCATTTTATAGAAGCAAGAGATGTAGCTAGTTATATAACACCCGTCCCAGGTGGTGTGGGTCCAGTTACTGTCGCAATGCTGATGGCTAACACTTTCCACTGTGCCGTGCTTCGCAAAAATAGAAAACTGGAATTAGATCAAGCAAATTCTATGACTGAAGACTGAACTAGACTAACAAAGAAAGTTAGACATTTATTGTTCATTAAGATCATTTATACATTTTAGTGAAAATAGGTTTTTTAACCTAAAACTAAGTAAAGAAGTTTTTTAATAATTTAACTCACTTCTCAACTTAAGTTGAAATTTATGGCTATGAGCACTCATTGGTTGTAAAATCACTCTCATCCTTACAAAAAGATATTGAAATGATTCTAAGATTGATATTTATAATTTAAATTTAGAATTTCCTCACAGATATACGGGACTGCCAAAGACACACATACGCAAAATTCCAATTTTTCAATCCAAAACTTTCAGAACTATTACAAACTCACCTTGGTACGTTAGCAACACTACTTTACATACAGACCTTCACATGCCAACAGTCAACGAACAGATTCTACTGTTGGACCCTCTACAAACGTTTTCACAACAACTTACACGGACATACTAACACACTAATACAAAGCATGGCCACTAGTAACATGCTGGACAATACTTGCAGAATACTGAAAAGAAGCTGGATGAGGGACCTTCTAAGCTAAATCCGTTATAGGAAGCATGCCAGGAAGAGGTGCCGCTAAACATCTTCTCTCCATCTTGCCTACCACGCCAACTATCATTCCTTCATCATCACATTCGCTGATTGTCAACATTTATTGACAGGTGTGAATGAAAAAATTTGAAGATAAAAAAAAAAATTAGAATTTTATTTTAATATTTTGTATTACCAAATTAATTTTTATAATTCATGTCTTTTTTTTTTTCTTCTTATTTAACAAAATTTGTTATGTCTTAATAAGGATGTTATAAATTGGAGATTTGATGCACAAATGTTTTTACTAGGCTAGACTCTTTGCACAAGACGCCCATGTATGAGGCAGATTTTTGACGATCAGTTTATTTATTTAAATTATTTATAATTTAAATTTAGAATTTCCTCACAGATATACGGGACTGCCAAAGACACACATACGCAAAATTCCAATTTTTCAATCCAAAACTTTCAGAACTATTACAAACTCACCTTGGTACGTTAGCAACACTACTTTACATACAGACCTTCACATGCCAACAGTCAACGAACAGATTCTACTGTTGGACCCTCTACAAACGTTTTCACAACAACTTACACGGACATACTAACACACTAATACAAAGCATGGCCACTAGTAACATGCTGGACAATACTTGCAGAATACTGAAAAGAAGCTGGATGAGGGACCTTCTAAGCTAAATCCGTTATAGGAAGCATGCCAGGAAGAGGTGCCGCTAAACATCTTCTCTCCATCTTGCCTACCACGCCAACTATCATTCCTTCATCATCACATTCGCTGATTGTCAACATTTATTGACAGGTGTGAATGAAAAAATTTGAAGATAAAAAAAAAAATTAGAATTTTATTTTAATATTTTGTATTACCAAATTAATTTTTATAATTCATGTCTTTTTTTTTTCTTCTTATTTAACAAAATTTGTTATGTCTTAATAAGGATGTTATAAATTGGAGATTTGATGCACAAATGTTTTTACTAGGCTAGACTCTTTGCACAAGACGCCCATGTATGAGGCAGATTTTTGACGATCAGTTTATTTATTTAAATTATTTATAATTTAAATTTAGAATTTCCTCACAGATATACGGGACTGCCAAAGACACACATACGCAAAATTCCAATTTTTCAATCCAAAACTTTCAGAACTATTACAAACTCACCTTGGTACGTTAGCAACACTACTTTACATACAGACCTTCACATGCCAACAGTCAACGAACAGATTCTACTGTTGGACCCTCTACAAACGTTTTCACAACAACTTACACGGACATACTAACACACTAATACAAAGCATGGCCACTAGTAACATGCTGGACAATACTTGCAGAATACTGAAAAGAAGCTGGATGAGGGACCTTCTAAGCTAAATCCGTTATAGGAAGCATGCCAGGAAGAGGTGCCGCTAAACATCTTCTCTCCATCTTGCCTACCACGCCAACTATCATTCCTTCATCATCACATTCGCTGATTGTCAACATTTATTGACAGGTGTGAATGAAAAAATTTGAAGATAAAAAAAAAAATTAGAATTTTATTTTAATATTTTGTATTACCAAATTAATTTTTATAATTCATGTCTTTTTTTTTTCTTCTTATTTAACAAAATTTGTTATGTCTTAATAAGGATGTTATAAATTGGAGATTTGATGCACAAATGTTTTTACTAGGCTAGACTCTTTGCACAAGACGCCCATGTATGAGGCAGATTTTTGACGATCAGTTTATTTATTTAATCTTTAAATGTTTCTGTAATGAAAGCCATCATTCTTGGTACAGCCAAAAACTTTTTATTTCATATGGATTTTTAACACTCTCTAATACAGAAAAACAATTATTACACAATGGTTTATTATTTCTAAATAATTATATCAGGGTATAAATGTTTATAGACAATTAACTAATATGAAAAGCAATAAATAATCCAAAGCTAAATGGTCTATCACCACTGCTAATTTCAAAATGCTATATCTCTGCTAGTTCTTAAACGATTTCAATGATTTTTTGTACATTTGGTATTTATATATGAATTAGAAAAAGCGATTTTTTTTTAATTCATTATCCAGGTTCTACATACCTTGAAACGTAAGCCCTCAAATTTGTGGGAAGTAATTTTTTTTTTTTTTGTTCGATTATGAAGTTTCGTTATTGAAAATAATAAAACAAAAGCAATATGATTCACTTGTGAACTTTATTTACTCAATGAATAGTTGCCTGATTAGGAATTTTAAAAAAATTCTTTTTAAGAAGTTGGATAGATATATCTAAGGCTTCTGTTATTTACTACTTTCCGATAATTATTGCTCATTGCTCTTACACCTCTCACTTATAGTTCCTTTTATCTTCTTCCTCCAATATTAAATGCACGCCATTGACCAATAAACTTCTTTGTTATTTGTACAATTTTTTTGTTGTATCCTATCATTAGTGAATTTAAGAATAATTTAACTGTCTGAATTTGATTATAAAATAAATGATTTGTTTGTTTAAAACCTCTCATTAACATAGTTTCCCACAATGCTGTATTTTCTCCACCAATATTAATTACAATAGTAATTAAATGCTTACCATGTAGAAACAATTTCTTGATTAATGAAACATTTAAGTGTTTGCTTATTTTGAAGAGGTTCTATTACTTTATTTAATTTAAGAATGTATATAAATAATTTATCTTTTTTCAATGTCATTGGTGGTGTGTGTCAAACATTGATAATTCTGGAGTGTCTCGATGATCTCGTTCTCAACAAAAGTACTTAATTTATCAATAAATATTTTCATATTAAGGTATTAAAATATCATTAGTGTTAGTTATTGATTAATTTACCATAGTTTTTATTTTATAGAAATTGTATTCGATCCAATAATAATGATAAGATTACAATTTTTAGCATTAATAAAACTGATAATTTTTCTAATTAGAAGATTACTAACAAGCTGTATCTTTTAATATGATCAATTTTCTCTGTTACATGCCTCTAAAGTATCATTTGTTATGTTTAAGTGATTGTTCATTAGTTATTTAAGTATTACCTTAGTACCTGTGATAGACAACGTAGTTGTCCTCAGCAAACTTGTTATTTATTTAATTTTTAAATGTATATTTTATAAGTCACAGCTTTTATGAAATAAAATAATAAATTCACAATTATTAATGTTTCCTTTCCTGATATTTTATATCTTCCTTAATTAAGATTATAAGTGTGTGTTTGTGTGTGTATGTGTATTATATATATATATATATATATATATATATATATATTTTTTTTTTTTAATTTTATTTATTTTTTATTTTTTTTTTTTTTTATCACATAGTGGGTCGAATAAAAAGTTATGTTTGTCATAGTAACTATTGTAATGAGTTTAAAAATAATAGGCATATAATCAAATATTTTATTATTAAAGTTGTTAAGGAATGTTTTATTGACGATAGTTATTAAAGCATTGTCAAACTGCATAAAAAAAAAAAATGAAAAAAAATGTGATTAGGAAAAATACTAAAATGTGTCTTTATGCAAAATTAAGTAGTTAGTTGCAAGTGAATTGCAGAAGTAGACTAGTGGGGAAAAATTGTTGGCTCCAGACGACAGCTCCCAAAAATAATGCCTACAAAGCCCAATGCTAATACATGAACTCCTAGTCCTTTCGCTAATATTCTTTCTGGATTTATATGTATTAATTAATTTATTACATTGTTAAAATATAAATATTCTAAATTAGCAGGATACTTAAGAGGTAGCATAATTTTGTATGTTTTAAATTTTCTTGTAAATAAAGTTATTACATTTTTTTATTAATTATTGTTACAAAAATATTGAAATTTCATAATATTAATTTTCTTGTGAAGAATTTAAGGAAATAATCCCCTCTTAATGTCCTAAAAATTTATTCTGGGCCTGCAAACGATAATTGCTCTGTTTATAATTTACTCTAATGTTATTGTTGGGAAGTATTGCTTAGAGACCAAGAAAAAGCTTTAGAAGAGTTTTTAAGGAAACATCCTCCTATATATATATATATATATATTATATATATATATATATATATATATATATATATTATATATATATAATATATATATATATAGCCTTATTACACCTAACCATGCTATTTTTGAAAAAAGATTCTATTGCCATCTTCCAATTCTAACAGAATCAGCATAGGTTGTGAATACAATGACTAGATAAGCAATTAAACTACTCTAACATTATATACCTGATGAATATAGATAACAAATAGCCCAACTTTGGTTATATCACCAATAAGTGACTTTAGTCCCTTTCAAAGTAGAATTCGACTCATATGCTAGTAGTATTATTGTAGCAATTAGAGCAAGTTCCTTAGCAGTCAGAGAGTTAATGCTAAACTAATAACTCTAATCTTAAAGGTTGCAAGGAATCTAATAGTGAGGAAGAGTTTTTCGTTTCTATATATAATGATAAGTTATACCACCGATCTGGTCATAATGCTCTCATCTCAGCTATCTTACCTACATTCCGATATCTCTGTAGTAAAAACGGAGCACCGAGGCTATTTCGCTTATTTGACCGATTCGCAAATTTTATATTGCTTTGGTACTCAAATAAATTCAAGTTATATGCACAAGTGAATTTCTGCATATGACTGTGATTAAAGTTTTGGAACAACTACTTAAATTATTTACTTGTTCAAAACTGCGTGTCACTCTAGCAATCTGAATTGCTAATATGAGTGAGCTCCATCGCTTTCGCTAATAAGATGACAAGCGTAATCTAATTTACAGAAATAGGAGGAAAGACTGACGGTTGCGTGTAAAAGAAAACTAATGGCTGAAACTTTCGTATGCATCAGAAAGACAGGTCCACCTCCGGTTCCAGATATTACAACCTGAATGTTGATGGGAAGGAGACAAAGGGACGTTGACGATCACCATACCCATTTCTTTGTGGGTTTGTTTTGTTTAGGTTGATGAATGAAAATGCAAAAATAATTTCAAGTAGGTGACGATAATGCGTTCTCCTTTTGTCAAAGCTCGTACATACAGAAGGGACGTATAGACAGGACTCTTGGACAGAATTCTTTCCTGGAATTGAAACTTTTGGTGGCTACTTAAGGAAGCTGAAATGCAGTACCAGACTTTAGCTGTGACCCTGGGACTTGGCTCGTGATCACACTGCCGATTATTCTTAACCACGAAACTGTGATGGGATGCCGATTACAAATCTAGAACTTGCAGAAAAACACTCTCAGATAGACTATTAATAATCTCTAAAATAAATTATTGATGACAAATGAAGAAATTAAAAAAAAAAAATAAGAATACATTCATGGGCTTCGAACTATTTACTATTAAAATAATTAGTCTTAACATATACACTTCTAGGAAAAATAGTATATAATCGATATCTCTATCGATAGTTTGTTAGCTACTGCAGCAGTGATTCGTGTGTTATTAATTCAATAACCTGCTTTAAGTCTTCTCGTCTGTTCTAGTATCGTTTTATAATTTTGAACTATTTTTATTGTCTCCCCGCCCGCGTTTTGTTTCCTATTTAAGCTTAAGTTTTGTTTTTGTTGCAATTTTTTTATTTATTAATTTTTTTATGCTGCTTATTAACCTAAATAGTACCGTTATTTTTGGATTGTGTTTACTTCAGTTTGCTGTCTAAGAACGAGCATGTCAGGAACACGTGTGTTATACTCAAGATTCGTCTGCAGGGTTCTTAAGCTGTCATGAATTCTGTTTTGAACGTTTATCTTTACTCTAATTTTTAAAATAAATGTACAATGTAACTGTAATACTGTAGTCTATAATTTTTTTACGCTATCGGACTTTCTCTTTGGTATATAAAAAAGTGTGTCGTTTGACCCTAGTTTCTTTTTAATTGGAAAAATAATGCATTTTTTCCAAAAATACCTTCTTCAAAAATTGAAATTAACATTGTGACAGTGTGTTGAAGAATGGGGAAGAGAAGATCACGTCAACAATCATCAAACGGAATTATGAATGGGGATTCTTCAGAATCAGATGGAGACCAAAATTCTGATAAATCACAAAGTACGAAAACTTTATTTTTTTATCAGTTTCGTTTGAAGTACTTGTTAGAATTGTTGGTTGAGATTTTGTATTTTCATAAATGTGATTTTATCTTTTGGAATCATGGTTTTCTTTTATTAAATAATTATACAGCTTGTATTGTAAGACCTCATGTTCAAGTTTTGCATTACAGCTGCTGTAAAAGTATGTCAACATGCTGGAAAATCAATTGAGCAAAACCAAGTTAAAAAGAATATTCATTTGGAAGATATAGAAAATAACAATTTCTGCCTTATTTGCAGTAAACAAGGACAATCAATAAAGGTATTTTTGGAGTAGTTATTATGGCTTTCAATTTTCTATATTATGGAAATAATATTTTTATTATTTTTTAATTTAACCAATCAGGGAGAGGATGTTTGGGTATGTTTACGCTGTGGTGCCAAAGCTTGTTCCTTAGACCATTCTCAACGTCACAATGAAATTCCTCATTCTGATTCCCATGCTTTATCATTGAAATTGTCAGATAAGACTGTTTGGTAAGTACTTACTTTAGTTAGTACGTAAGCACTACTTTTAGTGATAATTATAAATTAGTACTGATCTGCGCATATAATGATAAGCATTGTAAGTTGTGATATACGTTTTTGTACAAACCTTATTATGAAATAAATATTTTTTATCAGAATGATTGAATTGACTGATATCAATATCAGTCTATATAATCAATTAGGCTCAGCTGTTTTGATATTTTGATTAACTCTACTATAGTTTAGTTATAAGGTAATTGTAACATAATGAGGGCAAGATATTTTGTTATCCCAACATTTGTGTTAACTGTCATACATTATCAATGGATTCATTCATTCATTTATTTATACACAGAACTGTCTCATTCAAGTCTTAATTAATTTGGCTTTAACATTGTTATTAAAGTGTTTAACAAGAACATTCATTTGAACCTAACATGGATAATAAACTCATTGTTAATCAAGCACAATTCACTAAGATCTAAAGTTGCGGTTATTACCAAAGTAAATTAAGATGTGAAGGAAGTCATGTTTAGTATATTAGGTTAATTTACTTTTATTTTAACTATGGTTTTTTCACTTAGAGTCTGTTTTTCTATTCATTGTTTGTCAAATTGAAATCACTTCACTCATAAAATTCTTTTAAATTATAATATATCTGTTTAGATGGCCATAGTTCTGATTTTTTATATGTTCATTTTTCAAAGATAGATCTATATGAGAGTTAACAGATTATTGAATTATTTATGTTTTTCAAATTGTCATTTTGCTTATAAAGAAGGCTCTTAAAGACGGACAGATTTTAATTACAAGTTGCTTATTTTGATTTTAAATTTGACTATAGAAATAAAAATAAAACATACCCAATTAAAATATGGAAACAAATTCATTGCGATCAAATAATAGTGACTTGAAAATGTCAATATTAAATTTATTTTATTCAAGTTGTAAAATTATTATATATGAGCAAGATAAACAGTTGACAAAATGAGTATAAATTGATCCGAAAATAGGACATTATTTGTTTTTAGTTGTATTGTTGTCGGTTTGAAGAGATGGTCACAAGACTTGCAAGAAAGAATGGGCAGCAAGGGGTTCCTAGAAGAAGACTGAGCAGACTGAAAAAAATGGCAAGGTCTTTTAGGAAACCATTTATTTGACTTTTAGGTTGTTAAAGATAATAATAGATATTATATATATATTAGCATCAGTAATTTATATAATACTTGCTGTATCTCGCGCTTTGCACGCGACTATTTCATTTTTTTTTTAATTGCTGCGAATTAAGAAAGTTGTTTTAAAAACTGTGTTAGGTGAGTTAAACTTTCAAGTATGTCTATGGATGACAAATAAATGATTATTGTTGATTGTCAGATATTAATTTTATTCAGTTTAATCTACAATAATTTGTCCAGTAGCAAGTAGCCATACCCGTGATTATCTAATACTGACATTTTTGCTTTAAAACATTATCATAATTATTTTAGTATCTATGCTATTACTGATCAGATTAAGACGATTTTGCTTCTAGATAGTTTGAAATTTGATTGTCAGTCAAATTAGTACTTCTAGTTTTTCAGTATACGTTTAGTTTTTGAGCTATTCGAAAACCAATTTCACCATGCCCCCCCCGCAAAGGGGGATCGAAAAGTTGGCAAACAATAAATAGTTGAAACTATTTTGTTGTTTCATTTAATGACCGCCACCAGGACTAATTCCTTCCAGAAAACCAATTTTGTACAGTTTTAGAAAAATATTTTTTCAAATCACTTTGAGGGCGAATTTTCCCAAACCCAGCCTTATTGCACATCTAGACGGTAAGACGTACCTCCAAGAGAAATTTCAACTTCACAACCATAATCGGTTTTGAAAAACTGCGATAAACCAGAAAATCGAGTGAAATGGCACTTTCTTATATAAATATAGATTAAAAATATTTTATTCTATACCATTTATTGACTCCTTTAACATTTGTTTCCACAATTAGAGAACCAGTCTTAAAAATAAAATTAATAAGTAGAGTAAATTTTTTCTAAGACTTTTTTTATGTTAAAGATGCTTGATTATTTTCTATTTTGTGTCTTATTATTCTATCTTATTTTTCCACTTGTTATACAGCTTAGAAAAAAGTTAGTCAATGTGTTAATCAATTGATTAACTAATTAAACTAATTAGTTTTAAGACTATTTCCATAAGAGTTAAGATCTAATACTGAGTACTGTAATTTATGAAGTATCAAAGCCAATCTATATTTTTTGAGAAGAGAGAGAAAACAAAGTAGATATTAATGAAAATATATTGGACTGTACTTGCTTTAAAATTGACCTTCATAACATGAAATGTTTAAACAGAACGATTTGTTCCCTTTCTGATAGTTAATTAAATTAAAACCTATCGAGCTTCAGAAAGTAATAGTTATCATTTTTTTTTTTTCATAGGTGCCATTTATGCAAAAGTGAGATCCCTGCCTCTTCAAATAAAAAATTGAAAGGATGTGTTAATAATGTTGAAAATATGTATGAGAAATATCTTCAGGGACCGACTCCGCCTCAAAAAAATGGAGCACCTAGTAAGTATACAGTGGTATTTTGAGAATGACTATCAAAAGAAAAATTAACAACCGAAATATGTTTAAAAAAAGTTAAATTACATTATTAAATTGCTTTTTTGTAAATCACTGTTGTTCAAGATATAACCTCCTGTTATATCATTACATTACTTTTCATGTAAGTGGTTTGCTACCTCATTAATTAATGTTTAAAATAAATTGAAATGTTTTAATTTAAATACTTATTCTATGAATTTTTAACTGAAGTTGCTTTTGAACAAGTTAATTTTGATTCTGCTTAGACTTATTCAGGTATTATTTCAATATTTGATTTTCCAAGTACAGCTTTTATTCCATCTCCCTCTTTAACTGCAATGATAAATAATTATTCTTATTTTGTTCATGCCAATAGGTTTAGTCGTGTGTAATTATATGTTACATCAAATATGATTGGTTCTTTTAATGTGTTGCCATGTTATATTTATGAGCATAGAATACTTGAGCATTTAGCAGATAACGATGGAGTATTTTCCCGAAATAAATCATGACTATGATAATATTTAACTCATATTTTTTAAATAAGTAAATTTCGTTTTTAATTTTCTCTACTTTGAACCTAATATAATTTTATTTTTCATTTTATTTCTAATTTTATATGATTATAATAATAATAATAATAGGCTTAGCGAACCCGAAGGTTCGATGCCGATAACACCAAATTCCGCCTACACACTCGTCCAATGTTCACCATTCAATCCCAAGCTCCCGAGATCAGCCTTAACGCAATCCTCCCATCTCCGCTTCGGCCTACCTTTCGGACGCCTACCAGTCAGATCAGCAAATACCAACTTTCTCGGAATCCGCTCTTCATCGAGCCCAACAACTTTACTCGCCCATTTGAGTAATTTTATATGATTGAAATGTGAAAATGATATAGCATTTCTGATTATGAGCAAAGGGAGCGGCGTGGTCTAGTGATAGAGCACTAGTCTACTGTTCTGGGTTCGAATCCCGGCTGTGGCTGAATATTATTTATTCTGTTAATTTGGCCAGGCGACCATAGGGTATGGAGCTCTTCTGGGGCAGACCCAGCCTCTTTAAAGTGGGTACTCGAAATTGGGGGGAAATCCTGGTGGCTGAGTGTGATCAAGGCCTAATAATTACCTCGTTGCACACCACTGTTACTCCCATAAACAGTACGAATCTCTATATGTACTGAGCCCAAAACTCTTCATGGGGTTGTAGTGGTATAGGTGTTTATTATTTTTTTTTTTGTTGTTTTTAGGATGATGAGCAATTCTGACTGCATAAATAAATCATACAAATGGAGTAATATTATTTTTCTAGTTCAATTATGACCACTATTGCGATCATAGTTATCATCATGTTATTAATCATAGAGTATTGAGGTTATAGATAAATATTAAAGTGATAATAATTATAGATAAATATTAAAGTGATAATAATTTCAAGTCACTTTATTTGGTTTATTTAAATAATTTGTTATCATGCTTGATTAATCAAATATTAACAATCAGGGTTATCTCCTCTTTTAAAATATATTAACTATGGATTTAAAATGTTTTTAAAACTCCTTAAAATTATTTTTATTCCTAGTATAATAATAAGGTTACTTCTCTCGTAGTAAGTTTTATGTTAATCTAATTTTGTATTCCTTATTTACAGAAATGGAAGCAATTAATGAAGAGGAAAAAGAAAATAAAGTGCTAGAGGCCATTCCACTTCTTCCTCCAAAAATAAGGACTCCTCCACCATATGGTTCGCCAGTTAGGGTAAACTATTTGCGAGAAATATATATTTCTCTTATTAATTTGTATTATGTAAATATGTTTAGTTATGTTTTGCTCTATCTTTAATAGGGCCTGGCCAATTTGGGAAACACGTGTTACTTCAATTCAGTTATTCAGTGCTTAGCACAAACGCCTAATCTAACTAAAACATTAAAAGAAATGGAAATATCGGATAAAGAAGTAAACATTCATCTGAAAAGTGGAAGGACACTTGTAAGTATATTTGTATTTTGAAGATTATATTCATCATTTTTAGATTGGTTAAAGTACATGTTATATCAATAATAAAAAAATTATCATGTATGAAAAATATTTTGATAAATTACAACTTTTTAATTTTTTATTGTTTATGGAAGTTTTGTCTCCAATTAGGACAGTATTTTTTTTAAAGTAATTCTTGTTTGAGTGGGATGGATGGTATTTATTGAACACATTAAGTTTTTTGTTAAAATGTACCTCTTCACCCTATCCTTGCCTTGAAGTGTAATAATAATAATAATAAATTCTTTATTTATTCTGGGACAAGTCCTTCAGAATAATGTTACAGACAAATCAAATTGGAACTTCAGTATCTTAGAGTAATAAAAAAAATAAATAAATAAATAAAATAAACAAAAAACAACAGAAATAACAAAGAAAATGAATAATAGCAATAAATTAACTGGTAGCTTCTAATAATAATAATTTAAAAAAACAAATAAAACAAACTAGACAAAAAATAAAATATTTACATATTCATATATACAGGGCTAATTAAAATAAATTTACAATGCTTGTGAAAATTGTAACATAAAATACATAAATGTTTGAATACAATGCATAATAAGATATAGTAAATAACTGTTTTTCTCTGTTCTATTTGCTGATTTTTATTGAACTTTGCTGATTAACTGGGGTTATTTGAGAATTGGATCGACAAAAAGTGTTTGAACAAACGGGATTTGAAGGCCGGAAGAGTATTGGAGTGACGGATATGAGAAGGAATAGAATTCCATAAGGACGAGGATCGGATAAGGAAAGATCTGTCGAAAGCTACGGTTCGATGAGGCGTTACATACAGGTCCGAAGGTCGTGAACGAGTGTTGCAGGTGGGGACGGAGGATTTAAATGAAAATATATCTGAGATGTAAGATGGACGTTGAGATCGGAGAACTTGGTAAAGGAAGGATGCCAGGAGGTACTTAAAACGGTATAGTAACCTTACCGAGCCTGTGCTACAAATCCCTCTCTTCTGTCAGCTCTCTCCTCCTCCATTCTATTTCCCTAATTGTAAAGGCCTTCCTCCCATATTTTTACTTTCACTTACCTATATATGAAATATATCGTAAGGGAAAGTATTGCGATTGTGAAAAATTTCGAATTCCAGTTTTCAACGGAAATTACACAAAAGATAAATTAACGGGAAATTGAATTCTTTTAAAATTATAAGGTAAATTATTTGGAATCACTGGAATGCGAGGTTTCCCAATTTTCCCGTTTTTTCCAGATTTTCACTCTTATTGGTCGCAGCGTGATGTTATATAATCCAAAGCCTTCCTCCATAAATAATCTTTCCAACACAAAAATAATTTTTCAATTCAAACCAGAAGTTTCTGAGATTAGTGCGTTCAAACAAACAAACTCTTCAATTTTATATTATTAGTATTAATGTAATTATCGACCAAGATAAATTCTATAATCAAATAATTCACATTTTAAACAGTTGACAGATAACGTGAAGGGTCTGATGAAACTTATATAGTTTCTAGTTTTTGTTATTGTTAAAAAGAATTAAATTTGTTTTTTCTATGAGTATAAAATTTGTTATCCTTTGGTAGTCAGGTGCCCTGGAGAAATGGGATGGTCTCTGTGAAGCACTATGCGAAACCCTTTGTGAGGTGAAAGCAGGAGGTTCGACATACGTACCACAAAAGCTGCTGACTTTGTTGCGAAAAAGGGTGCCTCAGTTTAGAGGCAGCGATCAACACGACTCCCATGAGCTGCTTCGTCACCTCCTTGACTCAGTCAGGGGTCAGGACCTCAAGGTTAATCTCCATTAATTTTTTTAGTATGTTTTCATTCAACATTTTTATCATATGCATTCTTCATTTTAATTTTTTTTTTTTCCGAATCAGAGGTATCGAAGACTGATGCTTAACGAACTTGGACTTAATGGTATAGAAAACACTGAAAAGGTAGATGCGGAAAAAACTAAAGAACTAAAACAACTAGATCGAGAGGTATTGAATTATTTGTCTCTACTAGAGTTTAGTATTTTAGTACCATTATAAATGAAATTATTTTAATCAAACTACTGATTGTACAGGTGACAGACACTATAATGCTGATACCTGATCAAGTTTTCCGAGGTTTTCTTGTCAGCAGGCTCGAATGTCAAGAGTGTCATCATTCTTCTGAATGTGTTGAATCCTTCCTTGATTTGTCCTTACCTGTAACTTCAGAGAAGGTATGTTTGCTATATTTTAATGACAAATAATCTTATGTATCTCGAGTCATTACATTTAATCTATAAATATGTTTATTGTACAAGGAATAAGTCAGAGGTTTGTCTCCTGTGTAATTTGTTATTTTATTATCTTCAGCCACAGCCACCATCTCTCAGGCGAAAAGGATGTGGTGGTTCCGAAGATAAAAGTACAACAATGTCGAAGCATCAATTAAAGAAAGAAAGAAAAATGGAAAGAAAAAAGAACCGTGGAAAACACCATAACCAACCTCAGCCGAAAAAAGGCCTCGGGCCTTCGATGGGACAAGGAGAATCTATTACTCCTATTTTAGAGAAAGGTAAAGTTGCTTACATATATTCACATCATAAACAACTTATTTAATCTACTTCTAACTTCTTACTGCTAATTATTATAAGATAAAATAGAAAAATAATTTTTATATTGGGACTGGGTCCCTTAAGAACAATATGATATGTACAATTAATATAAACAATGTGTCTGGCCACAAGAACAAAGGATTATAATTAATTATTATTTACAAAGCTTTAAGAAGAAAAGTAGGATACAATAAAACAAAAGAGTAAAATAATTGAATAACTTCTGATATGTTGAACAAAACTTAACATTGAAACTGATTCATAATAATTGATCGATATAGAAACATAAACAATAAATAATAAATTTTCTTTTTGAATAGATATTTGATTTGAAATATCAGGCTTGTGGAGCGTCTGTTTGAGATGACAATAGGTACTCTTGTACCTTCTTCTCTTGACAAGAAATGGGTCTTGAATGATGGTAGGGAAGAAGCATGGCAGATATGAGTAGGTAGGGAATTCCAGAGAGTAGTAGAGCGGACAAGAAAGGAATGTTCAAAACTTGTTGTTCTGTGGGCAGGAATACATAAAGGTCAGAATGGCGCGATCTTGTTTGGAGGGAGCGGACTGATGATTTAAATTGCAGAAGTTTGTGGATGTAGGGAGGTAGCTGGGAGTTGATGGTTTGGTAAAGAAATGATCCAAGGAATTTTGTCTGCGGTTTGAGGGGAGGAGCCACTTTAACTCACTGTATAAATGGATCACATGAGACCTCTTCGGTGTGCCGAGGACAAATCTTAAAAATGATTTATGACCTATAAAAGATATATAATGATGGAGTTTTGTTGACTGTTGAGAAATTAGACAAGGAAGATGGTTGGGGGTGCGGTCATAAATTAGAAACACACATTTAAAATAAGTGCTATTTTAATTTTCCATACTTATATCTTTCTCCGTTACATATCCTGACATATAATTCTTAGTTTAATATTACATTATTTTAAAATTTAAAATTATTTTTTATTCATACTGTTTCTCTTTTTTAATGATTATGTTCTTTTTATATATTACCTATACTCTTAACTATGTTTTTAATATATTACCGTCATATATCACTTCAAAATTGTTAATATTTAAAATTTTAATTGTTCACATATTTTTCCTTTGTCATTTTTTCATTTGCTTAGTCTCTCTTTATATATTCTCATTACAATATTATGATCTCAATTATGTTTACTTCCATACTTTATAACTATCATCTTAATTTTCTTTATTTCCATACTTTATAACTGTCACCTTATTTCCATACTTTATAACTATCATCTTATTATCATTTTACATTTAATTTTATTTATGTTCCCATATTTTATTACTGTCATATTATTATTATATACCTAACGCATTATTAAGTCTATAATTACATTGGTTGTTATCTTGTTTCTTTTAGCCCTGATGAAGGCCCACATTGTAGGCCGAAACGTTGGCACATAATTAAAATAGCACTTATTTTAAATGTGTGTTTCTAATTTATTATCGCACCCCCAACCATCTTCCTCATATAAAAGATATATGGTTTTTAAGGAGATTGTGGTCATGGGGTTAGTAACATTAGGTAGTATTAAATGTGGACCCTTTTGATAGGTGAAACACTTGGTTATTAAAATTACTCTTTATTTTCTGGTTGATTCATTATTTTCTTAGTAAGATTTCTTAATGAATTTAAGTACAACTGCTGTGATAACACCATCCTCTTCGGCCTCTAGGTGAAAGTGATGCTGACGGTGATGTAGAAAGTGAAGGGAGTGATAAGAAGTTTGGGAAAGGGGAAGGAGAAGCGAAGAATACTAACAACATTCCTAATGACTCTGAATCTGCACCCGATAGTCCCAAAGTGGCACGAGGGGCCAAAATGGATCTCAGCATCGACTACACCAAGTTCCCCCTCTGTAATGGTCTTCCAGATATTTCTAAACTTGGTTTAAGTGATCCTTCTCAGCCTGAATTAAAGGTATATTTCTTCTGATTTTTTTTTTTTTTTATCCATTTTTAAAAATCATTCATCAAGAATATATACAGGAGAAGTTAATTCTGGGTAATAGATCGAAGGTTCGATGCCGATACCACCATATTCCGTCTACACAGACTCGTCCAATGTTCTCTGTTCAAGCCCAAGCCCCAAAGATCAGCTTTGACGCAATGCTCCCATCGACACTTCGGCCTACCTTTCGGACGCCTACCAGTCGGATCAGCAAATACCAACTTTCTCGGAATCCGTTCCTCACCGAGCCCAATAATTTTACTCGTCCATTTGAGTCTCCGCGACGCTATAAACTCAGTTATATTCACAGGATACAAGTTCCGCAATTCCGCGTTGTGCAACCTTCTAAACTCCCCAGTGCCCTCATCTCTCTTCGGACCAAATATTTTGTGCAGTACCTTATTTTCGAAAACCTTAAGCCACGTTTCACATCTGTAAAGAACAGTTGGAAGAATAATAGTTTTATAAAATTCTAACCTATAAGTTTTTAGATAGAAGCCGTGAGCTAAGTAATTTAGCAACTGAATAATAACACGCATTTCCCACCTTTAACCGGGACTTTATTTCTTCTGGATTTCATTTTTTCTTGTTATCATTGAATCTAAATACTTGAATTTCTGTACGTGTTCAAAAGTATGCCCTGATATATCAATATCACCAAGATCGCCACTGTTTCTGCTACTAATCATATATTTCGTTTTATCGGTATTTAGTTCGAGTCCTATTTCTTTACTGGTATTTATTAACACACTTGTATTTAGTTGTATGGTTTCAGTGTCTTCACCTAGCAGTACCAAATCGTCGGCATACCCCAAAACCGGAATCTTGTCACCCATATTTAAGTCTTTCTCGGTACACATCACCTTTTCTATGACATATTCTAAAGCTATATTAAACAAAACAAGTTTAGTCTGGGTACTGTCATCAAAACACTTTTATTAAGTAGAATTTAACTTAATTAAAGTGTTTTGATGACTGCACCCTGAATTAAGTTCTCAATTTCTGCATATAGTCAACCATTCTTACATCACCAAGAATATAATTTGATATTTAAAATTATGTTAAGTTACTTGAAATACTTATCTTGTCCATTATTCAATGTATGTTCGCATCTGGACAGTACAGCAAGCATGACCTATTTTAGCAGTTCTGATGCTTATTATTTTTTTTATGAATTATAATCTGGTTTAATTAATAATTTATTTCAAGATACTATTGATGCGTTGCATAAACAGTAAATGAAATACTAAACTTAAACCTAATGTGATGATTTACATATTTATAAAATAATTTATCCTAATTGCTAAATATTGATTATGACTATTTCATTATTAGACAATTGTGAGAGATGCTGCTACAATTGTCAAAGAGGACCCGATGTGGGAATCTCGATTAAGAGAAGATAATGATCTTTCTTTGGAAGCGACTGAGGAAGAAAGCAGAGAGATAAAGCCTGCAGGATCTTCAGAAGATCTCGGAAAAATATCTGAAGAGGCCGATGAACCGAGTGATGAGGAGGTGAGTATCGTGTACTAGTGTGCAGCTACTGGTCTGATTTCAATTGAAGGTGGTGGTTTCAAAGGGATCAATAATATTTATTTAAAATAATAATTTGACTCCTTGCTCCTTCCACTATCATCTCTCCCTCGTTGTAAGCGTTTTATACTCTTCACAATGGATAATTTTTTTTTTATAAACTTCTATAAGTCCAATTTGCGGAGTAGCTTGAAATTTCAAAATAGAGTAGCTGATTAGGAACATATTTCATAATTACTCAAGTTTGAAAATTCTGTTATTTTTTTTAATTTTTAAGTACTTAAAAATTTAAGACATTTTAGTACCTAAAGCATAATTTATGTCGCATGAAACAAATTAAAACTTGATCAAATTTAGAAATTGTAGTGGGTTTCGAGGAATAATGCCAGGAGATCTCAGCGCCTCCTAGTCAGCCACATACACTCAGGGCATGAGTGGAGAAGCTGAGCATTTGCCAGCACTCCAATGGCATATTTACAAAAGGTCTCTGGGCCACTACCACTTCAACCTATGAGGAGGGTTATCGGGATGATTGGATCTAGATAGGGATTGTGCCAAGTGATTAAGAAGGTAAATAAGTTCCTGGTGGAAGATTAAGGATTTGGATGGGATTAGATCAAGTACAAATAGGATATTCAGTTCATGGTGTAAGGTTTCGTTAGTGACATATAGAGATCGTTCTAAGGACTTTAGACTGAAAGGGTTGGATATGTTTAGAAAATTTTGCTGTTCCCCACAGTTCAAGTCCGTAGGTCCAAATGGGTTTAAGAATAGTCTTGTAAGTTAATAGTTTTTGTCCATTAAGAGATGAGATTTCCCTATTCAATTGTCTATATAGCTGATCATATCGTCGATTGAGTTCTTGTCATTTGAGTCTAGTATACGGGTTCCATGTCAGTCTTTTGTCTAAGGGGAAACCAAGGTACTTGACTGTGTCAGAAAAGGGAATCTGAATCTGGGAATCTGCGTTGGAGGGTAAAGGTGACATGCTTGCTTTTTTATGTCACCACTATTCAATCAGAGCGAGATGTGATTAGAGGTTTGAGGATGCCATTACAGGATCTGGGTGGGATGAAAGGGTGGCTGTGTCATAGAGTATAGGACCTAGGACTCAATCTTGTGGAACACCGGCTTCTATCGGATTACAACTTGAGAATTCAGAACTACAACGAACTCTGAACGAGCGGTTAGAGAGGTATGATCGAAGGATTAGATATAGGGATTGGGGTAATATGATTTTTAGTTTATAAAGCAAGCTATTGTGCCATACCCGATCCATGTCATGAACCACCTTTTTTTCAAATTAAATTTTCCATAGAAATTACAAGTAAATTCTTGTAGTTTGTAGTATATTGTAGTTAATATGCAGAGTCTAATTCATTATTGTATTTTTTTTTTTTTTTTTTTTTTATATGATTTTTCAGGATGTAATGGTGGGAAGCCTTTTTGATGAAGTAAACTGTACAGACTCTTCTGGTGAATGTTCCATCCAGACCTGCCTAGCCCAGTTTACTGGCATTGAACTGATGACGGGTAGCAACAAAGTTGGCTGTGAGCAGTGTACTGCGCGTGCTAACAAAGGTACTCAATTTAATTTAAATGAACAGATATATTACAAGTACATTAATGAACAGAGTTAAAACACAATTTTTTTGTTTCAGTGGCATTACAATGAATCTTGGGTACCCATACTTATTATATTATGGAGGAGGAAGATGGTTTAGATGGTGTTAAAAAAAAAAAAAGATGAAGTAGTCTTGACTATTTATTGCCTTGCCAACATCTCGACCCACTTTGAGGTGCTCTGATGAAGCCCTACAATGTGGTAATGCAATAAACAGTTAAGACTATTTTGTTTTTTCTTTGCCGCCAACTAGACTATCTTCCTTCTGAATATCCCAACGATCTACCATTGATATTCATTAATATATTATATTTAATAAATTAAAGACTGCAAAATCTTTTTCACCACATTTTGAACATTAATTTAATGAAGTCCTGAGTGGAAGAAGCTGTTATGTTATATTACAGATTTTAAATTAAATCTTTATCCACTCAAATTGTCATTTATTTTATTTTAGAGCTTAAATAAAAGTATTAATTAGTAATTTTCAAACTTCAAGGAGTAAAATCTTTTAATTACTTTAAAGTATCTTAAAAATAGGAAAGAGTTTTACTTTCTTGTTTCTTAATCTATAAAATTTTCATTTTTTAAAAACATGTTTTCTACTTTCTTCTTATGTTTCTACTACTTTCTTCTCACATTTTGGATTATTAATAGTCGGAACCTGTCGAGCATAGTTTTTTAATTCATTGTTATTTAAAATATATTTTGTTGCAGGTAACAAAGATGGGAAGACAGTGTACACTATGTCTACCAAGCAGTTCCTCATAGCCGAGGCCCCGCCTGTCCTGATTCTTCACCTTAAGAGGTTTCAAGTTCAGATGTCTTCCTTCAGGAAGCTCAACAGGCATGTTTCATTCCCGCTCGAACTGGATCTTAGTCCTTTCTGCAAGGTATAAATATTTATGAAACATATGTACACATTCATAATTAATCTACTTTTGAGATACATCAGATTTAAATAAGTTAAGTAAAATAAAAAAATATTGTTTAAAACTATCAACTATATATCCACTACAAAATTAAGTTCATATTACCATTCCTTTATTTTGTTCCTCTTGGGTGTGGGGTATCTGTTGTAGTTGACTAGAAGTGAAATAAGATGAGGAAGATGGTTGGGGGTGCGGTCATAAATTAGAAACATACATTTAAAACAAGTGCTATTTTAATTATGTGCCGACGTTGCGGCCTACAATGTGGACCTTCATCAGGGCTAAAAGAAACAAGATAACAACCAATGTAATTATAGACTTAATAATGCGTTAGGTATATAATAATAATATGACAGTAATATAATATGGGAACATAAATAAAATTAAATGTAAAATGATAATAAGATGACAGTTATAAAAAAAAAAATTCGTTATTACCTAATCGTCATTAATCATCGTCATTCGTTATTACCTTATATCTGTTAATCTTTACCTTGTCACTATTACTTACATCTTCCCCTTTATAGTCATACTTACATATTTTTCGCTTCCTATTTTTCTCTTTTTTTTTCACTAATTCTGCATTTTTTAAATCTCAGTCCGCTATTTTATATTATTAATATGTATTTAATAAAATCATTAGCCAATCCTTAAGTTTTTTTTCTTCAACAAACAATCGAATCAGTAAACATAACATAGCTTCTTGGAAAAGCTCTAACGAACATTCTAGTTCCCATACTTTCCGTTCCACACAACATAAAAACATCACTTCTTTAGACACCATCTCAGAGTCAAGTATGTATCTTTTTTCTTATTGATTAGGATCTCTTATCATCGCCTATTTCTTTCTCTCTCTTTCCATACTCATATCTTTCTCCGTTACATATCCTGACATATAATTATTAGTTTAATATTACATTATTTTAAAATTAAAAAAAATATTTTATTCATACTGTTTCTCTTTTTTAATGACTAAGTTCTTTTTATATATTACCTATACTCTTAACTATGTTTTTGATATATTACCGTCATATATCACTTCAATGTCAGTTCATATTTAAAATTTTAATTGTTCACATATTTTTCCTTTGTCATTTTTTCATTTGCTTAGTCTCTCTTTATATATTCTTATTACAATATTATCATCTCAATTCTGTTTACTTCCATACTTAATAACTATCATCTTATTATCATTTTACATTTAATTTTGGTAATTATTCCAAAGTGTCACTTCTCTTATCAGTAGCCATGTTTATGGTTATCCAGAGTGCTATTGTTGAGCTTATTTGTCTTCTACCCGGCTTTGGGCGCTAAATTCTATCACCCCCACCATACTACCCACGTCTTTAGAAATAAAGGTTAGGATATTTATCCTAGGTGTCTTCCACCCGACTTATGGTGCCGAATTCAAATTCAAAATACTTATTAAAGCCCCGTTCTTCGTAATACCGTCTTTATAAATATAGGTTAGGATATTTATCTTAGGTGTCTTCCACCCGACTTATGGCGCCAAATTCGAATTCAAAATACTTATTAAAACCCTGTTCTTCGAAATACTTATCTTTATTTAAGAAATAATGGCAAGAATGACTTAAATGCATACCTTTATTTAGAAACTAACTAATGATCGAAAACTTCAAGGTTATTTACTTCATACAACTTTCAATTTCAATTTTATTTTATTTAATAAAGCGTGTTTTAAAAATTATTATAATAAATTACGAAAATTATTAATTATTCAATTTCATATTTATTATAAAATAATATACAAATATAACTATTTAGTTTAGTTTACATTAACTATTTAGTGTATAAAGCAATATACAAATACAACTATTTATTTATATATTTTTGTAAGAATCGTTAGATTAAATAATATAAACCATTTGACGATAACTAAGCGATTTCTCGGTTCCTACCGATGATGATAATGTTCCCGTTTTTATTCAACATGATAATTTTAAACCCACAAATTAAACAAACATTAAAACAAAAATTTATAGAACGCTTCGAAAATCAAAATAGTGTAAACCAAGGTAAAGTTTTTCACTATTTAAAAAAAAATAAAAAATTGACTGCCATTTGTAACATCTCATCCTTAAAATTCTTTTCATGGTGAAATATTTAATATTCAAGGAAACTAAATTGACACAGTTGACAAGCATATACGAAGGAGAGCTGGAGGGGACAAATCGGTTTGGCTTGCTGATGTTTGTGATGTATGTAACAATCGTTAACCACCCTATGAGCGCTATTGGTGTATATGGCATACGCATATTATATTAATTTATTTATATTTAATATTTTGCATTTATAGAAATAGTTTAGTTGGACAATTCATGAAAATAAATACAACGAAACCGAAAAGCCATGGAAGTTCAAGTTAATGTGTAATATTTTTCAATTCTACATAGTTGAGTAATTCGCCGCAAGAGTTACAAACCCTGTACAAACCGAAATACCTACTCCACACCTATTTGCTAACGGCTGGTAAAATGTGTACGCATCATAAAAATCAAAATTAAATCATAAAGTGATCAATATAAAATAAAATCCGTCCATTGCAAGTATTTTTTATTATGTTGTGAGAAATAAAATCTGTAAAACTATTAAGGTGAGGTTATGTATGCAATTGTCAATCTTCAGCGAACCTAAGGCTCGCGAATGGTTGGTTAGTGATCGGTCAGACTATTGTAGAATGTGTTTCATTCGTACACTTTTGTAGTTATATGTATATTTACTTTTATTTTCAAAAATGAAAATAATTCAAGCCGAATAAATATCCCAAGAAAACTTCAATTGGCGGAACTTAGTGTTGAAATATGGCTTAGGTTGGACAGGTTAAGTTTGCCGAATGGTTTGGCTTGGGGCTTGCCAAAGTTTGGCAAGAGATCAAGATCACCATAATTACAACGGCCGTTTTTCGTAAAATTTACCTGTGGCACCAATGATTCTATAATATATAAAAATAATTAAATTTCTTTAGGATTCAACTAATTATTCTGAATAAAACCCTTTAACTGCTTACTCATTACACATGTAAATACTTTATATTCAAAGAGTGTCAATCTTTGAATATAAAGTATCAGCTCTATATTTTAATTATTTTTCTCTTTTTAACGCTGAGATAGAGTTAGTTGAATTGGAGTAAGTTTCTTTTTACGATTTTAAGAAACATGAGTCTCCACTTCGCTTTATTTATTATTTACTCTTTGAAGTAAAACTTTATCTCGGAAACTATCTAACAAAAAATATCAATTACCATTCAAATTTAAGCTCATTAAACATGCCATGATTCATTTTGTCTTCATAATTTTCGTAGAAAGAACAATTCCTACGAAATTTTACATATCAATTAATTAAGTTATCCAAAATGAGTTAATTGTCTCTAAACAACTAACTCAGCTATAATCATATTCAATAGTCTCGAAGTTTTATTCGCTTTTCATCACTCTCTATTATATTATGTACATCTTTGTAAATTAGATTTTTTTTAATTTTTAAAATGTTTAACTTTGCAACAGTATATTATACATTATACTACTGCTCTTCTCCTTGGTGTTCCTCTTCTATGGAGGGTTGGAAATGAGCATGTCAATAGGATGTATGTTCCTGGCTGCTCTCAATAGCTCCTTGCTACTGTAGTCCAACCAATCTGATTTATTGATTTCGAATCCGGTTCATCCATGACCTTCCTCTGTCTTTCTTTCCTTGTAAGATGTGCTATACCATTCCATGTTTCTCTCCTCTTAAAAGTTGTTCAATATACTGCAACTTCCTTGATTTAGTGGTTTTGATGATTCTATAATCTTTTCCCATTCTTCTTGATACTTCAATCTTGGACACTTTATCCATCAAAGGATATGTTTAGTGCCCTGCGGTTAACCACATCTCAAATGCACTGATGTTGATGATATCAGCTTCCCTCATCATCCAGGCTTCCATGTTATACAACAAATTAGAAAATACGTTAAAATTAACATTCTGGTTTGAAGTTTCAATGATAGATTTCTGTTGCAGAAATGTATCTTCATTTTGAAATAGTCCGACCTTGCGATTCTAAATTTGATTTCTTTTAAAGTATACTCCATTCCTATTAATCTACATTCCTAGGTATTTATACTTATGGACTCGTTCTACAGTAGTATTATTTATTGGCAGTTTTGGTTTTAAAAATGGTCAGATTTATCAATGATCGATCATGAACTTGGTCTTTTTTTCTTCAAATCATATAAGTTGCATCCTTGGCAGACCTTTTCCATGGTTCTTTGTAGACGCTGCAATGTACTAGACCAGTGGCTTCCAACTAGTGGTCAGCGGGCTCTTAAGGGTCCGCGAGATGTTCTTCGATAATAATTTTAAATTACTTCAACATAAAATATTTGTAAAGCCCCGGCTTTTAATATGAATATCACGCTCTACGCGGACAAATTTAACATTCTAAATGATATAATTGCTTGTGTTTATTGACATGTCCCTGCTATCATACAATCACAACCTTTATATTATCACAAAATCTTCTTCTCACTGACTCTAGCGTTAACCTTAAATATGCCCTGATAGAATGGGAAGCGGAATTGGAACGGAATATTAATGCCAGAAAAAGCAAAATTCCACAAGTGGGGCGGCAGCCCAAACAAATCCTAATTATTTGCAGAGACGAGGGAAAAATGAATTTAATTGTTAGCCTGCCTAACATAATATTTAAATAATAAATAAATGTATACTTTATAAAAAAAATGGGTATATTACAGTATAGAGTTATAGAATCAGTAGAGCGGGATAAAAAAAAAAATTAATTGCCTACTAATAGCTATATAAACCTTTATACTCTATTTAATTCAATAACTCAGTTATTTTTGGAGATAGAAAAAAAATGTATAAGTTGTTTTTAACCAAGAAACGCAAATAATCATATAAAAAAGAAAAAAAAAAATAGAAATTTTACACATAAATACACTCATAACTGAGTTATTTTTGAAGATAAAGAAAAAATGTATCAGTTGTCTTTAGCCAAGAAACCACAAATAATTATATAAAAAATAAAAAAATATTGAAATTTTACACTTAAATACGTTCATAACTCAGTTACTTTTGACGATAGAGAAAAATATGTATAGAGTTATAGAATCAGTAAAGTACGAGAAAAAAAAAAAAAAAAAAAAATTTCCTACTAACAGCTATATAAACCTTTATACTCTGATTTAATTCAATAACTCAGTTATTTTTGAAGATAAGACAAAAAAAAATTTTCTATTGTTTTAACCAAGAACTGCAAAATATTATATAAAAAAGAAAAGAAAAAAAGTTTAAATTTTACACTTAAATACGGTCATAACTCAGTTACTTTTGATGATAGAGAAAAATATGTATTGACTTATAGATTCAGTAAAGCACGATAAAAAAAAAAAAATTAATTGCTTACTAACAGCTATATAAACCTTTATACTGTATATCAATTATTATTATAGAAGAGTAAATGTAATTATCAATGTAGTAGTTGGAACAATTATGTGATAGTGAAATAGAGATTATTTTACAACAATTGACAAAATGATTCGTATATAGCAGCTATGTATGAATAATAGTGCATGATTAAGTTTGAAATATTAATGATATTGAATTGGAAATTGTTGTTAATAATATTTTTATAATGGTTTTGTTTATAAAAGTATTGTAAATATGTAAGTGAACCATTGAAATACTCGAAATTGTTGATAATATTTGTTATTATTTATATGGTTTTGTTTTATAATATTGAATTGTATTTTTAAAAATTTGAAGATGACGCATAGAAAGTACCTCGAAACGTTATTATAATCAAGTTTTTATATATAGTTATAAATAAGAGAAGAGATTGTTTCAACTACTACATTCATAACTTTATACTGTAATATTGTTGTTTGGAAACAATAGACCATTTTGTAATAATTTGCAGAGTTTTTTACCTTTATAACAGTATTAACAATAATTTTAGCAGTATACATATTGATGTAATTTTATCACATCTTACAAAACAGCACTCAAATGGTATCTATAATCGATAAAAACTATTTATTTATTTTTTTTTAGGACGATCTTAGAAAGAAAAATCCAAAGAAACTTGTATATAGCCTTTACGGAATTGTAGAACACAGTGGAACCTTTAACGGAGGTCATTATGTTGCCTATGTTAAGGTGAGTATCTTTTATTATCTAAGGATTTACTTTAATCAAATTGCAATTTTCAAAGAGAGGCTGATGTATATTAAGATGAGTTTAATGCCTTGTCTATTTCATAATAGAGGACTGAATCAGGTGTTTAATCAGGAATTGGTTCGTTAAAAATATTTGAAAAGTTCTATGTGAACAACTTGTAGAAATACTGGAAGGAATTAGTCCGGTGGCGGTCATTAAATGAAAAACTAAATAGTTTCAACTATTTTATTGTTTTGCCAACGTTTCGACCCCCTTTGTGGGTCATCATCAGGGCGCATGGTGGGAGAATGGAAACTGAAACTTGTAGAAATGTTTTAATCTTGCTATCTTCTCTGTGAGTAAGGCATTGGAATTCTTTCTATACACCTGGTTTAAAGCTCAGCTATGGACAGATTTTTTTTTTTTTAAATCAACTTTGGAGTTCAGAAATCCTTCTGGAAACATTCAGTTCTTGAAAATTTAAATATTGCTTACGTAAACTATTAGTTCAGTTGACTTTACATTATATTATTAGAACTGAATTATTTACATGTTATTTTAAAATATACCAAATTTCAGATGTTAGTTACATTGTGTATTATCAATGTAAATTGAGATTTTCTTTTCTTGAAGAAATGTATCTTAGTTCTGGACAAAAATATCTTCTTCCAGTGGCGCGACAGGCCGTGTTGGCTCTGGGCCTTGCGGTGTAATCTCCTGGGAGTTTACACTCAAGTTTCTTGATGCATGTTGTAGTGTAGGGTTTCATCACTCCCTACGCCTAATTTTGTGAGTGGCCACCATTTGGCTGACGGGTCTCACGTATCTGGGGAGAGGCTGTGAGTGAATCCCCCAAGCGCGCTAGTCTCTCAGCCATGGGCTCCCCAGACAATAATATCGAGATCCATAAAAAATTTAGTTCCAGCATTAGATATTTTTAATAAATACCTTCCTTTTGAATTAAAACATTGGGAATTGCTCTTACCATCAATCAAAGAGTTGTTATGTTAGAATCTAAACTAGCACAAATTTTGAAGCTAATTTTTTTTTTTTTTATAGCAACAAATAGAACTACCGTGTCTTTGTTTTCTTCTCATTGTTACCTTTAATTGTTATAATGCACAATAGAGGTTATTCAAAACGGAGTTGATTAAAGGTCTATATTTGAATATAAATAAAAATTAAATAATAACAGTTAATAAAAATTGTATTATATGGAGAATAAAAGCTTGGTTTTGGAGTAAAAAAAATAATTTACTTGATAAATTTAATTCAAATGACTCACCCATTCTCTTGAGTTCTCGGGTACTGTTTTCTTTCTATTTTACATTGAAATGAAATATAAATGACTATTTTTAAATAGATAAATAGATTATTTTCACATATGCCTTTTAAAAAAACCTGAATCTCCTGATTTAGGAATAACAATTGCATTTCAGTTAAATAATTTTTTTAAAGTAATATTTCGATTTAATGGCTTGGTTTCGTTGGCTTCTCTGCTCTGTGTAAGGTCAGTGTTTTATTTTACTGACATTACATCATGACTTACTTTAGTACTCCGTATGAAGTTAGTAGATAAAGTATTTTTTTTATATGGATATGTCTTTTGGCTAGGCTCTGTAGTTTTTATTGTGTAACTTATCTCTCCTTATAAATGTAACTCGTTTGACACTCTCTAGCTCTGATTGAAAATTTGATGATATTGGGTTGTGTCACATGAAATGTCTGTTTTCAAGGTAAAGGATTTTTATTAAAAATACGATATGAAAACAAGATAATTTTATTCAAAGTATTTGCCTTGTTTTTCTACACATTTTTCCCAACTTGGCACCAACTTTTTTATCCCCGAACTGAAAAACTCTGAGCTTTGAAGTGAAACAAAATCTGTAAACGCACTTTTCACTTGATCATCATTTTCAAAAAGTTTTCCTTTGACGAAGTTGTCTAAATTCCAGAACAGGTGGTAATCTGTTGGAGACAAGTCGGGAGAATATGGTGGGTGCTGAAGAACTTCGTAGCCCAGTTCTTTCAATTTTTGCACGGTATGTTTTGAAACACGGGGTCTTGCTTGATACGGACAGTATCGAGCTTTTTTACTTTCCCAATACACTTTAAATGTCTGGAAACGGTAGATGCACTTGCATTTACTTGTGCTGAGAGTCCTTTAACTGTTTGGTAGGGATTTCCTTCTACTTTATGTTTGAGGACTTCGTTGTCTATTACTGAGGATGTAGGTCTTCCTCAGGGCAGCAAGTTTTCCATGTCAATATCCCCAGTTGAAAACTTAGCAAACCAATGGCGAATGGTCCGTTCATTGACACTCTCTTCCCTAAATGCCTTGTAAATATTTCTAGCGGCCTCAACTGCTGAATGGTTGAGTTTAAACTCGTACAAAAATATTGCTCGATAATCGCGTGTTTCCATGTTCACATTTGGAGGTATACTAAAAAGTGGGTAATTGATTGGGAAGCCAATGTTTATGATACAAAGGTAGAGGATTAGTAACTGTTTACTTTAAATATGTAAACATTCGGAAGAAAACAACAGAGACCTGCAAAATCCTTTATGTATTTCAGAAACTATAAAAACGGACATTTAATGTGAAACAACCCGATAGTTCTCTGATCAGAGTTTAATGGATAATATTTTAAATTATATAACATTTGTTGCTAGGCCTATGGAAGCTATATTGATTTAAATGAAAAAAAGTCATTTTACCTACATTTTTTAAGGTTTAAATCTTTTTTGACGTTCTCTGTGTCAAAAAAGCTGTGTTTGTGTTGCTTAGATAGAAAATTTGACATTTCCTTTTATAAAATTTGTCTCTTGAACCCAATCTTTAAGGAGGTTTTGCCTACATTTTTTAAGCATTGGAGTTGTTTTACATACTCTAGATCTGTTAGTGTCGATTATATCGGAGATTTGATTGAATCCCTTCTCTTAAATTTAGTGGAGAATATTTTATGCTTGATAACATTTGTTGCTATGAAGCTATATTGATTTTTTTTTTTTTTTTAATTACCCATGTCTAAATGTACATAGATGATCCAAAATTTATTTTGTTGGTAGATTATCTCTTTCTTTCATTACCTTCTCCCCAATCACCTTCGCACCGATCTCACCATCGATGATCTGTTAAGGAGAAATACTAAAACTGCTGTTTTGTTTTCAAAATTCTGTTTTTTATCCAATTCCGGTTGATGCGAAGTTTTATCTGTTGTGACTACAAACTTGTTCCATTGAGGCCAGACAAGAGAGGTTCATAAAGCCTTACTTGACTTTTTTTTTTATTTATTATATTGTCTAGATGACTTAAGGTTTAAAGGTTGTATTTATTGATTTTAGATTGTATAATTCCATAGAACAAGCATTTAACAGAATCAAAAAAAAAATCATGATTTCAAAATTGTACTGAGATTAATATTTGATTAATTCTCATATACCTTTCTAAAAAAATGTTTGTTTGTATTATTATAAAACCTGAGCATGTTTTTTATTTTCATTTGTATTAACTAAAAGGATACGACTCCTTTTCAATTTCTTAACTTAATTATAGGATATTAATTGACATTCTAATCCAGTCCTCTAATGTGATGTCTAGTCAAAAGTTGTATATCAACTTTTGATAAAGTCTTATTTGTAAAAAAATTTATTTTTCTTGTCATGATGAATATTATATTTCATTTCTTATTATAGGTTGACAGTGGCCAATGGTTTTGTATAAGTGATTCACACGTCACAGAAGTTAAAGAAACCAGAGTTTATCAAGCCCAGGCATACCTCCTGTTCTACAAATCTGTATAGCGTATTAATTAATTGAATAAATATTAATAAACGTGGTGCATTATTTATGTATATTTAAATTCAATTGTATAATAATCGAAAAATGTCGTAAATTTGATCATTGGAAAAAATTTTGATATCAGTTTATTACCAACCTTGTAGATATAAGATATTTAATAATTTAACTTTCTTTTTTTTTTTCATGAAATTGTTTTAGGTTACTCAACGAGTTCTTAATAAAATTTTTAGAATTCTTTTTCTCAATCAGTTTAATTTTTTTTCCCTTTTGTACTATCCCGAAATTTATATGTAGTTTTAATTTTTGGAATATATGGTAGGTGAATATATGGTTTACCAGATTTCTCAATGAAATTAAAATTAAGTTTCTATAATTTAACTAAGATTCTTTAGAAAACCTCAAGAATCTGACTAAACACTTTTAACACAAATTTTAAATCACTGGGCTTGTACTAAATAATTTCTGCTGATTTGAGACTTTTCATGGCAAGATGTTAAATACCGGACAACAATTGTCTTGATTTTTCATCAAATAAGTTGTTTCCCTCTGCTCCTCACCAATATATAATATGAAGAAATACTGTAACATAGTATTTTTAACCTATTAAATATTTGAGATTTTTATTGTCACTTACCTGTATATATATAATTCAAGTGTTCACCGGAAATACACGTTTTAGGATCCCCTGAGCTCAAATGACCAAGTCCCACAATGAGGTCTGTGTGTGTGTGTGGTCTAGCAAGTCTAGCACAAAAACGAAAAACCGTACAATACTGAAATTTCATATTTAAGATAACTATATCCTGTGTTACAGCAATTTTTTCATCAAAATCAACTTACCAGAAGAGCGACTTTATACATGCCTTTTGGACCTTTTTACGATTTTATCAAAAACGGCTATAACGATTTTGATTAAATTCGCTTTATGTTAGTAAAATTTAATGGGCTTTAATATCATGTAGGTTTCATTCATTCATAATGTGACAGGGCTTAAATTCCGATATTTTAAATTTTCTTCTTCTTAAGTACCTTTAATTTTGTAGATTTAAAAAAATTAGGCACATTATCTTATTAGCATTGATAAAAAATGGCCGACTATGCAAGTTGAACGAATGTGATAAATAATTAAAGGAGTTAAGTGCAAAAATATTTTTTTATGCAATTTTTGTGTTATTGAACGGCAGAATAGTAAGTAATAAAGATGTATAATATAGAGTTGGATAGCTAAAGATTTTAGAAAAAATGTTATCCTATACATGGAATTGTAAAGGTTAATGGAGAGTGATGAAAAGCAGATAAAACTAACTGATTGTTGTAGATAAAAATATAATAGATTATTTAATAAAACACATGTTCCTATTGAAATTTAACTTATTTTTTAATGATTTATTTTTTATCTCTAAATGTAGGTATTTAAAAATTCTTAGCAAGGGAGGTAAGTGAAGATCGTGTGTTGCGCACACTAGATTTTTTTCATTATAATTATAATGTTATACAAAGGGTCCTACAGAAGTTTTGCTATGTAACATCGGAAAGACCCATGAGGCTGCAAGTTTCTGTGTGTCCAGACATATCCATCCATGCCTGCATAGTTTCCACCAGTAACAAATCGTTGCGCTTTGTAGAGAATTCTATTTATCTTAAAAAATAAAACTTCGAATTTCTCTGTCTTTTAAAAAAAACAAGTGGAGAAATTACATTATATTATTTCTAAAATAATCATTTAGTTTATCGGCTTTTCTTCACTATCTATTAACGTTTACATACTTGTGTATAGGATAATATTTTTTCTAAAATCTTTAGCTTTCCAACGGTATATTATACATCTATATTACTTACTATTCTGGTGTTCCAAAACAAAATTGCATAAACAAATATTTTTGCACTTAACTCCTTTAATCGTTTATCACATTCGTTCAACTTGTATATTCAGCCTTTTTTATCAATGCTAATAAGATGATGTGCCTAATCGTAAATAGATATAAAATGCATGATATAAAGTGGCTCTTCTGGTTAGCTGATTTCGATGAAAAAGTTTCTATAACATCTAAGGCACATAGTTGTCTTAAATATGAAATTCCAGTTTCATAGGAATTTTCGTTTTCATGCTGAACTTACCACACACACACAGACCTTTTTGCAGGACTTGGTCATTTGGACTGAGAGAACCCTAAAACATATATTTCCGTTGAAAACTGGAACTCACAATGCAATCTTTGCCACTTTTGGTCTTTTTAAAGTTTTAAAATTCATAAAGATATTTTAAATAATCTATAGATTTTGTTAAAATATTCACCAAGGAACTGATATGAGACTTCCACTCAGTTTTTTTTTCTTATGTTATTACAAGGTAATTGTAGAGATATTTTTTCTAATTAGTATATCAGATTGTTTAGTCTTTCAGAAATCTATCTGATCACTTGAGTGCTAAAGGGTGAGGAGCTTGGACGAAATAATCTCAGTTGAATTTGACCCCTTCAGCTTCAGAAGTTGGAAGACAAAAATAAAATCTTTAATCTTTCACTTGTCATCAATATTAAACTTAAAATGTACACATTTATTTTCACAGCCAAATGAATAAAAAAAAAAAAAAAAAAAGAGGAAAGTGTAAGTAATGTTAAGATTATATAATCAAATCCCATTACATCATTCTGCGTATTGATTGGAAACTGTTGGAAGTAGAACTGTTACCTCACCAATAAGATTTGTGGTTTAAAATGTATTTAGTAAGAAATAATCAATAATAAATAACCCGAATTTCTGTTATTATATTATGTATAGCATTTCTGTTATTATATTATAACAGTATTCTCCATACAGATTCATTCACATTCAGTTATCTATTCAAATAAGTTTGTTTCTTTAGGTTATCCTTAGAGGTTATTTAGAAACTTAATGAAATCATTTTTATTTTAATTATATTACAAAGAAGTAATCATACCATTCTATGATTGAAAACTGAACTATCGAAGCATAATCAAAGATGAATTTTTTTGTTTTTTTACTTTGTCGCCAATAAAGACATGAATATCCCATTAGTTGCAGACTTAGCCTGAATTAGATATACTTCATTTCACTCCAAATTACCAGTTCACCCAAACCCACTTGTCCGCAATCTCTCATCTCCTTCTATTCCTGATGATCCTCCAAGGCGGTTGAAAAGATAATGGCCTCGAGACCTACTTATCTGAATAATCTTTGAAGTGCTACCACTGGGTAGATTCTTTTCACGCCTATCATGTCCATATCTCAATGTTCACATTTACTTGATGTATTTTTTTTTTTTGTTAATACAGTTGTAAATATCTCTATAATAAATACACTGCCAGACAAAATTAAAGGATCACTTACAAATATTTATATTATTACATAAGAGATGAAAATAGGAATTCCTTTGTCCCAGACTGGACTTTATGTTGTATCTTATCAAGTTAATCCTCTATCTGTTTATATTCCCACCCGTTTCTGGAGAAAAGGGTCAGTTAATCCTCTTCTTTTCTTTCTTCCTATCAGTAAATGGTTAGTTGTTAGCAAAGATTTATCTTATTGAAGATTTTCTAACATTTAAGAGACTTTAGTTTTTACTTGTGAGTTTAGTAAGAACGTTGTGATGGCCAACAGAAGAGCATTGACCAAAGAGGAATCAATTCGTGCTGTTGCTTTGAGTGAAAGGGTTTTCTCAAAGGTATATTGCGCAACGGCTCCAGCAGTCACAATCCGTAGTGTCCAGGGTGCTTAATAGACACCGTCAAACTGAAGGGCATACAAGAAGAGTCAGACAAGGCCGTCCGAGGTCAACTTCCCACCATGACAAGAGATTTTTGCAACTGCATGCTCTTCGGGATCGCCGATCAACTGTTAACAGTCTGCGTGGTCTCCTCCAGAGGTTCAGGAATGTGCAAATTTCAGAGCGAACCGTGAGAAGACGACTCAACGATTATGGATTGACCTCCCATCATTCAGCTACTGGACCTCTTATCTCCAGGGAACACCGGGTTGAGCGCTTGAGGTTTGCTCGGGAGCACCTAAACTGGACTCAGGAGCCTCGTATTATTCAGCGATGAGTCAAGATTCTGTCTCCGATCTCCAGATGGACGGAAAAAGGTATGGAAAAGGAGGGGAGAGAGGTAGGTATGCTCCATGCACTTTTTCTCCAAGGATTGCGTTTGGTGGTGGGTCAGTGATGGTGTGGGGGGAGGACATAAATTTAAACTCCCATACAGAGTTGGTTCTTGTGAACCATGACTATATAACTGCTGACAGGTACATTAGGGAGGTACTTGAGCCACATGTAATACCTTTCGCCAGAAATATCGCAGGTAACTTTATTCTTATGCACGATAATGCCCGACCTCACGTTGCTCGATCAGTGCGAAATTTCCTCAGACAAGAAGAAATTGACGTTATGGTTTGGCCACCCAGAAGTCCAGATATGAACCCAATAGAGCATGTATGGGACATGCTTGGAACACGTGTCCGCGCCTGAGACCCACAAAATTTGGCAGATTTAAGGGAAATGTTAGTGGAAGAGTGGAACAACATTTAAGAGCCCTGGTCTCTGGAATGGGCAGTAGAATGGAAGCAATTATCAGAGCTAGAGGTGGGAATACCAATTATTGATCGTTTTCCTCGAATTCTTCCTTTGTATTCAGTTTTTCATTTTGAGACTGTAGGACATTTTTATTTTTTGATTTGTTTTACTATCAAAAATTTCTAGTAAAGAATTTTTTATTTTTTATTACCCTTATAATAAAGTGTGACTTCCAAAGAATATTTTCAAAAATATCCTATACAGTTCAGTAATTTCAAAATATTGAAGTGATCCTTTAATTTTGTCCGGCAGTGTAAATTTAAACTAAATGTAATGTAATGTAAATCACTTGATAAACTATTTTTCAGCCTATTAGGAAAGAATTTATTCCTTTCATGAGGAATCAATTTTATGACTTCTTGTGACTTCTTTAGACACCGTTTCAGAGTCAACCCTGATGAAGGCCCACATTATAGGCCGAAATGTCGGCACATAATTAAAATAGCACTTGTTTTAAATGTGTGTTTCTATTTAATGACCGCTCCCCCAACCATCTTCCTCATTTAATTTCTCAACGGTCAACAAAAAAAACTCCATCATCATCAATTCTATAAATTTTATTACACCCAATATTAATCTTAATAGTTGCATATAACAACAAACCATTATACAAAAATATATCCAAGAAAGGGAATAGGGTATGTTGAATAAAGAAAATCTAAAAAAGAATCATTCGACACTTTTTATTTTGAGAAAAAAAATAGATACCTGTTCCCGAATTCCAATAAGTGAACAGATTTTGACATAGATCCTAAGACATAAGTAAATTAATACTATAAAAAGGAAGTTGATGAATTTTATACATTTTCATCATTGTAATTATTTTTTTTTTTTTGTAGTTTTTAACAATTTTTTTTTTTTTTAAGTTGAGCCAAAAATTATGATAAGTTTTGTAGGCAGTAGGTGCTACAAGATACCATGGACTCAATGTATAAATGTTTGCACTGTAGAAAGTACATGTATAAAAAATTAAATTAGAGAAAAGACTGGCAAAATTACTGAAAATGACAAATTGAACATATTTCTAGCATACAAATAGGTAATTGGTACATCAATAATTGCCTACGGGTGTCTCAATGGGTTCACTAAACAAAGACAAAAATTATGTGAAAGCACCTACAAAGATATACAATTGAAATCCATGTTTAGGGGAAATACTAAAACCATTCAATATGCATGCAATGGAAAAAAAACAATGAAAACAAGACTGCTTACCATAGTGCCCTTAACAATAAATAATTACCGCCTGATTAGAACGACAATGTTGAACTGATAAGTCTATAATTCACAATAATTGTGGCAAAGATAATTAAAATCAATAAATTAAAAGTAAAGCTAAAATTTAAAAAAAAAAAAAGAAAGTTAAAAATAGTAAGAAAAAAGCCACTGATTCATGCATCAGATCAACCTCATTCATATCAGGCATAATCACATGTTTCCAGTCATTAAATTGAATAAACCTTACTACTAAATAAATATGTACTTAAGAATAATAATAATATTATTTAAAACTAGTATTATAGTAAACAGCCTTCGTTAACAATTTACCTTTATCGCAAAAATTGTTTACATCGACATGTATAAAATAAACTGCATTTAACCATAGATATTGTTATCCTACCCTTAGTTCAATTTCATTAACACAACCTACAAAATAATATCTAAACTTTTTAATTAATATTTAAAAATAGAAATTTGAAAAAACAATGATATTTTCTTAAATATTGTCAATCCATCGAACCTTCTATTATTGTACAAAGATTAAAATTAGGGGAAAAAATATAATGATAAAATTTGAAGTAAGAGATACAAAAGAATAAATTATTTATAAAATAAATATAAAAACACACAGCGTATTTATTTTGATGACTTCCAAAACCTAAAGCATTTTTTTTTCTTCAATGAATCATTACGTAAACTATAAGAGTAAATATATATTTTTTCATAAAATTTCAACAGGATATAGTCAATTTACTTAAAATAGACTTCTCCATCACATCAAACGATTGGCGAACATTAATTATGTACAAGACTTTATTTAAAATGAATTTACATTCATTCTTTCCTTCATAACACAGATTGGTACATGTCAACCAAAATAAACTAAACAGTTTTAGTTTATTCAATTTAGTACGTCTGGCTTCTTTGAATGATTCTTCTATTTATATTATTATATCTCGACGTTCAAAAGGACAAGTCTGGCGAAGGAAGAGCCACAATTACAGCTTATAAAGGAATAAATCGATTTTCTATTCGACAGGACAGTATTAGCTGCTGTTAATATATGTTATAATTACTATTCAAAGACAATATAAAACCATTTAACCAAAATTTTATCATTAATTTTATGTTTCACAACAATTTTAATCTATGTTTTTTTTCAAAGAGCTTCACAACAAATATTATACAATATAAAGCTATGATTTGTTGAATGTTTTTTGTTGAAACATTACATATAAGTAACAAACCAATGCTAAGTCAAAACTACATTGAATTCAGACACACTAAATTAAACCAACCAAGATATCTCCCAGTACCTTTTACACAATAGATATCAAAAACAAACTATTGACAACGGGATTAAAACAAATGGTGGGTATCGAAGAATAGATCACCAGGATCACAGTAATAAGAGAAAAGTAACTACTGAGGCCGATTTTTCTTAGCAACGCAACAAAATAAGAAGTCCTTGCTGCCACAGGGACCCTTGCCTCGTCGCTCCAAACAAAGTAGCTTGAAACAATTTTGTTTTAACTCCTTCCTCTTCCGAATAGATCTAAGAAATATATATACCATAACATTTAAACAACATTAATTCTAAAACAAAATACACCCATTACCTTTCAATTTTTTTTTTTTTTTTTTTTTTTTTTTTTGTTTGGTTAACACTAATGAACCAAATTCATAAAACTAACTATTGCATATGATTGAAGAGATAATTTAAACTATTATATCTGCCCAGTTTTTGATATTTCTTCCTTAAAATGGTACTGACTGACAAGTAATTGGGTGGAACGAGAGAGGAGCCATTAAAGGACCAGTTTTATACCCAAATCCCCGTCTTCATATCACCCTGTCAATAATAATACCATTGCGCGCGCACACATACACACATTTTTTTAAAGAAATAAAATACAAATCATCTTAAATGATAGTTTGTACATTATATCATTGAAATTAATCATATATAATAAAAGACTACCATAATTTTGATAAACGTGATAATAAATGAAAATGAAAAACACTGATAATAAAGTGAACACTTAATTAAAATGCATAACAGGGGAAAAACAAATGAACTGACAAAGGGAATGTATAAAGGTTGTCATATGAAATGGTTATTCGATGTAACTATGGCGATAAGACAGTGCTCACCACATGATTATGTGCATTCTTCTTAAAAGTTATTCTTCCTATTATAAAACCTCTTGACAATATTTTTCCCCCTTTTCTTTTTTTTTTCTTTTTCTTTTCTTTTTTTTTTTTTAATTTAAGCCCGTTATTAATATTTAAGAGTGTCGAGTGTCCCACACGAATTATTCGAAAAAATAAATTCTTACTCAACTACATTTATGTTTTATCACACAGAGTTTGTTTTATTTTTTCTTTTTGTTTTCCTTATTTAAAAAAAATGCACTGAGAATTGTGTCGTTACACCTCAATGAAGAGTCAATATTAATATAGTACATAAGTATAAATATAATATTAGTTATTATATAAAATAGTTTGGGTGTTTTTGTACTGGGTAGGCACTATTGTGTTGAGATAGTGAGCACCTCTGCCATATGCTACCTCCGTGTCGGTATGATACCATTGGCCTGGACTGGAGCAGTGGGCGTCATTTCCAGTTCCACCAATAGTGGGAAGTGATCTGAAACAGAAAATACAATTAATTAATTAAAAAAAAAAAAAGTATAATGAATATTATTAAACTGATATCTCTAATTTCTAGATAAACATCTCAAATTTCCAAAAGATTTTTGTATCATAAAAACAAGCATTGAAAATTAGTATGTAATAGGAGTAAAATGTTCTACATAATCTTATATACCCCAAGCAAAAAGTCCAAATAGTATACATATTAGGGGTGGGCATAATCGAATGATCGGACTTTGATGATTTAAATAATTGAATAATTTCATAATCGAATAATCAAATGGTTAATATGCTTTCTGAGAGGCAATATACCAAAATTCCCGTCTCTATGATGGCAGGGCTGGCTGAGCCTAGGTATGCGTACAGCAACCATCCCGTCTTGACTATTGAACTCTTAAGTACCATTTTCATTTCTTTTATATAATTGTGTTGTAAGTTTTTCTTTGTTTTTATTGTTTTAACAGCTTAATACATTTTATTTAGTAACTTTTTTTTTTTTTTTTCGTTTTGTTTTCTAAATAGATTAAATATTTTGTTTTTAATGTTCCTTAGTTTAGTTTTTGTTCATTTTATTTACCTTTTATTTACTGTTTGTTTAATTTATTTATTTTATATCTCATATTAAACTCTGGGTCACACAATGCTATCCGGCAGAATTTTTTTTTTTTTTAATTAAGTCTTACCAATCGAAGTCTCTAGCATTGAGACAGATTGGTGGACGAAACACTGAGATTTTTTAAAAACCAAATAATTTTTTTCTTTAATTAAAATTCAAAAAGTAATAGTTTAACCTATTATTAAATATGTTAAATCCAAAGAGCGACCTCATGCGATTTCTGTGTATACTAAGATAGAAGAGAAGTTAGGTAATGATGCCTACCTGAAGGTATGTGTGGGTGTGGACAGCCAATAACTTTGTTCTCCTTGAGCCAATCTGCCGCAAGGGGACCCAACAGGCCCAACGGTGTCATGCTTTGTTTTGAATAGAAGATATAGTCTATTATACCCTTAAAGTGAAACCTGTCAACAAACACAATTTTTATCACATAAAAATAGAGATAGAATATGAGTATCTTTGATAGAACTACATTAATCCGCTATTAAGAAAAAACTTTATAAATACTACAAAAAAGCTTAAATTGAAATTATATATTATCTTTAACTTTATTTATTATAATCTACACCTGTCACTTTTCCGCGACAATAAGCAGATGCTCTGTATATATATTGTAAGAGCTGGCATGTCAGACTATGAGGGAGGTCAGTACCCAGCGGCACCTCCACCTAACGTGAAAATCATAAGTTTTAAACAAGGAGATCCCTTAACCAGCCCCTTTTCAGCCTTCTTCTTGTGAGTTCTGGTACGTCCGTTGTCGCCATGTTTTGAATGAGTATGTTGTAATGTCCGTGAAGTTTGTCATGGAATCTCTTGTATGAAGTATGAATGTAGTCTTAGGGAGCAGCGTGGTCTAGTGGTTAGAGCGCTAGTCTGCTGTGCTCCGGGTCCTGGGTTCGAATCCCGGTTGTGGCGGAATATTATTTACTCTGTTAATTCATTCGGGGGATGACCTTAAGGTATGGAGACCCTCCTGGGGCAGACCCAGCCTCCATAAAGTGGGTACCCAAATTAATTGGGGAAAAACCTGACGGCTGAGCGCGATTAAGGCCTAATCACCTCATTGCACTGCCGTTGGCCTTGAAACAGTACGAATCTCTATATGTACTGAGCCCAAGACCCTGCATGGGTTGTAGTGGTACAGATTTGTTTTTTTTTATGAATGTAGTCTTGAACAGTAGGTATATGTGGGTCTGTATGTAAAGTTTTGTTACTGACGTACCACGGTGAGCGTGTTCGATTGAAAAGTCTGTGATTTTGAATGTGGGTCTTTTTAGTGGTTCCGAAAATTTGAGATGCATATGTCCATAGTGGTTTTAAAAGTATTCAGTCGTTGTCTAATTTTTAGTGTGGATCATTTATGAAGAATAGAGAATAATAGTTTTAATCTCCTGTTTAGGCATAAACGTTTCTGTTTCACGTGAAATTAATTAGACAAATTGTTTATAGCAGATAGTCTATTACATTGAAAAAACATTTTATTTTAGTTTCCCAAGGACTAAACATTTTGTTTTCAACAGCTCTGAAATAAGTAAGGTTAAATGCACTTTATTGCATACTTATAATATAGCAAGATATTACATGATTTTTTACATTAAGTTGGGCCAGAGAAGGACAAAAGGCAACATTGCTCCAAAATTTTCTCTCTTTACATTGTTTTTAACTCTCTCGAACAGTAAATCAGTACAATGAACTGTCAATTGTACAGTTACAGACTCACTAATTATTCGCCACTCACAACATTGCATCTCGAACAGGGGCAGGTTTAGAACTTTATTTTTGTAACAGTTTGAAATCATTAAACTAGATGTCTCATTTCCAACCGATTATCCTCACAATGGTTTCCTTTCATTGAAGGTTCCTGCATCCTTTGACCATCTTCTCCTACAAGCAGTAGTGCATTTTCCTCTTTTGCTTGATTCAAAACATTTTTCTTCTATCGCCGACCTTACTCCTTTTGCATCGATGGGATAATTATATACAAAAAAAGATGTAAAGGAGCCAGTATTTGCTTTAGATGTAAAAAACTTATAGATCACAATCAAGTGTTGAGTTTGCTCCATAGTTCGAGTAGTAGAATAGAATAGAATAGAAAAAATCTTTTATTCTGGGACTAGGTCCCCTAAGAATAACAGTTATGTACAATAGAAATATATAATATGTCTGGCCAACAGACAAAATAAACATGAGTATTTATTAATTATGATTATTTACAATGAGGAGAAAAGCTATACATAAAAAACAAACAAATTACTTAAAAAAAAAAAAAAATAATAATAAAAAAAAAAAAAAAAAAAATATATATATATATATATATATATATATATATATATATATATATATATATATATATATACATACATACATACATATACATATACACACACACATATATACACACACACACACACACACACACACATATATATATATATATATACATACATACATACATATATACATAATATCTTCTAAATATTGTCTTCTGAGAAAATAAAATCTAATTTTAACAAAATCGAATTAAAAATAGATTAAAATTTGGGCGGTAAACAATAATCTTCTTTCATTCAATGTAGATTTCTAGATGAAATTGACATATCATATTTGCTGATCGTCTATTTGGGATGACAGTAGGTAAAGGAAAAGTTGGGATTTGAATGAGGATAAAGAAGTGGCAATGCGGATATGGGTTGGTAAAGAATTCCAGAGTGCAGTAGAGCAAACAATAAAGGAACGATCAACAGTTTTGGTTCTGTGGGTAGGAACATAAAGGTCAGAATGTCGGGATCTAGTTTCGAGTAAATGGACTGAGGATTTAAATTGAAGGAGACAATAGTTTGGTAAAGGTATGATCCAAGGATTAATTAGTAGGCGACTATAACCCAACTACTTCATAGAACTCTTTTCCTCGTCTCTTTCTTTCCCTCAAAATTTTCTATTCTTTGATTCTGTTACCCAGTATAATTTATATACTTACCTCCACATAACAGTGTTAGCAACTTTATTAACACTTTAGCGTCTGTTGACTACTTTAGTAGTCTCAACGTGCCATGCCGTGTGGACTGTGGACTACTACAGTAGCTTTGCTTGTCTAGCGTTTTAAGTCCATTAGCTACTGTAGTAGCTCTGTTGCCAGAGCCATCTAGTGGTCTGGTTTACAATGTGAAGTAGGTTTCCTTGACAATAGATGTCGTACGGATCCACTTTTGGCTATAATACAGAGAGCAGATTTCTATGCAATTGTGTATTTTGTTTAGAGCCTCTGAGCACCCTGGAATTCAATTTCCTATCCGAATCAAATATCTAGGATACTGGTTAAACTATTAATTGCATATTTGAAGAATTTCGCATAAATTTATAAAATTAAAAAAAAAAAAGTTTTTAAATCCACCTGTGCCGATACAATGTCCGGATCAAGAAGGATGTTAGGAAAGTGTAAGGTATTAACGAAAAAAAAACAACATGATAGCGAAGTCAAAAAGTAGACGGTCCAGCGGGCACAGTTGCCTTCACGACAAGCCTGTCCAGCAAGCCCGATCTACCTCCGCAGTAGTCAGACGCTAAAGTTGTTAATTAGTAGCTTGGTTACTTAAATTTATAAAGCATTAAGGTCTAAAAATAGAATAAATGGGCAAGAGACCATTAACTTACGTATAGTTAGTATAAGGCATAATATCTTCTGAATATGCTGATGCAAGTTTGAAGGAATGTGTGAACTCGTTGGGCTTGTCGCAGCCCGAGATCTTTTGGAGGACGGACTTATATGGTAGGTCCTTGAAGTCCTGGTGATCTGATAGTACTCGGCCCGAAGAGAGGAACTCGATAACACCTGTGAATATAACAAAAATGCTCATACAACTTCCAAATAGGATGAAGGTAGTTTCAACACAATAATGAAGTCATTATTGTACTTATTGATTGATACATTATTGTCGTTATTGAACTTTTTAACAATAATAATTAGAACAAAGTTCATTAAAATTCTATTTCTAAATTGACTATGAAATATTAATTTAAAAAAATAAAAAAAACTAGTCACACACCACAGCTTTCATGCCAATATTATTGGGTTGTGTCACATGAAATGTCCGTTTTGAAGGTAAAGGATTTTTATTAAAAATACGATATGAAAACAAGATTATTTTATTTGAAGTATTTACCTAATTACCTTCTTTTTCTACACATTTTTCCCAACATGACACCAACATTTTTATCCCCGAACTGAAAAACTCTGAGCTTTGAAGTGAAACAAAATCTGAAAACGCACTTTTCACTTGATCATCATTTTCAAAAAGTTTTCCTTTGAAGAAGTTGTCTAAATTGCTGAACAGGTGGTAATCTGTTGGAGACAAGTCGGGAGAATATGGTGGGTACAGAAGAACTTCGTAGCGTTTCAACGCTACTTCAAGAACTCAAGGTGTTTCAATTGCTGCTGCCTAGTGAGATTATGAGGTACCCATGTATCAAGCTTTTTTACTTTCCCAATACACTTTAAATTTCTGGAAAGGGTAGATACACTTGCATTTAGTTGTGCTGAGAGTCCTTTAACTGTTTGGTAGGGGTTTCCTTCTACTGTATGTTTGAGGACATCGTTGTCTATTACGGACAGAGGTTTTCCTCGGGGTAAAGTTTTCCAAGTCGGTATCCCCAGCTGAAAACTTAGCAAACCAACGGCGAATGGTCCGTTCATCAACACTCCCTACCCCAAACGCCTTGCAAATATTTCTAGCGGCCTCAGCTGCTGAATGGCCGTGTTTAAACTCGTACAAAAATATTACTCGAAAATCGCGTGTTTCCATGTTCATATTTGGAGGTACACTAAAAAGTGGGTAATTGATTGGGAAGCTGGTGTTCATAATACAAAGGTTGAGGATTAGTAACTGTTTACTTTAAATATGTAAACATTCGGAAGAAAACAACAGAGACCTGCAAAATCCTTTATGTATTTCAGAAACTATAAAAAAAACGGACATTTCATGTGAAACAACCCAATATAAGAGGGGCAGCTGATAAAAAAATAAATATTAGGTGAATAAATGAATTCTGTCAATGGTAAAAATTGTGGAAATAAACATACCTGAGTCGGGTAAAGAGTTGAAATCACCACAGAGAAGGAGCTGGACGGGTGAGAGATTCGGGCGGAGGTGAAGCGAAGCTTCATCAAGGACTCCCTTTAATGCATGAGAAAGCATCATCACTTGGATTAGTTTGACATCACAGAACTCTGGATCCCAATGGATGTGAGCTGTGCAGACCAGCAGTGCCTGCTCTGTGATATTGCTGCAGTCCCTCCCAGGCACTATCGCAAACAAAAATATTCTGTGAATATCTTCATTAAAGAAATGTCAACAAAGTATACAAAAATTACCTTCTCAATAATATAAAATTAATAACTAAATTATTGAAACAACGAATCAAATAAACTTGTATTTTAATAAATCTTGCATGTTTAAATTTCATGTAAAACTAGAAGAACGAAAATTCATTGGGAATAAAATAATAAAACTGACTAACAATAGGTAAACGGCTAATCTCTATATATGTAAAATGATAACACGATTTGGTTTTTAGCGAATTCCTTCTAAACCACGCGACGGATTTTGATACGGTTTTCACTATAATTTAGGGCATTCTTTCCTGAAGGTGTATAAGTAAAATACATTGCAATTTAGCTTTTCTTTAAAGGGAAAATAAAATATAAAATTATATTTTTTGTAAACAAGCCATAAAAAAATTATTCCTGAAATCTAAGTAGTAAAATAGATGCATAATATACCGTTGGAAAGCGCAAACATTTTATAAAAGTTAATATGCAATAAAATAAGTCGGACAAGTTAATAGAAAGATAATATAACCGCATAAACTTATGAACTTATAACATATTTGTAATGTTGCAAAAGAGGGAAGTTATGATGATTCATGGGGATCTTACAGGTTATATAATTCCATGAAGTACTCAACATTTTAGAAAAAAAAAATGTACCAAATTGTACATAAATTGTTAAAATAAATGGAAAGTTGTTATAAACGAACACCGTTAATAATTATTTTTACTTTTAGATCATTTCACAAAAATAGTAGTAGTTGTACTGTAAACTAAATGGGACTCATAGGGAAACTAAATTAACTTTAATACATTAAAATATGTTTAGAGAAAGTTCTTATGAAATATAAAATTTTAATAAACCATTATAAAAATAGGAAGCGTTAAATATAACAAACAAATAAACTGAACCAATTTTTGACCAATTTTACGTTTCTATTTTCTGCCGATGATTAAATATAATTATGAATAGAGATTATATAATTAACATAATATTTTCTTGCTAAGTGCACTTTTGGTTACAATGAACTCATAATCCCACAGTGTTAAACTTTTAATTGGTCAAACTGAAGTTGTTTAATCATAAATGAAACCGCATTTAAATTGCACCCGTGTGTGAAGCAATGACTGGTAAAAATAGAAACACTTTTTACAATTGTTTTCCAGAACATCCCTGATTAACACGATCCCTCTTAATCCCATCTTATAATTATAACATATTATTACTAATAAAGAAAAAATAAAATAGATTTTAACAGTAGAATACCAAACAAATTAATTCTTTTGACAGAAAATTGGTAACACTAGAGACATACAATTAATAAAAAAACATTTGAAGATCAATATTTTCCAGATTACTACTTCTTCCAAGACATTCAAACAATTTTGTTAGCTCTGAACTTTCGTTTGATAGAAAATATTGCATTAATACAAATTATATCTAAAACAAATGATCTTTATCTTGATATCAATCTCACTAATGAATAGACCAAACTATATTTCCTCATTATTTTAGATTATAAATCTAAAGATAGATCAACACAAGAATGAAAAGGCGGCGATACACGATGAGAATTAGGATATGTGTAGGTGAGGTGAAAGCAAGTATTGTATGTGTTCACGAAAGTAGCAGGAGAGGGGGAAGGCTTATTTAAAAAAAGTAAATTTGGACTAATGACATCAAATATTACTATTAGAAAAATCCTACTATATCATTAAATATTATTTTTTTAAAAAGATACAAAAACTGAATGATAAAGTTATATCAAAACAAACAAGTGTAATATACACATCATGAGAACATTTTTTTTTTTTAATGTAGAAACTCAATTTTTGGGATCGCTTGTAGCTGGGTGGCTAACGTAACAGCCTCCCATGCCAAAGGTCACGGGTTCAAACCCGCAGGTGGTCCTAGGATTTTTTAATGGGAGTAAAAAAATCCTTAGTTACGCCGTCCTTCGGAGGGGAAGTTAAAAGGTGGTCCCGAGCCTGTGCGATGTCAGGTACTCGTTAAAGATCCCTATCCTAATAAAACCTGGATAGGCAAAATTTAGGACTCCCACTGTAGCATCGTCCGATTAGCCATAGTTGCATAAAAGTGATGTAATAAACAATAAACAAACAAACAAACTCAATTTTTAAAAATTAAACATTACTTATAATAAAAGGTAAAAAAAAAATAAATGAAAAAGTAATATAGATAATTCGGTAATTGAATATTTATTATAATATGTTGAAAGTATGTGATATTCACTTTCACTCACCTACGCATACTCTATTTCTCACCATGTATCGCCGCCTTAAAAGCTAAGTTAGTATTTCATGTATTAAAAGTATCATGAATAGGAACTTAAAAAAAACAAAACAAGCTAATTCATAAGTATGTTTTCCAATGTAATATGTGAGAATATTTTTTGCGGGTTAATAACTTCTAACTATAAATACATTAAGAATTTTTGGGAGAAAATCAGAACAGATTGTAATTATAAAATAAAATAACTCATGATCCAATGAACAATCAATATGTAATGCAGCTGTTTTATTCGTTGAGGCCAGAAGCAATGACATGTTTTAGATTCCATAATCTGATACCCTACCTTGTAAAAGCCTGTAACTGCATAAATCTATCTATCAAGATGTTGATTATTCAAATCGCTGTAACAGCTACGAAACAAAGATATGTCTTATATTTTTAGAAGAGATTACCTGTGGCAGGGTGGCTAGCATAACAGCCTCCTATACCAAAGGATACGGGTTCAAAACCCGCAGGTAGCCCTGGGATTTTTTAATGGGAGTAAAAAATCCTTAGTTATGCCGTCCTTCGGAGGGGACGTTAAAATGTGGTCCCGAGCCTGTGCAACGTCAGGTACTCGTTAAAGATCCCTATCCTAATTAAACCTGGATAGGAAAAATTTATGACTCCCACTGTAGCATCGTCCGATTAGCCACAGCAGCATAAAGTGATGTTAAATAAATATATATTTTTAGGAGACATTCAGTGATTTCTCTTTTCTGTCTCAGCTCAACACCTCATTACTAACAAAGAGAAGAGAGACTATAAATTTTGTTAAATGAACAGTGGAAGAATATCATAGTATTCTGTACGTTTTTGTTTATCTTCAAGCTTGTTTATCTTACAACATACAATAGGTGAAAAACATCACCTATTATCAAAGTAGTTTGCTTGTTTCAGAACCAGTGTGGAAGATGCTCCTCACTTCAGTCGTTCTGTATTTATTGTTGACAGCGGAATTGAAGAATTGGTTGTAAATGAACTGTACATCACACGAGATATTAGCCAGACATTTAACATATCTCATATAAGTGTCTCCAAACATCTATATATTGGTTACTCATAACTTGATTGGAAATCATTTTTTTTTACCACATTTCCATCAGCAATGCTCTTCTTAAGCACCATCTTAATCTACCATTAACAACTCCATAACAAGATTTTTTTTTTTTTAGTGGCGTGACAGGCAGTGCAGGCCCTGGACCTCGCAGTGTAATTTTCTGGGAGATTACACTCGTGTTTCTTGATGCAATTTGTAGGGTAGTGTCCCGGGGGAGAGGCTGTGATCTTTATAAAAGCCCTGCCGGGACTGGGATTCGAACTCACAATTAACAGGATTGATTCCAAAGAAATAATTCTAAACATTTAGTGGAGTTGGAAAGGTGTGCTTTAATATGAGCTTCCATCCATCCAAACCATTGATTCTAATCTGTATTGCACACAACCAGAAAAATTAAAGGAAATTGTGGACTAAAAATGAAAGGGCATTGTTTTTCATCAGAACAATGCCCGCCTGCATGTTTCTTTACAATAACTTTTGGGGATTAGCTCGGATGTTCACCCACATCCACCTGATCTGTCCCCAACATATTACCGCTTATTTAACTCCCTTCTCAGAAAATACTTTGTTTTGCTTGATCTTTGAGATAATTTCATCACTAAAAAAAAAATGGCTCATATGTAATTGATTAAATATATTTACAAGTATTTAAAAAGTTTTTATAGAGATCACCAATAAAAACGCTACACTTATTTTACAGAACAATAGTTAACGGTGTTAGTATAAGCCAATAATTTTAACCCCCCCCACAAAAAAAAAAAAAAAAAAATCATATCCAACAACTCTGTTCCATCAGAGCTAAAATTTTGCTTAGGTTCTTATCTTAACCAGTATAGGACAGGGTCAGTATCTGCTTTCACCCAAAAGTAACATTTACTTGTGAGAAAATACCTATTTTTTTTAGACAGAAAAATCGTGAATCGCTCAGTTGATAGGTTGCATGATTAGGCCAAAATCAAGCCAAATTTAAACAAAAATGAGTGATTCTTGTTTCTTCCATCAAAAGTCAATAGCACACATGCATATTGGTTATCTTTCATTTTTTAATTACTCAATAATCAATTTGAATTTCATTTAACTAGTATTGTTCTCATATTATGCAAGAAATTATCAAAATAATGTTTAGTTAAATATTAAGGCAAGAAAATGCTACTTTTCAATTCCCCGTGGTTAAATTAATAGGGGAAAGCTACATTAGTGTCAATTAAAATTAAATTAATAGACATTAAAATGTACACGCATTAGAACCTTATCTTTAAAAAAACAAAAAAACTTTTAGTATTTCATGTAAGTTCAACAAAAGGGGTACTCATTACGTTTGCTATAGCATGCTATTTGTGTTATTTTGCTAAACCCGTCGAGTTTCTACAGTTATTTCCTGTATAAAATTGATGGGTTTAGCACAATAGCATGCTATAGCAAACGTAGTGATTACCCCTAAAGTAATTCATAAAAGAGTAAAAATTTGATAAATAAAATTATAATTATTTGTTAAACATCAAATTAAGAACTGATATAACTAAGTAATAATCGTATTCGAATTATGAAATGTTTGTAAAAGATTTCTTAATTAACGTAATACTTAAGTATACCTTTGTATTAAATTTGTATCCTTAAAGCAAGCACATAAACAATTGTATTATACACTATAATTATTAACTATCTATAATAGATTACTGCTATTCAGATAATCATATACAGACTTAAGCTGATTTAGAAGTATATTTTTCATTTAAATGTAGAAAATAGTTAGTAACGAAAGGTGGAAATAAAAGTTGGTCAACATATAATATGTACACTTTATTTTTTTTTTTAAACAATATCACAAATAATTTACAAAACCATAATAAAATTAAAGTAAAAGAAAAATGCCTTCTCGAACTTGACAGGACCAATAATTTCAGAAACCATAATACATAAAAAATTAAAATTTGACAAAATAAAAGCATGTATTGTACATTAAACTATTTACAAAATAAATAATTTAAGATATAGAGGATTAGAAAATCACTTTAATTAGTAATAAAATAGATTTTTGATTTGATACATTTACACTTCAAAAATCGAATTCAAAAAACAACAAGAAGAGTAAATACTCCATAAAGCAGAACACAAGGATACACTATAAGAGCTCTTTGACTTACGTCTGAAGACATTGTCACAAATATCCTCGAAGCAGCTAGGCTCGCCCAAAAAATAACTATCCCCGCGAGGACATATCCAATAATATTTTTTAACGCAAATATAATGCCCAAAATGGACAAAATGACCACTGGTAATAGACAATAACCTAATACTGATGCCACGCACACAAATGTAATACTTCCAGTCTGAATCATAAGATTTAACAAACAATACATTAACAAGCAGCCAGTCGTTCCTATACCATACACATAACCGAAATTAACTTTTCCACCAGAAATAAGCATTGTGATACCTAAAATCAAACAGAACACTAAAGGCCCTCCCAAGTCATATTCTCCCAAAGGGACTGATGAATGAAACGGGTCCAACACAACTAACACCCTTTCTGCTATTTGTTCTGGGAATATACCAAGCTCTTCTAAAAGTGGTGGCTCATCATCAAAATTTGTTGATTGTACATTAGAACCACCAGGGGGAGGTTTCAAATTCTCTGCAGGTTGCATGTATCCCTGTGGTTGGTCATAGAAAAATGACATTTTTGCGGCATATTGTTCTTGATAGTTTTGCGCGGCGGTGTTCTGCTCATAATTGTCTTGTTGGAAAGTAAGCTGATCTGCATCCAAGACCATATCTTCCGATCTGTAGTAGGAAGGCTGTACATTGGGAGGTTGTTGCTGGTTCTCATATTGTCCATTAGGATATTCCCACTGGTTGGCAGCCGCTGGCTGAGACCATTCCCAACCGTCCTGCTGCCAATTGTTTCCATAAGGGGCCTGTCCAGACATACTGCCTCGCGCTTATCACTCGCAAGCGAAAGGATTACATGAACATCAGACGTTGACACAAATACACGAACGTGGCCATTTTCATGACGTCACCTGCGCACTGGCCAGCTATCAAAGGCGGTCAATTCAAAAAGACGCTACTTAGAACTGCAATTCACTGTCGTTTTTAAAAAGAAAACATGTCACAATCGGTCGATTAGGTGCACCTTATTTTTATAATCTAACAGCTTAAATATTCTACGACTTAAATCGGATTATTTATTACTTTTTTTAAGCTAAACTTGGAAGGTAATTCTAATTTTTTTTCTAGAAACTGAAATATGATTATATTTTCTTTTGTTGAATATTAGCCACATTAAAAAATTGAAAAGGTTATAAAAAAAAGTGATGGGATTAATTAAATTAACCTATCACATTCTTAGTAGTACCTCATCCACATTGATAACTAAAACAACATATATAATGATAATTTTAATAAATGAACTTTATTATTTTTACAAGGACGTATTTAAATTTTAAATATAAATTATTATTATAGAAGAGTAAATATAAATATGAATGTAGTAAATTATATTGAGGATGTATAGTCGACTGTAGAAACTATTATAGGTGGAATAATCAGGAATCAGTAATTTTTTGAAAATTTTTAATTTTGCCAACGTTTCGTTTCGTCTCAAGCTTGTGAGCCATCATCAGGGCATTACTGAGCAATGTCCAAGCATAAACTGATCTTTTTAAGCTTGGACATGGCTCAGTAAAGCCCTGATGATGGCTCACAAGCTTGAGCCGAAACGTTGGAAAATTAAAAATTTTCAAAAAATGACTGATTCCTGATTATTACTATAATGAATGTAGCAGTTGGAACAATCTCTTCTCTTTCTTTATATTTTTATTTATTATAACATAAATAAAACTTGATTATAACAACGTTTCAAGGTACTTTCTATGCCTCATCTTCAGATTATTAAAAAATCGTCTAAAATACAATTCAATATTATAAACAAAACTATATAAATAATAACAAATATTATCAACAATTTAGAATTCAATTATCACTTTCATATTTACAATCTGTTTCTAAAATAACTTTATTAAAAATTGTACTTACATATATTTCCAATAATTTATATTAATTTCAAATACTTAATACAAACTAAAAATAAAAATAGAAAATACTAATACAACTAAAAAACAAAAAATAATAAAATACAGGTCAATTATATAACAAAAAAAAACAGAAATTTAAAAAAAATAAGTCAAAATTATGCAGACATAATTAATAAATTGAATTTCTAAAAATAAAATAAATAAATAAATAAAAAAATAAAAAATAATAATATACATATATTTCATTTCTAACCTAGATAAAATTTGTTGTGGATATTCAAAAACATTAACTAGTACAAGAATAGAATTAGAAAAAAGGTTACCATAATCTGCTTCATATTTGAAATTATTTAGCAGTAAAATGATAAAACAATTTTTATGTGATAGTGAAATAGAGATTATTTTAACAACAATTGACAAAATGATTCGTATATAGGTATAAATAATAGTGCATGATTATATGATCAATATTATAATATAATATGAAAATATATATGTAAGGACAATTTTTAATAAAGTTATTTTAGAAACAGATTGTAAATATTGTAGGTGATAATTGAATTCTAAATTGTTGATAATATTTGTTATTATTTATATAGTTTTGTTTATAATATTGAATTGTATTTTAGATGATTTTTAATAATCTGAAGATGAGGCATATAAAGTACCTCGAAACGTTGTTATAATAAACTTTTATTTATGTTATAATAAATAAAAATATAAAGGAAGATAAGAGATTGTTCCAACTACTACATTCATATTTAAATTTTAAAATATTAGATACCCTCACACGAGACTAAAACGACAGGAAACTGCCCGTAGATACCGATTACTACAACACTTACTAGACAAACGTTCAAAACTTCCAATTCACTACAAAAAGCTCATTTATATCACTGTCATCAGACCAATCTGGACATATGGAATCGAGCTTTGGGGCTCTACTAAGCCATCTAATTCCTCCCGCATCCAATCCTTACAATCCAAAATCCTTCGCAAAATCCTAAATGCTCCTTATTTCGTCACAAATAAAATCATCCATAACGACCTTAATATCCCATTTGTGGCAGACCTTTCTCAAACCAGATATACCACTTTTAATTCCAAACTCCCAACTCATATAAACCCTCTTGTCCGCAACCTATCAACCTCGCATATTCCTGACAACCCTCCGAGGCGATTGAAAAGAAGATGGCCTCGGGATCTACTTAAATAAACATCGAAGTACTACCGCTGGGTAGTTTCTTCAGAAGCCTTATACGCCTTTTATTATAATTCATCACTTTTACTTATTGTATTTATGTAATATACAGTTGTAAAATTCAATAAAATATAATTTAAAAAAAAAAAAAAAAAAAAATATTAGATAAATATTTAAAGAGCATACAAAAATAAATAAGAGATATTTTCTAAAGGAATTGAAAAATTACATAATCTACTAAATATTAATTTTCAAATACACAAAAATTTCAATTCATACTATGAATTATTTACTCATATCCTAAACTATAAAAAAAACAATACTTTTGCGCTATTACATAATGGGTGGGATACGTACCACTTTTTTTCTTTTTTTTTTTTGTTGGTTTCATAAAAACCGCAAGGAAATTAACAACAAATGATGGTCACAATTAATATTAAATCATAATGAAATATGTCAATGTAACTAACAAAAGTAGTATTCCTCTCAACTTAATGATAAATTTCAAACCATTCTTGCTGCATATTACTTCTGAAAGATATACTTATTTACTGAGAACCGCCCTAAAAAATTATTGTCTAATTCCAACTTAAAAATATACCAGCTCACATAATTTAGATTTAACGTGTTTCTAATTTTAATTATATAAGACCACACTTACCAAAGGAGCTAAGAATGATATTTCAAAATAATTTTATTAACGGCACAGCTGGGATTTTGTTTATTTCTAAGCTCAAATGACAAGTTATATTTTGAATTATTTAAGTTATATTTAAAGTTAAAATCAGATAATGGAAACATCAATATTAAAAAATATTGGAAACTATAAAGTTCTAGAGATTATTCCTAGTAAATAAAAAAAAAAAATAAATAAAAACAATATTTAAGTAATCATGAAGTCATCTTTCCACAAATAGCAAGTTAAATTTATCCTTTTAATGCAATTATTGATCAAATAAAAAAATTATTGGTTGGCATAAGAATAAAATAAAATTTTAAAAGTAAAGAAGATATTTTAGTTTAAATTTACTTACGATTTTCCCAAGCAGCTTCCTTTGTCCGAAGCAGTGCCGCAAGGCCAATGTTGTCTTTTGGCATTACCCTGTTTAGCATGTCGTCAGAGCCTTCTGAGTTTGCCATTGCAAGCTGGTTAAATTCTACTAAGTGTTCAGAGATCAGTGTAAATCTGCAAACAGAGACAATTTTAGTGAATTTTAATAAACCATTGTTTGCAATAAATTTGACTGTTATGCCTATTTAATTTGACATTTGAATATTATTTTTAAATGTGGATAGAAACTAGTTTTATTTATAACTAAAGTAAAAAGTGATAGAAACTAGATGTTTATTTGCAACAAACAGTATCAAAAAACTTTCTTCAGGTTTTTTCTCCTTGAACATGTGTTTATTACTTTTTTTAAATACAGTAAAATGATGAAAATTCATCAACAAACCAATCACAAAAATAAAGAGTGTTAGAGAGAAAACAAAAGGGTAAGTGAAAAACTTTTATATTTCCTACGCCCTGAAGCAGACCTACAGCTTAGCTCAAAACTTCAACAGAAATTAAAAGAAGTTTCATACTTAGTGCATGTTTTCTCACTTTACATCATAATTTTTGTATTACTACTATCATCGATGATTTCTTTTCCAATCTGTATATTAGTTTTAATTAGTTCTTATGTTAGATATCTTCATTAATTACTACCTAGTTGACAATCACTTTCATAATTTTTAGCCTGTAGCAAAACATCAAAAAATCTGAAACGTTTAAGGGTGTCAAAAGGGTTTAGTTAAAGAGGCCCAATGACTTATACTTGTCCCGCTAAGTACTAGGTCGAGCAATAGTTATTGTTCTCATAATTTTCCAATCATTTTCGAAGGTTTTTTTAAGGTCTAAAGTAAGAATGATTATGCTGGAGGCAACATAGAGAATTTTTTCTGAACTGAAAGTGGAGTGATAAAAACTTCTTGTAATAATGGATCTCGGATACCATCAACAGTTGGCTACATTTGGCTCTACCTATAGCAAATCTTCTCCAGCGGTGTTCATGTTCTTCAACCTTTACTTCTGCCCCAACATCCTCCAGTCATCCCAGATAGGGTCTCCCACACTTTTGTTAACTATGTGATTTCGTATACAGCAGGTTTTTACTTTCACTTACTATATATAGTAAGGAAAAGTATTGCGATTGTGATAATTTTCAAATTCCAGTTTTCAATGGAAATACACATAGGGTCTCCTGAGTCTAAAGTGTGTGGTAACTCCTGGGCGGAAATGGTAAGCCCTATGAAACTGAAATTTCATATTTAGGACAAATATACGCCTGAGACGTTACAAAACTTTTTTCATCAAAATGAGCTTACCAGAAGAGCCACTTTATACCATGCATGTTGCACCTTTTTTCGATTTTCTCGAAAACTGTTCCGATGATTTTGATTAAAATCCCTATGTCGATGTAAAATTTAATGGGCTTTAATATCATGTAGGTTTTGTTCTGATAAAAATAGTCTGACAGGGCTTAAATGCCGATATTTTAAATTTTCTTTTTCTAAAGTACCTTTAATTTGGTTTATTCTATAAAAATAACTATATTATCTTGTTACTACTGATGAAAAACAGGTAAATATATAAATTGAATGAATTTGATACCCAACTAAAGGAGAAAACAGAAAACATATTTTTTTAATGCAATTTTTCGTTTTTGAACATAAGAACATTAATATACATGTGTAATATACCGTTGGAAAGCTAAAGATTTCAGAAAAAAAAAAAAATTATCTAATACACAAGAGCTTGTAAAAGTTAATAGAGAGTGATAAAAAAAGCCGATAAAACTAAGTGATTGTTTTATATAATAATATCATAGATTTTTTAATAAAACACATGTTTCTATAGAAATTCCATTTATTTAATTCTTTAATGGTTTCACTCATTTTTATCTCTTACTGTTTTTGAAAAATCTTAAATCGATTATAAAAATGGAGGTAAGTGAAAGTTGTGTGTTGCTCACGCCAGATTTTTTAATCTAAGAGACAATGTATCTCTTTCTAAACAACTGCTGCAATACCATATTAGTTCTGATACGCCAGACTTTTGATTCTCTTTTGTTTTTTGCTGTCATAGGTGACAGTCAGCTGTGCTAATAAGAGTTATAGTTTAGGAGCTTTATCTTTCATGGGAGGTTCTTGAACTGAAGGGCTTTCTGAAGAATTTTCAGGCAGCTATTATATCCTTAGTATCAGAATCCATCAAATTATCAGCGGTTATCAGGTTTGCAACTGATAAAGCTTGAAGTATTCTTGCTGAATTAACTATATAAATATTAATGTACCATTATGCGGTAATTACAATGGTAAAACCCAGATACATTGACTGTTTACTCAAACTGATAATGGGTTAAAGAGCAGGACTGTCAGTGAGTCAGACTATCTTATCGAAATCCTTTTTCTACATTATATCCTTTGGAGCATTCATCTGACCTTGGCCTTACAGAATGTGTTGTTGGGGGTCACAGCCATTGCTATATCAGGCCATTGCCTAAGTGTTTTGGAGGTCTCTAACATCTTATAAATAAATCACATTTAATGAAAATTACTCAAAGCATTTGCGATTTCCCAGAAATGCATATGTATTAGAATGGATGAATAGAAGGACCTTAAACCCAGTTCATTTCTTAAGAGTAGTTAAAAAGAAAAAAAAAATATTAATAATTAAATACATAACATGTCAGCCAAATACAAGTATATATTAATTCTCGAGTTAACAGATAAAATACCCATTCAAGAGAATTATTTTAAGTTGAACATGAGTAAGGTATGATATTTAATAATAAATTATCATATTAATAATGTAATAATGCTCATAATTACAACATTATCAAATCAGTGAAGATTCATAGAACTGCCTCCTCATTACTATCTATTATTAGTTTGTGAAGTATAGTACAGTTAGTAGTAGAGCTTTACATATTTATCGTAAACATTTTAATATATTTAATAAAGATTAAATATTATACTTACTTGGCAGTGCGGTAGAATATGGCACAGCCGTCAACATACTTTCTTTCACTTTCTGCCATAGTTTTGGCTCTTGATTTTGGTGAAAAGATACCATCATAACCATCTCTTTTCAATTCAGGTAAAAAGAATTTGTAAAATTGATCAGTCTCAACCTCCTGTAACACATTAATAATTATAAAATCAATTTGAATAAAAAATCAAGTTATTAAGAAAGAAAATAAATTTAGGAGGCCAAAATTAGAAATAAAATTGAATTTTTTTTTTTTATTATATTAAAATTTGCCAGACTACAAAATACATTCTTCTTCTTCTTCCAGTGGCGCGACAGGCCGTATAGGCCCTAGGCCTCGTGGTGTAATCTGGGAGATTACGCTTACGCATCTCGATGCATTTTATAGTGTAGGGTCATCACTCCCTACGCCTAATTTTGTGAGTGGCCACCATTTGGCTGACGGGTCTCACATACCCGGGGGAGAGGCTGTGAGTGAATCCCCATTTAATTACATTGTTATAAAAGTCCCTTATAAAAGGACTAGGATTTGAACTCACAACCTTTAGCATGAGAGACTACACGCCAGCCACTCAGCCACAGGCTCCCCTACAAAATACATTACTTCTTATAAAAATGCTGAGGTGCTCAAGCAGCTTATATAAAGTCGACAAAGATATTTTAGTTAGTTTGAAAATTGTATTTATATGGTATCAATTCTGTAAGTTAAAAAAAAAATAACATGCAAAATAATAATATAGAAGATGACAAAAGTATAAAATTAAAATAAAAAGCAATTAAATTAATCAAAATTACATAAGAAGTTAAATAATAAAGGGCGTAATGAACTTGCTGTTTATTGCCTAAGAAAACAAAGTAACCTAACCTATAGTGCTAGGGCATTATCATGAACAAATCACTTCCATGCACCACCGTTTTTTTAGAAATCATGGGAGCATTTTTTAAATTCTAAACCCAATTCAGTAAGATATAAAAGTATACTATACCTGTAAACTGATGATGTCGGCCGTGTAATGCCTTATTTCTGACAGGATAGCTTTCTTCCTGTATTCCCAGGCGAGAGCCCAAGTGGGACAATAGCCGTACATTTGCCTTGTAGCATACTTATCGCAGAGTACATTATAGCACATCACTGTCATCAAACCTGAAACACATCCGCAATTGTATTAATTATAACTTTAAACTGAAACCGAAGAGCAGTTGTTCTTCCTATTATTACCTCTTGAGATGCACAATTTAATTTAATCTGATCATAAACAATAATCAATACTGATCAAAAGGTACAAGAAACATCATGCTTAAATTTTTAGACAGCATTATAAACTACAAACTAGTTTTATCAAGGGCTACAACTTTTTATAATATTGCTATTGATACAAAATATTATGGACGGATTAGTTTGAAAACAATTTTAGGTACAAGACCTTCAATGTATAAAAGAGATACATATACACAAATGTTTTATAAAATAGGCGAAACTGAGTACTCTTTACAATAAACAATGTTAATTTAAAACATAAAAATTAGTTTATTCTCTGCGAGGATATAAAAACTATAGATCACATTTGAAAAAGTTATAATAAGTATACACATGGTTAAATCCATTAGAAATAATCCAGACCTTGCCACTCAACATTTTTGATTTTCATGATATTTTTACCAATTACTCTCTATCTTTTCCTGAATCTGAAACCATGGTTAAAAATATTTCTGACTAATCGTTTTAGTTTGGCAGCCATTTTAAATCAGCTTCCTGCTGAAAACATGTTGGGAAAACCTGTCCAACTCTAGTAGTTTTGAACTATAAATTAAAACTAACTAAATAGGATAAGGGCGTGCTTTTTTCATCCTCATAATACATTGCCTAAATACTCTCACGATATTTAAATAAAATATCACAAATGTAGCAGGGTGAAAAATTATGGAACTAAACCAAATTACATCTCTATATAATAATTTCAAGTTATAGAAATTTGGTAACTGACTCAGATGTTTCTATTGTTGTAAAATTCCCTTCACCCTACTAAAAAAGATTTCTTTAAAAATGATTGTCTCACTTTTTAAAAATTATTTTTATAGAAATTTTTAAACCACTTTCTTCACTATTTGGGTGTGAGGACAAATGCAAAGCACAACCTTGTCATATTGTCAATTTTTGTTTTGATAACTTTAAATATACTAGAGTAAGAGAGGTGTATCCAACACATTTTCATTCGAGAAGCTTACTTAAAATGGCTGAAAATCAATTTATTTAATTTTTTCAACTTATTTCATCTCTAACTGCATTTAAAAAATCTTAAATTGATTTTAACAATGGAGGTAAGTGAAAGTCGTGTGTTGCTACGTTCTAAACTCATAACTAAAAAAATAATTTTTAATAGATCTTAATTAGATCTAGAGTTATAGACTTTTGGCCACTAAATCGAGATTTTCCCCCACTGTGCGACGTAAAGCGGTTTTCCATTTTTTAATTACCAAGAAAAACGAAAACTCGTCAAAATGACTTTCTAAATCGGATTTCATATCCTCTAACAATGAATGGAGTTGTGGTTCATAGAGCTTTGGAAAACAGTCGGATACTTGATCATTGACATCGACTCAAGAACTTTTTTAATAAACAAGAATATTATCAAAAAGTTCCTCAAAGGATAATCCGATTGCTGGTTTTCCTCTGGCAAAGAGAAAGGCTCTCCATCAAGGCTATTATCCCAGACAGTTGCATTCTCTTCTCCAGCTCAAAGGGAAGGCAGGCCAATCCTCCGGAATTCCATCGGAGCGTTCAGAATGCCACTGATATCCAGGGCTATCCTGTCCCTGATTTAATGCTTCTGTTACATTCTCCCGGTTATGTTTTCGCTAATGTTTTACTGTCTCCAAGAACCAATAAAATTATTTGAAGATAATGTAATATTTCATTCATTGTTCTGCTCCACACATTACTTATATTTTTTACTTTCACTTACTATATATAGTAAGAGAAAGTATTGCGATCGTGAACATTTTCGAATTCCAGGTATCGACGAAAATACACGTTTTAGGGTCTCCTGAGACCAAATAAGTCCAGAAAAAAAGGTCTGTGTGTGTGTGTGGTAAGTCTAGCGCAAAAACAATAACTCATACAAAACAAATAATTCATATTTAATACAACTATACGCCCGAGATGTTACAGCAACTTTTTCATCAAAATCGGCTAACCAGAAGTGCCACATTTTCAACCTTTTTACGATTTTCTCAAAAACGGCTCAAACGATTTTGATTAAACTCGCTATATCAATGTAAAATTTAATGGGCTTTAATATTGTGTAGGTTTCATTCCGATTGAAATAGTCTAACAGGGCTTAAATGCCGATATTTTCTTCCTCTAAACTACCTTTAATTTTGTAGATTCCAAAATATTGGCATTTAAGCCCTGTCAGACTATTTAATCAGAATGAATCCTCCACCATATTAAAGCCCATTAATTTTCACATCAATAAAGCGAGTTTAATTAAAATATTTAAAGCCGTTTTGGAGAAAATCGTAAAAAGGTTCAAAATGCATGGTATAAAGTGGCTCTTCTGGTTGGCAGATTTTGATGGAAAAGTTGCTGTAAGATCTCAGGCATAGACGCTCTTAAAATATGAAGTTACAGTTTTATACAAATTATCGTTCACTCGCGCTAGAGTTACCACATACACGGGTACAAGAAAACACACACACCTTTTTGTGGGACTTGGTTATTTGGACTCAGGGGACCCTAAAACTTGTATTTCCGTTAATATCTGGAAATAAAAAATTATTACGATGGCAATATTTTCCCTTACTATGTATTTCATTCATATATAGGAAATTGAAAGTAAAAAACTCATCTCTCAAAGTTGCGATTCGCAACGCGGTAAGTTACAATTATTTCAAAAAGAATATCCACAAACCTATTTTAATAATGTATTTAAACTTAACAGTATTGGTGAACAGCGCAGAAATATATAAAAACAAAAGGCAGCCCAAAGTAAGCCATTTACCGTATATTTTTGTAGACCTATATAGTTCACTGAATATAAACTATTGAAAGGTCACATTTACTTTTTAAACTATTATAAGTATTATGTCTGTTTCAATAAAATGAATATATATCATTTCAAAGATTATAATGAAACAGCTCTGCCAACTGAGAAAAACTCACGTTTTTAATCTATGGTTAAAGGAGACCATCATGTTTCTATGTTTCTAGATAGCCCCTGGAGCCGGAAAAATGCAAGGAAAAAATCTGTGAGAGTGGAAAGCCCTGAAAGAAATAATGACGAGACACACTTTTCCTCCATCCAATTAATGACAACTCCCCCAGCGACAGACCTTCCTTCATTAACACAGAATTCTGTTTCTCCACTCCACTATAAACCCTGTATTTCCTTTATATATTTTCTCGAAAGTAACGCTAAGAAATTTTAAACCAGACTGGAACATAAATGTATAAAGGTTTCGAATGTGCTATTTTGGAATCGATATAGTTATAAATAGTTTGGGTGAAGAGGTGAATTTCTTCTTACGGGTTTTAACACCAACTAATCATCCTTTATCTGTCATAACTCCATCTAAAATATGCTCCCCGTTGAACAGATCCGCTACCTTGGACTCCATCTAGACAAGCGCCTTACTTGGAATCCTCACACTAGACTGAAACGACAAGAAACTGCCTGCATATACCGCTTACTACAACACTTACTAGACAAACGATCAAAACTCTCTATTTACTACAAAAAACTCATTTACATCACGATTATCCGACCTATTTGGACCTATGGCATTGAGCTATGGGGGTCCACTTAACTATCAAACTCCTCCCGCATCCAATCCTTGCAATCCAAAATCCTACGAAAAATCCTCAATGTTCCTTACTTTGTAACTAATAAACTCATCCATAAGGACCTAAATATCCCACTGGTTGCAGACTTGGCCTGCGATAGATACACCTCCTTTAATTCCAAACTACCTGCCCACTCAAACCCGCTTGTCCGTAACATTATTGTAATTCAGCCATTTTACTTATTGTATTTGTATATACAGTTGTAAAAAACAATAAAATTATATTATAAAAAAAAAAAAAATGTGGATTTGACCATACAGGATTTGGTCACGCGTATTAAAAAAAAAAAAAAAAAAAAAAAAAAAAAAAAAAAAAAAAAAAAAAAAATATATATATATATATATATATATATATATATATATATATATATATATATATATATATATATGAATTCCTTCCTATCCAATTTTAACTGAATATCATCTTATACAAGCATGTCCTAGAACAGTAGTTATTTCCGAAATAATTGTCCGTGGACCCCTGAAGGTCCGCAAACGATGCCCAGGAGGTCCGTGAAATGTCAATAGAAAATAACTTGAAATTACCTTTAAGAAAAATTAATGCAAACGCTAGTAAAAATAATCATTCACGCATTACACAGGCAAATTAAATAGCGTGTATTGTAACAAGAAACTGCGCGTAGATACCGACTCCTACAACACTTGACATACGCTGCTAATTTCTAACGTCAAAGAGAAATCTCTTTTATGCCATTTTCCGGTCTACAGACCCGTAGGATAGAGTTTTGGTACATCACTAAACCATCTAATTCCTTACGTATACAATTCTTGCCGCTTTAGGCTACTTCAACACTTACTAGACAAACGATCAAACCTTCCTCTGATCTACAAAAGCCTCATCTACATGACTATTATAAGACCAATCTGGACTTACGGAGTAGAGCTTTGGGGCTCTACTATACCATCAATTTCTTCTCGCATCCAATCCAAAATCCTTCGTAAAATCCCCAACGCTCCTTACTTTGTCACGAAAAACTTATCCATAAAGACCTTAATGTTCCCTATGTTACTGATTTGGCCCGGACCAGATATCAATCCTTTCACGACAAACTCCATTCTCACAGTAACTCACTAGTTTCAATCCTTTCTTCCTCTTCAATTCCGGATAATCCTCCGAGGCGCCTGAAAAGAAATGGCCCCGGAACCTTCTAGTTTAGAATATTTTTAGAGTGCTGCCACTGAGTAGTGTCTCTACATGTATTTCATGACAGTTTTATATATTTACCATCACATTTACTAGATGTATTTTTATTTAATACAGTTATAAATATCAATAAATATGTATAAAAAAAAAAAACGTATACAATCCTCGAGATCCAAAATATACTTCTAGCAACTTTTTAAATTAGCAATAAAATCATAAAGATTTTGACAAATAAAATACCAGATAGATCCGAGGTATCTCATGGATACGACCAAGTCTGGGTATATTCTTGTTTTATTTAGTTTGTGGCGGATGCTTCATTCGCTTGCTCACAGATAGCGCTACCGAAATTGTAATTGTAAATATCTTTGTTTATGTAACTGATTTATAAAAATTAATAAACCTATCAAGTTAATTAAGTTAATAAGGGACTAGACGCCAGTCTGGTAGCATAGCTCTCACCGTCAATTATCGACATGGATGACTAACATCCCCAAGAGCTGGCACAGCTCTTCAGATCAATTAACTGGTATCTCCCTAGGTCAGATTAACTCTTCCTTTATAATATTATGTGGTCTATCTTCTTAAAACTTGCTTCATGAACCTTCTCTCCTCCTAACCAACACTACTGTCGTGCTACTACCACACGGGGTGTCCTCCTTCCTAGCCAGTCCTCTCTGCTATTCGGTAGGTGCGGGTACGTGCTTCTACCACGGCGAGCACCATCTATCTCCATTTAACTCTCTTCCTTAGCATGAATACGCAACTGTCGAGGCCTTTTGATATCTTTTCTTGTCCATCATAAACACCGTACCTCGACAAGTTCAATTATAGTAATAAAACCAGATAAATAACTAAAACAAGCACGGCATTATACTAATTAATTGCCCGTACACATAGCAAGAGATATATACATAGCAATGAATGATTGATGGGAGCGAAGAGAGATGTAGCCGGCCTGATTCGATAGGCACATCAGTATGCAGCGCGGCGTCCTGAGGGTTAGTGCCTATAGTCCGGGATTGACAGCTCTCTCTGCACGCTTAGCATCGAGCAGCTAGTGTACTAGTGTACTAGGTAGTGTACTGCTGGAATACTAGGTACTCTTACTTCATAGGACGTCAGTCAATACTATCAAATTTTTTTTTTTTTTTTATTTATTTATTTAAAGAAATTTACAACTGTATTAAGTAAATACAACAAGTAAATAGGCTTTATATATGATTAATACACATGATAGTCCTGAGAAGAAACTACCCATTGGTAGCACTCCAATGTCTTATGTTAGAAGGTCTCTTGGCCATCTTCTTTTAAGGCGCCTCGGTGGGTTGTCGGGAATAGATATGGAGGAGAGGTCACGGATAAGCGGGTTTGAGTGGGCAGGGAGTTTGGAATGAAAAGAGGTATATCTGTAACGGGCCAAGTTTTCAACTAATGGGATATTTAGGTCTTTATGGATGATTTTATTAGTAACAAAGTAAGGAGCATTGAGGATTTTACGAAGGATTTCGGACTGCAAGGATTGGATGCGAGAGGAATTCGATGGTTTAGTAGACCCCCATAGCTCAATGCCATAGGTCCAAATAGGCCTGATAATTGTGATATAAATGAGTTTTTTGTAGTAAGTAGGAAGTTTTGAACGTTTGTCAAGTAAGTGTTGTAGTAATCTGTATCTACAAGAAGTTTCCTGTCGTTTCAGTCTAGTATGAGGATTCCATGTTAGGCGTTTGTCGAGGTGGAGTCCTAAGTACCGAATCTGTTCAACAGGAGTAAGTAGGATATTGTTAAAGTATACGGTGGGGCAGGAAGTCATAGGCTTACGACGTAGAGTGAAGGTGATTTGATGGGATTTATTAGGATTTATTTTGATTCTCCAGTTTTGACACCATTCTTCAATGGCTGAAAGATGGTTCTGTAGGATTTGTGATGCAGTAACAGGATCATTATTCACAGATAGGCGTAGGAAGTAAGGATAGTGCTAGGATGGGAGGGAATATCAGCTGTATACACCGTGTAAAGGATCGGACTCAGGATACTACCTTGCGGTACACCGGCTGATTGAGTGAATATGGATGAGTAACAAAGGTTATGGTTAACTTTGAAGGTTCTATCAGAGAGATAGGAACGAATTAATAGGAAGTACGCTGGAGAGAGGAATTGACGGAGCTTGTATAGCAGACCCGGATGCCAAACTCGATCAAAAGCCATCAAAACTTTTGAAACAAAATTTTGTTCCAGATCTATTTATCTTGACTATATTTTACTTACAATCATAACTAGAAAAAATGAAATCCAGGAAGAAATAAAGTCCCGGTTAAAGGTGGGAAATGCGTTTTATTATTCAGTTGCTAAGTTACTTAGTTTGCGCCTTCTATCTAAAAACTTAAAGGTTATAATTTATAGAATTATTATTCTTCCAACGGTTCTTTACGGATGTGAAACGTGGCCGCTTACTTTGAAGGATGAACAACGGCTTAAGGTCTTCGAAAATAAGGTATAGCGTAAAATATTTGGTCCGAAGAGAGATGAGGCCACTGGGGAGTTTAAAAAAAAACGGAATTGCGGAACTTGTATCCTGTGAATATAATTGAGCTGATTGCATCGCGGAGACTCAAATGGGCGAGTAAAGTTGTTGGGCTCGATGACGAGCGGATTCCGAGAAAGTTGGTATTCGCTGATCCGACTGGTAGGCATCCGAAAGGTAGGCCGAAGCGTAGATGGGAGGATTGCGTTAAGGCTGATCTCGGGAGCTTGGGCTTGATTGGTGAACATTGGACGAGTCTGTGTAGGCAGAATTTGGTGGTATCGGCATCGAACCTTCCGGTTCGCTAAGCCTATTATTATTATATTTTACTTCCCTTTACTATATATCGAATAGCGCAAAAACTAAAAGCCGTAAGAAACTGAAATGTCATATTTAAGACAACAATACGCCCGAGATGTTATAGCAACCTTTTCATCAAAATCAGCTAATCAGACAGCTTCTTCTCAAAAACGGCTCTAACGATTTTAATTAAACTCTCTATAAGAGCAGAACAAGGAGACTTTCGGAATTACTCGGAGTTGGTAATAGGGAATTATCCATCATCACCAATATGGATGTTAGTTGAGTTTAAGATTTTACCTAATTTTATTAATTTTTGTTGTTGTCTACACTTATCTTCTTACTTAATTTTCGTCTTTACTCTGATACTGTTGGTTATTTAGTTGTGCATTATCACTTCTTTTTTTGTGTTGATTGTGCTGTAAATGAGCCCGTGTAATATAATATAACATGAAATTATTGATAAAAAAAAATTGTAAGGGAATTTCAACTAAAATAAAACAGCCCGTCATTGAGCTGTTCCGTTGTTATGTATTGTCAATAAAATAAAACATTTCTCTCTCTACCATGAAATGAATTAGGATAATAGTGATACGGTCACAAGTACCTTATACCTGTAAACAACGAACTAGTAAATGTTAGGCAAGCTCAAGCTACATCAGGGCAGAAAGATGTAACATGTAACAATTATGCTAAAGCTGAATAAACATAAAAAGATCTCAAATCATCAGTCTGCCTAATTCAGAGGAAAATTCTCGTTGATTTTGGTGAACATCCCAATATCAAGCGATTTCTGTATCTTATCTATTATTGGACCGTGTTTCATTTTTTTAAAATTCTTTTTCTTTGAAATGAATAGTGAATGAAATGAGAAATATTAGAATTTCGAGTTATCCGTAAACAAAGAATAAATAACAGGAAACTGTTCATAATATAACAATGATGAATAGAACAGAGCTATTGGGGACAAAATGCAAACAATTACACTATTACAGTAGCTAATACTGGTCCGATTCCTAATAATTTATTTATATATATATATATATATATATATATATATATATATATATATATATTTTATTTTACACATACTTAACCTTGAAAATTCAGAGACTAAAATTAATATTATTCCTTAAAATTAATTAAAAGTGAATTAAGTAAATACTCACAAGAAGGCTTTGTAGTGGACGGCCTGGCTAACGGTATCCATGGTCTTTCTGGTGGTTGAGGTGTTCTCACTGTAACAAAAATATAAATTTAGTTTATTTATAATTTATATATATTAATTACATTTATTGGCGCTGTTATCAAGCATATAGTTGTTTTTATTTTATTTTATGAACGTGAATTTGATATTACTAAATCCGAAAAAAATCAATTAAAAGTTTGTTTTTTTTTAAATTCTTTTATTGATATTTACAACTGTACAATTTACTTAGTACAATAAGTAAATGGGCTAAAACAGACAATAGGCTTGAAAAAGAAATGAGAAGAATCTACCCAGCGGTAGCACTTCAATGATTATTTTTTCAGGTCTCGAGGCCACCGTCTTTTCAGACGCCTCGGAGGATTATCGGGAATATATGTCGATGAGAGGATGCGGACAAGCGGGTTGGTATGGGCGGGTAATTTGGAATGAAAGGAGGTGTATCTTTTTTGAGCAATTTCTGTAACTAGTGGGATATTCAGGTCTCTATGGATGAGTTTGTTGGTAACAAAGTAAGGAGCGTCTAGGATTTGACGAAGGATTTTGGATTGCAAGGATTGGATGCGGGAGGTATTCTATGGTTTAGTGGATCCCCATAGCTCTATGCCATAAGTCCAGATAGGTCTAATAATGGTTGTGTAAATGAGGTTTTTTGAAGTAAAGAGGGAGTTTTGATCGTTTGTCAAGTAAGTGTTTTAATAGTCGATATCTACGAGCAGTTTCCTGTCGTTTAAGTCTTGTATGAGGATTCCATGTCAGACGTTTGTCAAGATGAAGTCCAAGGTATCGTATTTGTTCTACAGTGATGAGTGGGGTATGATTAAAGGAAACAACTGGACAGGAAGTCATAGGTTTACGTCGTAGAGTGAAGGTGATTTGGTGGGATTTATTAGGATTTATTTTGATTCTCCAATTGTGACACCATTCTGCAATGGCAGATAAATGGTTCTGTAGGACTTGGGAAGCAACAATAGGATCATTATTTACGGATAGCACACATGTGTCATCAGCGTAAGTAGAGAGGAAAGTGCTTGGATGGATAGGGATATCAGCTGTATATACCGTGTAGAGGATTGGGCCTAGGACAATTAAAAGTTAAGTAAAGAAATTTAAGAAAAACCGATAACTGAGATACAGGTTCTCAAAAGATACAAAACGAAACATAACCTTTATTTAAAAAAAAAAAAACGCTGCAAATTATTACACAATTGTTTATAATTTCCAAATAACTTTATTAGGGTATAACTGTTTATAGGAAATTAACTAATATGAAAAGCAATAAATAATTCAAACGAAAATGCAATATCACCGCTGCTAACTTCAAAACGCTACAGTTCTGAACCAATGATTATTTTTTCATTTTGTAAGCACATTCATTTTATAAAAAGATCAACTTTCGTATGTTTTTTATCGGGCTTTAGTTATTCTAAAACACTCTACATACTTTTCTCTATCTTCGAAAATAACTGAGTTATGGGCGTATTCATGAGTAAAATTTCAATTTTTGTCTTTTCTTTTTCCTAATTATTCGCGTTTTTTTTAAAGTTAGAAAACATTAATCAATTTTTCCTCTATCTTAAAAAATAACCGAGTTGTGTTTAGTATTTATAGGTAAAATTACACTTTTTTCCTAATTATACGCGTTAAAAAACACTAATAAATGTGTTCTCTTTTTTCCAAATAACTGAGTTATGGACATATTTATGGGTATTATTTTATTTTATTTGTATTTTGTTTATTTGTAGATAAACAAAATAATACTCCCTTTCACCTGTTTTGTTTAAAATAATAATTTAAAATAAGGTACTGCGTAAAATATTTGGTCCGAAGAGAGATGAGGGCACTGGGGAGTTTAGAAGGTTGCACAACGCTGAATTGCGGAACTTGTATCCTGTGAATATCATTGAGTTGACAGCGTCACGGAGACTCAAACGGGCGAGTAAAATTATTGGGCTCGGTGAGGAACGAATTTCGAGAAAGTTGGTATTTGCTGATCCGACTGGTAGGCCGAAGCGTCGATGGGAGGATTGCGTTAAGGATGATCTTGGGGGTTTGGGCTCGAACAGAGAACATTGGACGAGTCTGTGTAGACGGAATATGGTGGTATCGGCATCGAACCTTCGGGTAGATAGGGTCACAGAAGCCCTCGGACTATTACGTGTTCATTTTAAGGAAGAGAGTAAGATAGGAGGTAGTTCTCGCCGTGGTAGAAGCACGTACCGCAGTGAGACTACCCTGCCAAGTAGGGGGTGAATCCGCACCAGAGGGGAGTGGTTAGGAAGGAAATCCCCGTGAGGTAGAAGCACAACAGCAGCGGATAGGATTCCTAATTGGTGCACATGGGTAGAAGCCATGCACCCCATCCTATGAGGAGGATAGAAAGGATGAAGGAGAGAAGGTAGATCAAAGGAAGTGAAATAAAGATATTCCACATATAACATACAAAGATAGAGAAAATCTGATCCAGGGTGGAAGAATGTTCAACCACCTAGTGGAAGAAGGTTGGTGATCTGAGAGCTGAGCTATACTCATAAAACAATGTATATTGTTAATAGCGAGAGTGTCTATACCAGACTAGTGTCTAATATACTTGGGTTTATTTATTGTCATAAAATAGTACCAAGATCTTTACAATGGCATTAATAATTTGCAATATACAATATTATTAAATATAGGATGTTCTTATATTCGGCCGGTGACTTGAGTAGGCACCGCTAGCGCAACCTATGAGCGAGCGCGTGAAGCATCCGCTACACTTTCTATTTTTTAATTATTCGCGTTTTTTTTTTTAGTTAAAAACACTAATAGTTTTTTTCTCTGTCTTCTAAATAACGGAGTTACAAGCGTCTAGGTGTTATGATCATCGATGCATGCTCGAGTATTTTTGTGTCGAATTTAAAAAAAAAATGGTCCAAAACTATGCCCTCAAATTTTGAGGGGGAGGGAGGGGGAATTTTTTTTATTGTTTTTTTTTTCTTAACAAAGGTTATAATTGAAAAAAAAATATACCCGAAATCTATGTTATAGTTCCTACTTACACGGGATGTGCATTTTTGTTTAAAGAGAATAGTGCAGATAGTACCTTCGGCATCCATTAAAAGGGACGGAAGTGAGGAGGAGGTGGGGGAGCAGGTGAGTACTGAACTCGATTAGGGCCCAACGTGTCTAATCTCATTCCTAGGGCGGTGTAGTTGAGAATCGATAGCGCAATCAGTTTAAAGACCAACCATGGAACGTCAGCCTTAATCTCAACCCCTACAATTTTTTTTTTATTCAATTTACTTGTTTTTTAATTAATCACTAACTTAGGGTCCCAACTACTGTTTTTTTCTTCACTTCATTAGCTAAATGTTCATGAGTTAAATTGCCTATCTATTCAACTAACTCTAATGATATCATTCAAAAAACTGAGGGAGGAAACACAACTTAAAATTTTACAAAGTATATGAGGATCAATCTCATAAATAGGAGTTACATGTTGCGTAGTGGTTAGCATAACCTCGTATGCCCAAGGTTACAGTTTCAAACCAGGTAGATGGCCCTAGGATTGTTTGATTAGATTAATTCCTTAAATATGCAGTCCCTCGCAGGGAACGTAATACATTTTTCCTTCATCTTTGTATCTTTACACATAACGGCAGCAGCTCCTAGCCTGCCTAAGCACTAGGAGACCCCACATCGTTCCTCAATTCCCCAGAGTAGGGAGTGTGATCCTATGATGCCCGCAGGCACAATTGTGTCCACCCCACGTCACATCAGTTCGTAGCCCTTAAACAAGATTACATACGTTTTATTTATTCTCTAGGGTGTCTCTGACGAAGTGGCGTATACTATAATTACACCCTAAAGTTGGTAACTCCTACCCAGAGGCAGACAGACAGACCTGCAACGGAATACTTACAAGGGATAATAATAATAATAGGCTTACCGAACCCGAAGGTTCGTTGCCGATACCACCAAGGTCTGCCTACACAGACTCGTCCAATGTTCACCGTTCAAGCCCAAACCCCTAAGATCAGCCTTACCGCAATCCTCCCATCGACGCTTCGGCCTACCTTTCGGACGCCTACCAGTCGGATCAACTAATACCAACTTTCTCGGAATCCGTTTCTCACTGAGTCCAACAATTTTACTTGAGTCACCGCGACGCTATCAATTCAATTATATTCACAGGATACAAGTTCCGCAACTCCGCGTTGTGCAACCTTCTAAACTCCCCAGTGCCTCTCTACGGACCAAGTATTTTACGCAGTACCTTATTTTCGAAAACCTTAAGACGTTGTTCATCCTTCAAAGTAAGCGGACACGTTTCACATCCGTAAAGAACCGTCGGAAGAATAATAGTTTTATTAATTCTAATCTTTAAGTTTTTAGATAGAACCCGCGAACTAAGTAATTTAGCACCCCGAATAATAACACGCATTTCCCACCTTTAACCGGGCCTTTATTTCTTCCTGGATTTCATTTTTTCTTGTCATCATTGAACCTAAATACTTGAACTTCTCTACGTGTTCAAAAGTATGCCTTGATATATCAATATCACCAAGATCGCCACCGTTTCTGCTACTAATCATACATTTCGTCTTATCGGTATCTAGTTCGAACTTCCGAGGGATAGAGTAATATTTTTTCCCGTAGGTGCCCGGAACAGTGGGGGCAGCAGTCAGCCCCTTGGTGCTTGTTTTTGTTCCTTCTCATTTAGATCAGGCAACTTTAGTATACTGCCTCTGCCGCGCTACGCTTAAAATAAAGAATCCCAAACTAAACCCTCTGGAAAAAAGACAAACAGAAGAAAAAAAAAAAAAAAAAAAAAAAAAAAAACAAACCCTTTTAACTCGAGCCTGTAAAGGAATTAGCTTTGAGGAGGGGGGAAACCCACATCAGTTTTGTATAGTTCAGTCTGGGCTCTCTTATAAATAAACCGTACCTACATCTAGTAGTTTCCAATGACTGCTAATGCGATAACATTGGTTGAGTAGAACGGTTGTTAAAAGGATTTGAAATGCTTAGCCACTATCACATCGTAATCATTCTACCCCCGTAAACCCTTAATTTATTCATTGTATGGGAAAAAAAATTGTTTTTTTTTTTCACTGTAATTTATTTATATTCCTTCCTATATCCCGGATATTCCTTTCACTTACCTATACATAGTAAGGGAAAGTATTGCGATCACGAAAATTTTCCAATTCCAGTTGTCAACGGAAATACACGTTTTAGGGGGTATATAGGAAGTAGCCTCTTTAACTCGCTGTATAAGTGTGTAACATGGGATGTACTGAATACAAATCTTTCAGAGATGTTCATGAGATACACAAATCAACTCATCCATCCGAACCAGATATCACCCCTTTCATAACAAACTCCTCTCCCACTCTTACCAACTAGTAACAATCCTTGCTTCCTCTTTCATTCCTGACAATCCTCCGAGGCGTCTGAAAATAAGATGGCTGCGAGACCTGGTTTAGAATAGTTACAGGAGTGCTACCATTAGGTAGTTCTTTTCCGAGTCTGTTTCATATCATTTTTCTTTTATCATATTGTTATATTGCGAAGTACAGTTGTAAATTTCAATAAGTAATGCTAAAAAAAAAAACTTTCCATAATTGTTTGAACGGTAGTTTCTGATCAACGATGTTTTTACTTTCACTTACTAGTATACATAATAAGGGAAAGTATTGCGATCGTGAAAATTTTCGAATTCCAGTTTTCAACGGAAATACACATTTTAGGGTCCCCTGATTCTAAATAACAAGAGTCCTACAAAAATGTCTGTGTGTGTGTGTGTGTGTGGTAACTCCCGTTCGGAAACAGTAAGTCCTATGAAACTTAAATTTCATATTTAAGACAAATATGCACCCCAGACGTTACAAAACCTTTTTCATCAAAATGAGCTTACATTTTGCACCTTTTTTCGATTTTCTCAAAAACGGTTCCCACAATTTTGATTAATCTCGCTATATCGATGTAAAACTTAATGAGCTTTAATATCATGTAGGTTTCATTCTGATTGAAATGGTCTGACAGGGCTAAAATGCCGATATTTTCTTTCTCTAAAGTACCTTTAATTTTTGTATATTTTATAAAAATAACCATATCATCTAGTTTGCAATGTTAAATAACAGCTAAATATCCAAGTTGAGCAAATTTGAAAAGCAACTAAAGGAGAAAACTGAAAAAATATATTTTTTTAATGTAATTATTCGTTTATGAACATAACATTAATTAATAGAGAGTGATGGAAAGAAGATAAAACTAACTGATTATTTTAGATAATAATATAATAGATTTTTTAATAAAACACGGGTTTCTATAGAAATCCAATTTAATCAATTCTTTCATAGTTTCACGTATTTTTATGTCTAATTGTATTTGAAAATTCTTTCATTAATTTTAAAAATGGAGGTAAGTGAAAGTCGTGTGTTGACCGCACCAGATTTTTTAACATTAATAATAAAAATAAATGAGAATTTCATGAATTAAATAGAAAATTCACGAAGCCTGATAAACGGATTTCCTGTTAATGAGGAAGTATTGCCAGGACGAAGAAAGCGCTTACGAGAGCTGAAATCGAAAAAAAAAAAAAAAAAAAAAAAAAAAAAAAGAGCATTTCTTTTCCCATTAACAGCCTGCTTTTAACCGAGGCTTTTAATTAAAGAGCTCTTTCAACATTTGAAGGGCAAAGGGAGCGCGATAATTATTCAAATTAATTTCTACTAATGGCTTTAATGCTAACAGGTAGGTCCACTCCGTTATTATGCCGAGATTTCCAGGAGCCCCTGGAGAAGGGGTTCCCGACCAGGAGTGGAGCGAGAACCTTTCAAAACGTAAACAAGGAGAGGAGGAAAGCGGCGAACCAAGAAATATTGCGAGAAACAACAATCAAAGGCCTTATTTCGGGCAAAAAGCAAAATATTTTTCTCACCCAGCTTGATTTTTTTTGAAACTGAAAGACCATTCATTTTTTACTTTCACTTACTATATATAGTAAGGGGAAGTATTGCGATCGTGAAAATTTTCTAATTCCAGTTTTCAACGGAAATACACGTTTTAGGGTACCCTGAGTCCAAATAACCAAGTCCCGCAAAAAGGTCTGTGTGTGTGTGTGTGTGTGTGTGTGTGTGTGTGTGTGTGTCTGTGTGTGTGTGGTAACCGGGCGGAAACGGTAAGTCCTATGAAACTGAAATTTCATATTTAAGACAACTATACGCCCGAGACGTGACAAAATTTTTTTCATCAAAATGAGCTTACCAGAAGAGGCACTTTATACCATGCATTTTGCACCTTTTATCGATTTTCTCGAAAACGGTTCCGACGATTTTGATTAAACTCGCTATATCGATGTAAAATTTAATGGGCTTTAATATCATGTAGGTTTTATTTGGATAAAAATGGTCTGACAGGGCTTAAATACCGATATTTTAAAATTTCTTCCCCTAAAGTACCTTTAATTTTGTAGATTTAATAATAATAACTAGATTATCTTGTTAATCCTGATGAAAAACAGGTAAATATATAAATTGAATAAATTCGATACCCAACTAAAGGAGAAAACAGAAAAATATTTTTTTTTATGCAATTTTTCGTTTTTGAACATAATAGCAGTAATTAATATACATGTATGATATACCGTTGGAAAGCTAAAGATTTTAGAAAAAATATCATCTCATACACAAGCTTTTAAAAGTTAATAGAGAGTGATGAAAAGAAGATAAAACTAACTGATTATTTAAGATAATAATATAATAGATTTTTTAATAAAACCCATGTTTCTACATAAATTCAATTTGATTAATTCCTTAATAATTTCACGTATTTTTATCTCTAACGGTATTTGAAAATTCTTTCATTGATTTTAAAAATGGAGGTAAGTGAAAGTCGTGTGTTGCCCGCACCAGATTTTTTAAAATTTCAATTGCTCTCTCCCCACCTGATATAAGCCTCCTCAAAGAAGTGGTACAAGCTGCATTAAAATTATTATTAACACGTTTACGCCGGGACGAATATCTACGTTTCTTTCGTGTAGTTAATGAATCGCACACAGTGAAGATATTAAAATATTGCTTTTATTATGAGAACATAATACATATTCTGACTACAATACACTGTGCTGAGGAGTTCGGGTGACAACAAGTGTACACTCCAAGGTCTCCTTCTATGAGTGTGACACAAGTAAATGTTACAACTAGAGTGATGAGTTTTGAGGATCCAAGGGTATATATAGCAAGGGTTTGTAGAGGGGATGAGGAGGCGGCATGGGTACCGCAAAGCAAGTGCTTCCAGGTGCTGGATACTGTGTCCTAAGTACAGGTATGTGTTCTTTGTCCGTACTTGGTCAGTCCTTTCTAGGTAGCTGGTTAATGACAGCCTTAGATATAGAAATGGAATTTATTAATAATTACTCTATATTATTTATAAGTTAAGTCTCATTCTATAACTGTGTGAGAAGAGACTGTATTAGCTTCTTAGACTTAAACATAAACCTGAGAACAACAGAAACTTATATATATATATATATATATATATATATATATATATATATATATATATATATATATGTGTAAAATCATTAGGCTAAAGAGAAAATAACCTTTAATATTAATTTGTTACAGAATACGAAACCATGTTATCAGAACCTATCAGCCACTTCTCCAGTTTGATATGGAGTAGCCATGTTATCCTCCATTTTATTATTTTATACAACACATTTTAGAAAACTTCTTTACTGTGAACCTATCATTAGTCTCTCCATGGGCTTACAGATAGCAGCAATAACTCAAAAGATTAAAATAATGAACCTATCATGTTCTTTTTCTGTATTCTTCATAAAGGTTAAAGGTTTTTTATTTTATTTTATTTTAATTTTTTGTCGTAGAACATTTTTGCGAATATATCACTCTTTCTTTTAGTCTTCCATAGAGGCAGAGTGTAGAGACTTGGATTATAAAAACAATTTCTATCACGGTCCTAAAAAAAAAATAAAAATAATAAACAGAACGAAAAGTTAAAAGTCAGTTAAAAAAAGGCTAACCACACCACTATCTAAGCAATACACCAAAGTGGAAGCAACAAAGTTTGCTCACCGGGAAATTTCAGATGTTTCCATCCGTGGCAGGAAAACCGTTTTCTGACAACTGAAAATCCCTTAAACGAGGTTTAATCCATGGCAAGGACAACAACAGAAGCCTGTTGGTGGCTTTTTGTTTATCAGTGGCTGTTAATCCCTATAACAGTGTTTTCAATAGGCCAGGGCCAGATGGAGGGGGGAGGGAGTTCATCCTATTATCTGACCAGAGCTCCTATTGGTCCGACTAAGCCACTCTCTGCGGTTGGTCCTTCTGCCGAGGAAGCCCTTAACATATTTTAAAACGGATTAGATTATTCTGAGGGGCATCGATTGGAGAATGCTATAAATAACAATCCTACCCTCGTCTCTTTGAAAATCCCTACAAATTTAGCAATAATATTAATTAAGTTATGATTAAATTAAGTAAAAGAAAATATACAGAAATTCGAAAATTTTACAAAATAACTGACAACTTCAGCCAAGATACAAAGTAATATATATTTCTTGCTTTAAACATATTTTCGGTAACCGATCCTCTTTCATTAAGTCTACCTTTCGGTACCAGCGAATCATTCTTTAGAACATCTGTTTCTATTGATTTCAGACCAGTTTCTATACGAACATAATGGTTAGGTGTATTCCGTGGCCAATGATATATTGCTTTAAAATAACTTAAAGCAACCCGCTCTAATTTTTGACAATGTAATGGGGCCCAGACTTCCGAAGAGTATAAAAGAACAGAATTTACCATGGCATTTAGCAATTTGAACTTAGTAGCAAGTGAGTCTGATCTTGACTTTAAATATGTTTAAACATTTTAAAAAAATATTCCTTGAACCAGAGGGTCGATGTGAGGTATAATTGGTATAGGCAACTTACTAATAAATTGTTAATTATAGACGCGGCTGACATATTAAATATCAAAAGTAAAGCCTTATTTGAAAGAGAATTAAATAACGCTGTTGAAAAATTCAATAATCATAATCTTTCCCTAGATATTCAGGCTATTTTGCATTCAAAGTTTAATCCTAATTTTAGGAAAATTAGTAGCTTAAATATGAGGGAATATTATTTTAAATTAAAGGGGCCTTTGAGGAAACATAGATTGATCAGTCAACTAAGACTATGTCAACCCAATAAACTGAAGGTTACCAGTTACGGATTCCAAAATGGTTATTCAGATAGTAGCGTTGAATGCCATATTTGTAATTCAGGCGAACCAGAAGATTTAAATAATTTTTTGTTGCAATGCCCTGTTTACTCCCCGTCCAGAAATAAGTACTTGAGGACGTATATTGGAAATATGTCTGACAATGACCTCATAGTACAACTTTTGTTGCAAATAGAAAATAAAAAGCAATTTGAAAATTTATTTTATTATGTAACAGAGGGTTTAAAGCTAAGAAATTTCTATTTGTCTATTCAAGAATAATTTAAGCACATTACTAAAATAACAATAATTGAATTTGTTAAACTATTTATGATTGATTTATTTGTTTAATATTTATACAGTTACAATTTATTTTGCCTTTTATTATGTATTTGTTTTTGAAGCGTATTTTGTTTAGTACAGTTGTAATAGATTTCTTTGATTTATGTTTAACTGTTTTGTACAACTCAACTCCATTTGTATGGGCTAGCCAGAAAACAAATAAAGAGATTTATTTTATTTTTTTATTTATATTTCTTGCTTTATATCAATTAATAATTCAGCTGTACACTGCGTGAATCTTATGTGTTATTAAAGACATGGAGCTGCGCGAAAAAATGTAAACAATTCATTGTAACAAAATGTTTTTTTTTATGTAAATTGAACTTCTACCAACCTACGATACCAGTCCCATTAAAATTTATATTGCTATATGATGAAGATTAGATGTAAACAATCTTTGAGATACAAAAAAGAACGCCACTTTGCTAAAAAAAAGAGATTTGTTAAAACCGGAAAAAACAAAACAAAAAAAAAAACTCATTTTTTAAAGCGATGTAGCTAGAAATGTTATAATTCAATTTTCAATAGCTTAATGTTGGGTGACACATTTTTATCTCAATACAACAGCGAACAAGCTACAGAACTTTTCTAACAAATCAATTCCTTGAAAAATTATAAAATCATGTATAGCTTTTTAGTTTGTTTTAAAAAGCGTAAATCGGTAAGTTGTGCCCAAGGCCACGGGTTCAAACCTGCAGGCGGCCCTTGGATTTTTTAACGGGAGTAAAAATCCTTAGTTATCTCTGTTCTAATTAAATCTGGATAGGGAAAATTGAGGACTTCCATTGTAACATCGTCCGATTAGCCATAGCAGCACAAAGTGACATTAAATAAATAAACAAACAGCTAAATTGTCAACGTCTACAATTTAATAAATCTTGCGGGTTTTCGCTAACAAAAAAAAAAAAAATTAAATATTTCTTCATAAAATATCGTATATGGGCCATTCTCGACAGAACGTACAACCGCTGTCCAAATGATTTCTCTCGTACTAAAACTGGTTATTTTACAACTTTTTTTTTTGGTAGATATTCTTCGGCTCCATTTTGCGTACATTAACAAGTTCAAATCAATAAATTATTCCTGTATGAAAAAAATTGAATAAATGTCCGAAAATTCATTGACTCACCATGTCCAAATCGGACTTTGCCAACTTCAATGTGGTACCCAGTCAAGGTGCTGTTATATCCGTTTCAAATAAATAAAACAAAAATGCCCAACGGATTTGCGTCATTGACGCACCCCATACGGTTTTTCGCGTCGTGATCTCCGTTCTCGTCATAAAAGGGCGGGAAAAGGCTCGCAGAAACCGTTACACCTTCTGCAAGCCGATCCAGACGTTTGTAACCTCCTTCAGTTTCTTCCACGGTGGCAGAGAGTAAAAACGTACGCTAGTGAGTGAGAGTATTTTTATTTGACGCACCCACTCTACCTCTGATAGTTATTTTTCATTGATTAATTTTCTATTTTTTCGTAATAGGGTTCAGCTTACTGAGTAGATTGAATAAATATCTATTTCGCACCTAGCTCTATTATTAACTGAGATTTTGACAATGAGTAAACTATTAGCATTCCTCGCATTCAGAAACGTCTATCGTTTTTGGATATAAAGTAAAGGACTAGAGTTCTTGTTCGCATTTGAAATGAAATGAAAATAATTTTTATTCTGGGATCAAGTCCCCTTAGAATAATGAACAATTAACAAAAGATATCCTTATGGTCTGGGAACTAAAAAATTATAAATATATATATAAAAGATCAAATATTCATTTGTACTAGAATAGAAATTTTATTTTGTCTTTGGGGCTTCCCCATACAAATAGAGCCTAGCTTGGCTATAAATTACAATATTATGGTTTTAGAACTTTATATACATATCGATTAAAAATAAATAAAAGAATAGTGAAAATTTACTAAAACAATTTGACTTTCAGAAATAAATTACAGATTAAAGAATAAACAGTTACTGGTGCTATAGCAGACACAATAAATAAGCAAAATATCACTTTGAAGATAAAATAAAAATAAACACTGAATAGAAAATGTTCTAGGATAAAGAATTGAGCACTTTTTGAACTCCTATCGTGTAATAGTACACTTTATGTAACTTATCTACACTATCGATACTCAGTATAGCATGGATACTTTGGATGTCGGAAGATTCTAAAATGAAGTTTTGAAGAAATTACCGTCTATTTTTATTGTGTGCCGGGCAGTGAAGGAGAATGTGATGTAGACTGTTGTAGATAAATCGATTGCATAATATACAGCTTTCTTGTGACTTGAACAAAAAAGATGAGTTTTTTCCATAGATTCTAATATGTTCTGGATTTGCAACTCTTAATTGGCTGACACATCTCAATTTCTTTATATGTACTTTAAATGTGAGGTACATTTCAGGGTCAGGAGCATTGTAATTGCATAGTAATCTATATATAGGATAGTTAGTCGAATTTAGGGTCCTTTGTATGTCGGCTGAGAGATAATGGTTATGTGCTTTTTCCAGTATGTCGTCTTTGTATCGAAGAGGTCCGTTTGTATGGTGAACAGAAAGCTCTTCTGCAAAGGGCATTTAGCTCGGTTATTGCTCTAAATTGGGACACCCAATCGAAGTTTATGTCAGGATTATCCTTGTCTAATAATGTCAGTCTATTGAAGCAAAGTTTTGGAAGTCGTTCTTCTGGCATGAACTCGAGCTTGGTCCATAGATTTGTCATCTTTTTTATCACCTTCATGGCTAATGGTTCTTTCCTGTTTCGAGACGGACTATTCATTTGTACTAATATACCTTTATTTTACAATGGAACGGAAGATTAAGATACGAGTAGGCAGTGGAAGAGTTGATATTTTATGAAAGAAAGAGAGGTGGCTTTACAGGCAGAGATAGGTAGCGAATTCCAGAAGGATGAGGAACGAACGAGAAACGATTTATGAAAGGATGCAGATATATGTGATGGGGTATAAATATTGATTGATTGGGTTCTAGTATTTAACGAATGGATATCAGAGCGGAGGGTGTGGATCTCAGTTATGTGGGAAAGGTTTTCTATACTATACCAAGGAAGTATTGTCGTCGTACAGAAGAATGAAGCTATTTTAAGTTGCTATAACAAACAGAAATATGGTCACGTTACGGGCTCCGAAAATAAATCTTAAAAAACAATTCATAAGACGTTTTAATATTTTAATATACAATTGCGCATTATTACGATAAATACAGTTACGATAGACAGAAATATGAATCATAAAAATTAAAGTCTGCTTTGAATTCCACTTGCATAAAAGAAAGAACTATAGAAATATTGCCATTGATGACGAAATTTCAAAATGATACTTGGCAAAGTTGCAAACGCAGATTTGTCACGTTGAAAAATTTCATGTGCTGTGAGGTGTGCTAATATTTATTTTATTTTATTTTGGAAAACCAATAAGAGGATGTGATGATAAAGTAGGCTATTGGATCGAACTGACATAAACGGAAGACAATTAAGTATCCTGGAGATGGCTGGAAGTGGATCGTAAATCAGAAGGGAAGAGGTACGGGTCATAGCGAGTGGCCCTCCTGGAGGAGCTCTGAGTTTGAAAGATAAGGGTCTCTTGAGGCTTCCAGGAGGGCAGTCTTTTACTAGGACCTCCTTCTTAAAGGGCTACTCCCTCCAGCAAAATGAAAGAGAAAAAGTGGCTTAATTATATCTCCAAAATACTCTACTCGTAAAGTTTAAATATTTTATATATTTTATATATATATATATATATATATATATATATATATATAAAACAAATGATACATGGTTTCCCCGAACTCCTTATAAATCACGAGACGAATTTTGATACGGTTTTAACCATCATTTATGACATTCTTTCCTGAAAGCTAATAAGTAAAATACATTCCATTAATTTTTTCTATAGAAGGGAATATTAAATTTTTCAGAATCAAAATTTAAAACTTATTCCTGAAATAAGAGTAGTTATACAGTCGTATAATAAACCGTAGGAAAGCTTTATAAACATATGTTATTTGTAATGTAATGAGCGAGGAGGTTATGGTGATTCAGTGTAGTTGCCGGGAAGTATCGCACAACTTATATTTATAAATTATAATATTTTTAAGATTTGTCCTCGGCACACGAAGAGGTCTCGTGTGACCCATTTTTACGAGTTGAAGTGGCTCCTTCCCTTTATCCGCAGATAATATTTCCTAGGATAATACCTACCTCCCTATATCCACAGTCTTCTGTAATTTAAATCGCCAATCCACTACCACACAAAAAAAAAAAAAAAAAAAAAAAAAAAAAAAAAAAAAAAAAAAAAAAATCGCGCCATTTGACCTTTACATTCCTTCCCATAGAACGAAAACTTTTGATCATTCCTTTCTAGTCCGCTCTACTACTCTCTGGAATTCCCTACATACTCATATCCGCCATGCTTCTTCCTTAACATCATTCGATTCCCACCTGTTCCAGTACCTACTGCTATCCTCTCAACAAGCCTGATATTTAAAATGAAATATCAATTCAAAAAGACAATTTAGTTTTGTTCATATTTTACTTAGTTAATGGGGAGCCCGTGGCTGAGTGGCTAGCGCGCTAAACTCTCATGCTACAGGTTCTGAGTTCGAATCCCAGTCCCGGCGGGGCTTTTCTACAAGGATGTAAAAAAATGGGGATTCACTCACAACCTCTCCCTCGGGTATGTGAGACCCGTCAGCCAAAGGGTGGCCACTCACAAAATTAGTCGTAGGGAGTGATGGCCTTACACCAAAAATTCTATCGTGAAACGTGAGTGTAAACTCGTGAGAGTTTACACCTAGAGACCCAGAGCTTACACGGCCTTTCGCGCCACTGGAAAAAAAAAATGGATCAATTATTATGAATCAGTTTCAATGTTTAGTTTTTGTCAACACATTTATCTATCAGGAATCATTTATTTCACTCTTTTATTTGGGATTACTTGTAGCTGGGTGGTTAGCATAACAGCCTCCTATGCTTTGGCATTTTTACCTTTGGGTCACGGGTTCAAACCCGCAGGTGGTCCTAGGATTTTTTAATAGGAGTAAAAAATCCTTAATCCTTAATCCTGTAGCATCGTCCGATTTGCCATGGTGGCATAAAGTGACGTTAAATAAATAAACAAACAAACTACATATCTTTTACTATTTTCTCGAAAACATCTCAAACGATTTCGATTACACTCGTTAAATCAAGAAATAAAAGAATGGAATTAAATAATAAATTTAGGTTGAACCAATCACGTAAGGCATTTTAATGAGATGTTTACTGCCGTCAGTGTAATTTCACTACCCCGAGGGAATCCGAATGACGACTGATTTAATTGGGTAAAGCTGAACACGGGAGGGAGAACTAGAAGGGTGGAGGGTGGTATGAGCCGGAAATTGGCGGAGAAGAGCGGAAATCAAGGACCGGATTCAATTAGCATACTTCCTTTTTCTTCCGGGGAACTGAGGAGAATCTGAGGGGGTATTTCGGTAAAATCTGAGTAGATCCTCCATTTTGGTTTTTTACTCATAACACGGAGTGCATCAGCAGAAGGTATTCAACGCGATAAGTTGCAATTGCGATAATGTATAATCTATAGAAAATCTTGCACTTAAAAAAAAAAAAAAAAACACTAATAAAAATACATCATCACATTAATTATACATAACGCTTCGAGGTCCTATCGCCTCATCTTCAGAATAACTCATTAAAATGAAAGGTACTATTTTGTCTATACTATACTATACTATTTTGTCCAATATTGTGAGTAATTTTATAATAATATCTCTAATGTAAATCCTAATTTAAAATATCCATGTACCTACTGTATGAGTATTCATTGTTAAATGTATTCTTTTCTATATCTCTAACAATAACATAATTTATTAATTATTGTATAATAGTATTAATGCTTTGCTTTTTTGTTTTTCTATTGTTAAGGCATGATTATGAGAACAATAAATTCTCGAAACGTCGCATAGATAAAATTGTTTATTCATTGACTGACTTGAGAACAACAATATTATATAAAATAAATATAATGTCTTATTACTAATTGTAATTTTCGTAATTATGAACTTCTGATCCCAAAGCGATAAATTCTAAATTGGTCAAACTGTCTTTCTTTGAACAAAATAACACAACATTCATTTCGAAGTCAAGCAGGGGGTAACTTGCATGTTATATTATGCTATTTTTACTTTCACTTACCTATATATGAAATATATAGTAAGGAAAAGTATTGCGATCGTGAAAATTTTGGAATTCTAGTTTTCAACGGAAATACATGTTTTAGGGTCCCCTAAGTGCAAATAACCAAGTCCCGAAAAAAGGTCTGCATGTGTGTGTGTGATAACTCCCGGGCGGCAATGGTAAGTCCTATGAAACTGAAATTTCATATTTAAGACAAATATACGCCCGAGACGTTACAAAACCTTTTTCATCAAAATGAGCTGACCAGAAGAGCCACTTTATACCATGCAATTTGCACCTTTTTTCGATTTTCTCAAAAACGGTTCCGACGATTTTGATTAAACTCGCTATATCGATGTAAAATTTAATGGGCTTTAATATCACTTAGGTTTCATTCGGATAAAAATGGTCTGATAGGGCTTAAATGCCGATATTTTAAATTTTCTTCCTCTAAAGTACCTTTAATTTTATTGATTCTATAAGAATAACTTTTAATTTTATTTAACTTTTAAAAAATATTTTTGTTTTTGAAATTTTTTGTTTTTTAACTTAAGAACAGTAATATACATGTATAATATACCGTTGGAAAGCTAAAGACTTTAGAAAAAATATTATCTCATTCACAAACTTTTAAAAGTTAATAGAGAGTGATGAAAAGCCGATAAAACTAACTGATTACTTTAGATAATAATATAATGGATTTAATAAAACACATGTTTCTATAGAAATTCCATTTAATTAAGGGTTTAACTCATTTTTACCTCTTTCTGTATTTGAAAATTATTTAATCGATTCTAAAAACACATCATGGTAGCTTAACTACACAAACGAGTTTTATCAAATATCAAATTTTGAAATCTTAAATTATTTAACTATATACGAACTATTTATTTTATATAAAAAGTTAAATAATACTGACTTTATTTCATCCGGAAGGCAACAAAGCTTTACCATTATACCCTGTAAAACTTTATTTAAACCTGCTTCCACTAGCTTTGGAATTTTAAACTAACACATCCCATTGAGAGTGAAGAAGGCCCGGTTATTTATTTATCAGTTGAAGGGAGTTAAAAACTAAATTGCTAACCCCTAGGGACGGGGCAATATTAAACGAGACAACTTTAGCGAGCCAAGTTGAAATTCACGTCGAGTGAAGAGACCCAGTCTTTGCAGCATCCAATTTAGTTCGTCAGCCCTCCTAAAATGTAACCCCCTACCCTCCAGCATACCAAGCCAATTCTATCATCTATATTCGAGTATCTCTTATGTATTTAGACGGTAAAGAATATCTTTAAACGCTAACTAAAATAATTTTAAAAAAATCTGGTGCGGACAACACACGAATTTCACTTACCTCCATTTTAAAAATCTATGAAAGAATTTTCAAATACAGTTAGAGATAAAAACACTTGAAACTATTAAATAATTAATTAAATTGAATTTATATAGAAACATGTGTTTTATTAAAAAATCTATTATATTATTACCTAAAATAATCAGTTAGTTTTATCTTCTTTTCATCACTCTCTATTAACTTTTAAAAGCTTGAGTATAAGATAATATTTTTTCTAAAATCTTGAGCTTTCCAACGGTATATCAGACATGTATATTACTGCTCTTATGTTCAAAAACTTGCATTAAAAAAATATTTTTTTCTGTTTTCTCCTTTAGTTGGGTATCGAGTTTATTCAATTTATATATTTACCTGTTTTTCATCAGCGTTAACAAGATAATTTAGTTATTATTATTGAATCTACAAAATTAAAGGTACTTTAGGGGAAGAAAATTTAAAATATCGGCATTTAAGCCCTGTCAGACCATTTTTATCTAAATAAAGCCTACATGATATTAAAGCCCATTAAATTTTACATCGATATAGCGAGTTTAATCAAAATCGTCGGAACCGTTTTTGAGAAAATCGAAAAAAGGCACAAAGTGCATGGTATAAAGTGGCTCTTCTGGTTTGTTCATTTTGATGAAAAAGGTTTTGTAACGTCTCGAGCGTATATTTGTGTTAAATATGAAATTTCAGTTTCATAGGACTTACCGTTTCCGCCCGGGAGTTACCACACACACACACACACACACACCTTTTTGCGGGACTTGGTTATTTGGACTCAGGGGATCCTAAAATGTGCATTTCCGTTGAAAACTGGAACTCGAAAATTTTCACGATCGCAATACTTTCACTTACTATATATAGTAAGTGAAAGTAATAATGAACCTCCTAAAAAGTTACAACTACAAAATAAACTATACTGCTAATATATTTGGTATATAAACAAATAATAAAAATGAGACTGAAGACCAGAGAAGAACAGAGCAGAGGAAGGATAACTGAGGCCAAAGGGAATTGGCCCTATCGCCTTACTGTATGGGAGGGGCGAAACCAAAATAAGCTAATAAAATATATAAAAGGAAATATTAGAGAGGGGGGTAAAAGAGCCCGACCTCGTTTGTATTCCGGCGAGAAGAATTCAATTTTGGTGAGGGGGGGAGGGAAAAGAAGCAGTAGACAAACAACCCCCTCCAATAAATATTTGTGAGGCATTAAGAGCAATAAAAGTGATTTACATGGAGCGCTTGATATAATCTCATCGGCGGCTCCTAACTTAGCAAATCGTCCTTCTTGATAAAATAAATAATCCTTCAATATCTATTAGCAACCCACTTACCTAGCATGGAGCCTTTGTCTTGGGGTTTTGTCATCCCATATTACAGATATATGTTCAGTCCAATCATGACTGTGTCTACTGGTATTAAAATTATATGATAACCTTTATTGATTTTATCCAAAGTAGCCTTTCAATAGTATTGGGTTGTTTCACATGAAATGTTCGTTTTTATAGTTTCTGAAATACATAAAGGATTTTGCAGGTCTCTGTTGTTTTCTTCCGAATGTTTACATATTTAAAGTAAACAGTTACTAATCCTCTACCTTTGTATTATAAACATTAGCTTCCCAATCAATTACCCACTTTTTAGTATACCTCCAAATATGAACATGGAAACACGCGATTTTCGAGTAATATTTTTGTACGAGTTTAAACTCAGCTGCTGAGGCCGCTAGAAATATTTGCAAGGCGTTTGGGGAAGGGAGTGTTAATGAACGGACCATTCGCCGTTGGTTTGCTAAGTTTTCAGCTGGGGATACCGACTTGGAAAACTTGCCACAAGGAAGACCTCCGTTCGTAATAGACAACTAAATGGAAGCGCATCTACCGTTTCCAGACATTTAAAGTGTATTGGGAAAGTAAAAAAGCTCGATACATGGGTACCTCATGATCTCACTGAGCGGCAGGAAGACCCCATGTTTCAAAACATACCGTGCAAAAATTGAAAGAACTGGGCTACGAAGTTCTTCCGCACCCACCATATTCTCCCGACTTTTCTCAAAAGATTACCACCTGTTCAGGAATTTAGACAACTTCGTCAAAGGAAAACTTTTTGAAAATGATGATCAAGTGAAAAGTGAGTTTTCAGATTTTGTTTCACTTCAAAGCTCAGAGTTTTTCAGTTCGGGAATAAAAAAATTGGTATCACTTTGGGAAAAATGTGTAGAAAAAGAAGGTAAATACTTCGAATAAAATTATCTTGTTTTCATATTGTATTTTTAATAAAAATCCTTTGCCTTGAAAACGGACATTTCATGTGACAAAACCCAATATTTTATTCAAATTGATGAGAAATTGAATAAAGTAATCTACGATTTACTAAATTTTGTTTTTTCAAGATTAGTTTTACGGTTGAACTGAGCTGTACCTCGCGGCTTTGCACGCGACTATTTAATTTTTTTTTTTTAATTGCTGCGAATTAAGAAATAACTGTGTTAGGTGAGGTTATACAATATAAATATACCTGAGATACCAGTGAGTCAAACATTTAAAAGTATGTCTATGTATGATGAATAAATGATTATTTTTGATTGTCAGATATTAATTTAATTCAGTTTAATCTACAATAACATACCAGTAATAAGTAGCCCATACCCGTGATTATCTAATATCGACATTTTTGCTTTAAAATATAAATAAATAAATAAACTTTATTCACATATTTACATTTTGAAAAAAATGTTGACAATGATTTTGGATGAGTCATCCTTACAATCAGAAAATATATATATATTTTTTTTGTGATTATAGTACTTTAGCCTAAATGGCAAACATATGGTGAAATAAAATTGAGGTTATATTTGTAGGAAAAATTATACAAAAAACCTACGCATAAAATAATTGAGAATACATAAAATATTTGAAAATGCTTAAAACAATTGAAAATACATGAAATAATTGAAAATACAAAAATTAATAGAAAATACATACATATATTTGATATTATTAAATTAAGAAATTTATAACATAAGAAAGTAAGTTATTTAGTAATTTAATAATACATGTTTTGTTCTCTTACGTATTTAGAGGGTAAATAATATCTTTAAACGCTAACTAAAATAATTTTAAAAAAATTTGGTGCGGGCAACACACGACTATCACATACCTCCATTTTAAAAATCAATGAAAGAATTTTCAAATACAGTTAGAGATAAAAATATTTAAAACAATTAAAGAATTAATTAAATTTAATTTATATTTCTATTTATATCTAAAATAATCAGTTAGTTTTATGTTCATTTCATCACTCTCTATTAACTTTTAAAAGCTTGAGTATAAGATAATATTTTTTCTGAAATCTTTAGCTTTCCAACGGTATATCATTACTGTTCTTATGTTCAAAAACAAAAAAAATCATTAAAAAAATATTTTTTCTGTTTTCTCCTTTAGTTGGGTATCGAATTGATTCAATTTATATATTTACCTGTTTTTCATCAGTGGTAAAAAGATAATATAGTTATTTTTATAGAATCAACAAAATTTAACGTACTTTAGAGAAAGAAAATTTAAAATATCGGCATTTAAGCCCTGTCAGACCATTTTAATCAGAATGAAACCTACATTATATGAAAGCCCACTAAATGTTACATCGATATTTTCACTATCCCAATACTCTTTCTTACTGTGTGGGACTAAGTATTGGGTTGATGCAAAATTAATGCAGGTTTTTAGTAGGTATTGTAAATACGCCATATCTTTACTTTAACCATATATATTTAATCAAAATAATTTCCATCTGAATCAATGCACTTTTGCCAACGTTCAACAAGCTTTCTTATTCCACCAGAAAAAAAATCCGAATCTCTGGACTCAATGAAATCACGAAAAGAATTTTCAATGTCGTCCTGGTTTTGAAAATTTTTCTCCCTCAAAAAGTTGTCCAGATGCCTGAAAAAGTGGAAGTCTGTAGGAGAGAGGTCAGGTGAATAAGGCGGATGTTGGAGAACTTCGTAGCCCAACTCGTGCAGTCGTCGAAGCGTTGGTTGTGCAACGTGTGGTCTGGCGTTATCGTGGAGCAGGATCGGCCTCTTCCGATTCATCAATGCTGGGCAAAGACGTTGCAATTTTTGAGTTCCGAGTTCCGCCGCCATTTCTCGTGTGGTTTTGGTTGGGTCTTCTTCCACTTTTGACCTCAGCTGGTCGTTGTCCAGAGGAAGATGACGGCCCCGACCTTCCTTGTCTTCGAGGTCGAAATCTCCTCTGCGAAACTTCTGGAACCAACGCTGCACCGTGCACTTATTAATAGCCCCCTGACCCCACACTTCATTAATATTACGAGCCGTTTGCGCAGCGCTGCGCCCTAATTTAAATTCGTAAAAATAAATTTGACGAAAATCGCACTTTGACATTTTCGATTCAAGACCTTTGAACACACTGAACAAAACGATTTTACTAAACAAATTCATGGTGAAAGAGAGGGTATTAGATAAGGTTTGTTTTGGTATAATAATGATCAATGTTAGGATTAGCTTTGTTTACACAATTGGAATTAAGATATTGCAATAGAGGAAACCTGCATTAATTTTGCATCAACCCAATAGTAAAATCGAACTTACAAATGAATATATTCAATATATTACACTTAGATATTACTATATATTTTTTTTAATTTATATTTTTCATTTCACTCTCTTTTCATCAATTAAAATAATTGTAAATAATTTTTGTAATCATTCATATTATTAGTTTTTTATGTGTTTTTTGGCCAGTTGTAATCATTATTTTCTTTGTACATGTGTATTATTCTCAAGGGACTTAGTCCCAGAATAAAGTTTTTTTCATTCATTCATTCATTCATTCATAGCATACTATTTAGAAATTCAACATTAATTAAATGAGATAATAAACAATAACTAGGGTTAGATACGAGCGGTGATAGGCTGGAAAGATAGAGAGATGATAAAAGAGACGGGGAGTACAAAGAGATACAGACTACTAAAGAAGGAGGCTATTTGTCCAGTTATAGGGCAATCTATCCGAGTTAGAGAGGCTCCCTTATTACCCTTTGTGAAGGGCCCTCTGTCCTTAATCACTCTCCTCGGACACTCCCGCTAATATTAATCTACCATCTCACACCTTCTCGAGGGCGCTTAGTCATTTACTTCCACAGCCGAATAATAAACAAGAAATCTTTATAGGGGGCACCGATGTAAACAATAAATTGTGTAAGGGCAGGAATGGAAACAATTTTTAAATTATCGCTGTCTATCTCATGCATGCATATCTAATCATAAAAAAATCTGGTGCACTATCAAATGTATACTAGAATGAATTAGTCCGGGTGCCATAGTATAGTGCCATATATAGTTTTTGAAATACATAAAGGATTTTGCAGGTCTCTGTTGTTTTCTTCCGAATGTTTACATATACTACTAATCCTCTACCTTTGTATTATAAACATTAGCTTCCCAATAAATTACCCACTTTTTAGCATACCTCCAAATATGAACATGGAAACACGCGATTTTCGAGTAATATTTTTGCACGAGTTAAAACTCGGCCATTCAGCAGCTGAGGCCGCTAGAAATATTTGCAAGGCGTTTGGGGAAGGTAGTGTTAATGAACGGACCATTCGCCGTTGGTTTGCTAAGTTTTCAGCTGGGGATACCGACATGGAAAAATTGCCCCGAGGAAGACCTCCGTCCGTAATAGACAACGATGTCCTCAAACATACAATAGAAGGAAACCCCTACCAAACAGTTAAAGGACTCTCAGCACAACTAAATGCAAGTGCATCTACCGTTTCCAGACATTTAAAGTGTATTGGGAAAGTAAAAAGAGCGGCAGCAAGACTCCATGTTTCAAAACATACCGTGCAAAAATTGAAAGAACTGGGCTACGAAGTTCTTCCGCTCCCACCATATTCTCCCGACTTGTCTCCAACAGATTACTACCTGTTTAGGAATTTAGACAACTTCGTCAAAGGAAAACTTTTTGAAAATGATGATCAAGTGAAAAGTGCGTTTTCAGATTTTGTGCCCTTTGCTCCTAAGGAAGAACTATTTCCAAGCAAGCGGTTGTAAAGATTTGATCACGAAAACGCTCTTCTGAAAAGTTTTTACGCTTTAATTAAAACCACAGGGTCGACCAAGGGCTACGACGGAACGAATTTTATATACAACGACGGGACTCGTACCCGTACATAAATAAATAAATTCTTTATTATTCTGGGACAAGTCCCTTTGGAATAACATGTACATAACATGTAAATTGGACCTTAGAGTCTTAGAGAAATTAATTATTTATAAACAATTTGACTAAAACTAACAGAAAACAGACATACGCAAATATGTTGAAAATAGAATAAAATGGAGTCAATTACAATTTTGTTCTGACTGGATGGTCATGAGATGAATGAATAAGCGGGATTTGAATGCAGGAAGAGAGTTGGAGTGACGGATAGAAAGAGGAATAGAATTCCATAGGATTAAGGATCGGATAAGGAACGATCTGTCAAATTGTGCAGATTGGTGGGCCGTTGTGTATAAACTGAAGGCCTAGAGCGTGTACAGCGGGAATGGACAGAGGATTTGAATTGTAAAAGGTTGAAAATGTGTGATGGACGGCGGGATGGAATAACTTGGTATAGGAATGATGCAAGGAAATACTTTCGACGATTGGAAGTATAAAGCCACTTCAACTCGCTATAACATTCGGAGACGGAGGTGTACCTCGGGACCCCGAAGATAAATCGAATAAAGCAATTAATTAGGCGTTTTATTTTTACTTCGAGATCTCCAGAAACACAACCGTATACGGTACAGCAGTAGTCGAAGTGGGAATATTAGAGAGGTAACGAGGAGCTTCCGGGTTTCGTACGGGAATAGGTGACGAAGGGAATTCAGTCGCTTTAAGGTGTAAAAGGTGCGGCGGGAAATTTCGGAAATATGGTTCTTGAAAGAGAGGGTTTGATCAAAGGTTACTCCCAGATTCCTGACAGTCGGATAAAATATAAGAGATACAAAGGGATGTAGAAGCACAGTGCCTTATTTACAGAGTAACTAAGGTTTACAGTATACGATTATGTGCTACTGAACACATTACTGAGGGTATGTAGCGTGTTATCTACCTTTCATTCTTTCATTGGCGCGACAGGCCATGTAGGCCCTTGGCCGCGCTGTATAATCTGCTGGTAGAATACACGATGCGTTACTCGATGAATTTTTTTAGAGTAGGGTCACAACTCCCAACGCCTATTTTTGTAAGTGGTCACCAGATGGCTGACGGGTCTCACATACCCGGGGAAGAGCCTGTGAGTAAATTTATTTTTTTATTATTCATATAACGTCACTTTATGCTACTATGGCAAATCGGACGATGCTAGAGTGGGAGTCCTAAATTTTGCCTATCCAGGTTTTATTAAGATAGGAATCTTTAACGAGTACCTGACATCGCACAGGGTCGGGACCACCTTTAGAAGTCTCCTCCGAAGGACGACATAACTAAGGATTTTTTACTCCCATAAAAAAATCCTAGGACCACCTGCGGGTTTGAACCGTATCCTGGTTACAATAAATGTCAATTGTTAAGAATCCTTTCAACGAGAATGGCGACTTTAACTTAGAATGAAAAAAACAAAAAAAACAATTAAAACAGTCCTTAAAATATGAAAATCGAGCATATCCTTTGATATAGTAAATTAGTCCTTTTCGGGCGTAACCCTCCTCACCCACCCTAATATAGACAGATTTAAGTTATTTCGGACCGCTTCTTGCATCGGGAAGAGAGTTTCTATATTAAAAATTGTCCTTTTTAGTATGGTAATCCTAGTTACCATTGATTTATTTCGATTCGTATCCTTTTAAAAGAAGAATCGAGTCAAAAATGGAGGTTCTCTTCCATTTTGAACCGTATCCTGGTTACAATAAATGTCAATTGTTAAGAATCCTTTCAACGAGAATGGCGACTTTAACTTAGAATGAAAAAAACAAAAAAAACAATTAAAACAGTCCTTAAAATATGAAAATCGAGCATATCCTTTGATATAGTAAATTAGTCCTTTTCGGGCGTAACCCTCCTCACCCACCCTAATATAGACAGATTTAAGTTATTTCGGACCGCTTCTTGCATCGGGAAGAGAGTTTCTATATTAAAAATTGTCCTTTTTAGTATGGTAATCCTAGTTACCATTGATTTATTTCGATTCGTATCCTTTTAAAAGAAGAATCGAGTCAAAAATGGAGGTTCTCTTCCATTTTGAACCGTATCCTGGTTACAATAAATGTCAATTGTTAAGAATCCTTTCAACGAGAATGGCGACTTTAACTTAGAATGAAAAAAACAAAAAAAACAATTAAAACAGTCCTTAAAATATGAAAATCGAGCATATCCTTTGATATAGTAAATTAGTCCTTTTCGGGCGTAACCCTCCTCACCCACCCTAATATAGACAGATTTAAGTTATTTCGGACCGCTTCTTGCATCGGGAAGAGAGTTTCTATATTAAAAATTGTCCTTTTTAGTATGGTAATCCTAGTTACCATTGATTTATTTCGATTCGTATCCTTTTAAAAGAAGAATCGAGTCAAAAATGGAGGTTCTCTTCCATTTTGAACCGTATCCTGGTTACAATAAATGTCAATTGTTAAGAATCCTTTCAACGAGAATGGCGACTTTAACTTAGAATGAAAAAAACAAAAAAAACAATTAAAACAGTCCTTAAAATATGAAAATCGAGCATATCCTTTGATATAGTAAATTAGTCCTTTTCGGGCGTAACCCTCCTCACCCACCCTAATATAGACAGATTTAAGTTATTTCGGACCGCTTCTTGCATCGGGAAGAGAGTTTCTATATTAAAAAGTGTCCTTTTTAGTATGGTAATCCTAGTTACCATTGATTTATTTCGATTCGTATCCTTTTAAAAGAAGAATCGAGTCAAAAATGGAGGTTCTCTTCCATTTTTTAACAGTCCTTAAAATATGAAAATCGGGCATATCCTTTGATATAGTAAATTAGTCCTTTTCGGGCGTAGGAGGCTGTTATGCTAGCCGCCCAGCTACATGTGATCCCTCATAACTTTAATTTAGTGCTTGAAAAAGTGTCTCGTGGACTGAGATTCGAACTCACAACGTTTCGCGTGGGAGATTAGTGCGCCAGCCACTCAGCCACGGAGCCCCTGTGTTATCACCTTTCAATATGATGACAACTGAAATGGAAAATGATAATCGACAGAGTACGATTTTTCCGCTTCATCATACTTATTTTAATTTTCAATAAATATTTCTGGGAAAGGGAGAGTTTATTCCCGATTCCCTGTCAGAATTAAAGAAAATATCTGCTTGGAGAGGGAAAGGAATGAAAAGTTTATTTATCTTATAGAGGGCAGAGGGAGGAAATATATTTATCGGGGACATTATTCACTCCGGAGGGGGTACTTTCCGGGAGGAGTCAAATTGAATTTAGGAAATTAAACGAGGCTCACGTTTGCTAGGGCATTGTCTCTACTAATGCCACTCGTAAACCAGCCCCTGTCCCCGCGCTGCCCTAGTTTTTTAGCCACCGTCCTTTCACCCCCGCCCTTCCCACGACCGATAATAATTTACATACGACTCATTCCGAATAAAAACTTGCCATCGATACCCGACCGATTGGGCATACCCTCGCAGCAGCCGGTCCCTTCGCCCTCGACTACATATCTGGAATAATTTCCCCATTGTATTCTTGAGCTTATTCAAGCTAGCTTACTTTCAATATAGATAGCCTTTTGAAAGATCAACATGCAACTTAAAAAAAAAAAAATCTGGTGAGGGCAACACACCTTCGTTTTTAGAATCGATGAAAGAATTTTCAAATACAGTAAGAGGTAAAAATGAGTGAAACCTTTAAAGAATTAGTTAAATGGAATTTATATAGAAACAAGTGTTTTATTAAAAAATCTATTATATTATTATAAATTTTAATAATAAATCGGCTTTTCATCACTCTCTATTAGCTACGAGATGGTATTTTTCTAAAATCGTTAGCTTTCCAACGGTATATTATACATGAATATTACTGTTCACAAGTTAAAAAACAAAAAATTGCATAACACAATTTATTTTCAGTTTTTTCCTTTAGTTGGGTATCGAATTCGTTTAATTTATTATGAACGCTGAACATTGGACGAGTCTGTGTAGGCAGACTTTGGTGGTATCGGCATCGAAACTTCGGGTTCGGTAAGCCTATTATTATTATAATGATGGAGTTTTGTTGACCGTTGAGAAATTAGATGAGGAAGATGGTTGGGTCTGCGGTCATAAATTAAAAAAAACACATTTAAAATAAGTGTTATTTTAATTATGTGCCGACGTTTCGGCCTACAATGTGGGCCTTCATCAGGGCTAAAAGAAACAAGATAACAACCAATGTAATTATAGACATAATAATGCGTTAGGTATATAATAATAAGATGACAGTAATAAATTATAGGAACATAAATAATATTAAATGTAAAATGATAATAAGATGACAATTATAAAGTATGGAAATAAGGTGACAGTTATAAAGTATGGAAATAAACAAAATTAAGATGATAGTTATACTTCCATACTTTATAACTATCATCTTAATTTTGTTTATTTCCATACTTTAATTGTCATCTTATTATCATTTTACACTTAATATTATTTATGTTCCTATAATTTATTACTGTCATATTATTATTATATACCTAACGCATTATTAAGTCTATAATTACATTGGTTGTTATCTTGTTTCTTTTAGCCCTGATGAAGGCCCACATTGTAGGCCGAAACGTCGGCACATAATTAAAATAACAATTATTTTAAATGTGTGTTTTTAATTTATGACCGCACCCCCAACCATCTTCCTCATATTATTATTATAATAGTCTAGTGTTTTGAGTAATGGAATCCACTTGCTATGTAATAACAATAAAATTAATAATAATTACACATGAAAGGATGAATCCGTTGGTATATAATTATATGAGGCAAATGAGACTAAACTAACCCGGAGCAATGAGGAGGGAGATTGGTTCCTGATTGAGGAAGTGCTCCCAGGCGGGCCCTCGGTGACCAACTCCAGTAGTAACAGTTCTCCAACTTATCCAGCACCGTCCTAGGCTTACTGGAGTCTGAGATAGAGATCAATTTAATACCAAATTCATCAACTAATTGAGGCTTTTATCCTGTATCAATCACCTAGAGAGTATCTACTAGCAACAGTATAAAAACACAATATTTTTGGAGTTGAATAATTGCCTTTATATGTAACGATATAGTACATATGGAGTACTATAAAAATAGTTATTACAATTCTGGAAAGGGATCCTATCGTTTAGGGGTTGTAATCGTGCGAATGAAAAATTCACGCTTTGCTACATTTATTAAATGTTGGGGCTTTATTGACAAGCTCTGTGTCAAAAAAGATGTTACTCGAATTGAAAAATTTAAGTTATTTTCGTATATAATATTTGTCACTAGGAACTACTGCTAAGGAGCAATACTGTTTTAAATGACAAAAATCGTTTCATCTACATTCTTTTAGTTACCGGTTTAAAAATTTAGTAGACGGTTTAAAAATTGCGATCGAGAAAATTTTCGAATTCCAGTTTTCAACGGAAATACACGTTATAGGGTCCCCTGAGTCCAAATAACCAAGTTCCGCAAAAAGGGTGTGTGTGTGTGGTAACTCCCGGGCGGAAACAGTAAGCCCTGTGAACCTGAAATTTCATATTTAAGACAAATATACGCCCGAGACGTTACAAAACCTTTTTCATCAAAATGAACTTAGCAGAAGAGGCACTTTATACCATGCATATTGCACCTTTTTATGATTTTCTCAAAAACGGTTCCGACGATTTTCTTTAAACTCGCTATATCGGTATAAAATTTAATGGGCTTTAATATCATTAAGATTTTATTTGGATTAAAATGGTCAGACAGGGCTTAAATGGCGATATTTTAAATTTTCTTTCTAAGTAATTCTGTTGATTCTATAAAAATAACTATATTATCTTGTTACCACTGATGAAAAACAGGTAAAAATATAAAATGAATGAATTCGATACCCAATTAAAGGAGAAATAGAAAACATATATTTTCATAATGCAATTTTTTGTTTTAGAACATAAGAGCAGTAATATACATGTATGATATACCGTTGGGAAGCTAAAGATTTTAGAAAAATATTATCTTATACTCAAGCTTTTAAAAGTTAATACAGAGTGATAAAAAAAAGATAAAACTGACTGATTTTTTTAAATAATAATATAATAGATTTTTTATTAAAACACATATTTCTATATAAATTCAATTTAATTAATTCTTTAATAGTTTCACGTATTTTTATCTCTAACTGTATTTGAAAATTCTTTCATTGATTTTAAAAATGGAGGTAAGTGAAACTCGTGTGTTGCCCGCACCAGATTTTTTAACTTTCCTATACTTTAAACATTTAACTAATATACCTTTTTTGTTGAAATATTTTATTATCATATGGGAATATTTCACTAAGAAGGGTTTGTATCTCAGTCATATCAGCTCAATATTTTAAGCAAAGGACAGTTAAACAAGGGCTTAAACGTCACGTAGTTTTTAATCTGATTAAAATGGTCTGACAAGGCTTGAATGCCGATATTTTAAATTTTCTTTCTCTAAAGTACCTCTCATTTTTTCGATTCTATAAAAATAACTATATTATATTTTTACTACTGATAAAAAACTGGTAAATATATAAATTGAATGAATTCGATACCCAACTAAAGGAGAAAACAGAAAAAACATTTTTTTAATGCAATTTTTCGTTTTTTTAAGAACATTAATATACATGTATGATACACCGTTGGAAAGCTAAAGATTTTAGAAAAAATATTATCTCATACACAAGCTTTTAAAAGTTAATAGGGAGTGATATAAAGCCGATAAAACTAACTGATTGTTTTAGATAATAATATAATAGATTTTTTAATAAAACACATGTTTCTATAGATATTTAATTTAATTAATTCTTTAATAGTTTCAAGTATTTTTATCTCTAACTGTATTTGAAAATTCTTTCACTAATTTTAAAAATGGAGGTAAGTGAAAGTCGTGTGTTTTCCGCACCAGATTTTTTTTAAGAGTATTCACTCGTACATCTCTTATAAATAAACTGTTTTATGACGATATCTACAATTCAAAGGAGGGTCCCAGTGCACTTCTGTACAGTTTTGAAATAAGAAGAAGCATTCACATTATTTGTTTAAATTCGAATGTTATTTTTTTTCAATCTAGCAATATGTTTCGGTAAATTACAGGTTAAATGAGAAATAGAATATACGTAGTTCTCAGGTAATCGATGACATCGTAAGATCTGTAAAGCTTTTACAATTAAACTGTTGATTTATATAAACTATAAAGCCTTCTTGTTGAGCAATGTTACAATCAGTGTTAAAATAAGCTGAAATTCTTAAAAAGGAGAACGATCCACTCACGCAGAGAACATTTAATTATATTCCTACCCCCAAAGCTTATTTTCATTTAATACAACCCCCTTTCCCAAGACAATGATATCGAGACTTGAATTATTCGAGGAATGTAAGCTATGGAAGAGCTATGAAGAACTTGACAAAGGGACATAAAACAAAACGCCGAGGAGTATCTACTGCCAGGGTAGTTATTGTTATACCCTCCCTTTTAATCACCCCCTCCCCCCATCGCTCGGGTCCTTTAATGATGTAATATCCCACAGTTGAGGGAACAAAAAAGGGCTTCCAACTCGGCATTTACCATTCAAGGCGTCTCTTATCTCTTCGAGAAATTAATTTTACATCTCATGAAAACGTCCCTTTGATCTCTAAAAGCCTTTTCAGTTATATCTCAAACTATTTTATAGTTAACCCTTATAATTTAGTGTTCACAAATATATAAATCTCGGACTTAAGGTTGCTAATTTATAGAATACAATTATTTATTTATTTAATTTATTTAATGGCATTACAACCCTATGTGGCTCTATCTAATGCAGTTGCCCTCCAGTCACGGACGTTCAAGATATTCCTCGCATCTTGAGCCACAGCATCCGCCCATCGCAGTCTAGGTCGTCCTCTGCTACGGTCCAACTTTCCCTCGAGCAATCTCTTAACAGGATCATTGCCACACATTCTCGCCACATGCCCGGCCCATCTGAGTCTGTTTATCTTCATCCAGGAAACTATATCAGGCTCCCCAAACATTTCGTACACTTCTTTGTTAGTACCTCTTCTCCATTGGCCGTTCACATAAATTCCTCTGAAAATCCTCCGTAATAGCATTTTTCAAAGACTGCTATGTCTTTTTCTTTGGTCTTTGATACGGTCCATGTTTCGGAGGCATACGTCAATACTGGCCTAGTGAGGGTCTTATATAGCATTATTTTAGTTTGTCTAGATAAAAATGAGCTCCCCAGATGTCTCCGCAACCCAAAATAGCATCTATTGGCATTGAATATTCTCTTCTTTATTTCGAGGGACAAGTATACAACAAGTAAATGGGCTAATTTACACTTATGGGCGTGATAATGTCTTGTGAAGAAACTACCCAGTGGTAGCACTTCAATGTCAATTTAATTAAAGTAGATCTCGAGGCCATCGTCTTTTCAATCGCCTCGAAGGGTTTTCTGGAATAGATGGGAATGATAAGTTGCGTACAAGAGGATTCGTGTGGGTTGGGAGTTTGGAATGAAAAGAGGCATATCTGCTTCGGGCTAGTATTGCGACAAATGGGATATTTAGGTCATTATGGATGATTTTACTCGTAACGGAATAAGGAGCATTTAGGATTTTGCAAAGGATTTTGAATTGTAAGGATTGAATGCGAGAGGAATTAGAGCCCCAAAGCTCGATTCCAAAGGTCCAGATGGGTCTGATGATGGTAACATAAATGAGCTTTTTGTAATAAATTGGAAGTTTTGAACGTTTGTCGAGTAAGTGTTGTAGTAATCGGTATCTACGGGCAGTTTCTTGTCGTTTAAGTCGCGTATGGGGATTCCATGTAAGACGTTTGTCAAGATGGAGTCCTAGGTAACGAATTTGTTCAACAGGCATGAGTGGGGTATTATTAAAGGATACAGTGGGGCAGGAAGTCATCGGTTTACTATTTATTTTGAAATATCAGCATTGTCGAGCTATTGTTTGGAAAGACAGAAGGTATTAGAACAGAAGGAACTTAAATGATGACTTAGAAAAAGCGTGGCGGATATGAGCAGGTAGAGAATTCTAGATGGTATTAGTGAGAAGAAAACAGGAATGATCAGAAGTTTTAGTTGCATGCGTAGGAATAGCGTGATCTTGTTTCAAGGGAGAAGACTTTGGGAGGGTGCTCAGAGTTTATGGTTTGCTAAAGGTATCATCCAAGAAAATATTGTAAGCAGCCAACTTGTAAAATTGATTAAATTTCAATAAGTTATACCCCTAATTCTATCTATTTTTAAAAAATTGACATTTAAAAACTTGACAATACAACAATGCATAAGTATTCTTTTTCCTGTTCCCGGATCTGAACCCCATTGAGGCTAATCCAACCTTATGTAGGAACAAGAAAAAAAAAAAAAAACTTGCACCACTTCAACCCATAAAGGGTCTTTTGCTCAGTACATATAGAGATTCGTTCTGTTTCAGAGCCAACGGCCGTGCAATGAGGTAATTCCTCATTGCCCCAGGAGGGTCTCCATACCCCAGGATCCCTCCGGTTGAAATAACAGAATAAATAATAATCCGTCATAACTATGATTCGATCCCAGGACCCGGAGCACAGTAGACTAGCGCTCTATCCACTAGAACACGCCGCTCCCCAATGTAGGAACAAGAAGGAGAAAGAAGGAATGGATCATAATTATGTAAAATGGTATTATTAATACAATTAAATTTATATAAAAGACCACAACAACACTCATGAGCGAATATACCGGTAGATGGCTGAGCAGAAGCTGAATAAGTGACCTGCTCGACGCCAGGAGTAGCAAATAATGCCTATTTTGCTGTCCTTTATTTTATTCAACTAATTCATCGATTTTCAAAAGAAAATGAAATGAAATGAAAAAAAAAAAATTCTGGGATCAAGTCCCATTAGAATAAAGACAATGTATTTTCTTTTATTTATTAATTGGTAGGTCATACATTACATTTTCTACAAGCTCAATATAGTATCTTGGATGCAGAATCCAAGGCTCAATAAATAGGACAATACATATTATCTTGCTTAGCGATATCCTATAACAGGGATAACAACTGCGTCACTATACTGATACATATACACACCCACAACACACGACTAGTTCATAATAAATATGTTTCACTAATTCATGTCCTAGCCTGTAGTCCACGAATCATCCCAAACCAACAACTGTAATTGAGGTGGGAGCCCCTGAGAACCCTAATGGTTATGGAGTTCAAGACCCTCAAGGGTACACCAAGCAGCGAATATCCTCGGAGGAACGCCTGCACCAAACGCCTCTCCAAGTTATGGTGATAGGAAGCACCCTGATATCGATGCCCGGCACCCTTAACTCCCGTCCAATGGCCATCCGGCAGTCCAAGTCTTGGTATTTTTCCCTTTTTAAGTGTTCCAATGGGTAGTACTGGGATTGTCCCCAACGATCTGGACGTCGAGGATGTAGTTCCCACTCGGAGCCGAGCACACCAGGTCAGGCCTCCACCTCCTTCTACTGCCAGCAAAGGTCACCTCCTTAAGCACCCTGTATCCTTTCCTCTGGAGAGCCGCATCGATGACATTGACCACGGCATCATGTCGCTTCACCCTCCCTCCGTGCGACAGAAAGCAGTGCTGTATGACATGGCTCGCTGTTTCATTTGCGTCACACCCCGCTCTACATTTAATCTCAATAAAAGACCTCCGTCCTCTTGAGAGCCTTACTCTTGTAAAGAGGGGTGGCTTTACGGATAGAGATAGGAAGCGAATTCCAGAAGGATGAGGAACGATTTGTCAAAGGATGCAGATTTATATGATGGGAGATCATAATATTGATTGATTGAATATTTAGTATTTAACGAATGGATATCAGAGCGGAGGGTGAGGAGCTAAGTTATGTAGAAAGGTTATCGTTTTTTACTTTCACTTACTATATATAGTAAGGGGAAGTATTGCGATCGTGAAAATTTTCGAATTCCAGTTTTCAACGGAAATACACGTTTTAGGGTCCCCTGAGTCCAAATAACCAAGTCCCGCAAAAAGGTGTGTGTGTGTGTGTGTGTGGTAACTCCCGGGCGGAAACGGTAAGTCCTATGAAACTGAAATTTCATATTTAACACAACTATACGCCCGAGACGCGACAAAACTTTTTTCATCAAAATGAGCTTACCAGAAGAGGCACTTTATACCATGCATTTTGCATCCTTTTTCGATTTTCTCGAAAATGGTTCCGACGATTTTGATTAAACTCGCTATATCGATGTAAAATTTAATGGGCTTTAATATCATGTAGGTTTTATTTGGATAAAAATGATCTGACAGGGCTTAAATGCCGATATTTTAAATTTTCTTCCCCTAAAGTACCTTTAATTTTGTAGATTCAATAATAATAACTAGATTACCTTGTTAACGCTGATGAAAAACAGGTAAATATATAAATTGAATAAATTCGATACCCAACTAAAGGAGAAAACAGAAAACATATTTTTTAATGCAATTTTTCGTTTTTGAACATAAGAGCAGTAATATACATGTATGATATACCGTTGGAAAGCTAAAGATTTTAGAAAAAAATATCATCTCATACACAAGCTTTTAGAAGTTACTAGAGAGTGATGAGAAGAAGATAAAACTAACTGATTATTTTAGATAATAATATAATAGATTTTTTAATAAAACACATGTTTCTGTATAAATTCAATTTGATTAATTCCTTAATAGTTTCACGTATTTTTATCCCTAACTGTTTTTGAAAATTATTTCATTGATTTTAAAAATCGAGGTAAGTGAAAGTCGTGTGTTGCCCGCACCAGATTTTTTAAAGTTTGGAATAGGTAAGAACCAAAGAAATATAGTCGTCGGAACAGAAGGATAAAGGCAGATTAAGTCAGTATAATAGCCAGAAATATGGTCATGCCTACCGGCTCCGAAAAAAAATCTTATAAAGCAGTTTAAAAAAATGGTCAGTCCCCCATAAACCAGGAAACCGTAATCAAAGTTGGGGACGATAGCAGAGAAAACAAGGATTCAATATAGTACCAACAGTACTGTTGGATAGGAATGGATATGGTTCATTGGAGGAAGGATCCAAGATAATGATTAATGACATTAAGTCGATGAATCAATCAATTAACAGTAAAATGAGAAATATTTATTATTTATTGAAATCGTGGTAATCATAAAGCTTCGAAATCACAAAAGTAAATTATACTTAACAGTAAAAAAAAACTTTGATGGAAAAATGTTGCTAATACACAACGTCTTTCAGCAATTAACCTTTGTAGAATCAATAAACCGGGTATCAAAAGGAATATTATAGGATGTAAACTGACAAAACGTAAACAACAGTGCAAGTAATGACTATTTACTCTTGGCAAGCCTTCTAGTGGCACAAAGAAATATTGAAAAATTGATAGGGTAGGAGGTTGAGTTTACAGTAGGGCAGAAAGTACAGAATACTATGTTTACACTGAGCAAGGATAGAGCAACCCCCTCTTTTGTTTCCCCTTTCCCTATTTTTACAATGTCTCTGATTCTGTTTTCTTTTGTTTACATTCAAACCTATATTTTAATTTTTTTTTCCCTATTTTATTTAATTTTACAACTGTATTAAACACAAATACAATAAGTAAAACTGTTGAATTAGAATAAAGGGCGTGAAAGGCTTGTGAAGAAACTACCCAGCGGTAGAACTTCGATGTTTATTTAAGTAAGTAGATCCCGAGGCCATCTTCTTTTCAATCGCCTCGGAGGGTTGTCAGGAAATATGTGACGTTAAAAGGTTGCGGACAAGAGGGAAAACCTATTTAAAGGAGTCTTTTATAATTATTTGCAGATAATAATTACATTTACATTTATTGTGTTTAATGATATTTTGTTAAAAATTTATACTAACAGAGAAAAACAACAATTATGTATATAGCTAATGACCTTAATGGTAGATGCTTTGTATAAAAAATAAAAATTATAAGAACTGGTTTGTGTATAGAATTTTTTAAAATCGGGATTTGATTTGAAACTAACATGGTCGAGATTTTAAACATTTTTATAATTCATCTCCAGTTCTAAATTATTCTGATTTTTTTTTTTTTTATGTTTTTTTATCTGAAATCTTAATCAGCTTTTACCTCATGAACGTACCTGGGAGTAGGGGATGGCGTATAACACGTTTAGAATATTCAATAGGCTTCACGGAATGTGAGCGTAAATATTTAACGACCTGACAAAAGCATAAATGAATCTCAGTCATTTATTATTTAAAATCAAAGAAGAAAAACATTGTGTTTTCGAATTTTCTTTAACGAAAATTGTTGTTAATATAGAAAAAAAAAGACAAAAAAAGTTATCGTTGAAAATAATCTTTAAACATCTGGTGCGGGCAACACACGACTTTCACTTACCTCCATTTTTAAAATTAATGAAAGAATTTTCAAATACAGTTAGAGATAAAAACACTTGAAGCTATTAAAGAATTAATTAAATTGAATTTATATAGAAACATGTGTTTTATTAAAAAATCTATTATATTATTATCTAAAATAATCAGTTAGTTTTATCTTCTTTTCATCATTCTCTATTAACTTTTAAAAGCTTGAGTATAAGATAATATTTTTTCTAAAATCTTGAGCTTTCCAACGGTATATCATACATGTATATTACTGCTCTTATGTTCAAAAACAAAAAAATTGCATTAAAAAATATTCTTTCTGTTTTCTCCTTTAGTTGGGTATCGAATTCAATCAATTTATATATTTACCTGTTTTTCATCAGTGGTAACAAGAAAATATAGTTATTTTTATAGAATCAACAAAATTAAAGGTACTTTAGAGAGAGAAAATTTAGAATATCGGCATTTAAGCCCTGTCAGACCATTTTAATCCGAATGAAACCTAAATGATCTTAAAGCCTATTAAATTTTACATCGATATAGCGAGTTTAATCAAAATCGTCGGAACCGTTTTCGAGAAAATCAAAAAAGGTGCAAAACGCATAGTATAAAGTGGCTCTTCTGGTAAGCTCATTTTGATGAAAAAGGTTTAGTAATGTCTCGGGCGTATATTTGTCTTAAATATGAAATTTCAGTTTCATAGGACTTACCGTTTCCACCCGTGGGTTACCACACACACACAAACCTTTTTGCGGGACTTGGTTATTTGGATTCAGGGGACCCTAAAATGTGTATTTCCGTTGAAAACTGGAAATCGAAAATTTTCACGATCGCAATACTTTCCCTTGCTATATATAGTAAGTGAAATTAAAAACGAAAGTGTCAGAAGGTTATTTAAGTATACTTCTATATTTATAATATAAGAATACATTTGTAATATAAGAATAGTACATTTGTAAAATCAGATTATGTTGAGAATGCATGTTTTGTTAACATTGTTTCATATAATTGTCAAACATCATCATAATCTGATAACATAACATCACCATATATATATATGGTTAGCCACACGATTGTTTTATTATTTTTGTTTTTTTTTGTGTACATTATCCCTATATTTTATTTAGCAGCTGCTGAGCTTTGAGAAAGTTTAGCAATAATTTTATATTATTTTCGTTATTATTCATAATCTTATTCATAATCTGTTAAAATATGATTGGTAAAAAGGACATTCCTCCAGTATGTGTCTGACAGTAAGTGGGTTTTTACAGTGTTGGCACTTTGGGGGTGGCTGTTTGGTGATATGATGTATATGTGTGAGGTTAGTGTGGCCTATCCTCAACCTAGCTAGGACAACTTCCTCTCTGCTACTTGACCGACTGGACGAGCTCCATGGCTTTACTGTTCTTTTAATTTGCTAGGAGGGCTTTCGTCCCATATGGATTGCCAGGCATCTGATATTTCCTTTCGAAGTGGATGACACATATCCCGAGGTGTTAAGATGGCAACGCCAAAACGCACGACCTGGGAGGGTGAGTGCTTGTTTGCATGTGTTGATGGTTACGACCCTTAACTTTCTCTTCATCTTGTTCATTGTTATTCGAATTATTATTTAGAAGATTGATCCATATATAAAAAATTACAATATATATTACAGTTTTTTGGTTTTTGAAATCTATATTTTAATAATGAATTCAATTTTCAAATGTCTTGTTTCTATGCTAATATGATCAAGATATTCTTTTCACTTATGTTTTACTACAATTATATATCGACCATAACATCATCACGATTTTGTTAAGTATGTTTAAATATTTTCATGCTGCGCATGCGCCAGCCTAGAGCATGTTAGTAACCTTCCCAGGGATACGAAATCAAAGCTTTTATCCCTGCCTAAAATCACATGACGCGCCTAAAGAAATATTTACATAATACAAATACATTCAGTTTCAATGACAACAAATGTTTTAGATTAATTATTCTAACAATATAAATTATTATATACATCAACTAGCTGTTGCCCGCGACATCATCTGCGTCAATTTCTGTTATTATGATCGCTATTAAGAAATTTTCAAAAGAATAAATTTTAAAGTACTCCTGGGTAAACGAAATTTTTAGTTTTGTTTTCTTGTGGTAGAATAACATATTGATTTTATCCGCAACCTGATCTTGTCGTAAATCGATTCCTACGTGTTTAATTGTTTACCCCAATGATTTATTAATTGTTACGGCAAAAGACAGATTAACAGGAAATTGAATTATTTTAAAATTAAAAGGTAAATCATTTGGGTGCGAGGTTAAATTCCCCGTTTTTACCCGAGATATACAACTGATTCTTCACTCCTATTGGTAGCAGCGTGATGTTATATAGCCTATGGGCTTCCTGGATTTTGTTTTGTTTATTTATTTAACGTCCCTTTATGCTGCTGTGGCTAATCGGACGATGCTACAGTGGGAGTCCTAAATTTTGCCTATCCAGGTTTTATTAGGATAGGGATCTTTAACGAGTACCTGACATCGCACAGGCTCGGGACCACTTTTTAACGTCCCCTCCGAAGGACGGCGTATGGGCTTCCTTGATAAATGGACTATACAAAATAAAAAGAATTTTTCAATTCTAACCATTACTTTCTGAGATTAGCGCGTTCAAACAAATTACTTACTTTTATCCGCTCTTCATCACTCTCCATAACCATATACAACTTTGAATATAATAAAAAAAAAAAAATCTTAAGCTATCCAACGGTATTTTATAGAAATAATTTATAAGGCAGATCCACTCAAGAAGTTTATAACATAAATGGTGTTTCATATTAGGTCATTTCATTCACCTTCTTTGCTTTTACTAATTATTTCCTTTCGGATCATTTATAGTTATAATAGTTAATTTTCATATCTTTCCTCTTTTCGAGCGAGCAACTTTCGAAAACAAATGTAAAAACAATAAGATCAAATGCATTAGATGAAAAAAAAATCTCATTGAGAAATTATTTTTTATAAGTTTACATAAAAATCGATACGTTCAAAAAGAAAAAAAAAAAACTAAAATGAAAACCTTGGAGGAGGGTGGAAACACCTAAGATAAATGAATGGAAGGAGAGGAGACAAAGAGCGGCAGTTGATTGGAAACAATAAATCATAATTGATAAACGACCCCAACCTTCCCCCACCCTAAAATTATCTTAATCTCCTCCGTACCCTACTCCACAACTTATTAACAAAGTCACTAATGAAAAGTACTTCTAAAAGCAAACTGAGGGGAGGGCCAACTTTGTACTGCTTGATAACCTCGTCGGCATAATAACTATATTATATATATATTACTAGCAATCACAAATATATTATTATTAAACCTAATAGAAAAAATATGTATTTATAGTTGATATAAATCATTTCATATCGCGATCATTAATTTCATTTTCTTTTTCCAAGCCCCATGTTATCATATATTAATAAATAATATCACATTAAATTTTCTCATAAAAACCATTTCTATAATATCAAACACACAGAAATTTGTACAATATGTAATAGGAATACTTATGAAACCCTGTATTATTTAATCGCAGTGTGTTATTTAAAATGTCTTTCCAAATCATTGTCAATACATTTTACTTTGACTTAATATTATTCACTCTAAAAAAATATTTTTAAATTTTTGAAAGATTTACTTTAATTATAGCTTTACAAATCCATATTTCCTTTACTTAACATTCATCTATTTTTTTATCAGCTCGCCATTTTAGGCTGCTTCAACACTTACTAGACTTACTAGAAGGTCAAACGTTCCTCTTAAATACAAAAGGCCCATCTACATGATTATTATAAGTCCGATCTGGACTTAAAGAGCTAAGCTATGGGGCTCTACTAAACCATCAAATTCTTCCTACATCCATTTCTTACAATCCAAAATCCTTCGTAAAATCCTCATCGCTCCTTACTTTGTCACGAATAAACTCATCCATAAAGAACTTAATGTTCCCTATGTTACTAATTCGGCCCGGACCAGGTATCAATCCTTCCATGATTAACTCCACTCCCAATCTAAACCATTTGTTTCAATACTTCTTCCTCTTCAATTCCTGATAATCCTCCGATGCTCCTGAAAGGGAGATGGCCCCGGGATCTTCTACTTTTATAATGCTTCCATTGGGAAGTTTCTCTACATGTATTTCATATCATTGTATTATATAACAATCACATTTAATTGATGTATTTTTTTTAATACAGTTGTAAATATCATTAAAAATGCTTTAAAAAAAATAAGATTATCTAATTTTCGACCTAGTCCATTTTCACGAAATCCATTTATTGGTCTAATTCACATACAATGGATAAATTCAGTTATATTAATAATGTAATGTAGAAGACAAAGCGGCTAGTACAGCCTGAGGTGTGTTATTTTATAAAATATGGATCAAATTTATTAATAAACCCGTAAAAAAAAAATCATGTTTACAAATATGTTGATAAAATAATAAAAAACTATTTTCATTTTGGTAAATCAATAACGAACCTTTATTACCCACAAATAAAAAACAGTAGAGTGAATTTTTTTTTTTTTTTTTTTGTGAGTGCTATGATTTTGAAATAGTTTTAATACTACATTAATCATGATTTATAAATAAATAAATAAACCTTTCCTAATTGCTTTAAGATGAAAAGCCCCAACAAAGACCAATAACGTGGGTCGAAACGTTGACGAAGCAATAAATCATTGAGACTATTTGATGTTTTGCAAACTAAAAAATCTGGTGCGAGCAACACACGACTTTCACTTACCTCCATTTTTTAAAAATCAATTAAAGAATTTTCAAGTACAGTAAGAGATAAAAATGAGTGAAACCATTAAAGAGTACATTAAATGGAATTTCTATAGAAACATGTGTTTCATTTAAAAATCTATTATATTATTATCTAAAATAATCAGTTAGTTTTATCGGCTTTTCATCACTCTATTAACTTTTAAAAGCTGGTGTATAAGATAATCTTTTTTCTAAAATATTTAGCTTTTAAACGGTATATCATATAGGTATATTACTGTTCTTATGTTCAAAAACAAAAATTTGCATTAAAAGAATATTTTTTTCAGCTTTCTCCTTTAGTTGTTTTTCAAATCCGAATAAAATACATATTTAGCTGTTATTTAACATTGCTAACAAGATAATATGGTTGTTTTCGTTATCTGAATCTGACTGTAGACTGTATGAGTTGGTGATACACATAGTATATACTTTTTTATGTACCTGCCATTTGAATCAAGGAAATTCAGACATTAAAGAATAAGCTTTATATTTTTTCACAGAGATGACCTCAGTTTCTCCCCCAAGTAAACAAAAAACATATGTTTTAATTAGTAATGAAATATACATAGTACTTAAATAAAATCTAAATATCACTATAATTCACACCCCTTCTTTCTTCTTCTCTCCTTCCTTCTTTTTTCTTTCTTTCCATCTCTTCTTTATTCTTTCCGATTGTTCTTTCCTTCTTTCGCAATACTTTCCCTTACTATACACTCGTATAGTAAGTGAAAGTAAAAATGTTTTAATTCAAGATAACTTTAATTAATTAATAACTATAATCTGTAAAATTTAAATTTATTTTCTTCAGTTAATAAATAATATAAATCATCTAGTCAGATAAACAAAAGAAAATTCCAGTTAGAACAAAGGCTTTCAGCACAAAAATAAAATACAAGACTAAAACCTTTGTCATAACCAATATCCCAAGTCGGAGGGTTCAACGTACAAAAGAGCTACAGAAAATATCGGGTTTCCCAAAGGGCGACAATGGCAAGGAAAAAAAAAAAAAAAAAGAAGAAGGCATAGGTTGGCAGCACTGGAAACGTGAGCAGCCGAGTGTGAAGGCCCGGAGATAGCATTCCCATCGCGTTTGGAACATTGTGCCGCATTAGGTTGAGGGGTGGTGGAAAGGGAATAGGGGTGGTTTGGAGATGTTATGTGGTCAGCGCCTCGGCCAAGAACCAACGCTATCTATAATGATAACAATATAAACTTATTAAAAAATTAAAGCATAAAACAGGGTTGGGGGGTGGCGTGAAGAAAGAGCAAATAAAAAAAATAAATAAATAAAAAAAATCATTAAAAAAAAAAAAAAATACATAATAGATGTAATTCCACAAAACATCGGTTATTCTTAAAGATAGAGGAAAATATTTTCGAGATCAAGACAATGCGATGAGCGAGAGAAAAAAAAATCATCTTACATGGTCAAGTCAAAAGTACAAAAGGTATCCTGAGAGGTTACACCAAAACTTTGTAAAAAATCGGCCAACCGGAGGAGCTACTTTGTATCATGCATTTTGTTATTAAAATTTTTTCAAAAAATGCTTTATCTCTTTTTATTAAACTCGTTAATCGATGTAAAATTTAAAGGACTTTAATATGATGTAGGTTTCATTCTAATTGAAAAAGTCTGACAGGGCTAAAATACCGATATTTTAAATTTTCTAAAGTACCTTTAATTTTGTTGATAAAAAAAAAAAAAAAAAATGAAAAACATCATCTTATATGGTCAAGCCACAACTTATAAGAGATGTGATTCCCTGATAACTCGGTTATTTTATATGATAAAGATAAAATGTAAGGTTTTTTCTGGAATCAGGAAATTTTATTTGATAATCGAAAGAAAAGAAAAGGAAATAGTAACGCATTCCTGTATAAATACTTTTGGTTTATTATTTTAAATAATCAACCTTTGTAATTTATTACTCTCATTTTTGTATATTGTATTATTCTAAAGGGACTTGTTCAAGAATAAAAAAATAAATTATTATTAAAATGAGAGGTAGTCAAAAGAAAACTTGCAATACTTACTGATAACTTGGGTTGCATTTTTTTTTTCATTTACTATACTCCCTGGTATACAATATAATGTGACAATTGATGGAGAAGTCTATCACCATGTAACAAGTGAGTAATTTTCTTTGAGCATTGGAAACAAGAACGTTGGCTGTAATAACTTCTTCTCCCCTAGTACATTATGAAAGCGGGGAACGGGGGATGGCAGGGACTCACGGCACACCATGCCACATGTAAGGCCGATCAAACTCCCTCTGATTTATAAGGCCAAATTACAGAGCCTTTAAAAGCTAGTGTGGCCTTTTACGCCCCTGTAATAAGTTATGGTTCTACCTGGATTAGCTTCATAATAGGTCGAAAGTTCATATTTTACGGGCACAACAATTTTTTTATTTTATGAATTAATAATAATGATAACGAACGAAAACCGGAGAATTTTTAGGAGAATATATTAGAATATGTGCTTCTCATTTATTCTTTAAAAAAAAGAAGCTAGTTCAGAGGTAAACTATGGAAATAAAGATGAGATAAAAAAAGTATAAACTTCCTATTAATTTATATCCGATTTTAAACAGTTTCGTGGAAAAAAAACGGATTTTCAATAACGTTGAGGATTATTATAAACTCTCTATATTATAATCTTTCCATCTCTTCTAAAAAGTATCTTCGAAAAATTTTCCAGCCTGCTAAGAGTATAAGAAATAATAGAATAGCAAATTTATCGGATATCTCGCATCTGTTCATACAATTATTTATATTTCAATAATACTTAAACTTGATAATAATAATAATAATAATAAGTCTTTATTGATGTACATATAAACATTCATAATAAATTTTTATTTACAAACCTTATTTTTTCTTCTTTCTTTATATACATATATGTACACAGACGTTCCTTTTCAGGAGTTTAAAGTCTTTAACGGTAACTACCCGTTAATTTTACGTAAAATTCTCTGTCGTTGGCTTTACGTGACATAGTACTCCTTCTGCCTTTTTAATTTCTTCGACACACCTTGTCTTTTGTCTGCCTCGGTTCCTTTTCCTATCCAATGGGGTCCAGTCAGTCAAAATTTTAGCCCAGTTTTTATCATTTTTCCTCAATAGATGACCATCCCATTGCCATTTCATCTTTTTCATGAATCTGATTGCATCAGTGACACCAGCTTTTCTTATTTTTTGACTGTTTAGCTTTTGGCTTTTGCCTAACATGCTCCTCTCTATTGCTCTTTGACATGTTATTATTTTTCTCTCATGAAGCTTGTTGCGAGACCATGTTTGACATCCATAAGATAGGAGAGGCAAAATACAGCTATTGAAGGCTAATGTTTTTAGAAGTTGGCTGATATTGTTGTTCTTCATAACCATCCTTAAGCTCCAATATTTCCGCCAAGCCATAGCTGTCCTAGTTTGGATTTCAGTAGACTGTCTATCTTTAAAAGATATCACTTGTCCAAGATATTTGATTTCATCTACTACACCTATTTCAGGAAGATCTGTTTTTAGTTTTGCGACACTGGAGCCGGTGATTATTTTAGTCTTTGCCAAGTTCAAAGACAGTCCATGTTGTTCACTTCTATACCTAAGTTGTTTCAGCATTGTCACTATCTCCTCTTCTTTTCCGGAAATCAGTAGCACATCATCAGCATATTTAAGTACATTTATTTGAATACCATTTATATTTATTCCATATTTTTACCATTCCATATCCTTTAGAATAAGTTCCAGTACTTATATACTGAACAGCTGTGGTGATAGTGCTTCAACTTGATATTTCCAGCCAAACCAATTTCTGATGCTTCAGTGAAGGAGCTTATTATCTTCCACATCATCGGATAGAACTATCTAATCCGGAACTATCGGGATAGTTCCCGAGAAAACGTTTTATGAGTTCAGTAGTTTCAAAATGGCAGCTCTTACTATAATCTGCTTAGTCGTTCCTATTTTGATGCCTTATAAACTCAACTTACGCAATTCTTCTTTTTTTTTTGTTTTTCAACAACAATTTGTATTGAGTAAAATTACAATCTGTCCCAATTTGGACATCAATAGTAGTGCTGAAAGATATCATACATACTACATTCATACAATATTTACACGGCATAAAATTACAATAAAATATATATACAATAATGAATCAATACAACAGAGTCAAGAATTCTCTTATACCTATATACACATACACACACTCATACATACATCACATTGAGTGGAGAATCTAGCCAATGCTAGAACTCCAATATATTTACAAAAGGTCGCGGGGCCACTACCGTTTCAACCTTCTAGGTGGGTTGTATGGATGAGTGGAGCTGGATAGGGATTGAGCTAGAGGATTAGGATGATGAATTAGGTTCTGGTGGAATTTGGAAAATTTGGATGGAATCAGGTCTGAAATAAATGGAACATTAAGGTCGTGGTGCAAGGTATAGTTGGAGACATAATAAGGAGCATTTACTATTGTACGGAGGACTTTGGATTGAAAGGATTGAATGCGTTTGATGTTAGTACGTTTAGCTGTCCCCCACAGTTCAAGTCCGTAGGTCCAGATGGGCTTCAGTATTGTCTTGTAGATTAATAATTTGATGTCAACTGTAAGTTCAGATTTTCTGTTGAGTAGTCGGTATAACTGTCCGAATCGTCGGTTGAGTCTTGTCTCTTAAGTCTTGTATGTGGGTACGCAATTCTTCTAAATTCTGAAAAGTATTCGATATAAGTAGGCATTATCTAAGCATAATTGAATAACAATCGGCATGTCTTACAGAGTTAGAAATCAGATAATATCAAATAAAAAAATCTGGTGCAGGCAACACACGACTTTCACTTACCTCCATTTTTAAAATCAATGAAAGGATTTTCTAACACAGTTAGAGATTAAAATACGTGAAGCCATTAAAGAATTAATCAAATTGAATTTATATAGAAACATGTGTTTTATTAAAAAATCTATTATATTATTATCAATCAAAGAGCCTGTTCGTCACATTTTCTTTAAAACATAACTCCTGCCCCCAGGTCTTTTACGATAATATCCCAATACCAGTTTCTGACACAGTACGTTATTTAGGACTTTACCTTGACAAACGACTAACATGGGCATTCCACCTCAAACGAAAAAGAAAAGAACTAAATCAACGATATGGACTTCTTTCAAGATTAGTAGACAAACGTTCAAAATTATCATTTACGAACAAATTAACTATTTATAAAGTACTAATAAAACCCATTTGGACTTATGGCTGACTCAACCCAAGAACTCAATTCTGGGGAACAGCAAAAAAAAAGTCAAACATCAAAATTATTCAATCATTTCAATCAAAATTACATAGGAAAATTATAAATGCCCCTTTTTACGTATCTAACGAGACACTACATACTGAGCTAGACATTCCATTCGTCATTGCAACTGCCACTGATCGCTACAATAAGTTTCATGACAGACTGACCCTAAATTCAAACCCGCTGACTCAAAACCTTTCATTTAAGAGACCTGAAATATTAAAAGTTATAGTTATAGTTTTTTTTTATATATCTCATGTAGTTTGTTACATCTTTTGTTAGCATATTTGCTTATTGCAAAAAAAGCAGATAGCAAATATTGGGTTGATGCAAAATTAATGCAGGTTTCCTCTATTGCAATATCTTAATTCCAATTGTGTAAACAAAGCTAATCCTAACATTGATCATTATTATACCAAAACAAACCTTATCTAATACCCTCTCTTTCACCATGAATTTGTTTAGTAAAATCGTTTTGTTCAGTGTGTTCAAAGGTCTTGAATCGAAAATGTCAAAGTGCGATTTTCGTCAAATTTATTTTTACGAATTTAAATTAGGGCGCAGCGCTGCGCAAACGGCTCGTAATATTAATGAAGTGTGGGGTCAGGGGGCTATTAATGAGTGCACGGTGCAGCGTTGGTTCCAGAAGTTTCGCAGAGGAGATTTCGACCTCGAAGACAAGGAAGGTCGGGGCCGTCAGCTTGCTCTGGACAACGACCAGCTGAGGTCAAAAGTGGAAGAAGACCCAACCAAAACCACACGAGAAATGGCGGCGGAACTCGGAACTCAAAAATTGCAACGTCTTTGCCCAGCATTGATGAATCGGAAGGGGCCGATCCTGCTCCACGATAACGCCAGACCACACGTTGCACAACCAACGCTTCGACGACTGCACGAGTTGGGCTACGAAGTTCTCCAACATCCGCCTTATTCACCTGACCTCTCTCCTACAGACTTCCACTTTTTCAGGCATCTGGACAACTTTTTGAGGGAGAAAAATTTTCAAAACCAGGACGACACTGAAAATTCTTTTCGTGATTTCATTGAGTCCAGGGATTCGGATTTTTTTTCTGGTGGAATAAGAAAGCTTGTTGAACGTTGGCAAAAGTGCATTGATTCAGATGGAAATTATTTGATTAAATATATATGGTTAAAATAAAGATATGGCGTATTTACAATACCTACTAAAAACCTGCATTAATTTTGCATCAACCCAATACAATTGTAATGCCAAAAAAAAACTCCTATGAAAATAAAAAATAAAAAAAATATATTATTATCTAAAATAAAATAATATATGTCTCCCATTGTTCTTATTAACTGATGTAATTTTCTTTGAAAAATGAAATGAAAAGTTCTAAATAAAGTTCCTTACGCAAAGAAGAAATATGAGAAGTTGCTTTGAGCGGATGTCTAAGGAAAGATGACTTGAATTGAGCCCCCTTTTCCTCCAGAGAGGAATGAATAAATGTCCCCAAATATTATCCCAATATAATCTTGGAAATATATAATATTTGACAGAGGAGGAAAGGTTACGTCGGATAAAGGCTACCGGAGACTTTTGAGCGCTTCCATTCTTGGAAATGTAATAAAGTTGAAAGAGGGAGCCGACGGCGGCGCAGGCTTTGACCCGTGGCGCGGCATTCCCCTCGGCGCTACTCCCATTCCGTCGATAGGTGTCCTTTAATTAATGTCCTTTCTCCACTCTGGAGGAATTTCAAAAGTTGGCTGCCTCTCTTTTCCAACAATGGATCATTGTGTATTTTATATTTTCCTATTCTTTTGTTCAAAGTCCTTCCCTCCCGTCCTTGAATATAAATTACTGAAATAACGAGATTTTTTTTATAAGAAAAATATAAAAAAATCTGTACTTGGAACCCTCTTAGCAACAGTATAAACTCCTTTGATAATTCATTTTCATATATTTTTTTAATTGGTTCTTTAATACAGAAGTGTGGTTCATTTGGAATGAAAAATCCGTCATGCTTTTATTTTGCATATTTATTTATTTTAACTTCATCATCAATATAAAACGAGGCAGAATGACATTTGGTAATGGTAGGTCAAAAAACATACAATTTCAATATTAATCCATTTTTACTTTCACTTACTATATATAGTAAGGGAAAGTATTGCGATCGTGAAAATTTTCGAATTCCAGTTTTCAACGGAAATACACGTTTTAGGGTCCCCTAAGTCCAAATAACCAAGTCCCGCAAAAAGGTCTGTGTGTGTGTGTGTGTGGTAAACTCCCGGGCGGAAACGGTATTTAAAACAACTATACGCCGTAGACGTGACAAAACCTTTTTCATCAAAATGAGCTTACCAGAAGAGGCACTTTATACCATGCGTTTTGCACCTTTTTTCGATTTTCTCGAAAACGGTTCTGACGATTTTGATTAAACTCCCTATATCGATGTAAAATTTAATGCGCTTTAATATCATGTAGGTTTTATTTAGATAAAAATGGTTTGACAGGGCTTAAATGCCGATATTTTAAACTTTCTTCTCCTAAAGTACCTTTAATTTTGTAGATTCAATAAAAATAACTATATTATCTTCTTACCACTGATGAAAAGCAGCTAAATATATAAATTGAATGAATTCGATACTCAAATAAAGGAGAAAACAGAAAAAATATTTGTTTAATGCAATTTTTTGTTTTTGAACATAAGAACAGTAATATACATGTATGATATACCGTTGGAAAGCTAAAGATTTTAGAAAAAATATTATCTCATACAAAAGCTTTTAAAAGTTAATAGAGAGTGATGAAATGAACATAAAACTAACTGATTATTTTAGATAATAATAAAATGGATTTTTTAATGAAACACATGTTTCTATAGAAATTTAATTTAATTAATTCCTTAATAGTTTCACGTATTTTTATCTCCAACTGTTATTGAAAATTCTTTCATTGATTTTAAAAATGGAGGTAAGTGAAAGTCGTGTGCTGCCAGCACCAGATTTTTTTAATTGGTTCTTTAATATAGAAGTGTGGTTCATTTGGAATGAAAAATTCGTCATGCTTTTATTTTGCATATTTATTTATTTTTTAACTTCATCATCAATACAAAACGAGGCAGAATGACATTTGTTAATGGTAGGTCAAAAAAGTTTCCATACAATTTCAATATTAATCCAATTTGTTGTACTGTGACCGCCTTGCCAGTCTTATCTGTATAAGTCTCATCTCGATAATCAAATCTTAGTTCAGTATTAACTTTACTTGGGCCTGGGGAACTGATTTATTTTAAATATGCGCGAGTCTCTTGATTTGAGAGAGCTCATTGTACCCAGGGCTTATCCATTAGAACAATTGCATATCTGTTGAATTATTCAAATGCTACTGTACAGTACGGACTACAAAGGTGTAGAGAGTTATAAAATCTTTGGAGGATAGTGCACGTGCTGAAAGACAGGAGAGTGGAGAATCGCCTGGGGCGAGCCATCCTTGCTGAAGTCCATGCAAATCCTCACACTACCGACACCTGAATGGCTATCATAATAAATAGGTACTATACGATTGAAGTCCCCGCCCAGAAACAGTCAAAAATATTCTAAGAAGGGAAGGATACACTGGTCGGGTAACTTAAATCAGAAGAAGCGGCTGTGGGATCACTTGTAGCTGGGTGGCTAGCGTAACAGCCTCCTATGCTAAAGGTCACGGGTTCAAACCCGCAGGATTCAAGGATTTTTTAATGGGAGTAAAAAATCCCTAGTTACGCCGTCCTTCGGAGGGGAGTTAAAAGGTGGTCCCGAGCCTGTGAGATGTCAGGTACTCGTTAAAGATCCCTATTCTAATAAAACCTGGATAGGCAAAATTTAGGACTCCCACTGTAGCATCGTCCGATTAGCCATAGTAGCATAAAGTGACGTTAAATAAATAAACAGAAGCGGCTGTAATTTGCTAGAGAGTTTGTAAATACACACAAAAAATTGTAGGAACGGATCATAGCCTGTTTGAAAACAATAGACTAAGGTCTATTTACATAAACAAAGGATTCAGAAAATGATAACAAACAAAATACTGAAGAATACAAAGAATTCAGGGGCAGAAACAAGAAACGAAAGCATAAAAGGGCTGTCTAAAGCAATGAGCGGAAAGTATATAATGATCGACAGAAACAAAGCTGAAAGAAGAGAAATATATTTCGTAAAGTCTCAAAGGAATTCAGAAGTTACATACTGAACAGGAAGAGGAATGGAATTATTTTGTCACGATAAGACAAGAAAGAAATAAACGTTGACAGCAAAGGGGAAAGAAATAATAGCCAGCCATGTTATATGCGATGTATAAGGTCAGGCAGAAACAACCAGCTCAACGAAATAGACTAAGAGAAAAAAAAATAACAGAAACATAAAATTAATAGAAATCAGTAAAGTTTTCTACACTAAAAAAAAACTGGTGCGCGCAACACACGACATTCATGTAACTTTGTTAAAATCAATTTAGTTTCGTTGGAAACATATTTAACCACATAAATATATACACATAATGTACAATAATCATTAAACTTTTTGCCTTATTCATAACTTTTAATTACCTTCCAGTACTATGTGTATAATTGGTTGGTTATCAAATTATTTAACCGCTTTTGATCGATGCTACTAAGATGATATGTTTAATATTTGAATCTATATACAATTAAAGGTACTTTACAAGAAGAAAATTAAAAAAAAAATGGGCATTTAAGCCCTATCAGACTATAACAATGAGAATGAAACCCCTGAAACCCTTCTTTCTTAACTATAGTTAGTCTCAATTCAGTTTTGAATTAGTCTCGACATAACCATAATTTTGTAATTATTCGGTCAGTAGTAGTTCAATATATGTTCATTGTAATTTTTATTTGTAACCAATAAGCTTTCAATATATTTTCAATATTTATGTAACGGACTAAAAAAAAAAAATAATCCCCCAAATGTGAGGGTTTACATTTCAAGCCACCTAACTAGAACCCAAATAATGAGTAATAAAAATCTGGTGCGAGCAACACACGACTTTCACTTACCTCCGTTTTTAAAATCGATTAAAGAATTTTCCAATACAGTAAGGGATAAAAATGAGTGAAACCATTGAAGAATGAATTAAATGAAATTTCTATAGAAACATGTGTTTTATTAAAAAATCTATTATATTATTATCTAAAATAATCAGTTAGTTTTATCGGTTTTTTATCACTCTCTATTAACTCTTACAAGTTTGTGCATTAGATAATATGTATTCTAAAATCTTAAGCTTTCCAACGATATTTAATACGTGTATATGACTGTTGCTATGTTCAAAATCAAAAATTTGCATTAAAAAAATATTTTTTTCTGTTTTCTCCTTTAGTTGTGTATCGAATTCATTCAATTAATATATATACCTGTTTTCTATCAGTAGTAACAAGATAATATAGTTATTTTTATTGAATCTACAAAATTAAAGGTACTTTAGGAGAAGAAAATTTAAAATATCGGCATTTAAGCCCTGTCAGACCATTTTTATCCAAATAAAACCTACATGATATCAAAGCCCATTAAATTTTACATCGATATAGCGAGTTTAATCAAAATCGTCGGAACCGTTTTTGAGAAAATCGAAAAAAGGTGCAAAATGCATGGTATAAAGTGCCTCTTCTGGTAAGCTCATTTTGATGAAAAAAGTTTTGTCACGTCTACGGCGTATAGTTGTTTTAAATATGAAATTTCAGTTTCATAGGACTTACCGTTTCCGCCCGGGAGTAACACACACAGACACACACAGACCTAGTAACAAGATAATATAGTAAGTGAAAGTAAAAATCCATTTGTTCGACATCCGCGACTTTTCTTCAAGAATACTATACCATTTTTTTTTTTTTTTTTAAAGCCAACAAAACGAAAGAAGATCATTGAAATCGGTTCAAAAATAGCAGAGATATATACAGCGTTTTGAAATTAGCAGTAGTGATAGGCAATTTTCCTTTGAATTATTTATTGCTAGTCATATTAGTTAGTTATAAACAGTTATATCCGAATATATTTATTTGGAAATAATAAACCATTATGTAATAATTTGTCGCGTTTTTGGTCTTTAATTGACCCTAAAATGTGTATTTTCGGTGAAAACTCGAATTCGAAAATTTTTATGATTGCAATACTTTCCCCTACCATACTCGTATATTTCATATCTAGATCAGTGAAAGTAATCAATATTGAAATAAAATTAAATTACAAAAACATAAACCGAGTCGTAATAGAAACATATATCAGGAATACAATAAGAAAAAAAAAAGTGTTTATCAGACTATAATTTCGGTAATACGCACCACTTTACAGTAATTTTAATTTGTAAGATTTTTCCCTTTAAGAATTGGTTATCATTAAAGAAATGACTACATTGAGTTTCTAATGACCCCATGAGGAGATGAGATTTAGCGTAGGGGTGGGGCATGCACAACCCCTTGTAATCAGCGCAAGCGATAAAGTTAACTGCCGTCGTTAGCCGGCGATATGAAAATTCAAATTTTATCCATCCATATCGCTTTACCGGGGTATTAGGGCCTAAACTCTTACCACCATCACCTTAGATCCTATTTTGGTTAATTTTTAGGGTATTAAGGGAGTATGCTGGCTACTATCAACTCCTCCCAATTGGCCCAACTTATAATAAGAACTTATTAAAACGTTGATTAAACAACAACTATTAAAAATAAATGATTTCATTACTTAATTTTTATATAAGGAGTAAATTTACATCAAATATAACTTATATTAAGGATGTATAGTCGACTGTAGAAACTGTTATAGGTGGAAGAATGAGGAATCTATCATTTTTTGAATGTAGTGACAATGATAACATTTGAAATAAAATAGAAAATATACCAACATACTTAAATATTATAGATACAAATAATGATAATATGATACCTAACCTGATGATGATAAGCATAAAAAAAAAAAAAAAATTACAAAACTTTAGACTTTAATATAGAAGTAAAAAAAAAAAAAAAAAAAAAAAAAAAAAAAATATATATATATATATATATATATATATATATATATATATATATATATATAAATAAACGTACCATTACTGAGCCATGTCCAAGCATAAACTGAGGAAAATCATAAACATAGGTAGTATGGGGAGGGGTTTATATAAAAACCCTGAAGGTTTTCCCCTCTAAGTGTAAATACTACAGTTTATCTTTGTTTTTAAAAAGTATTACAAAATTATACATTGGAAAAAACAAAACAATATATCCGTATGTACAATAAGGCTCAACATTTTAACAGAAAATTATAAACACTAGAATCTGAAGTATGTAAAACATCCATGATGTATATAATAAAAAATAAAATAAAATAAATAAATAACAAAAACAAAAACCAGAGGCGTTATAAACGAAAAGATAAATATACAGTAATTAAATAAAATATAAATTACACAAGCAATTTGTTCAATAAAGTAATAAAGTTATAATTTAAGGAGACGGAAGATATTAGCATAACAATTTTCAAAACATGACTGATTCCTGATTATTCCACCTACAAATAGAACTTACTTTAGGCAAGTACTGAAATAAAATAAAATTTGAAATTTCATTGGCCCATTTTAATATGTTTTACGAAATAATTATCTCGAAAAACTTAACATGGTCTAAATTTAGTAACATAAAAAAAAAATATCTGGTATGCGCAACACACGACTTTCACTTACCTCCGTAATTAAAATCAATTTTAAAAACATTGAGAGATGAAAATAAATTGTTAAGGGAATAATTAAATTAAGTTTCAATAGAAACATGTGTTTTATTAAATAATCAATTATATTATTATCATATTGTCTTATCGGCTTTTGATCACTCTCCGTCAACTTTTAAAATTTTCTGTATAAGATAATATTTTTTCTAAACTCTTTAGCTTTCCAACGGTATATTATACATTCATATTACTGTTTTTGTTGAAAAAAAAAAAAAAAAAAAATCGCATAAAAATATGTTTCCTAATTTTCCCCTTTAGTTACTTATCAAATTTGTTCAATATGTATATTTAGCAGAATTAAAGATACTTTAGATGAAGAAAATTTATAATATTGGCATTTAAGCCTGTCAAAGTATTTCAAACTGAATAAAACCTATGTGATATTAAAGCGCATTAAATTTTACATTGATATAGCGAGTTTAATCAAAATCGATAGAGCTGTTTTTGAGAAAATCGTAAAAACGTGCAAAATGCATGATATAAAGTGGTTCTCCTGGTAGGCTGATTTTGATAAAAAAGATTTTGTAACGTCTCGGGCGTATATTTCTGTTAAATATGAAATGTCAGTTTCATAGGACTTTTCGTTTCCGCCCGGGAGTTACCCCCCCTCCCCTCCCCACACACACACAGACCTTCACCACAGAAACCTTTTTGCGGGACTTAGTTATTTGGACTCAGGGGATCCTAAAACGTGTATTTCCGTTGAAAACTGGAATTCTAAAATTTTCACGATCGCAATACTTTCCCTTACTATATACAGTAAGTGAAAGTAAAAATGAAGTAACGTGATTACGAGTTATGAAAACCAATATGAATAAACAAATTTTTTTCTGTAATTCGTTTGATTTAAAAAAATAGATTATGCCAGCGATGATTTTCTAGCTATACTCATTTTTTCAGAACTGAAGAATATATTAGGATTTTCCACGACAGGAACTGTCGGCCTCCTTTCATTAAATCAAATTATCACTGTAAAATGTTAGCTACATTATGGCCCATGAGAGTACCAATATATGCCTACTATATCCTTCAGCGGCTTTAGTATTTTAACGGGGAGGAAAAAAAGGAAGCGGTATTCTAAAGTTTTCACTGGGCGATAAACCCCCGTAACACCGCGCTAACCATCCATTAATTAGGCGCGTCTTACACGAGTATATTCCAAGCCCTTGCTTCATCCAACAGCTGGACTCCAGCTGCTGGAGAGATGGCTGGATATGGGAGGCAGGGTGAAGCAGAGGATGACTGGCTGACGGGCATGGGCCATTCCTCAACACTTTTTTCCTTCCCCTATGACTGGTCGGTTTCCTTGCCGGGAGCTGGGAGTGCCTGTGCCGTTACCGCTCTTGCATAGGAAGCGGTTCTTACCATAGCGGCACCGCACCATATCTTCTCCGGCCAACTGGGCTACAGCTAAGTGGGAACCATAAGGGAAGAAGAGTTGGGCGCTTTTTAGAAGCCCAAGAGTTCCGTAAGGTCGAAATCCCCCGTTGTTATTTTACGGAATGTGCGAGGCAGAGGAGGCTGAGAGAGTTATGGCGTTGCCTTAAGGGACTGAAGTTAATATATAATATAATATTATAATTTTTTAAGGATTAAACCGGAATACTGGAATGGTACAAAGTTTAAAATAGAAAAATAATGGAAACAGTGAGCCAATATAGACAAGTAGCAGTGTGCTATGAGATGTAGTGAAGGATGAAAAATGATGTAGCAATTGTATAAGGAAAAAGGAATAAGGTAATTAAAGTTAGTTGGTTTAAAATAGTTATGACAAATTGCTGAGCTTCATTTTTCAAAGACAAACATTTAAATAATGTAATTTTATTCAATAATAAAAGTATAAATAAATTGTTTCAGTCTTGAAAATGGGGAAACAACCCCGAAACGTCGACTAGGATAAAAAAAATGTTAAAAGACTTGTGAAATAAAGTGATTAGATGAAGAATGGAAGGCAGTATGTGCTTTTTTAAATGTTCCAATTAAGAAAACTTCCCAAAAATATAATATTATAATTTTTTTATTCGTCCAAATTATTCTTATAAGTACAAACAACTACGGCGATTAATTTTTAGCAAATCCTGCCATTTTAAATGTATAATAGGGGTACTCACTACGTTTGCTATAGCATGCCATTTGTGTTATTTTGCTAACCCCGTCGAGTTTCTACAGTTATTTCCTGTATAAAATTGATGGGTTTAGCACAAATAGCATGCTATAGCAAACGCAGTGAGTACCCCTAATATAGCGCTTATTATTATTATACTTTAGCATGTCCACGTTATTCTAGATTGTTCAATTTAAACCATTTGAGGTCTTACGTTTCAAGGTAGGTTAAACACAAATAAGTCTCTCAGATGTGCGAATTTAGGAATACCAAATTTAATAAATTTACTGTGTTGCTGGTTTGTCTTTTATAAGCTTTTTGATTAATTGAATACCTGACATATAAGTTTTAAAGAAGGTGAGAGCGAAATAAATAACAGCCTGGTACTGCACGATTGTAACAAAAATATTCTTTTATTGTCCTGTAGGTAAAATTGTCATATAAAATGATGAATAGAAAATTAAACACAGAAGGGAGAAAAAATGAGGAGCGCACAATAATAATACAGATGACAACAGCTGGTGAGGGGTTGCAATGGAATTGCCACTGTAAAATAAAATAATCTTTCTACAATAATAAAATACAGAAAATAAAATAAGAAATAAAAATGATACCGCACTATAATTTTGAGTAAATAATTAACCACTCTAATAATTTGCATATCAAAGCTTTTAATTTTATATTCACTCTTATACAATCCTATATTTTTATTGATGCTCAACTTCATTGCCTGATCCGATTTTGCCAATATGTAAAAGTTATGTTACAGTTTGTTATCCCATTCTAATGAAGGTTGAAGGTCGATTTAATGATTAAATTTCGCCCAGGCCGGATTTTAAGACATATTCCCAGAATAAAGTTATTTTTATTATTATAATATATATATTACTATATATACATTTATTATTACATAAAGTATATATTATTAAAATTAATATAAAAAATAATACTGATAACCACACGGAACGAGTCCTAGCAGCAAGTTCACCATACTGTAGAAACATTCCTTACAATATCTGTTACTTTTCATTGATAAAATTCCACAAAAACTTTTAAAATTAATTCATTTATCTTTGTTGAATTGATGGATGTATGGTCGACTGTAGAAACTATTATAGGTGGAATAATCATGAGTCAGTCTTTTTCTAAATATTTTTAATTTTGCCAACGTTTCGGCGACACGACTCGTGTTGAATTCATTCAAAGAATACTTATGGGCTGCATTAGTCAATTAGGAACGAGGTTCCAATGTTTATGCGACCATGAGCGGCATAGCGACCACCATGGACGTCCGCTGACACCTGAACACCATTCGAGGGAAGAGTTTTTATATATATATATATATATATATATATATATATATATATAGATGCCACCTGCGGACAGAGTACAGTGAGGACTGAGATTACACAGCGGCCCCCCTACGATTGTTTATTTCTCCTCCAGGGTCCCTGGAAAGATTCTCTAATTGAGGCGCTGGGTAAACAGGACCTTCGGTAATTGAGTTATTTTCCTTACCCCATCAGCCTGTTTGTTCATCCTTAACTCTTCAGCCAATTACTTTCAATATTGCTACCATATGGAACGGAGGATCGAAGGAAGATGAAAGGAAAAGTAAGATTGAACTTCAAAAGTTGACCGAATGTATAGGTGCAGTAATAATGCGATTGTTAAGTTGGCGGTTAAGAGATCAATTCCAAAACGATATAAAATATATTACGTGTAGGAATGGCAGATAGTGGGCAGTAGAAAGACTTTTATTTTACGATCAATTTTGGAGGAAGGAGCCCAACTCAGTATGTTAGCTTAACTCTGGAACTCAATATGTAGCATACATTTTTTTTTCATACCCTCTGGTTTTATTTACACAAAATACAAATATGATATGTACACATGTCAATAAAAATCTGGTGCGGGCAACACACGACTTTCACTTACCTCCATTTTTTAAATCAATGAAAGAATTTTCAAATACAGTTAGAGATAAAAATACGTGAAACTATTAAGGAATTAATCAAATTGAATTTATATAGAAACATGTGTTTTATTAAAAAATCTATTATATTATTATCTAAAATAATCACTTAGTTTTATCTTCTTTTCATCACTCTCTATTAACTTCTAAAAGCTTGTGTATGAGATGATATTTTTTCTAAAATCTTTAGCTTTACAACGGTATATCATACATGTATATTACTGATCTTATGTTCAAAAACGAAAAATTGCATTAACAAAATATTTTTTCTGTTTTCTCCTTTAGTTGGGTATCGAATTTATTCAATTTATATATTTACCTGTTTTTTATCAGCGTTAACAAGGTAATCTAGTTATTATTATTGAATCTACAAAATTAAAGGTACTTTAGGGGAAGAAAATTTAAAATATCGGCATTTAAGCCCTGTCAGATCATTTTTATCCAAATAAAATCTAAAATGATATTAAAGCCCATTAAATTTTACATCGATATAGCGAATTTAATCAAAATCGCCGGAACCGTTTTCGAGAAAATCGAAAAAAGGTGCAAAATGCATGGTATAAAGTGCCTCTTCTGGTAAGCTTATTTTGATGAAAAAAGTTTTGTCACGTCTCGGGCGTATAGTTGTCTTAAATATGAAATTTCAGTTTCATAGGACTAACCGTTTCCGCCCGGGAGTTACCACACACACACACACAGACCTTTTTGCGGGACTTGGTTATTTGGACTCAGGGGACCCTAAAACGTGTATTTCCGTTGAAAACTGGAATTCGAAAATTTTCACGATCGCAATACTTCCCCTTACTATATATAGTAAGTGAAAGTAAAAATACTAGGGCATGCAACGATGATCCTACCTAACATAAATTTTACACATAAAGAATACGCCCATAACTCAGTTATTTTTGAAGATAGTGAAAAATATGTATAGAGTTATTCGATAAATAATTAAATTTTTTGCAAAAAAAATTGAATTCGGTTCAGAAATAGCAGTGATATACCGTTTTGGAATTAGCAATAGTGATATGCCATTTTCCTTTGAATTATTTATTGCTTTTCATATTATTTAATTACATATAAACAGTTATACTCTAATATAGTTATTTGGAAATAATAAACCATTGTGTAATAATTCGCAGAAGCGTTTTTTATTGTGTGTTTATATATATTATGTTGGTACATGATACAGTACCCATTAGTTTACGTTTTAATTATTGTTATATTTTTAATTTATAGTGATTATTTATAATTCACCACTAGTAACTGGTCTATGGTCTGAAGGTGGATGTAAACTAAAATAAAATAATCAAACGTTTCAACCCATTTGGGTCTAAATATAAAAGAACCTTCTTGGAAAGCTATCGTTGATATATCAAGTGGGACGAAACGATGTTTTCAATTTTATTCGACCACTAGAAAGAAAAAAAAAGTAAATTAACAGTATTACTAAATAACAGACGTCAACGTCCGTCTGATTCAAAGAGTGCACAATGCAGAATATGGATATTGCTATATAAGGCCGTGATGCAACTACAACAAAAGAGTCTAAAACTACAAAATCTGGTGCGGGCAACACACGACTTTCACTTACCTCCATTTTTAAAATCAATGAAAGAATTTTCAAATACAGTTAAAGATAAAAATACTTGAAACTATTAAGGAATTAATTAAATTAAATTTTATAAAAACATGTGTTTCATTAAAAAATCTATTATATTATTATCTAAAATAATCAGTTAGTTTTATGTTCATTTCATCACTCTCTATTAACTTTTAAAATCTTGTGAATGAGATGATATTTTTTCTAAAATCTTTAGCTTTCCAACAGTATGTCATACATGTATATTACTGCTCTTAAGTCCAAAAACGAAAAACTGCATTAAAAAAATATTTTTTCTGTTTTCTCCTTTAGTTGGGTATCGAATTTATTCAATTTATATATTTACCGGTTTTTCATCAGCGTTAACAAGATAATCTAGTTATTATTATTGAATCTACAAAATTAAAGGTACTTTAGAGGAAGACAATTTAAAATATCGGAATTTAAGCCCTGTCAGACCATTTTTATCTAAATAAAACCTACATGATATTAAAGCCCGTTAATTTTTACATCGATATAGCGAGCTTAATCAAAATCGTCGGAACCGTTCTCGAGAAAATTAAAAAAAGGTGCAAAATGCATGGCATAAAGTGCCTCTTCTGGTAGGCTCATTTTGATGAAAAAAGTTTTGTCACGTCTCGGGCGTATAGTTGTCTTAAATATGAAATTTCAGTTTCATAGGACTTACCGTTTCCGCCCGAGAGTTACCACACACACACACAGATCTTTTTGCGGGAATTGGTTATTTGGACTCAGGGGACCCTAAAAAGTGTATTTCCGTTGAAAACTGGAATTCGAAAATTTTCACGATCGCAATACTTCCCCTTACTATATATAGTAAGTGAAAGTAAAAAAGAGTCTAAAACTACATAAAATATATAAACAAGGAAGGTTGGTGTTAGTTAGGTCTTTAAGGGGTAAAACATCAAAGGACAAGAAAAGTAATTTACAAACAAATATTAACTTTTATAACATAAATACAATAATACAGCGACTCAAGTTCACAGTTTATAACTTTGACAAAATGCTGGTATTTCAAATAACTTTATAAAAGATAATGCTTGGATAATCGAAGCATATTTGATTGATTCGAATAGAAGTAATCATCAGTTATATTATACGGACTTTGTTAACAATTTTGGAGGTTAAAAGAGTTATTTTTTCATACAGTTTGATCACTGAAAGTAAAAAAAAGGATGGAAATAAACAGATAATATACTTAGAAGTGAAAGATTTTAGATACATGTAGGTACTTTAAAAATATAAATAAAAACACATCAAATATGAAAAAAATCTATCTAATTAATAAGCAAGGTTGAAAAAAGAAATTTAAAATTCTAAACGAAGTTTTCTTCTACATAAACTACAGTCAAAATAAAAAAATAATTAATGAACTAACATTTTAAAATAATCTAAACTTACAAATTTCCTTATGTACGTGGCAATCGTTAGACCTCTAAATAAAACAATAAGACAAAAACAAAACACATAACAAAATAGCATGCAAATTAATTAACAAACATCTTGTTCAGTTAGCAAAATATCTACAAGCCATTAAAGGAAACCATAAGGATTAAAGATTAAGAATTGACAACTTAGAACAAAAAACATCCTATTACAAAGTTTGATGTAAGATTAAAAACTACTTAAGTAAAAAGTTACTAAACTACAAAATAATTTGAAGAAATAAAACTAAAGGATCTAAGGACACACAAAAATTAAGTTATGATTTAAATTGAAGTGAACCTTTGCATTCAAGAAATAAATGAAAATAAATACAAAAACGTCTCCCTTTTAAGTTAAAAAAAAAACTATAAGTCTATAGACACCCAACACGATTCTCACATTTTAACAATTGAAAAGTTGATTTCCAAAAGTTACACTAAACTGATACATTTTTGACGAAACCGATATCTTTACATATTTGAATTATCATCATTTATTTTTATCTAAATCTGCTATTTGATTTTATCTATGGAACACTCAAGTCCTATAAAACGCATTTTAGAAAAGCAATCAATTTCTAAAGGTAATAATGGTGTAATTAATATAGTAAAAAAAAATCTAGATTTCAATGAAAAAATATTCAAATTAGCTGGTTTAATAATATAATAATACATTAATTAAATAATTATATACTTAATAAATACTTAATTATGGCTGAGATATGACACTATAAATTAGAAGTCGGACGCCATTTTGAAACAAATAGACGGATAGAATTGTAACGTTGGTTTCCAAAACTATATTTATTCCAGGAACATTTACAGGAAGTGCGCAAATCTGCCATTACTATAATATCAAACCAGGTAATTTAATTATTTTCGTATTGAACACTAGATTTTTATTTATTTATTTATTTTTTTACTATTTTAATATTAATTGTTATGAAATGAAATATTTTAGTATGATTTCGAACGAAACTTTTTTTTTTTTTTTTTTTTTTTTTTTTATATTTATTGGAATTTACAACTGTATACAGGAATACAACTAGTAAATTAGATGAAATATATAAAGGCATGAAACACATGTAGAGAAGCTTCCCAATGGAAGCACTCTAAAAATGATTTAAACTAGAAGGTCTCGGGGCCATCTCCTTTTCAGACGCCTCGGAGGATTGTCAGGAATCGAAGAGGAAGAAAGGTTTGAAACTAGAGGATTAGGGTGGGAATGGAGTTTGCCATGAAAGGAATGGTATCTAGATCGGGCCAAATCAGCAACATACGGAACATTAAGATCTTTATGGATTAGTGTATTCGTGACAAAGTAAGGAGCATTGAGGATTTTACGAAGGATTTTGGAGGAACAAAACTAAGTGTGTAATTAGTATCTTTAGAAAATAATTGCTTTTCCCAAACGCGTTTTTAAAGAACTTGAGTGTTCTTAAGATAAAATCAAATAGAAGATTGAGATAAAACTAAATGATGATAATAGAAATATGTAAAAATATTAATTTCGTAAAAAATAATATATATATATATATATATATATATATATATATATATATATATATATATATGCAAAGGTTTTTCAAAACGAATAGGGAGTATCGTATACAGAGAAATAAAATTTATCTTTTTACATAAAATTTTAACTCCTGCAATACAAAACAACGGTGTGATAATCGCACGAAATAAATCTAATGACAAATTAAAATATGATAAATTTAAATTTTAGATGTGACATAAACAATAATCTAATTATGAAATTTACTCTAACGTGAGTGCCATTGTCATTTTGTACGTTAAATTGCTAGAGCGTATTAATTGTTAGAAACATGTAAATTAATTGTCACAATAAATAACTGGAAATTAGTAACTATGAAGGTAATTGAATCCGTGGAATGTGGCCAATTACCAAGGGCCTTAGGGTATTACACAAGACTACACCAATCCTATAAGTAGTTAAGTGAAGCTCATGCAAATGCGATCTCATGCACATTAGTGTAATTGAATAGAGGGGCTAAGGTATTATGAAAGGCGAAGCGGTATGTTATCTGACACATAACATGTGCAGCATGCCTACCAAGACAAATTGTCATGATGTGTCGCTAGATAGATGACAGACATACCTCACAGCGGGTGGCAAATAATATAAGTCAACCACTTACTCCATTCTAGAACAATAAAACGTCTCAATTATTAAATAACTCCATCTCAGATTAAAGCAATAACTACCAATATTACATCTAGAAGTCTGATTAGTTTAAGTATATGAGTCAGAAATTATTTTTATAAATTTATCTAAATAAATAAATCTAACTAATGCATTTAATTTCTTAAAGTTCAAGAGTTCATATTTTATCATTTTATTATTATTAGTGCGATATCTCCCTAAAAGGAAGGTGCTGAAACACTCAATTTTCTTATTTCTTGTTTTTTTGTCATGCCAGTATTGTCTCATTATTTGGCTGAAATTCTCTTTTCTTTCTGCAGACTATTTGGGTCTGTATAGTCTCTGATTGTTTTGCTCTAGAGTTACTTCCCATTTGTTTATTTTGTCTCTAAACAAGTTTCTGTCTTGGATTTCTTCTTGTCTTATGTCTGCTCTTCGTAAGTCTTCTCGTGTCTGTTTGATCACCTTTAACGTTCCTCCGAAGGACGGCATAACTAAGGGTTTTTTACTCCCATTAAAAAATTCTTGGACCACCTGCGGGTTTGAACCCGTGACCTTTGGTTAGGAGGTTGGACGCAGAAGATAAAAGGCTGTTATGCTAACCCAGCTACAAATGATCCAAATAAAATATTAAATCGATTTTAGATAATAGAAAGTTTATTTTAATTATTTAAATTTTATTGATTCATTATTGTATATATATTTTAGTATAATTTTATTGCTGTGTAAATATTGTATGAATGTTATCTTTAACCACTATTATTGATGTCAAATTGGGACAGATCGTAATACTACTCAATAAAAGTTGTAAAAAAAACAAAAACAAACTATGTAAAAATTTATTTTTGCAATGGAATATTATAACCGTCCCAGAATATTGTTTTTTTTTTAAGTACTAACCTATTCATCAATAACTATAAATTAAATTAAATACTAGCAATTTTGTTAAACATTAAATATATATAATTATATTTTATCCTAAATATAATTTCAAATCCTACTTCGTTTACGTAGATTTTGTTCAATGAAAAATAAATCCATTTCTTAATCGTGACATATTCTAGTCAAATTTCTTCAAAATACAAAATCCCTGAAAAAAAAAAATTGAAACAAGAGAAATACAATATTCCTACAAAGAATTCAACTAAACTACATATAACAATCGATACAAAAAACTACATTGGAACTCCCACATAGCAAATCCCTGTATTAAATAGGTATGTGAAATATTCAACTACATAGAGTGAGAACATAACACAGGATGCAAAAACATTGTACATAAAACAAAACAACACAAACATATACATGCATCATACTATGAGTATAAATAAATAGAGACCCAATGAGAATAAATGAATATTGATATTTAATAAATAATTAATTAAATATTCGTGTCTCGGATAATTATAGGACATAAGTTATTTCTGTTACTACTAAGATCTGAAACCGACAACTTCTACAAGTTTAGGTATTTGCAGATTAATAATAAACAAGTGTATGCTTTTAAAGTCTACATATTCATTGAAACTTATTACATAGCGTCTAAGATGATATAGTACTTACAAGATGTATTCTATTAAAAATAATAAGGTCAAATTAAGTACTGTTAGAGATGAAATTTATTTTTGCAATGGTATTTTATAGCCTTCCCAGAATATTGTTTTCCTTTTAACAACCAACCTATTCATCGATAACTATAAATAAATAAAATAACCAAAAAATAATAGAAATTTTGTTTAACATTAAATATTCCTTATCATCCAGTCCTACCTCACTGGCAGATCCTTCAAAGTAAATCATAATAATTCCTATTCATCCATTTTTAGTCAGTTTGCTGGTGTTCCTCAAGGCAGTATCCTAGGACCCATCCTTTACACAGTTTATACAGCTGATATCCCATCCCATCCTAACACTTTCTTTCTACCTATGCTGATGACACATGTGTGTTATCAGTCAATGCTGATCCAACTATTGCCTCTCAAACTCTCCAATCCCACATCAGAGACCTTGAAGTATGGTGTCAGAACTGGAGAATTAAAATAAATGCCAACAAATCCAGCCAAATTACCTTTACCCTTCGTCGTAAACCAATGACATCCTGCCCTACTGTCTCCTTCAATAATGCTCCTCTTGTCCCGGTTGAACAGATCCGATATCTAGGACTACACCTTGACAAACGCCTTACATGGAACCCTCATACAAGACTGAAAGCAGAAACTGCACGACGTTTTCGACTACTTCAACACTTACTTGACAAACGTTCCAATCTTCCACTTAACTACAAAAGGCTCATCTACATGACTATCATACGGCCTATATTTACTTACGGAGTAGAGCTTTGGGGCTCTACTAAACCATCAAATTCTTCCCGTATCCAATCCCTACAATCCAAAATCCTGCGTAAAATCCTCAATGCTCCTTATTTTGTAACTAATAAACTGATCCACAAAGACCTTAATATTCCGTATGTTGCTGATTTGGCCCGATCTAGATACCATTCCTTTCATGACAAACTCCATTCACACCCTAATCCTCTAGTTTCAATCCTTTCTTCCTCTTCAATTCCCGACAATCCTCCGAGGCGTCTGAAAAGGAGATGGCCCCGAGACCTTCTAGTTTAAAATAGTTACAGGAGTGCTACCATTGGGTAGTTCTTCTACAAGTCTCTTCCATGTCATTTTTCTAATATCATATTTACTTGATGTATTTTTTTGAGTACAGTTGTAAATTTCAATAAATTATGTTTAAAAAAAAAAAAAAAAAAAAAAACATTAAATATGTAATTTTTTTTTTTTATCCTAAAAATAATTTCTATCCAGGAAGAAATTAAGTCCCGGTTAAAGATAGGAAATGCGTGTTATTATTCAGTTGCTAAATTACTTAGCTCGCGGCTTCCGTCTATAAACTTCAAGGTTAGAATTTATAAAACTATTATTCTTTACGGATGTGAAACGTGGCCGCTTACTTTGAAGGATGAACAACGGCTTAAGGTTTTCAAAAATAAGGTACTGCGTATAATATTTGGTCCGAAGAGAGAAGAGGCCACTGGGGAGTTTAGAAGGTTGCACAACGCGGAATTGCGGAAGTTGTATCCTGTAAATATAATTGAGTTGATAGCGTCGCGGAAACTCAAATGGGCGCGTAAAGTGGTTGGGCTCGGTGAGGAACGGATCCAAGAAAGTTGGTACTCGCTGAACCGACTGGTAGCGTCGAAGGGTAGGCCGAAGCGTCGATGAGAGGATTGCGTTAAGGCTGATCTCGGGGACTTGGTTTTGAACGGTGAACATTGGACGAGTCTGACACGTAGGCAGACTTTGGTGGTATCGGCATCGAACCTTCGGGTTCGGTAAGCCTATTACTATTATTATTATAGAGATGAAATTAATTCAATACATAAATTTGTAAGATCTGTCATAGCCTTGTTACGTGGGGAAAAAAAAATTATGAATCTAAGTTAAATAATAATAAGTTTTTTTTTGCCTCGAAGAGGGTTACACAAATTATAAAAATGTAAAAACAGATGTTGATAGACTTTTGTTTTTTCGAGATAAAGTGATTGTTGGGTAGAATGTTTTTGGGAACCGCGAGAGCGAGGTCCCATTGTTAATGAATGAAAAAAAACATTTTGCAGCGTAAGATTTTAAAGTGTAGTTCAAAAAGTAAGGTGGCGAGTGACACTCGACGGACCAGGTGGACGAAGTCTGATCCAATTGGAAAAGGAGCTACCAGAAAAGGAGTTTATTTTTATAAATAAACTTATAACCTGAGTGGTTAAGGTTCCGAAAGATAGAAGGGCAAATAATTGTTTTTAAGACAAACAAATAAATAAATTTAGGATATAAGTAGAAATAAGTTTTCCTTTATTTTTTTTTGTTAATGAATCATTTATTTTGTTTTACTGTTAGAAATAAAGCTTTGTATTTTTTTTTTGTTTAAGTAATATGTTCTTAAATATTTTCTATTTAATATTAACCTTAACAAGGTAACATTGTACAACCCTCGTCGAGTCAGCAGTAATAAGCTAAAAAGTTATAATGGTGACGTCATATGATTCCATAGCTCATGGATAGGTAGTTGATTGTAGTCTGTAAGATAACGAGTTCGTCTCCAACTGATATCAATAATTTTGTTTTATTTATATTATTAAGACATTATTAATTTAAAGAGTTTCGCTATTTACCTTATTTTTTTTTATTATTAACAATAATAATAAATTTATTGTGGAACCCGCCCGTCTCCACTGAGAATCTGGGGCATAGTTACGGTTCAGGAATTTTTTTTTTTTTAAATTTAAATATTAATTCTTTTTGCAAATTTTAACCGTAACAGCCTTTGTTATTACATGAAGTTTCCGAAACACCATTAACTGAAATATTGATTTTAAAAATGATATAGATAATTATCTGTACTGCAATTATTAATAACTCAAGAAATGTATTAAACAGTATTAATTTAAAATAGAACAAGCCAAGTGACTACGAGAGAAGTGCTGGGACCTCCCGGAGTCACCGATATACTCTTTGAGGGTTATACTTGATTCGGTGTCAGCTAGGGTCAGTGTGTTATTGATAAAGTATGAATGTGCTTCAGATAAGTTGTTTTATATTAAATTTAAGAGCCTACAATTATTCTGATCTACTTGGAAAAAAACCTTGACACAAGGAACCACATTATCAAGCTATATATTGAAATATACTTCAAACTCCGAGGAATGGCTAACTCAATTAGCACCCTAAGGGTAGATGATAAATCCCCAAGGGCCTCCGATCGAGGGTAAAATATCGCGTCTGGCACAATAATTTAACAGAAGCCTTCCAAGGAGAGGGCTGGGGTTCTTGTTGAGGTTTCCATGTTGATTGCGGAGCTGCGGATCTCATTAGGCCACTTCCACCATGCGGCTTCCTTCGGCTAATGAGAACTCTTCCAGGAGGAAGTCCTCTGTCTCCGGCTGCCTCTCGGTAAACACCTCCCCTACCACGATTGTTGTCAGCCCTCTGGGAGCCGAGGTATTGGAGTCCGCATCTCAGAATCATCTGTTTCGAAACAGTCTTGCTACTAGCAAAAACAAGTAGTCTGAAGAACCAACATAGTTCAAACCGACAGCTTTGAGTACTTTGTTGCTTTTGATTTAATAATTTACTATATTGGGTTGTTTCACATGAAATGTCCGTTTTTATACTTTCTGAAATACATAAAGAATTTTGCAGGTCTCTATTGTTTTCTTCCGTACTACTTAATTAATAAAATAGAAACAATAATCCGAGCAGAAATGATATCCACAGCCAGCAATAGCCAATTTCACATGTTTTTTTGCAAAACTTGATCCTGAAAAGACAATTTCTTACATCCACCGCAACAAACTTACTCTCTACAGCAAATCTTTGATATTTAAAGCAAGAGGAGAACTGATGGGACTTGATTGTCAGCCATAGTGTACCTACCTGTGCTATGTGCAACCTTAATGTGCCAGAGGACATACTACTTTTTCGCAATATGTCTTATCTTAAAGGAGTTCAGGATGAAATATTTAGGGAAAGATAAGCTAACTCCAGAAGAAGTAATAGATAGATTGAATGGGCTAGATTCGGTCAAACTTGCAGCATACTTGAACAAATCTTTTAAATACAGAAATTTTTTGGTCCAGTATTTTAATTATTAAACTCTTACAATCATTTGAAATAGATAATGTTACTACAAATCAATATTATTATCATTTTAAACTGCATATAAAGGTCAGATGGCTAATCGCCAGTGTCTTGTGGGCATCGATTTTTAAAACAACATGTATAAATATATGTTATTATTGGGTTGTTTCACATGAAATATCCGTTTTTGTAGTTTCTGAAATACATAAAGAATTTTGCAGGTCTCTATTGTTTTCTTCCGAATGTTTACATATTTAAAGTAAACATTTACTAATCATCTATCTTTGTATTATAAACATTAGCTTACCAATCAATTACCCACTTTTTAGTATATCTCCAAATATGAACATGGAAACACGCGATTTTCGAGTAATATTTTTGTACGAGTTTAAACTCGGCCATTCAGCAGCTGAGGTCACTAGAAATATTTGCGAGGCGTTTGGGGAAAGGAGTGTTAATGAACGGACCATTCGCCGTTGGTTTGCTAAGTTTTCAGCTGGGATAACGACTTGGAAGACTTGCCCCGATGAAGACCCCCGTCCGTAATAGACAACGATGTCCTCAAACATACAGTAGAAGGAAACCCCTACCTAACAGTTAAAGGACTCTCAGCACAAGTAAATGCAAGTGCATCTACCGTTTCCAGACATTTAGAGTGTATTACACTTTGTATTGTATTAAAGTAAAAAGAACAGCTGATGCGCTCGATGATAACAGTCATACGTTACTTCGTCTCTCAGATTTTTGCTCTTTTCAGTAGGAATTCGCTTGAGTTCAGTCTGGAAAACATCACTAGACTTCAAGAAAACCACAGCAGTGAATATTGGAGAAATATCGGTAAGCAAAGTTATAATTTACTTTGTACAATCACGAAAAGTAAAAGGAGGGTCACTGATCAGCTGATCGCCGCTAGCTCGGCAAGCTCGGGCTTGCTTTTCTTTAACTTATCTTTCTTTTATTATTATTCCTTCTCATTCTCATTTCATTATTTATCTATTATTATTATTTTATTTATTTATTTTTTTTTTATTTTTTTTTTTTTTTATTTATTTATTTTTTTTTATGAATGAGATATTTTCATCAAGTTATGTCCTCAAAAGCTACAAGTAAAAGATCTAGATCTGCAGGTTCAAACTCGTCTCCTACGAAACAGAGACCTCGCCGTGAAAATAATAAAAAAATGATTCCACCAGCGACCGCTTCAGCTACCTCTTTAGGATCTGAACCACAGCCCAGCACATCATCACAAGGAATGACTGATGAATCGCCGTTCTTTACACCGAACCCATTTCAGATCCTCCAAAATCAAAATGAAAAAGAATCCATGGAATCTTCTCCTATACCCAGGGAACCACAACCTCCACCAATTTTTGTTAAAAATATTAAAAATTTTCAACTACTTTGTGCGCATTTAAACAAATTAACCGATCCTAATAGTTATTCATGTATAAGTAGAACCAGTGATACTAAAATATCCCCGACTACCGCCGAAAGCTACAGAAAAATAGTAAAATATCTGAGTGAGACCAAAGCTGATTTTCATACCTATCAGTTGCGCCAGGAAAGAGCTTTAAGGGTTGTAATTAGAAACCTACACCCTTCGACACCAGTGACAGCTATCAAAGAAGAACTGACGGAGATAGGCTATAAAGTGCGGCAAGTCACCAATGTCCTAAAAGATAAAATTCCAATGCCTCTATTCTTCGTGGACTTGGAACCATCAGCAGGAGTTGAAAAAGTTTACGACCTCAATAGATTGTACTATACTAGTGTAAGAGTTGAGAAACCTTACACTAAGAAAGAAATAGTGCAGTGCCATAATTGTCAGGCATATGGTCATACGAGAACTTACTGCCACCACACACCACGCTGTGTGAAATGCGGTGAGCAACATAAATCAGAAGAATGCACAAGATCAAGATCAACACCCGCTGTATGTGCTCTGTGCCTCGAGGACCACCCGGCTAACTACAAGGGATGTCAAATCTATAAGAACCTCAAAAGCAGATACCAAAAACCTCAGAATCAGGATGAAACAGCTGAGCCGATTAGAAGCAGAAGACAACCTTCAAAAACAATTGATTCCAATGTAACATTTGCCCATCTACTTGGAGGTGGGAACCAGAACAAAGAGACCCTGCCGGAACAACGCATACTACAAAATCCTGAACCCATTCCACAACCACATATTCCTCAAAATTTAACCAACCATCAAAAACCTCATCCGAATCAAATTTCTCATATTCCTCCTCCATCAAATGTCACAGACCTTACAAGTTTGATGACATCCTTCATCACTGAAATCAAATCCCTTGTTATGCCCCTAATATCACTACTTACTAATCTCGTATCAAATTTAATCCCATCCTTAAAAAATCCTTAAATGACTACACCTAACTCCTTATCCATTCTCCTTTGGAATGCGAATGGTGTTAGAAATCACACTGACGAACTTACAGCTTTATTGCAAGACAAAAACGTTGATGTAGCACTTATTACTGAAACTAGACTAACCACTAAACAGTACTTTAAAATACCTCAATACGTAACATACCGTACGGACCACCCAGACGGAAAAGCCCATGCCGGTACTGCTGTCATTGTGCACCAGTCCCTCTCCCACCACATACTCCCACTCCCCTCCTATGATTTCCTACAATGCACCGCCATAGTAATCAAGACTTTTTCATTTCCGATCACCCTCGCATCAGCGTACTGCCCTCCTAAACATTCCATTTCCAACATTCTATTCGAATCCTTCCTCAATTCCTTAGGAAACCACTTCATTCTGGGTGCAGACATGAATGCTAAGAACCAACAATGGGGTTCCAGGTCCACGAATTGTCGTGGGCGGAATTTACAGTCTGCACTCAACTCTAGACGTTTCAACCTCCTGCCTCCTGATTCCCCTACCTACTGGCCAACTGATCCTAACCGTAATCCTGACATCCTTGACTTCTTCATCCACAGCGGATTAGGCTCCCTAAACATGTCGGTGACTCGCCTTGATGAACTGTCCTCTGACCATAGTCCATTGCTCCTTAAAGTATCCCTAATTCCTATTCCTAAATCCAACCCACCGTCATTTATCAGAGGACCAGTAAACTGGGACCTTTTTCGCCAAATCCTGACCAGTGATATTGACCTCGGAGTGAAACTCAAAACTCCAGATGACCTTGACGATGCCGTAAACTCCTTCACCATCGCTATTCAACAAGCTGTTTGGACTGCCTCCTCTCCCAAGCACTCCCAGACAAGTCATAACCAAAATCATTTACCACAACACCTCATAGACCTCATCCGCACCAAACGACGATCCAGATCCTTATGGCAACGCACCCGTCACCCCACAGATCGCCGCTCCTATAACGTTTATTGTAGACAATTAAAGAGGGAGCTGGCGACCTTCCGTTCCCAATCCTTTAGTTCCTTCCTGTCTTCTCTTTCAGCTTGTGACAATTCCCTATGGAATGTCACTAAGAAAATTCTAAAATCCCACCATATTTCCCATCCCCTCCGTCGTAGTAATGGCTCCTGGGCTGCGTCTGATGAAGACAAAGCCGAGGAACTTGCCAAATACATTTCCGAAGTCTTCACACCTCATCCAGAATCCCATCCAAACCACACTGCAGTAGTGGAAGAGTTCCTTTATTCTCCAATCCCGCTTTCATTACCTCCTAAAGCAGTTAATCCCTCCGAGGTCAAATATCTTCTCCGAAAACTTGCACTCCGTAAATCTCCTGGATACGATCTCCTCACTCCTCAGATTCTCAGACAGCTTCCATCTAAAGCCGTTATATTTCTTACATATATTTACAACTCCATTCTACGCACTACTCATTTTCCTCTCTTATGGAAACATTCCACTATAATTCTCTTCCTAAAACCAGGTAAACCTCCTAACACAACGACTTCATATAGACCTATCAGCCTACTCCCAATCCTTTCAAAAATCTTTGAAAAAATCCTCCTCAAACGAATATTACCTTTATTAGAATCCCACACTATTCCTTCCCATCAGTTTGGATTCCGTTCCCAACATTCAACCGTTCAGCAAGGGCTCCGAGTCGTTGACCATATTTCCTCTGCTCTTGAGAACAAGGAGTACTGCGCGGGTGCATTTCTGGACATAACGCAAGCATTTGACCGGGTGTGGCACCCGGGATTACTCTTTAAGCTCAAAAACCATTTACCCCAATCCCTATACCTAGTCCTCCGATCCTATTTATCAAACCGCTCCTTCCGAGTTCGCTGTGGTGCAGAATATTCCAATTATTATCCAGTCGAATCCGGTGTTCCTCAGGGCAGTGTCCTTGGTCCTTTCCTTTACAATATATACACAGCTGATATTCCTGTTTGCCCTAATACCTTCCTAGCAACGTACGCTGATGACACAGCTATCCTATCCTCTCACATAGATCCCGAAATTGCATCTATAGGCCTCCAAACGCACCTTTCTCAAATTGAAGACTGGTGTAACAACTGGAGAATCAAAGTTAATCAATCTAAATGCAAACATGTCACCTTTACCCTTCGAAGACAATCCTGCCCTCCAGTTCTCTTTAACTCCGTTCCGCTTCCTTTCTCCGACACAGTCCGGTATCTTGGCTTCCTTCTGGACAAAAGACTAACTTGGAACCCGCATACTAGACTTAAACGACAAGAACTTAATCGACGATTTGGACAATTATACAGACTACTGAACAGAAATTCTAAATTATCTATCGACAACAAACTGCTAATATACAAGACAGTACTGAAACCTATCTGGACCTACGGACTTGAACTGTGGGGGACAGCCAAATTTTCTAACATCAAACGCATTCAATCCTTCCAATCAAAAGTCCTCCGAACAATAGTTAATGCTCCTTATTATGTATCCAACCATACCTTACACCGCGACCTAAATATTCCATTTATTTTAGACCTTATACCATTAAAATTCTCTAAATTCCATCAGAACCTTATCCATCACCCTAATCCCCTAGCTCAATCCTTATCCAGCTCCACACATCCTTACCATCCTCCTAGAAGGTTGAAACGGCAGTGGCCTCGAGACCTCTTGTAAAATGTATATTGGAGTTCTAGCATTGGCTAGATTCTCCACTCACGTGCTGTATGCTTGTGAATTGTATATAGGTATGAGTGACTTTTGTATAAATTTTATTGATTTTGTTTTGTATATATGTATATTGTATTATTATTATATAAATTTATTGTTTTGTAAATATCGTGTGAATGTAGTATGAATGTTGTACTTCATCACTATTAAAAATGTCCTAAATTGGACAGATTGTAATATTGCTCAATAAAGAATTGTTTCTAAAAAAAAAAAAAAAAAAAGTAAAAAAGCTCGATACATGGGTACCTCATCATCTCACTATGCAAGACCCCATGTTTCAAAATATACCGTGCAAAAATTGAAAGAACTGGGCTACAAAGTTCTTCCGCACCCACCATATTCTCCCGACTTGTCTCCAGCAGATTACCACCTGTTCAGGAATTTAGACAACTTCGTCAAAGGAAAACTTTTTGAAAATGATGATCAAGTGAAAAGTGCGTTTTCAGATTTTGTTTCACTTTAAAGCTCAGAGTTTTTCAGTTCGGGAATAAAAAAGTTGGTGTCACGTTGGGATTGAGAAATGTGTAGAAAAAGAAGGTAAATACTTCGAATAAAATTATCTTGTTTTCATATCGTAATTTTAATAAAAGTCCTTTACCTTGAAAACGGACATTTCATAAATTAGCCATTTCTACGCTATTTCTATTTTCTAGGATACATATTAATTCAAGCAGCTTATCAAAGACCCAGCTGATAGCGAGGCCCGAGGGGAACCCGCTACGGATAACAATTCTGAAAAAAATAACTTCAACAGATATTACATTTATCATCATCCGGTGTCAACCAACTTCAATACGAATATGACGGAAAACTGAAAAATTCCGGGTTTTTAATCAGAATTTAAAGTGAACTAAAAAAATACAACGGATTTTCGAACGCATAAAACCCAGAAACTATTTTATATCATACGATACAACAGTAAAACTCAATTCTCGAATAGAAGCAACAGCTCACAGTGTGTCCATTTCCTCCAACACCACTCCTCCCATGAATATTTTATTAATCAAAATTAACTATAGATTCTAAAAACATTAATTCAAAGTAATTTAATGGAAGCTTGTGATTTGCCCTTTTATTGTTTCTTTGTTTATTTATTTAACGTCACTTTATGCTACTATGGCTAATCGGACGATGCTACAGTAGGAGTCGTAAATTTTGCCTATCCAGGTTTTATTAGGATAGGGATCTTTAATGAGTACCTGACATCGCACAGGCTCGGGACCACCTTTTAACGTCCCCTCCGAGGGCATAACTAAGGATTTTTTACTCCCATTAAAACATTCTAGGACCATCTGCGGCTTTGAACCCGTGACCTTTGGCATAGGAGGCTGTTATTCTAACCACCTAGAGTTCTTAAATTGATTTCATTTACCACCACAGTTTTTTATTTTTTATTTTAATATTGTTTATACTTTCACAATGGGAGGTAGTTAATTGATATAACGATTTCACGTTATTCGACATATCATGTTGCTAGCGTTCATAGAAAAAAAGGGTAAATATATGAGTTGAACGAATTTGATAACCAAATACTGAAAAAAAAAACGCAAACATATTTTTTTAATGTTTTTATTTTGAACATAAGAACTATAATATTGATGTATAATACCGCTGGGAAGCTAAAGCTTTCAGAAAAAAATATACCCAAAATCGTAAAAGGTAAGACTAAGGTAAGGTAAGACCATAATTACGTAATAGATTGTTTAATGAAACACATGTTTCAAAGAAACTTAATACAATACTTTGATTTTTTCATCTCTAACTTTATTTAAAAGTTCTTAAATTGATTTTAACATTTTGTGGGCACCAGATTTTCAAAATTTGAAATTATAGAATAGAAATAGGATAGAAAAATAATTTTTATTCTAGGACTGGGTCCCTTAAGAATAATATGATATGTACAATTAATATATACAATGTGTCTGGCCACAAGACCAAAGGATTATAATTAATTCTTATTTACAAAGCTTTAAGAAGAAAAGTAGGATACAATAAAACAAAAGAGTAAAATAAATGAATAACTTCTGATATGTTGAACTAAACTTAACATTGAAACTGATTCATAATAATTGATCGATATAGAATCGTGAACTTGAAATTCGTGAATAGGTACTCGAACAGCTGGGACTTGAATGATGGTAGGGAAGAAGCATGGCGGATATGAGTAGGTAGGGAATTCCAGAGAGTAGTAGAGCGGACAAGAAAGGAATATTCAAAACTTGTTGTTCTGTGGGCAGGAATATAAAGGTCAGAATGGCGCGATCTTGTTTGAAGGGAGCGGACTGACAATTTAAATTGCAGAAGTTTGCGGACATATGGAGGTAGCTGGGAGTTGATGAAAGGAATGATCCAACGAAATATTGTCTGCGGTTTGAGGGAAGGAGCCACTTTAACTCACCGTGTAAATGGGTCACATGAGACCTCTTCGGTGTGCCAAGGACAAATCTTAAAATAAATTATAGGTGGAATAATCAGGAGTCAGTCTTTTTCTAAATATCTACGTTTCGACTCAAGCTTGTGAGCCATCATCAGGGCATTACTGAGCCATGTCCAAGCATAAACAAAATTAAACTACTTAAAATATTTAACAAAATTAAAATATTTAGAAAAAGGCTGACTCCTGATTATTCGACTATAGATCCTCAATAAAATTTGAAATATTCTAAAATAACAACATACGAGACGTTATTAATGGTTTACAATTAACAAATGAGCAATTCAGTCAATCGAACTTTATATGGTGGTTTTTAAAGTGATTACAGCGCGGGCTAAAAGATGAGGTGGTGCAAGGAGGAGATATATAAGTGCCCCATATCCCTACCCCAAGAGCTTAAGGGTGCCATGCGGGCGGGTGAGAACAGCCACGGACCTCTGGATCAGACCAATATATCTCGGTGTAAAAAAGAAGTTGAGGAAATTGGCAGAGCACTTGGGAAAGGCTGTCCATTACTAAATTGCATTTATAACAAACTCCAGAAGCGGCATTGATCAGAGGCTCCGGGTTGGATTTATTGAAGCCATAAAACGCAGCTCCTTCCTTCCCTACCTCAATCCCTCTGTGCTCTAACATTTCAACCGGGACCTTTCATTCTCCAACAGTCCAATTGGTTTCCCCGACCGTGGGGGTGGGAGCAAACTGTTCTCCCTCTATACCCTTCCGACCAATAACATTCCTTCGCTCTTTTCACTACGTGCCGGCTAGCGACTGCTCGAGCCCTAAGCCCCAGCGATAAGGAACATTTACTATAATAGAACACACCGGCAGGAAATAGATTTGTGGCGCGCTGTTCTCACATAGCCATTCAGCTAAATTCGATTTCTTGTCGTCTCAATACTTTCAAAAGGTTTTCTCCAGAAGAAATAATTTAAATTAAATAAAATTATAACTAGGAAAAGTTGTGAGTTATGCTGTTTCGTATTTTATTTTGGAATGAATGATATTGTAATTGACAGTCCTATTATTATTCTACCCCTGTATTTTATTTATTAACATTTAGGATAGCTGAAAATATAGTCTTCGACTCTCTGGCAATTATACACCATCACATTTACTCATGGCGCGTAGAACATGGATCGCTGGAAGGACAAAAGTGTGCATATTTTTATTTATATTATAATCTTTTATTTTGTTAATATTATTATTATTGTTTTACTATATATGCTAGAGATTTTATAGTGAAGCGGTGTGTCATATAGTTGCTGATAGTTGTTATAGGTTGTCATGTGATAATTATTATATATATTTAAATTAATATGAGAGGTAAGCGAGAAAAGGTGGGGGAAGGGTAGAATAAAATGAGAAAATATAATATATATATATATATATATATATATATATATATTATATATATATATATACATATTTTGTATTGTCAAGATTTGTATATTAAAAATTTTCCAATAAGGAAGAAATATAAGCTGTGTAAATAGCATCCCAATTAAGTTGGGCACCATTGTTTAATGAATAAAGTTTATCTCTATTCAATTATGACATATAATGTTTATGCTATTGAACTGAATTATAGTTATTAGTTAAATATATATATATCTTGTGCAAATTTAATTAAATAATGAAAATTTTACGTAACACACAAGATTCTTGAATTGAGTGGAATAACAATAAATGATGACCAAAAACAATAAAAATGAAATCAGCATCAAAACAAAAATAATTAACTCAAAAAATTAAACTTCTTCATTGCACATATAACTATTTTCGAAATACTACGATGACCACGTAAGTGAGTCAATAGTACGTAGCTATTATAAATATAAATAAAGGGCGAGTGGGTTAGCACGCTTAGCTGTGAACGCGTGTATTCCATGACCAAAAGCTTGGAATGGAATAATTACGAGTTCGCGTCTCGGTGCCGGGGGAGGAGAGGGTAGGCTTTTAACTCTGCTAAGAGCTCACTCCCTGGTCCGATAAAAGTACAACTATTACAGCCCAAAATGATAAGGTAGGATTAAATGAACAAAGAAAAAGAGACAATTATAAATATTTTATTTTATATAGTGCCTTATTGAGAGATAATACAATCTGCCACTATCTTGGGCGATAAGTATTAGAGATAAAAGAATTCATTCATTCCAGATGTACAAAGTAGAACAAGCGAATATTTAAATTAAATAAGTTAACCTAAATAACAAATAAAAAAAATAAAATATAAAAAATAAAAATAAAATAAAATAATTATAATCTTGACCACATTCATACCTATATACAATATTTATAAACATAGATATACAATTTTAAACTTCTTTATTGAAATGATTAAATGTAACCCACGAAATGAAAGTAATCAATACATATTGTGTCTTTCAAATTCTTGTTAGGCATATTGGTTTATATTTTTTAATAATAAACGACTAGGATAGGGGAGCCCGTGGCTGAGTGGCTAGCGCACTAGTCTCTCATGCTACAGGTTCTGAGTTCGAATCCCACTCCCTGTGGGGCTTTTATAAGGATGTAAAAAAATAGGGATTCACTCACAACCTCTCCCCCGGGTATGTAAGACCCGTCAGCCAAAGGGTGGCCACTCACAAAATTAGTCGTAGGGAGTGATGACCCTACACTAAAATAATTGTATCGTAAAACAGTAGAGTAAACTCGTAAGGAGTTTACACCGCGAGGCCCAGGGCCTACACGGCCTGTCGCGCCACAGGGAGAAGAAACGACTAAGATAAAAAATAATCACACTGAAACCGGATAATTATATCCTGGATTTCTTTTTAATGTGATATTTGGATTTTACATATCTTGAACGTAAACCTTTAAAGTCGATTAAAACCGAAAAAATGTTTTTGAAATAATAAACCAAACTAAAAAACGATTACTATGGCCTTTTAATAATATTTTTAGTGATAGCTTCATGGCGTATTTAAAAAAACAATAACATTTTTTTATTTAGGAGTTCGAAATTCTGTGTACATCATTGAATTTACAACTGTACAAAAATTAACAACAATAATAATATAATATACTGATAATAATAAAATAAAAACGCATTTATAATAAAATATAAAACAAAATTGTTAATATCATACTAGCTTATATCAAACAAGATAAATAATGATTAGATGAGGAATATTATTGAGGTGCGGTCATAAAATAGAAACACACATTTAAAACAAGTGCTATTTTAATTATGTGCCGACGTTTCGGCCTACATAGTGAGCCTTCACCAGGGTTGACTCTAAGATCTAAAACATGTGTCTAAAGCACTTCTTTAGACACCGTATCAGAGTCAACCCTAATGAAGGCCCACAATGCACGCCGAAACTTCGGTACGTAATTAAAATAGCACTTGTTTTAAATGTGTGTTTCTAATTTATGACCGCACCCCCAACCATCTTCCTCATCAAACAAGACAAACAATAAATTTCAAGAAAAATGAATATTATTTAGAATGGAATTATACAGTAGCACAACTCTAATCGAAGAGATAGCTTTATTAAACTTATGTAAAAAAGTTTTCTCCGTTTTTCACCAGGAAGCCAACATTTTACGATTGTATCGACTTCGCGATAGTATCGATTCAACATTCTTAATTGAACATCCCCGAGCATGTAACGCTTTTAAGAGGAAAGATACGGTGGTGGTTTCCCTACGCTAAAGAAAACAAAGTAATAAAAGCTATATCTGACTGGCTTGACCCCTTTTAGGGCACAACCGATAGGGCACTAATACCACAATTTATTGCTAAAAAAAGGAGTGCTTTGTTTTTAAATAAATTTTCAATACCCTAGGGAGACGGAACAAACTTCCATGGATTTTCTTATAACACATTAATTTATCAATACATATTAATTACATCATTGACTTTTTCTATAAAAACTAGGTGAAGACGCGGGAACCATACAACTAAATACAAGTGTGTTAATAAAAGCAGTTAAACAAATAGGTCTCGAATTAAATACCGAAAATACGAAATATATGATTAGTAGCAGAAATGGTGGGGATCATGGTGATATTAATATATCGAGGCGTACTTTTGAACACGTTGAGAAATTTAAGTATTTAGGTTCAATAATAACAAGAAAAAATGAAATCCAAGAAGAAATAAAGTCCCGGTTAAAGCTGGGAAATGCGTGTTATTATTCAGTTGCTAAATTACTTAGCTCGCGGCTTCTGTAAAAAAACCTAAAGGTTCGAATTTAAAAAACTATTATTCTTCCGACGGTTCTTTACGGATGTGAAATGTGGCCGCTTACTTTGAATGATGGACAACGGCTTATGGTTTTCGAAAATAAGATACTGTGTGAAATATTTGTTACGAAGAGAGATGAGGCCACTAGGGAGTTTAGAAGGATGCACAACGAGGAATTGCGGAACTTGTATCCTGTGAATATAATTGAGTTGATAGCATCGCGGAGACTCAAATGGGCGCTTAAAGTTGTTGGGTTGGTGAGGAACAGATTCCGAGAAAGTTGGTATTCGCTGAACCGACTGGTAGACGTCAAAAGGTAGGCCGAAGCGTCGATGGGAGGAATGCATTAAGGCTGATCTCGGGGGCTTGGGCTTGACTGGCGAGCACTGGACGAGTCTGTGCAGGCAAAGTTTGGTGGTATCGGCATCGAACCTTCGGGTTCGGTAAGCCTATTATTATTATTATTATAAAAATTAGTACAATTCATGTTTTATAAATTAAAACTAATAACTCTTGGAAGAGTGGTCTAAGAATTTAAGCTTGACCAAAGCCATTTTAGTAATAATACACCTACTTGGATGTAATTAAATAAGTCATTCATTACACATATGTATACCGATGCACAGATATGTATCATTTATATATAAATACAGTCATGGTCATAGGAATTGCTCCACTAAATTAAAAAAAAAAATGTTTCTCAAATTAAATATAGCCGCATTTTTTTTTTTTAAATGCTAACACGGAAACATAAAACTCAATGAAGGAAATATAGAAGTTTAAGTTCTCTACAACACCGGTTTCTTTGGAAAATTAATTTTAACCACGACAAATCAAAACACGATAAAATTAGGTAAATTCTCGTATTAAGAACATAATATATTATAAGGCCAATATTTCGACACCTAAAAGACCTACAAACGTCTATCTCATATTAAAGCTTGTTAGATGCTTGTTAACTTTTATTATTATGAGTATTTTGATAAAATGAGCGGTTTCTATGATATCGGGCTGAACACTGTTAAAAGTCGATCCATTCCTCTGTTTAAGACACAATGTATTATGTGGACAAAGATATCTCTGCACCTATAAGACCAACTACTGACGTCTATCACCTCTCATATTAAAGCTTATTAGACGCTTGCTAATTTTTATTATTATGAGTAGTTTAGTAAAATTGGCAGTTTCTATGATATTGGGCTGAACACTGTCCCTATGTTTAAGACACAAAGTATTGTGTGGATCTCAATACCTATAAGACCTACAGACGTCTTTCAGGTCTGAAATTAAAGCTTATTCAATGTCCATTAATTTATATTATAATGAGTATTTTTGTATAATGCTTGATTTCTGTAATATTTACCTTCATAACGTCGAAATTAAATCAATTTTCGTAGTTAGAACACAATGCATTACATGGACTACAATATCTCGATAGCTATAAGAACTACAGACCTGTTTCTTGTCTGAATTTAAAGCTTATTTTATGTCCATCAATTTATTTTTTAATGTTAAAATACCCTCACACAAGAATGAAACGACAAGAAACTGTTCGAAGATAACGATTACTACAACACTTACTAGACAAACGTTCAAAACTTCCAGTATATTACAAAAGACTCATTTACATCACTATTATCCGACCTATTTGGAAATATGGAATTGAGCTTTGGGGCTCTACAAAACCATCACATTCCTCCCTCATCCAGTCTTTACATTCCAAAATACTTCGCAAAATCCTGAATGCCCAATATTTTGTTACAAATCAACTCCTCTTTTCATTCTAAACTCCCTGCCCATACAAACCCACTTGTCCCTAATTTATCTTCCTTAGATATCCCTGATATCCCTCCAAGGCGACTGAAAAGAAGTGGCCTCGGGACCTACTGAGTTAAAATAGTTAATGAAGTGATACCACTGGGTATTTCTTTCTCAAGACATTTTCATGACTTTTTTTTTACATTTCTCATATTTACTTATTGTGTTCTTAATACAGTTGTAAATTACTGGCCCCAGCTCTTGGACTATATTGTTTATTTGATATAGGAGCTCTATTACCTCGATGGATCTTATTTACGATGAAAACTATCTGTAACAGAAAAAATATCAAAATTTGATTTTCCTCCGAAACCGATCGGACTACGAATCATAGAACATTTCTGCTCATCTTGAAGTCTAGTATCTGCTCCTACAAAATATTCTTAGACACTTATGAGACACCCTGTACATATTTTTGGTGGTTTGTAAAAAAAAAAAACTGGTGCGGGAAACACACGAATTTTACTTACCTCCATTTTTAAAATCACTGAAAGAATTTTCAAATACAGTAAAAGATAATAATATGTGAAACTATTAAAGAATTAATTAAATCGAATTTATATAGAAACATGTTTTTTATTAAAAAATCTATTATATTATTATCTAAAATAATCAGTTAGTTTTTTCTTATTTTCATCACTCTCTATTAACTTTTAAAAGCTTGAGTATAAGATAATATTTTTTTCTAAAATCTTGAGCTTTCCAACGGTATATCATACATGTATATTACTGCTCTTACGTTCAAAAACGAAAATTTGCATTAAAAAAATATTTTTTCTGTTTTCTCCTTTAGTTGGGTATCGAATTTATTCAGTTTATATATTTACCTGTTTTTTATCAGCGTAAACAAGATAATATAGTTATTTTTATAGAATCTACAAAATTAAAGATAATTAAAATATCGGCATTTAACCCTGTCAGACCATTTTAATCTGAATGAAACCTACATGATATTAAAGCCCATTAAATTTTACATCGATATAGAGAGTTTAATCAAAATTTTCGAAACCGTTTTTGAGAAAATCGAAAAAAGGTGCAAAATGCATGGTATAAAGAGGCTCATCTGGTAAACTCATTTTGATGGAAAAATTTTGTAACGTCTAAGGCGTATATTTGTCTTAAATATGAAATTTCAGTTTCATAGGACTCACCGTTTCCGCCCGGGAGTTACCCACACACACAAGCCTTTTTGCGGGACTTGGTTATTTTGACTCAGGGACCCTAAAACGTGTATTTCGTGAAAACTGGAATTCGAAAATTTGCACGATCGCAATACTTTCCCTTACAATATACAGCAAGTGAAAGTAAAAATAGTGATGTGCTAATCTGTATTTTGTTTAAAATATGACTGACAATCTGGATTCGGGGATAATGATAGGACGTTAGAGCCTTGGAGGAAGTGCAGGCTACAGAATGTAATGAGAAGAGGTGAAGGATGCGAGGCAGGACACTCCTTCTCCACTTACACATCCTGCCCTAATTACTGGCCCCGATGAAAGCTATGGCTCGCCCTGAAAGAGAACCATCTCCTGCTATCTGGTTACCGCGCTCCACTTAGTGGAATACCTCACACGTGGAGCTAGGTCACTGTAATAGCTGTCGTATGTACTTATCAACCATTGTCATCAAAATGCAATTCACCACTGAACCTCATTTCTTATCTCAAGGGGGAGGGGACACCTCTCACAAGCTCAGAGGTAGATTGACTCATTGCCTCAACAATGGGATTCATTAGAGTCCATTCAGAGCGATGTGGTAAACAAACTGATCTGGGTCTAAATGAGGAAAACATATAAATATGTTTATATAAAAGAAAAAGCCATGAAAATATCAGTGCACGACATGATGTTCTTTGATTCTTAAAATATGCAAAGATGAATGAATGAATAAAAATAATTTTTATTCTGGGACATTTCGCCCCCTAAGAATAATATAAAATGAACATAGGAAGTCCTATTTGCCTGGCTTCTTTTGATACATAATTATTTAGAGAAATACTAAATTTTTAAAGTTAATATAAATAAAAGATAAGAATCATAATAATAGACCTACCGGACCCGAAGGTTCGATGCCGATACCACCATATTCCGTCTACACAGACTCGTCCAATTTTCTCCGTTCAAGCCCAAGCCCCCAAGATCAGCTTTAACGCAATCCTCCCATCGACGCTTCGGCCTGCCTTTTGGACGCCTACCAGTCGGTTCAGCGAGTACCAACTTTCTTGGAATCCGTTCCTCACCGAGCCCAACAATTTTACGCGCCCATTTGAGTCTCCGCGACGCTATCAACTCAATTATATTCACAGGATACAAATTCCGCAATTCCGCGTTGTGTAATCTTCTAAACTCCGCAGTGCCCTCATCTCTCTTCGGACCAAATATTTTACGCAGTACCTTATTATCGAAAACTTAAGGCGTTGTTCATCCTTCAAAGTAAGCGGCCACGTTTTCTAACATCTATAACGCTCGCAAAAAAAAAAAAAAAAAAAAAAAAAAAAAATTAACTATAACTCTGGGCTTTTAACAACCGAATCAGTTTTTGATTTGTCTATTCAGGAAAGGCGACGTTATGGCCTACATTTTAAGTCGATGTTGGCACACACAATTAATAATTATGATTTCCATAATCAGCGCCCTCCAAACTAAGTTGTTTTATAATCCATATTTCTCTAAATATATGTTTCTCTCTTTCTACTATACTTTTTTAAATAAATAATAATATTTTGTGTATAACTTTGTATTATCCTTCTAATGTATTTTATTTTTAATTTCATGTAAAATATTGCATCGTGATCGAAGAAAGGCGATTATTGATTTCTACGAGTATCTAGAAATTTAATAATAGCACAAGTTTTTGATCTTATCGCAAGAAAAACATTTACTTCGAATTTAGCTCCTTGCTAAGACTTACTTGCCAATAAGAATTCTGGATTACTACTACAAAGAATATTCAAAGGAGGTTAACATTCTGTTCACAATATTGTATGTTAGGGACTAAGTTATAAGTCCCTTTTGACCTGTTTTGACACGATCCCATAAATACGCTTTGAATCGTGTCTGGAATTCCGTGCTCCACCCGGAACAAACAAAACAGTAATAAGGCGAAGCTAACTAGCAACACCGTCGGTAATTACCACCAGTTTCGACGCTAAATATTGAAGGGAACTTTGGCTAGAATTAATTAAAGGTAAAATGGGCGGTTTAAGTTTTCATTAGTTGGTGAGGACATGGTCCTACGTTCCGTCTCTATCCTCCCACAAGGATCAAACTCTCTTCTATTAAACATTAATAAGTTATTTCATTACTCCGTTATTACCAGGATTCCAAAGTATCCTTTTCCTTACAATTTATAATGCAGATGATGGTAATTATTTTAGTATTTAAATATCTGTTGTTGTTCTTTTCATACACACGATTTCGAAAAAACATACCTCAATGCTGAAAGAGGCTCTAAATTGGCCGACCGAAACGTCTGGATAGACCAGCTCTTTTTTATCCTTTCATTCGTGTGACCAGGCATAAGTGTCAAAGATCAGTAGAGTACATATTTTTTATCTCGACAAGAACTCATTTTTATCATTTACCGCTTATTATTTAGAACTGTATTTTTTAAGCCGCTCTTCTTAATTTATATCATCATTGTCCATCGTCAGTTTTTTTTTTTTAATTAAAATTTTCCACCCAAGATATCTTATTAAAAGGACCGTCCATGTAATGGGCATTTAATATGTAGAGTTGCACCCAAGATGTCAGCATTGTAGGGGAACCCTGACAATTACTCATGTGTTCGAGAAATGTCCCTTCTACACTAGACAACTGGACCAAAAGGGAATACCTCACAATGTCGCGGTTGCATTAGAAAACGATGGGAATGAATTGACCAATTAATGTGCCTCCTTTCTGAAATGGACTTATATAAGAGGATTTGAGGACTTACTTTATGTTCATTTATTTCTATTTATCTTTATTTATTTTTATTATTATTTATTTTGTCATCCTTGAATATCGTCTACTAATATAACTTGATATGTGTTTATTTTTGACTAGCGCTGACATATTTATTTTTATTATAGATTATTCTTATTCTTATTGTATGTTTTAATTAATATTATTATTTAATATTGAAAAAAAAAATTATCTAAATTAATTTTCTAAAATGAGCGTTCTAGCACAATCTCTATCCAGCTCCACTCATCCATACAACCCTCCTAAAAGGTTGAAACGGCAGTGGCCCCGAGGCATATTGTAAACATCTCTTCTGGAGTTCTGACACTGGTCAGATTCTCCTCTCATGTGCGGTGTGATTGTGGCTGTGGCGCCCTCACTTAGCTTCCGCTGGCTCTCATCAGTGATGCGGCTGAGAGGGAGGCGCTGGGATCCTTTCGACTCTGCTTGTCCTTCCACAAGTGGGGGGACAAGCCCCATCCGGGGTTCCCGAGCTGATTGTAAATATTGTACATAGGTATGAATGTGACATGTTTTGTTTATTTATTTGTTAACTTCATTTATTTGTATTTATTTTGTCTATAAATATTGTTATTGTATACGTTTATTTATTTTGATTTTATTTTATGTAATTTGACTTTCCTTTTGTTTATATTGTAAATATTGTATGAATGAGATCCTGTAGCACTATTATTATTGTCTATTATGACAAATTGTAATATACACGAATAAAAAAAAAAAAAATAAAATGAGCGTATCCGGCACTATTTATGAGTGTATTATTTGTTAATTATAAATTATCTATATGTATGTATTTATGTATTATGGATGTATTACTTATTATGTATATCATTATTGTCTATTATGTATTATTATTTGTTCATAATCTATTCGTTCATTGTTTATTATTATTATTTGTTTGTGTATTATTATTTGTTATATTGATTCATTATTTATTTTAATTAATATTATTATTTAATATTTCAACTAAAACCATAATTGTTTGTTTTCAAAAACGTGTATCTTATAGTGAGTTAGATATTATATATCTAAGTATATCTTATAGTGAGTGTATCTGGCACTGATGACCAAGATGTTTTGTGCCAATAAATAAATCAAAAACCGTCCATGTAAAATGCCCTTTTTTAAAAATAAAAGTATCACAACTATTTTGATGAACCAAAATTAATGAATCATTTTTATTACGATAAATTAACTTTATCATCATAATTCAAGTTGATGCAGCTTGAACTTTTAAAGATTCTTGAAGTTTTTTAAAAATAAAAAACATAGAAAAAAAAAATGAAAACATTTATAACGAAAATCGCTTAGAAATCTACCACCACAGAAATTAACTATATGGTTTTTAGTTTACTTTTCATTAAAAATTACCTGCGAGTTCCTGCCGGTTTACGAGAAAAACATTTTTTTTTTTTTTTTAGTTCTTGATTTTTTTCAAATGTTGTCCCTACAAATTCCAGTTTCTTTTTAAATGTTTGTTTATACTTTATGAACGTATTATTGTCTATAATCCTCATGAACTGTTAAAATAAATTATCCCCTTATGCTCTAAATTTGTTGATAAATTGATTTTTTCTACTTTTTTAAAAAATATTTTACTAAACCAACATATCTAACGATAATTAATTTTTTTTTTTGTAATACAGAATCATGTACAAAGATAATTAGTAAAAGTAACTAATTATAATGTTTTCAATAAATTTAGTTCATGTTTTGTATTGTCAATTGAATGGTACCTACTCTTCTTTGGTTAGCCGAAAAACTTCGTAATCCTTTTTATACAGTTGCACCTATCAAAAAAAGTGTCATAACTAAAAGTTGCTGGAAATAGGGTGTGGAAGCAATTCACGACGTCAAATCATAGTGTTCTTATTGAAAAAAAAAAAAAATTTCTTCTGGGCTACCCTGTATATCAAAATTAAAATCTGAATACATAAATCGATTCCTCGTTAAAAAATAATGAGTGCTACGTTTAACCTTTTTTTCGTTAGGCAGACTGTTGGCCATAAAACTACTATGTCCAATAATTTGCTGTTTCGCCCAGTGTGCGGTGAGGCGCTACACACAGCTTTAACATTTAAATCCCAACATTCGAGGCTAAATATATATATTGGGTTGTGTCACATGAAATGTCCGTTTTCAAGGTAAAGGATTTTTATTAAAAATACGATATGAAAACAAGATAATTTTATTCGAAGTATTTATCTTCTTTTTCTACACATTTTTCCCAACGTGACATCAACTTTTTTATCCCCGAACTGAAAAACTCTTAGCTTTGAAGTGAAACAAAATCAGAAAACGTACTTTTCTATTGATCATCATTTTCAAAAAGTTTTCCTTTGACGAAGTTGTCTAAATTCCTGAACAGGTGGTAATCTGTTGGAGACAAGTCGGAAGAATATTTTTTTTATTTTATATTTTTTACTTTCCCAATACACTTTAAATGTCTGGAAACGGTAGATGCACTTGCATTTAGTTGTGCTGAGAGTCCTTTAACTGTTTGGTGGGGGTTTCCTTCTACTGTATGTTTGTGGAAATCGTTGTCTATTACGGACGGAGATCTTCTTCGGGGCAAGTTTTCCAAATCGGTATCACCAACTGAAAACTTAGCAAACCAACGGCGAATGGTCCGTTCATTAACACTCCCTTCCTCAAACGCCTTGCAAATATTTCTAGGGGCCTCAGCAGCTGAGTTTAAACTCGTCCAAAAATATTACTCGAAAATCGCGTGTTTCCATGTTCATATTTGAAGGTATACTAAAAAGTGGGTAATTGATTGGAAAACTTATGTTTATAATACAAAGGTAGATGATTAGTAACTGTTTACTTTAAATATGTAAACGTTCGGAAGAAAACAACAGAGACCAGCAAAATCCTTTATATATTTCAGAAACTATAAAAAAGGACATTTATATATATATATATATATATATATATATATATATATATATATATATATATATAATATATATATATAATATGTATAAAACTAACAGACAACCACGTAATGCTTTCTAAGCATATGCAAGAATTTGTATTCATGAATTATAGTTTTAGTAAAGTACAAGACAGTAGGCATTAGAAATTCTCATCTTGTTCCGAGCCTCTCCCAGTTTCCAATGATTGCTTTCCTAGGAGAGACCTCTTCCTCCTAGCTCATCCCAATATTGAAAGCCCTACATGTTGGGCATATTAGATTTTTCTGCTCCCTTCCGGCAAACGTTTTGCATTTTAAAGGATTCCTAATTTTATTATTCATAAAATGTTAAATTGTATTACTCAATTTTATGATTATCAATAAATAAATTATACTATTTAAGTATCATTAAATAAATAAACAAATAAGCGATACCGTTAATATGAGCGATAGTATGATTCGGATGACAGTCATAAAAGATTAGAAAATAATAAACAACTGAAAAATATAGCCCGTTTAATTTTGGTGGCGACTTTTTGGAAGAAATACCTATTAAAATTGATGTTTCTATTTATTCCTGACTAGCGGACCGCCCTTCCTTCGCACGGGTTAAGTTTAATGTGGTGTAATTTATGTTTAAAAAAGTTCATTTCGACCAATTAAAAGTTGATTTCTTTGGGATTATGAGTACAGCGTAACGATGAGTACACTTAGCAAGAAAATATTATGTTTATTATAGAACGTATATTATTTTTTATGTTTAATCATCAGCAGAAATTTTTTTTTTTTTAATAGTGCTTCATTGAGAAATAATACAATTTGCCAGTATCTCGGGCAATAAGTATTAGAGATAAAAGAAGTCATTCATTACATATTTACAAAGTTAAACAGACAAATAATAAAATAACATAAGTTAATCTAAATAACAAATAAAAAAAAATTATAAAAAAATAAAATAAAGTATATGAAATAAAATAAAATAATTATAATCTTAGCCACATTCATAACAATATACAATATTGACATACTGCCCCTGGGAACTCTGAATCGAACCTATACATCCAAAAATGGATAAATGGATGCCGAGGCACTGTTAGCAGAAATTAGAAACGCGAATTGTTCAAAAAATCAAAAAATAGTTTAGTTTATTTGTTTGTTATGTTTAACAGTTTATATTTTATTCGGTTCATTACAATTTTAAATTTCGTACGAACTTCTTCTAAATACATTTTCATGTATCAAAGTTAATTTAGTTCCCATTTACTTTACAGTAAAATTACTTATTTTTTCTTAAATGATCTAAGAGTTGAAATAATTATTAACAATATTAGTTGATAACAACTTTTCCTTTATTTTATCAACTTATTGTACAAGGTATTGTATAAATAAATTATTCAAAGGAAAATGGCCAATAACTGCTAATTTCATATTAGTACGTACAGCGCACAAACCTTTTTTTTATTTTTTTTTTTATTATTTTATTTTATAATTTTTTTTTTTTTTTTTTTTTTTTGCGATGTTGATATGGTTTATTAGAGTTATGTTCTGCCACTTATTTCATTTTTATTTTATACTAGCTGACCTAACTGACGATGTCCGATCTTAACTATGTCTCGGCGATATCGCTCATGCCTTTAATAAGGAAAAAGTATATATATATATATATATATATATATATATACAAAGAGAGAGGGAGATAGAGAGAGAGAGTGAGAGAGAGTGAGAGAGAGAGAGAGAGAGAGAGAGAGAGAGAGAGAGAGAGAGAGAGCGAGAAAGAGAAAGGGAGAGTGAGAGAGAGAGATAGAGAGACTTTTCTCGAATGAGGATAGTACAAATATTTATAATATTAGCATCTGGCTCCTATACTACAAAAAGGTATTGTATAAATAAATTATTCAAAGGAAAATGGCCAATCACTGCTAATTTCATAATGCTATATCCCAGCTATTTCTTAATCGATTTCAAGGCTTCTTCTTTGTATCCATGTATTAGTACAGCGCAAAATACTATTTTTTTATATTTTTTTTTTTTTGCGCTGTTGATAGTAAAAATTTTTTAAAAAATATTTCTAGATGTATGTTCGATGAGATAAGTCAACCACTCATCTGGGTCCTATACTACAAGATATTGTAAATCATACATTCAATTCCGGTTATAGCATGGTAATGTTTGTGTTTTTTATTCGATTTTTTTTTTCTTTTATTAGTATTAAATGATTGATATGAATAAATGATTTTTTTTTTTTTTTTTTTTTTGTGCGGTTTTGCGGAAACAAATCTGCATAAACAAAATAAGGGACCCATTCATAAAGGGAGGATGAAATATGTACTTTGAGGGAGGGACCAAAACAAAAATAGGGCCCGGGGTAGAGCCAGGACCGGATAAGCCCCTAATAAACAACACGATCCGTTTACTTATTCCTGGCCACAGCCACCGTAGCAGTAAGATAGTCGGCAAAACACAATCCGGAAGGCTCCTAGTTCCGCCGGGGAAACGTCGATACTGTAAGGGAGTACTTCCTCGGGATCGGAAAGCTGTTTATCCCGATGATGCAGGAGCTACGTAGCACACGACCCCGCTGACATTTGGCGACATTTCTCTCTAAAGGTCTCCCCAACTCCTCCATAGCTAATGTCACAGCTCCCATGGGCTCTTCAAGCAGGAAGGGAAAAAGTGTAGGGGGTAGCTCTATGCAATAAATTGATTGAAATTAGCACCTACAGGTCCTCAAAGCATTTTAATTTTGAAGAATGATGAAACTTCGGCATTTTTTGAAGGAGCAGTTCACATTTTTATTTAATCACAAAAAAATATATTAGTAGGTTATCACAACATTGTTTAATATGTCCAAATAATTTTATTAGGGTATTACAATTTATAGTTGTTTAAAGGCAATATAGCAATAAGTTAATCAAAGGAAAATTGCCAAACCGTGCTCATGTCAAAACGCTATATCGCTGATATTTCTTATAAGAGGGGTACTCACTACGTTTGCTATAGCATGCTATTTGTGTTATTTTGCTAAACCCGTCGAGTTTCTACAGTTGTTACCTGTATAAAATTGATGGGTTTAGCACAATAGCACAAATAGCATGCTAATGCAAACGTAGTGAGTACCCCTACGATTTCAATGCTTCTCCTTTGTATTCATATATTCGTACGGCTCACTGACTCATTTTTACTTTCACTTACTATATATAGTAAGGAGAAGTATTGCGATCGTGAAAATTTTCGAATTCCAGTTTTCAACGGAAATACACGTTTTAGGGTCCCTGAGTCCAAATAACCAAGTCCCGCAAAAAGGTCTGTGTGTGTGTGATAACTCCCGGGCGGAAACGGTAAGACCTATGAAACTGAAATTTCATATTCAAGACAAATATACGCCCGAGACGTAACAAAACCTTTTTCATCAAAATGAGCTTACCAGAAGAGCCACTTTATACCATGCATTTGGCACCTTTTTTCGATTTTCTCAAAAACTGTTCCGACGATTTTAATTAAACTCGCTATATCGATGTAAAATTTAATGGACTTTAATATCATGTAGTTTTCATTCTGATTAAAATGGTCTTAGAGGGCTTAAATGCCGATATTTTAAATTTTTTTTCCCAGTAAAGTACCTTTAATTTTGTAGATTTTATAAAAATAAATATATTATCTTGTTACCACCGATGAAAAACAGAGTTATATATAAGTTGAACGAATTCGATATCTAACTAAAGGAGAAAATTGAAAAAAAAAAAATTGTTAATGCAATTAGCAATTAACATAAGAGCAGTAATATACATCATGTATGATATACCGTTGGAAAGTTAAAGATTTTAGAAAAAAATATTATCTTATACACATGAGTTTGTAAAAGTTAATAAAGAGTGATGAAAAGCCGATAAAACTAACTGATTATTTTAGATAATAATATAATCGATTTTTTAATAAAACACATGTTTCTATAGAAATTCCATTTTATTAATTCCTTAATAGTTTAATCATTTTTATCTCTAACTGTATTTGAAAATTTTTAATTCGATTTATAAAACGGAGGTAAGTGAAAGTCGTGTGTTGCCCGCACCATTTTTTTTTTTACCTTATTGATAACTAGGTAAGCAAGTTGGGCGTTGCGAACATGGTTTATTAGACTCCTGTTATTATTTCATTTTCATTTTATATTCTAAATTCCTCACAAATTATTTTTACAATCATTATATTTATTTTGAAAAAAAAAATTATTTTGTATCAAGTTTTTTGATTAAGTGTATCAAGAAGAAAAAGGTATGTTATGTAGTGTTGGAACGTTGTGGATCAAAAGAGTATGGTTGTTATTATTTTGTGTTACCTGAGCAATCGTAGCAAAAAATGTATCTAGCTTTTATGTATTTATCTATTATACCAATTACCTATTACCAATTTGTTTATATATTTAAATCATCGATTTATCTATTTAAAAATAAGTATCCTTCAGAGATCTCAACCATAATCCGCAGGTTACCTTCCCGCAAAGCTCCAGGACACGATTTAATCACGCCCAATATCCTAAAACAACTTCCAAAAAAATCCATCCTGTTCCTCACCTATATTTACAATGCCATACTCCGGACCACATATTTTCCTGAACCCTGGAAGTTATCTATTGTTAAAATGATTCCTAAACCTAAAAAACCGCTGGAACTCCCTTCCTCTTACCGCCCTATATCTCTTTTACCAATTATGGGTAAAATTCTAGAAAGACTAATCCTTAAACGCCTTTATCCTATCCTAGAGACTTATCACATAATCCCAGACCACCAGTTTGGATTTCGCTCATCCCACTCCACCATCCAACAATGTCATCGTGTGGTGGATGTTGTCTCATCAGCACTAGAGCGCGGATTGTACTGCACGGGAGCCTTTCTCGACGTAGAACAGGCATTTGACCGAGTCTGGCACCCAGGACTGCTTTACAAACTCCGGAAATTCCTCCCTCCTACATACTACTTCATCATTCAGTCCTACCTCTCTGGAAGATGCTTCAAAATAAACCACAATAGTTCCTATTCCTCCCTATTTACTCAGTCTGCTGGCGTTCCTCAAGGCAGTATCCTAGGACCCCTTCTTTACACAGTTTTTACAGCTGATATCCCAACCCATCCTAACACCTCCCTTTCTACCTATGCTGATGACACTTGTGTGTTATCAGTCAATAATGATCCTACTATTGCCTCTCAAACTCTTCAATCCCACATCCGAGACCTTGAAGTATGGTGTCAGAATTGGAGAATCAAAATCAATTCCAACAAATCCCACCAAATTACCTTTACCCTTCGTCGTAAACCTACAACATCCTGTCCTACAGTGTCCTTTAATAATATTCCGCTAGTCCCGGTTGAACAGATTCGCTATCTAGGACTCCTACTTGACAAACGACTAACTTGGAATCCGCACACAAGACTGAAACGACAGGAAACTGCCCAACGCTTTCGCTTACTTCAACACTTACTGGACAGACGCTCTAACCTTCCACTACAAAAGGCTCATATATATTACCATCATAAGGCCTATTTGGACGTACGGAGTTGAGCTTTGGGGCTCTACTAAACCATCAAATTCTTCCCGTATTCAATCCCTACAATCCAAAATCCTTCGAAAAATCCTCAATGCTCCTTATTTTGTCACCAACAAACTCATCCATAAAGACCTTAATGTCCCATATGTTGCTGATTCGGCCCGTACGAGGTATCATTCCTTCCATGACAAACTCCACTCTCACATTAACCCACTAGTTTCAATCCTAGCTTCCTCTACCATTCCTGACAATCCTCTGAGGCGTCTGAAAAGAAGATGGCCTCGAGACCTTCTAGTGTAGATTACCTAGTGGAGTGTTGCCAATGGGCATATTCTCTTCATGTCTTTTCATGTATATTATCTATATTATGAGCCAATTTACTTGATCTATTTACTAATACAGTTGTAAATTTCAATAAATTAATAAATAAAAAAAAAAAAAAATAAGTAAATTGGTCTCAAGAAACAAATCCGTGAATTACTAGTCAAAGCGTATGAATGTTATGTTTCTAACAAATTTCCAGTTTAAAGATGAGCTAAACCACTTTGATGAGAGACGGTATGAAGGTTCCTCAACCTAATGGCTGTAGTTGCAAGGTACGGTTTGGTACTACAACCCTTCCCCTAGGCTCTGGCATACCGAGTTCAGCCCCTACCTAAGGTGTAAATCCTAACGCATTTTATTCCGGTAAATTTCTGTTAAAATTGAATTTCCAGACACCGCCATCGCTTAGACCGTTTCTTGCTCAGAGCGAATTTACAATTTCATATCCTCTCCTCTAGATGGCGTAATTTAAGGAGGGCCCTGGGTCGCCTCTTGATTAAATTGTCAGGAGATGGGAGAGCGGTTTGGGGTAATTCCCGTTGGCGTATGCCTCAGTAAACTTTCAACCACATCCCCCACCCCTCTTCCTAGAGTCGGGAGAAATTCTTATCGGGAAACTCCATTAGATTTTCACAAACTTACACCGGATTAAAACTTAAAAGCGAACATGGGCCGATTATTAAACACCCCAAGACCCCCTTTAGGGACGATAGGAGGTGGTTATTTCTAAAGCATAACACCCATTTGCAACTAACTAGTTCTGGATTAGCATAGATACGGATATCTAGTCAGGGTGATAATAAAAATGTGGAAACAATATCAAATTATTACAGAATAGAATAGAAAAAAAAATATTGTGGGACATGGTGGGTGCGGAAGAACTTCGTTCAAAAATTTTCAATTTCAAGTTCTTTCAATTTTTGCACGGTATGTTTTGAAACATGGGGTCTTGCTGCCGCTCAGTGAGATCATGAGGTACACATGTATCGAGATATATATATATAAAATTAGCTGACAACCACTTAATGCTTCCTAAGCATATGCAAGAATTTGTATTCATGAATTATAGTTTTAGTAAAGTACAAGACAGTAGGCATTAGAAATTCTCATCTTGTTCTGAGCCTCTCCCAGTTTCCAATGATTGCTTTCCTAGGAATAACAGGTATGTACATTGAAATATAAAATAGAATATATGTCTGCCCAAAAGACAAAATTAACTTAGTTATTATTCACAATAATCAGATAAGAAAGAAGAAGATATATTATACAACAAAAATTTAAAAAATCTTCCTAAAATGATTGTGTTGAACGAAATGAAAAATAAATATATATACATTTAAACAGTAGACATGTATTTTCTTAAATCAAAATTTAATACCTAGAATTGAAATCTCATAATTGTTAAGCGTCAGTTTGGAAGGAGGTATACGAAAAGTCGGGTTTTGAATGAGGATAGAGAAGTAGCATGGCGGATATGGGTATGTAGTAGGGGTGGGCATAATAGAATGACGATTATCAGATCATTCGATTATTTCAATCATTCGAATTAATCAGTGAATGATCATTCGAACTGAATTTTGTAACGATAATGGAGGGATTATAAGGGACCGAATGACTTTTTTTTTTTTTTGTTGAACACATAAATTAGAGGCAGCTCAGGAATAGTAGAGAGGGGAATAGTGCCATACTATCTTTCACAATGCATATTAATGATCGGATCATTCCATTATGGAATCATTCGATTATTTAAATCATCGAAGTCCGATCATTCGATTATGCCCACCCCTATTAGGAGGACGATGGTAGTTAATGGTTTCGTAAAAGGTATGATCCTAGGAAATATTTTCTGCGGGTGGGGGAAAGAAGCCTCTTAAACTCGCTGTATAATTGGGTAACATGTGACCTTTTGGATGTACCGAAGACAACAAACCTTATAGAGATGTTCATCATTCGATTCAGTCTGACCTCAAATTCAGTTAAAAGGCTATCAAATTTTGTGGGGGGGGAGGGTAATTTTATATTGGTCCAATAGAAAGATTCTTTATTGAAAATAATAAATCAAAATTATGTATTGATCATTACTACAATTAATTTTTCCACCATCCAGCTAAAAAACGCTATTTTAAAATAAACTTCTAATATTAATAATAATAATAGGCTTACCGAACCCGAAGGTTCGATGCCAATACCACCAAACTTCGCCTGCACAGACTCGTCCAATGTTCGCCGGTCAAGCCCAAGCTCCCGAGATCAGCCTTAATGCAATCCTCCCATCGACGCTTCGGCCTACCTTTCGGACGCCTACCAGTCGGTTCAGCGAATACCAAGTTGATACAACTATATGATCTGTCAATGATTGTTACTTATTATTATTTTTTCTCATAATATTTTCACTTGGTTAATTTTACTGTCTTAATATATATACAATAATTATAAAAACGTTGGTTGGGAGGTAGTTATTTTTACTATATATAGTTTATACATTATTATTCTTACTATTGTATTATATTGTTTTTACTTCAACAATCTTGTTAAAATATCTTCTAATACCGTTATGATGTTATTAATATTGTAGGTTTAATCTGAACACTTCCTTTTATGTTAATATTACAATTTTACTCATTGTTGTCAGATCCCGTCTAGAAATGTGGTACGTATTTTCCATTTTACCCAACCTTTTGTACGTACTTTCCTATCTACCTGCCTATATTCCTTATTACCAAAATTGTTCCTAGTTTCCATTCGCCTACCAGACGGTACGTATCTCCACTGTACTCCATTTTTTTTTTTTTAATGTTTTTTATTTCATGTAATTTTTTCTTATATATTTGTACATTATCATTAGTCATTATCTGGTCTGTATAGCTCTCATTAGTATACCTTTATCATTGTAATTTAATTAATTGATTTCTTTACACATCTAGTTCTTTTTATGTTATAATATTGACACTCTCTAGCGCAATAGTTATTTTTTTAAGAATAGTATTTTTAATCTTATTTTAAATGTATCCTTTTTGTATCTTTTTAGCCCTGATGATGACCCACAATGGGGGTCGAAACGTTGGCAAACAATAAAATAGTTGAAACTATTCAGTTGTTTCATTTAATGACCGCCACCCGGACTAATTCCTTCAGTAATTCTCAACGGTCAACTAATTATATCCAAAATAATAGTTTTATATATTCTAATCTTTAAGTTTTTAGACAGAAGTCGAGAGCTAATTAATTTAGCAACTGAATAATAACACGCATTTCCCACCTTTAACCAGAACTTTATTTCTTCCTGGATTTCATTTTTTCTTTTTATCATTGAACCTAAATACTTGAATTTCTCTACGTGTTCAAAAGTATACCACAATTAATATATAATTCTAATATTACATAAATATAATAATAAAATTTGTATAAAAAAGAGTTTTAGTGATTGAGAAAGGGAGTAAGAAATTATAATTTAATCTATCTAATGTTTTCTCGGCAGAAGTGCTATTTTTATTTGTAACATTTATATTAATCTTAAGGGACTAAGTCCCAAAAATAAAAGCTTTTTTTAATTTCTATAAGTTATTATAAGTTCAATTTTATTCCTATTTTTACATAAGTTAATAATGGAGTCTGACGAGCAACTACCATACCAAATACCAAAAGGAATACAAAACGGTTATAGATATAAAGTAATAAAGCATACAATTAGTTTACTCAGTCTCTGTTATATCATTTTGGTGAAAAAGTAGTTTATCACAAGATTAAATTTTATCATTTATATATCATTTTTCCCTCCATTTAAATTTTAGATTTGTTATAAATACTTAAAATGATGTTCTATAAAATTCTGAGAAAGGCCGCAAAGCTTTTCAAGCTCATCAAGTATGCAAATCTGTAAGTACAGGGATCAGAGGAACAATTTTATTCCTATTTTTTACTTAAATGAAAAAGAAAAAAAAAGAAAAGAAGGTAAATAAATAATCAAAAACCTAGATTTAACTTTGTAGCAAGAATGGAACATTTAAAATTATTAGATGGCTTAATAAAAACTTTTTAATATTCCATAGGATAACGAATTATGTAAGATTAAATATTTAACTTAAATTAACTTTCGGAACTTTTAGGTAAATTTATACAAAATGTTCATATAATTTAAAACTCGGATGTACACTTATGTGAATAATATAAAAAATCTGGTAAATTACCTATACACATGCCTTTCCTCAGGTTGTCGATCAAAGTCAGATTTTTTTTTTACAATTCTTTTAATGAGGAAAAAACACACTAACACACACACAATATATATATATATATATATATATATATATATAATATATATATAACACTTCAACGGATCCAATTTAATAATTAAATTGTAAAAGAAAGTATTTATATTTGGAGTTACGATAAAATAAATAATATTTGTCTACATAACTTTTTTAAGTTCAAGTAGTGTAACTTTTTGTATGAAAATCTTTAGCACATTATAGAAAACAACATTTTGCGAGTATTGGGCACAAGTTTGTACTGTACACTCGCATATAAGAGCTAAATCATACAAAATAAGCAAATGATAGAGAAGTTGATTGCAGATGCGGTTCAACAGGAAAAACTTAGTTTATTTGTGTGCAAACGTTTCGGTCTACAATGTGAGACTTCATCAGGGCTAAGAAAAACAAAATAACAATAAGATTACAATGCGTATTCAAACATTTACTTATATTTATTATTATTGTTTATTTTTATATTTTATTACTAATATCTTATTATTGTATATAAATTATTATAATTTATTATTTTAATTACATTGGCTGTTATCTTGTTTTTCTTAGCCCTGGGAGAAGTCCGCAACGTAGGCCGAAACTTCGGCACACAAATAAAATAAATTTTTCATATTGGACTGTTCTCTAAGTGACAGTGGCAGCAACCAACCTCTCTATCATATACGCTTAACGGTCAACAGCAACTCCATTATTGAAAATAAATATAGACAATTCAAAAAAGTGACTCCTTCGGTTTAAGGAGCTCCGAAACTTTTAAATTTGTTGAAAATAGTATATAAAATCCGTCCATCATAAATCTCTGATCTCTTATTATTCAAATCCTCAATCCATTCCCGCAACACCCCGTATGAGGCCTTCTGATTTGTATATTGGACCCCATCGAACCGCTGCCTTCGACAGATCTTTCTTAATCTGATCCTCTTCCATATGGAACTCTATTCCTTCTGATATTCGTAATTCCCTTACCCTCCCGACGTTCAAATCTCGTCTATTCCATTACTTCCTGTCCATTCAATTTCCAAATAATCCTGACTAATCAGTTTCCATGAAAATATATGAACAGAAAAAGTTATAGAAGTGTTTCTTAATTTGTTTTTGTTTTTAAATAAGTAAGAATTGTTTAAGGTTTTTTGTGGGAACATGATAATTATTTATTTCTCATATTCTTTAGTCATCACGTATATTTTTCACAAATATTTTCAAATAGTTTTCGAAGATGTATATTGGTTTATTATATTTTTATTTTTGTCATTTGTCTCATTGTTTTATTTTTTACCTATTATTATTCACTGTATATTTTTTTCCCTTTTCTTTCTTTTTTTAATCTTACTCTGAGACAGTAAATCTCACATTATTTTATTTTGTATTATTCTAATGGGACTTGTCCCAGGATAAATAAAGAAATTATTATTATTATTAAAAGTTTTGAGCCAATTACTATATATACTTTCCTCAGCTAGTAACGTCACAAGTGAATATGTTCCACATTCATCCCTCATCAGATCCGATAACAAATTCCACTGATCAGACAATTAATAATAATAACATAATTGAATATTAAGTTATAACAGGCGATGAAGCATAGGATGGCCCTTATGTTGCGAACACATATCACATTCTGCGGGGAGGCCTCGGGACCGAATTTAATTAGATCCCTTTGTTGTGGCCGAATAATGCCAACCCCACAACTAATAAGCCAACTAACTGAACCGATATACCAAGTCACTCTCAAACTCCCCACAACTTAACTCATACTGGACTTCATGGCCGTTCACCACGCTTTTGTTTCGGACAGTTTTAAGCGAGAACAAATGTTTATCGATAACAGCATAATTGACAAAGCTCTGATGTGTCCTTCTGAACTGGAAATTTCAATGAATCAGATATATTTTATGTTCCAAACGTATGCAATAAAAAAGTAAAGAGAAGTTCAATTGGATATAGAAATAATAATTCAGTATCATTTCTATTAACTTAATTGAATAAATAAAGATGATAAGTAAGTTGGAACTTAATATATATAAAAAAAAAAAAAAAAAAAAAAAAAAAAAAAAAAAAAAAAAACCTGTACCACTACACCCCATGAAGAGTTTTGGGCTCAGTACATGAAGGGATTCGTACTGTTTCTAGGCCAACGGCCGTGCAATGACGTGATTCGAACAAGATCACGCTCAGTCGCCAGGTTTTTTCCCCTTTTTTGGGTACCCACTTTACAGAGAGTCTCTATGCCCCAGGATCGCCCCCCCCCCTTGCCGAAATAACAGAAAAATAATATTCCGCCACAGCCGGGATTCGAACCCAGGACCCGGAGCACAGTAGACTAGCGCTCTACCCACTAGACCACGCCGCTCCCTGGAACTTAATATATAATCATAAATTTACAATTTCTTACAAATGAACTTAAAGTCATTCTAGATCCTTTAATAAATATATCGTTCCTTTATCAATAAACACTTCAATAAATAAAATACTTGAATGTAATATCTAATTTGAAACATCTTTCCGAATCTGATCCTAGTCTTTAAGTGGTGTCTATTCCTTTTAATATTCGTTGAAACAATACCAATCCCACTTTCTACCCCGTCTACTTATTTACTACCGGTCCACCTAATTCTTATATTTACTGATTTTTAATGAAAATTTGTAAATAAAAAGATAAATACAAAAATTTGGTTATTATTATTGTTTTGCATTGTTTATATATTTTACAGACAGGTTCTGTTCTTTCGTTAATATAATTTATATGTATATAAATATGTGCCTTTTTTTTCAACGAATTTGTACATATTTAAAATGTATTTCTTCCTGTCACATCATTTATATTTTTAATTTGATTAATACTAAATGTTAGTTTTTATTTATAAACTATTTTTACTTTCACTTACTATATATAGTAACAGTTCCGACGATTTTGATTAAACTCGCTATATCAATGTAGAATTTAATGAGCTTTAATATCATGTAGTTTCCATTCTGATTAAAATGGTTTGACAGGGCATAAATGCTGATATTTTACATTTTTTTCCTGTAAAGAACCTTTAATTTTGTAGATTTTGTAAAAATAAATATATTATCTTGTAACCACCGATGAAAAACACATGAATATATAAGTTGAACGAATTCAATATCTAACTAAAGGAGAAAACTGAACAAATATTTTTTTAATGCATTTTTTTTAATTTTTAACATAGAACAGTAATATACACGTATAATATACCGTTGGAAAGCTAAAGCATTTAGATTAAATATTATCTAATGAACAAACTTGTAAAAATTTATGAAGAGTGATGAAAAGCCGGTAAATCTGATTATTTTAGATGATAATATAATAGATTTTTTAATAAAACACATGTTTCTATAGAAATTCAATTTAATTATTTCTTTAATGGTTTCCCGTATTTTAATCTCCAACTTTATTAGAAAATCCTTTCATTGATTTAAAAACTGGAGGTAAGTGAAAGTCGTGTGTTGCCCGCACCAGATTTTGTTTTTGTTATTTTACTCAAAGTCTTACTCAAACTCCTACCTTCTTTTTATTTCCAATAAGGTTACACTAAACAATTTAGAAGAAGTATTTTGCTAAGGGTTTGAAATTGAAGTAACATGTTCACATACAGTTTTATTTGTATAATAATAGCTAATTTATTAAAATCAATTTTTCTTTTTATATTGAAAATGAACAAAAAATTAAGGTATATATAAAATTAAAATACACTAGTTATCGTACATAGAAAATATGTAACATTATCCTAAAATTACATGTGATTTTCTAATTCTTCATGGTATTACCATTTTCTAATATTGTCAATGCATGTAAGCAAATAAGAAAAAACTAATAAACATATTTTATAACACAAACGATTTTTTTTCTTTTAGGATAGAAGAAAAATAAAATAAAAAAAAAAGTTTGGGAAATTGAATTAATTTCTTAATGATAAAAAATAGACTTGCTTTATAGTTAAAGCTTAGATTAGTTTATTTACGGGGTGGAGCCCCTGCCAGTTCCAGACCAGAGATCCAACGTAATTACCAGAGTACTTCCAGCCGAAGGAACGATGCCAAAAAATAATGTAATTAGGTTAAAACAATTAAAAAGATTCAGAAAATAAATATTGACTTCTCCCTGGAGTAAAGGAAGGGGAGAGTAGAAGTCTGAGCAAAAATAAGAACGCCAAAAAAATAAAATAAAATTAATTAAGAAAGTATTTCTTAACTAAAAAAAAAATTATTTTATGAATTCTTTTGTGTATTAAGGGGAAATAATTATGCGTATGTTAAGCCCCAAATCAACATGGTATATCTACATTTATATTATTAAATTATGTATAATACATTTCATGACTTTTATTATCTATTTATTCAACCTTCCGGTTCAATAATAAATAAGAGTTGTAATATATATTTATTCGTATTGTAACATATATTAAGTCGTGATAGAGTATAGATAATCTCTCTATATTATGAGGTGATTGTAATAGATAGTAATTACCATCCTCCAGAGTTCTTTTTATTTATTTTTTATTTTAAGATATATCAGGGTTAGGGTTGATGATTAGGATGGTTTTTTACGCCTTATACTAATTGTTTACTAAATTATGAGGTATGAATTTTAATTTAACAACCAAAATATGTTTCCCTATTAGAAATTCATGTTATACAGCTTATATACAATTAAAGTAATAATAATTTTGTATTATTATTTAATTAATTTTTTTAATTCTTTTATTGATATTAACAACTGTACACAGTACAACAAGTAAATGAGCTATTTACAGAACATTGGCTTGGAAAAGTCTTGAGAAGAATCTACCCAGTGGTAGCACTTCAGAGTTTATTTGGTAAGCAGGTCTCGAGGCCACCGTCTTTTCAGACGCTTCGGAGGATTATCGGGAATAGATGCCGATGAGAGTATACGGACAAGCGGGTTTGTATGGGCGGGTAATTTGGAATGAAAGGAGGAGTATCTTTTTTGGGCAATTTCTGCAACGAATGGGATATTCAGGTCTCTATGGATGAGTTTGTTGGTAATAAAGTACGGAGCGTCTAGGATTTGTCGAAGGATTTTGGATTGCAAGGATTGGACTCGGGAGGAATTCGATGGTTTAGTGGACCCCCATAGCTATATGCCATAAGTCCAGATAGGTCTAATAATGGTTATGTAAATGAGTTTTTTGAAGTATAGAGGGAGTTTTGATCGTTTGTCAAGTAAGTGTTTTAATAGTCGATATCTACGAGCAGTTTCTTGTAGTTTAAGTCTTGTATGAGGATTCCATGTAAGACGTTTGTCAAGATGAAGTCCAAGGTATCGTATTTGTTCTACAGTGATGAGTGGGGATTATTTCTTTCTTTCTATTTTTTATTTTTATTTTATTATTATTTTTTTATTTTTTTTTATGCTTTGTATAATATGATACAAATAACCACTACAATTAGAAAATATAACAATTTTAGTCACAAAGTCATCTAGTGGCTGAAGCGTTTTCAATAATTTTTCTAAGAAGAAAATAAACTTTATTTACATCTTTACAAATTGACAAATATTTACAAATTATTACGGATGATACATCCTTACAATCAGCATAATGTTTTGTTCGTTTGGTAATTATAATATATTAGCCTAATGACTAAATATATGGTAAAGTTAAATTGATATTAACTATGGTAGTAGGAAAAATTATACAAAAAACCTACTTATAAATAAAAAAAAAATAATAATAAAATAAATAAATAATAATAATAAAAATAAACGGAAAAAATTGAAAATATAAAATTTAGAATTTAAAACAAAACTAGCTTAAGTTAGCAACACATGTTTGGTTCTTTTATGAGTGTAGCGTTTCAGTGAAGTTTTATTATAATTGCCGATTTCCTTCATTAATGGATTTTTGGAGGCTAGTATTTTTCATATAGTTTTTGAATAACACATAAACATTCCGTTGTCTACTCTTTGTTTTTTTGTACCATAGGATCGCATTTATATCTCCTTTACGAATTTCCTTGAATCTAAGCGATAAAAAAAAAAAAAAAAAAAATGTTCCCTGCCTAAGATCACGCTCAGCCAACAATTTTTACCCTTCCTAATAGTTAGGTACACGCTTTATAGAGGATGTGTGTGCCACAAGATGGTCTACCTCTTACCTAAATTAAGTAATTATTCTACAACAGCCGGGATTCGAAACCAGTACCTATTACTATACTAGACCACGCCTCTCCCTTACACTTCACTAATATACATTATATTCTACAATTTCTTTTCTTTTATAATAGAAACAGTCAGCCTATAAACATCTAAGTGGACGAATCGCAGCAAGCTATAATTGTAAAATAATGACTGGTGTGTTTAAAAGTGTTTTTAAAAAAGTCTATTTTAAATTGCGAAAGAAGAAATTGAAACTTAATGTTCAGATAGAAATGTAACACCGTTGTTTCATCCTTTAAAGAACCGTCGGAAGAATAATAGTTTTATAAAAGTTTCAAATTTATTAAAGGATGAACAGCGGCTTAAGGTTTTCGAAAATAAGATACTGCGTAAAATATTTGGTCCGAAGAGAGATAAGGCCACTGGGGAGTTTAGAAGGTTGAACAACGCGAAATTGCGGTGCTTGTACACTGTGTATATAATTGAGTTGATAGCATCGCGGAGACTCAAATGGGCGAGTAAAGTTGTTGGGCTCGATGACGAGCGGATTCGGAGAAAGTTGGTATTTGCTGATCCGACTGGTAGGCGTCCGAAAGGTAGGCCAAAGCGTCGATGGGAGGATTGCGTTAAGGCTGATCTCGGGGGCTTGGGCTTGACCGGTGAAGATTGGACGAGTCTGTTCAGGCGAAGTTTGGTGGTATCGGCATCGAACCTTCGGATTCGGTAAGCTTATTATCATTTATATAATTATCAGGAATACGTTGAATTATTATAAATAAATTTCAAAATGTGAAAAATACAGCGTATTATTTTTTTCCTGAATTTGATAACCTGAAACTTGATAAACTGAAAAAATATAACACTACCAACTACCTCTTTATGACATTTTCCCAGGGTTTTTTTTGACACAGGGACATAAAGTTAGAGGCAGACCAAAAGGGCTGATTGAGTTAGGCGGTGTTTGGCACTATAATTATAGGGCCGGGGGTCGGCCCTTTGCTAAGGTAATGAGCTCAAGCCTCATATCTCGTTACTGCCGCCTTTCTGTTTGTCAGTCTGTCAGTCCGTCGCTACAGTAATTCCTACCCCTAACTATCTACATAACATCATAAAAATACTTGAAAAGGGCTTAAGTTTAATTTTAATTTTTTTAGGGTGAGAAACAGGGTCTGTATTAATAGCAAATATTAATGAAACTGTCAGGTGACTTTTGAATAGTAAAGACTTAACATATAACCGAATGTTTGGACAACATTACAACAAGTTTATATAATTTGAGAGATTTACTCCTTAGTATTATATTATTATTAAAGCTTAATAAAAAAACTAAAAAAAACTTGCTTAATATTCATATCTGTAGAGATAACCTTGTTAATTGACTGTAAATTATTTCTGAATACCATTCTTAATTACTAAAATATCAGATAAAATCACATAATTGCTGTATTTAAACGTAATCAGTGGATCACATCGTTTAGACATAAAATTTACTTAATCACTTTCATTTACGAAATTCAGAATCATGGAATCCATTTTTTTCCGGTGGCGGTGCAGGCTGTGTAGGCCCTTGATCGCGCGGTGTAATCTACTGGAAGAATACACGCGCGATACTCGATGAAATTTTGTAGCGTATGGTCATCACTCCCTACGCTGACGGGTCTCATATATCGAAGAGAGAGGCTGTGAGTGAATCCCCATATTTAATCAAATGCTTGAAAAAGTCCCTCCGGGACTGGGATTCGTACTCACAACATTTGGCGTGGGAGGCAAGCGCGCTAGCCACTCAGCCACGGGCTACCCTTTACATTCATGTTATTTTATTTTATCAACTGTTATTAACACAAAAATCATTAAAAAAAACACTACAAATTATTAAACCATGGTTTTTATTACTTCCTATTGGTACAACCATTTATATAGCTGTTTGGGCAATTAACTTATACGCACGAAGAAAAATTAATCAAAGCAGCATAACTATAAATTTATGCTCGAGAGAAATGGCCAATAACTACAGCTAAGCTCAAGATGATATGTCTCTATTATTTTAATGATTATTTTTTTGTTTTGTAGGGATTTAATTCTATATCGATTTTATAAATTCGTACGAAAGACAGAATTTTTTATTCGTTATTCAGGTTCTAAGTATCTAAACATGAGACCTCACTATTTGCGGGGGTGGGGAGGGAATATTTTTGTTTTTTTATTACTAATGTTCTTTATTAAAAATAATTAGCAAAAAAATCCAAACAAAAATCCTTAGTTACGCCATCCTTCGGAGGGGACGTTAATAGGTGGTCCCGAGCCTGTACGATGTCAGGTACTCGTTAAAGATCCCTATCCTAATAAAACCTGGATAGGCAAAATTTAGGACTCCCACTGTAGCATCGTCCGATTAGCCATAGTTGCAAAAAAGTGACGTTAAATAAATAAACAAACAAACAAAAAAAATCCATTTTTTGCCATGCCCAATGAATATAATTCGTAGAAGAATTTATGAATTTAGAAAACCTATTTTATAAATTTTTTTTTTTTTTTGTTCGTGGTAATGCATTAATTCATGGTGGGGTGTAGGATTCTTATCTTAGTTTTCGATTTGTTCTTGATCTATTCGGGGGGAGGTTTTGTTTGATTGTGGCTGTAAATTTGTTGATATTTCAGTCTAAATGCGTATTGAAAAGCTGGGTTTGTTGGTTGCAAGGTTTGTTAAAAAGTTTATGGCTAGTATACTTAGTACTTAGTACTGGTTGCAGCGCACAAGGATCGGACTCGTCCTAAAGGCTCCTTTTGCTTCCTGTTGCTATTCTTATTCCGTTGTGGTGTACTGTATCGAGCTGTGTGAGTGAGGAGATCAAATCTTGCAGAGGAATACATGTGACATAATTTAATAATTTATTTAACGTAACTTTATGCTACTATGGCTAATCGGACGATGCTACAGTGGGAGTCCTAAATTTTGTCTATCCAGGTTTTATTAGGATAGGGATCTTTAACGAGTACCTGACATCGCACAGGCTCGGGACCACCTTTTAACGTCCCCTCCGAAGGACGGCGTAACTAAGGATTTTTTACTCCCATTAAAAAATCCTAGAACCACCTGCGGATTTGAACCCGTGACCTTTGGCATGGGAGGCTGTTACGCTAGCCACCCAGCTACAAGTGATCCCTAATTTAATAATTTAAATAGGTATTAAAGTTATTGATTTATTTATTTCTCCATCCCTTCCTGAACTATACGGCTACACGGGATTTGACATCAGGTCTTTACAGAACTGACACCCACGGGTACTGCAAGTTACGGAAGTGGTCTTCTCTACACTGGCCTTCTTCTTCTTCGACCACCAAGGCTGAAATGTGCTAGGCTGTTTTCCAGCCATAAATGAATTCCTTGAACCACGGGAAGTTTGTTTCACTCACTAATTGAGGAAAGTCCTCCTCAGTGATGACGAACAGTCCTGTGCCTCTCATTAATTTGGCTCTCAGGTAATCGAATGTAGTGCAGGTTGTGACCATATGTTCGGCTGTCTCCGCAACTCCGCAGAATGGGCATCGAGGGTCGATATCAAGACCAAAACTATTTAGTTTAGCTCGAAACCTCCCATGCCCCGTGAGGAACTGTGATATCCAGTAGTCCAGAAGGAACCATTTAGCTTCGAGACGGGACATCACCGTTGGAACATATTTCCGAAGTGAACTCCCTTTTGGAGTATCAATCCACCGTTGGCTCCATACCTCCATAGATTCCTCCCGGATCTTTGTTTTCTATTTCGTGGGTTCTTCCACAATCCTCACCTGCCAAGCATTCGGTTCTGTACATATATTTGGTCACGTCTTCTCGCAGGATGAGGTCGAGAGGTACCGCTCCTGCTATAATGTTAATACCCATGAAACTTGTAATCTCATTTTAATGAACTTCGTCATATTAAAATAATCATCAGATTAAAAGTAGAATTAAGGAAGGAAAATTGTACTAATCGGTTGTCCAGTTACCAGAGATGATGAAATACATCCTATATACAAAGAAATATCACCAGTAATTATAGTTTTAATCTAATAGTAGAACTACGATGAGGAGGGTAGGACGAGAGTAAGAAATTCTAATTCCTTTATAAATGGATTAAAGAGACGGAGGTGAGGTAAAGCCATTAATGGAGGTTAGTATAATTGTAGCTGCCCCTAATAGCAATTGCACCCCCTCCCCCGCCCCTATTAGCATACTCCACTCTCTCTTACCGTCCCCGATTATCTTCTTATGTGGCGTCTCGTATCTTTACATTAGCAGGATTATGTCCTGATTAGTTATTTTCGATCCGATAACAGTTTCGACGATAACTATAACTGCATTAATACATTACCGTTAAATATTAACGGTGTTAACGCCACTTATACCACTATATTTATCTATTCTATATTCCTCACATACTTTGAACAAATGCTTTTATCAAGTATTCATTGAACAGGATAATAAGAGAAAAACATATGTTTTTTTTTATAACTGTTCAATAACAATCATCGTTCTGCTAAACATCAATTAACTTCAAGTAACAAGTCCTACGAATCAGCTCAGCACAGCGTAAGGAGATCCTAAGAACGACCTCGCTGCCCCCCAACAACGAAAAAAGAAAAATGTCCTCTTGCATGGATTTCCTGATGTAAGAATGCAAACACAATAATGGAGGAGCATAAATCCAAAAGGATGAATACCAATACTACAAATATACCAATCCATAATACGATCAAAACTGGATTATACAAGTCACATATATGCCTCTGCAAGATTTAGTTTCCTCACACAGCTCGATATAGTACACCACAACGGAATAAGGATAGCAACAGGAGCCTTTAGAACGAGTCCGATCCTTAGCTTGTGCGCTGAATCCAGTATACAACTACCACCCCTCACATTTCGGAGGTAACAACTAGCCATAAACCTTTGAACAACCAACAAACCCAGCTTTTCAATACGCATTCAGGGCGAAATATCAATAAATTTACAGCAACAATCAAACAAAACCTCCCCCCGAATTGATAAAAAAAAAATAAATATACAAAACCAAGATACCCACACCTCACCATCGACTAATGCAGTACCCGTATAAAAAAAATAATAAAAAATAGATTTTGTGAATTCATAAATTCCTCTACAAATTTTATTCAGAGGGCATGGAAAAAACGTTAATACAATAGGTTGGCAGAAAATTTTTAGAAGTAATGGAGACTATTTTGATTAGAAAAGCCGATATAAATATTTACAACAAGAAAGAAACTATTTATTTACATAATATTTACAATGTACACTCAATACAAACATGTTTGGTTTCATGATTTCAGTGGACCTTTTTTCATGATAAGAGAGTTTCAATCATCCTTTGAATTTACTAATGATTATACAATATTTCGTTTAAGACAGTAGGAAAAGTAACACGAAAAAAAAACCTACACAATATACATTACAATGCTAATTTAAAAGTACATGTTTGGTTCTTTTGTGTGTGAAGCGCTTTAGTGATGTTTTGTTGTAATTACCAATTTCTAGTTTTAATGGGTTTTCATAAGCTGTGGTTTTATCAAAATAGTTTTTGGTTACTGGGTAGATATACTGTTTTAATGTTGGAAGATTTAGTTCAAAGAGCATTTTTGAATTTTTTTGTATAACGTGGGTAATTGTTGATGATTCGCATACATGTATTTTGTATTGTTTCTATTTTTCTATAATTGGTATTGCAAGTCGAGCTCCAGACGGGCGATGTATAGCAGATCTGGGCACATATGACTGTTTTATATAGTAGTAGTTTGTTCTGAGTGCTTAAACTAATTTTTTTATTAAAATATGCGAACATTTTATAAATACATTTTTTTGTTCTTTCGGATTTTCTATTTATATTTTCGGTATAAGTTAACGATTTGTCTAATGTTATGCTTAAGTATTTAACTGATTTAGACCAGTTAATGTGGACTGAGTTTAATAAAAGGAGATGGTTTATGTTAATATTTTGTTTTTTCTTTAAATGGATGATTATACTACGATATAAAGAGGAAGTTTTTCTCAGTAAACTTTCAGAGACTTTTTCCTTTTTTTTTTAATCTAAAATGTTTTCCTTCTTGTTCTCAGGTTGTATAATGACGAAAGGACCTTTATTACGTATAGAGAACAATTAGATATGATTAAAATGTTTATCAGTAGAAGGAGTTTAGGGAACAATGGCTATTGATGGAGGTAGGACAGGGCCATTACCTAGTTAGGTCCAGGAAGAGGAAGTGGGTAATGGCCGCCCAAGGGAGCCCCATCTACAATATAATTATTGTCAGCCACCGCTTTAGTATAGTATAGCTCAGCCTTCCCCATCTAGCTTATATATCTCTTCCTCTCAACTCTTTTATATATATATATATATATATATATATATATATATATATATATATATATATATATATATATATATGCATGAATCTGATTTATTTACAATGTTAGAGCACGGTTTGTATAGCTAATTTCAATAATTATCTCTTCGGTTTTGATTGAGTATCATTAAAGTAATTATAAAATCGACTCCGCCGCCAAAGATATAACCTACCTTCATCATTACTAAGCTATTCCAGAACAATGGTACAATAGAGTAAACCAGAAACTTTTTGACATCCTATACTTCAAATGAAAAAAAAAAGTAAGTTTTATGAAGTTTCATTTAAATTTATCCATGAATATTGATATAAATATATTGCTCCTTTCTGTTCTACTTCAGGTAATTTTTAATAGTCTTTATTCGAAAATAGAAGAAAGATAAGAAATCTGGTGCGGGCAACACACGACTTTCACTCACCTCCATTTTTAAAATCAATGAAAGAATTTTCAAATACAGTTAGAGATAAAAATACGTGAAAATATTAAAGAATTAATATAGAAACATGTGTTTTAATAAAAAATCTAATACATTATTATCAAAAACAATAAGTTAATTTTCTTTTCACCACTCTCTATTAACTTTTAAAAGCTTGAGTATAAGATGATATTTTTTCTATAATCTTTAGCTTTCCAACGGTATATCATACATGTATATTACTGTTCTTATGTTCAAAAATAAAAAATTACATTAACAAAATATTTTTTTCCTTTTTTTCCTCTAGTTGCATTTCAAATTCGCTCAACAGCATATTCAGTGGCAACAAGATAATTTAGTTATTTTTATAGAATCAACAAAATTAAAGGTACTTTAGAGAAAGAAAATATCGGCATTTAAGCCCTGTCAGACCATTTTATCAAAATGAAACCTACATGAAATTAAAGCCCATTAAATTTTACATCGATATAGCGAGATTAATCAAAATCGTCGGAACCGTTTTCAAGAAAATCGAAAAAAAGGTGCAAAATGCATGGTATAAAGTGGCTCTTCTGGTAAGCTCATTTTGATGAAAAAGGTTTTGTACCGTCTCGGGCGTATATTTGTCTTAAATATGAAATTTCAATTTCATAGGACTTACCGTTTCCGCCCGAGAGTTACCACACACACACAGACCTTTTTGCAGGACTTAATTATTTGGACTCAGAGGACCCTAAAATGTGTATTTCCATTGAAAACTAGAATTCGAAAATTTTCACGATCGCAATACTTTCCCTTACTATATATAGTAAGTGAAAGTAAAAATAATATAAGAAACTATTGATTGATTTTAGTAAAGGCCGTAGGTTGGACTAAGGGGCGTGGCAACGTTAACGCGAGACCATAAGGTCGTGCGGGCAGGGTATAACCCTAGCCCCTTCCTAAGATCAAAAGCCCCTAATTAAAGCAGGTCCATAATTAATTCAGAATTACACCTACAACGGCTGAATCTCAATGGGTCAACTTTCCCGTCGATAACGGCTTTAAACGCGACTGACTCATTACAAGGCCGAAGAACGAAGGCTCACAAAGGAACGGAACGCCTTTACACAATATCTTCTCCCTCTTTGTGAAACAATGTAGTACCTAAGTAATTATGTCTTCTAGAATGAATAAAACAAGAGAAGCCTACTCCCGACTCTTGGGGAAGGGGGCTTTTGTAATACTTTATTTCCGTCTACTTATCTGCTTTTAATTAGAAGTATTACGGAACCGAGCCGCCAAAACAAAGCTCCTCCCATTTCCATAATAAAGCAATTTGCAGTTATATTAGCTGCTTAAAAGCGAAATGTAAGATACCATCTAAGGCTAAGTCGGTTCAGTTTAAATTACAAATATTATAATAAAGAAAGGATTTCGGAAATAATCGAGAGAAAGAGAGAGAGCTGACTAAACGGTTTCAATTCGTTTTAAATACAAAATAAGAGAATAAAATGTTCATTTCAAATAAATTGATTGAATGTTAATGTTAATGAATGTTAACCTGTACCACTACAACCCACGAAGATTCTTGTGCTCAGTACATATAGAGATTCGTACTGTTTATTGGCCAAAAGTCGTGTAATGAGGTGATTAGACCTTGATCACGCTCAGCCGCCAGATTTCTTCCCCTAATCTTATTGGATACTCTTTTTATAAATGCTGAGTCTGCCCCAGGAGGGTCTCTCCCCGGCTGAATTGACAGAGTAAATAATATTCTGCCACAGCCGGGATTCGAACCCAGGACTCAGAGAACAGTAGCCTCGAGCTCTATCCACTAGACCACGCCGCTCCCGTCACAATAATAATCATCTAAAATAACAGAAAATATTAGTTATTTCTTGAAGGAGGAATTGATAAATTTATTTCAACATCTGAGATGAAGATGTTAATATTTGTATATCAATCGAAATACATAAAATACTTAACAATCTAATGTGAATGGTAACACTGAACGACAACACTGCTCATGAAATAACCCGAGGGAACCTCCAGATAGAGAATGTGATTATTATTAAAAGTGCATATGTTAATGTTACAGGTTGTATATTAAATATTGCTAGTAACAAAATATACGTTGTTAATTGAATCAACTTTTATCTTATTCCTCACCACGCTAAATACATAATACAATCATATTTGAAATCATTTTAAAAACCTTTAGTACACTAATAATTTTTTTTTACAGTATAATATAATAATTCGATTTGGACTATTAATAATAATTATTTGATTCTCGCCTCACCATGCTGTCATACATTATATGATTTGAATGCCGTAGAGCTTAACATATATAAAGAATGATAAACTTCTTTAATTGCTTTTAGGGGAGTCTTCTTACAAATAGAGCCTGGCCACTCAATGACAATAGTATTAGTACAGTTAAAGTATAAATACACTTTAAAGTTGTTAATAACTTTAATTTTTATGACAGATATTACTTTAACATAAAATTAAAATCGATAATAAAAGTAATTATTAAATAACTATTTGCTCATATACATACATACGTACGCATATAATTGTATAAAATAAGCGATCAATAATATACTATTTATAAATAGCCTCCCTACAATAAATAATGAAAAAATAATTTGGCTTTCTAATTATATAATTTGAAACTAATGGAACAAAAATATAGACAACTACAAATATAATAGTATGAATAAATCCATTGGTTATTAATGGGGCTATTCATTAAAGATGTATGTTGTAAGTCTTAGACAGTTTATAATATTGGCTTGTGTCACATGAAATGTCCGTTTTTCAAGGATTTTTATTAAAAATAAGATATGAAAACAAAATAATTTTATTCGAAGTATTTACCTTCTTTTTCAACATATTTTTCTCAACGTAACACTAACTTTTTTATCCCTGAACTGAAAAAAGTGAAACAAAATCTGAAAACGCACTTTTCACTTGATCTATCATTTTCAAAAAGTTTTCCTTTGACGAAGTTGTCTAAATTCCTAAACAGGTGGTAATCTGTTGGAGCATCGGAGAATATGGGGGTGAACTTCGTAGTCCAGTATTGAAGTTTGCACGTATGTTTGAAACTGGGGTTCAGCTGCCGTCAGTGAATCATGAGGTACCCAGTATCGAGCTTTTTTCCCAATACACTTTAATGTCTGAAACGTAGATGCATTTTGATTATTGGCTGAGAGTCCTTTAACTGTTTGTAAGGTTCCTTCTACTCATGTTGAGGACATCGTGTCTATAGGGACGAGGTATCCTCGGCAAGTTTTCGAAGTCGTATCACCACTAATTGCAAACCAACGCGGAGTCCTTCATTAACACCCCTTTCCGAACGCCTGCAATTAATGGCGAGTTTAAACTCGTAAAAAATATACTCGAAATCGCGTGTTCCTGTTCATATTTGAAGGATACTAAAGTGGTAATGATTGGAGCTAATGTTTATAATACAAAGGTAGAGGATTAGTAACTGTTTACTTTAAATATGTAAACATTCGGAAGAAAACAACAGAGACCTGCAAAATCCTTTATGTATTTCAGAAAGTATGAAAACAACCCAATAGTTTCAACGGATAAACATGTGTGTATATTATAATAACAACTGTAGGCACCTTTTTTTGTAGACATTGGAGATAGATGTGGTTTAAATATTCTTTGTATAATTCAGTAACAGTCGAGTATTTGATTTTGAAAAATTATAGGATTGTTTTTGAATAATATTGACATACTATTGATTTTACTGAAGATGTTATTTATTTGGGTACACCAGACGTATTTTATGTACGGACAATAAAAGGTGCTTAATATAAAACCCAAGATAATTCAATAATAATAAGAAACTTTTTTTATTATTCATTAAATAGTCAAATGTTAAATAAAGTATAAAAATTTTTCAGAAGTTAAAATGTAAGTTGAATTATTCTAAAAGTAATGGCTAAATTCTTGATTGAGTTGAAAACTTTACAGGGATTCTTCATCAATAACGATTATTAAGATTTTAACGAGAAGATTCGAGTGAAAATAACTTGCAAGAAATCAAGTTCTAATTGTTATTGTTTTTTAAACTAATATTTAAGAGCTATTGTCTTATTCTTGATTTCAAGTAATGGTGTGTAATCATATGTTTTTAAAAATCATATTCAATTAACATTCTTTGGCAACTTATCTTATTTTTACTGGAAGGAATTAGTCCGGGTGGCGGTCATTAAATGAAACAACTAAATAGTTTCAACTATTTTATTGTTTGCCAACGTTTCGGCCCCCTTGTGGGTCATCATCAGGGCGCATGATGGGTGAATGGAAACGTTGGCAAACAATAAATAGTTGAAACTATTTAGTTGTTTCATTTAATGACCGCCACCCGGACTAATTCCTTCCAGCAATTCTCAACGGTCAACTAATTACATCCACTATCTTATTTTAATTCGTAAATATCAAACTAAAAGTTTAACTGTCTTTGATTTTCACAATTTAATATTAAAATATTGTTAGGATGTGCTAAAACAAAAAAGTGAAAATAACTAAAAAAAAAACAAAAAAAAAAAAAAAAGCAATTACACGAGCGGTACGGTACATGCTCAAGTTTTTGACAAACATCGTTATTTACATTAAATTCAACACGCTACAGGGTAAACGATGCACTGTCAAGATGTAATGACATCCGAAATGTTGACATGACGTAATTGAATTTTCATCTATGTTAATGGACTGAAATTACTGACCTCGAATCTGCATACGGGATGGGTGTGTATGGACCTGACAGGTACATAAATAAGTTCCATAGTAAATCCAAACGTAACAAAATATGCGATTCGAAATCAGGCTACTGTGAAATTCATAAAACACAGCACCGTGTCTTCAAATAAATAACTGGTACTGAATATAATATAATACAAAATAAATCGTTTTGCTTTTCACGACTTAACAATAAACAGAGGTTTATATCTACAATGTGTATGGATTATAGATTTTTGTTGACAAGATAAAAGATTAATTAAAAATATTTATTTTATCACAAGGCGAAAACAACGGATTTTTCTTATTCGATACTTGGTTTTGCGTATCTTAAAACGCATAATCCCAAAATTCAATAATATAATACCGAAATTAGGAAAATGCAGATAACCAATGCCTATAGATGGCAACAGACCTAATTATAAAATTAAATTATCGATAAAAACATATTTCTTTATAATAATTACTATTTTACTTTTTACTTTCACTTACATTTTATATATAGTAAGGGAAAGTATTTCGACGTGAAAATTTTCAGATTCCAGTTTTACGCAATACATGTTAGGTCCTCTGAGTCCAAATAACCAAGTCCCCAAAAAGTCTGTGTGTGTGTGTGTGGTAACTCCGGGCGGAAACGGTAAAGTCCTATGAAACTGAAATTTCACATTTAAGACAAATATACGCCCGAGACGTTACAAAACCTTTTTCATCAAAATGAGCTTACCAGAACTTCATACTTCGATTTTTTTCGAAAACGGTTCCGACGATTTTGATTAAACTCGCCATATCAATGTAATATTTAATAGGCTTTAATATCGTGTATGTTTCATTCTGATGAAAATAGTCTGACAGGGCTTAAATGCCGATATTTTACGTTTTCTTCCTCTAAAGTACCTTTTATTTTGATATTCTATAAAAATAAACATTTTATCTTGTTAGCATTGATAAATAACAGCTAAATATGTAAGTTGTGCGAATTTGAAAAACAACTAAAGAAAACTGAAAAAATATTTTTTTAATGCAATTTTATGTTTTTGAACATAAGAACAGTAATATACATGTATATATAATGTTTGAAAGTAAAGATTTTAGAAAAAATATTATCTTATACGCAAGATTTTAAAAGTTAATAGAGAGTGATAAAAAACTAAGTGATTATTATATATAATAATATAATAGATTTTTTAATAAAACACATGTTTCTAAGAAATTCCATTTAATTAATTCTTTAATGGTTTCACTCATTTTTATCACTTACTGTACTTGAAAATTCTTTAATCGATTTAAAAAACGGAGGTAAGTGAAAGTCGTGTGTTGCCCGCACCAGATTTTTTCAAGATATATTTAAAATGACAACTTATTATGAAATTTATTTTATAATTTATATACTTTTTTAAGAATGATTATCATATGTTAAAATGAAATTAGAGTAAGAGGCAGTTAAAAAATAAATAAGGTCGATAAAAAAAATATTAATCATAGATATAGAGTTATAAATAATTTTAGAATACAAATCGGAGAAGAAAGTTTATTGCCTAGGGCATTCTTCAAAACGTTACCCTGTCAACAATGAACAATTATTATGCTTAGGAATTCGGTCCGATTACGGCCAATTTACTAGAATCTTTCCTTGTTAAACAATTTAGAAGTTTTCCCTTTTCCACTTTCATTGTTAAACAGAAATAATGGCCCGGGATATATTTAGTTTGAGGAAGTAATCTGATGACACAATCATGTTCCATTAAAAATGAAAGATAAAAGCTCTACTTTGTTAAAGAAGAAGATAACTCCTGATAAAACTATTATTAGAACTGTAGTTCCATACAAATATAATAATAAATATGATAATTATTAAAAACTAGCTGATCCGACAGTAATGTCTTAACTATGTTTTAGCGAATTCGGTCAAGCCGTTCACGCGTGATGCGATCACCAGATCACCAAGGGAAAAGGAAATTCCTTGATATATATATATATATATATATATATATATATATATATATATAATATATAAGTTTTTGTTGTTCTTAGGTTTCAGTCAATGAATAAACAATTTTATCTATGCGAAGTTTCGAGAATTTATTGTTCTCATAATCATGCCTTAACAATGGAAAAACAAAAAAACAGAAAATTAACATTATCATACAATAATTAATATATGATGTTATTGTTTGGGATATAGAAAAGAATACATTGAACAATGAATAATCATACAGTAGGTACATAGATATTTTAAATTAGGATTTACATTAAAGATGTTATTATAAAATTACTTACAGTTTTGGAGAAAATAAATATAACACAATAAATAAAATAAAAATAACACAAGTAAAAAAGGATAAAAAAAAACTTTTTTATTTTTTCAGTGTTCGTTTAAAGTTTGTAGACTACACATGCCTAATTAAGACACTATTTTCTCTAAAATTGTAAGTAATTTTATAATAATATCTTTAATGTAAATCCTAAGTTAAAATATCTATGTACCTACTGTATGATTATTCATTGTTCAATGTATTCTTTTCTATATCTCTAACAATAACATCATATATTAATTATTGTATAATAATATTAATGTTCTGTTTTTTTGTTTTTTCCATTTTTAAGGCATGATTATGAGAACGATCAATTCTCGAAACGTCGCATAGATAAAATTGTTTATTCATTGACTGAAACCTGAGAACAACAGAAACTTAAATTATCAACAGTCTAGAATTGATCAAACAATATATATATACATATATATATATATTATATATATATATATATATTATATATATATATATATAGATAGATAGATAGATAAGTTTTTGTTGTATTCAGGTTTCATTCAATGAATAAACAATTTTATCTATGCGACGTTTCGAGAATTGATTGTTCTCATAATCATGCCTTAACAATGGAAAACAAAAAACAGAAAATTAATATTATCATACAATAATTAATATATGATGTTATTGTTAGAGATATAAAAAAGAGTATATTGAACAATGAATAATCATACAGTAGGTACATAGATATTATAAAAATAAAATAAAAAATAAAAAAAGGGTAAAAAAGGAACTTTTTTATTTTTTCAGTGGTCTTTCAAAGTTTGTAGACTACACATGTCTAATTAAGACACAATTTTGTCCAATATTGTAAGTAATTTTATAATAACATCTTTAATGTAAATCCTAATTTAAAATATCTATGTACCTACTGTATGAGTTTTCATTGTTCAATGTATTCTTTTCTATATCTCTAACAATAACATAATATATTAATTATTGTATAATAATATTATTGTTCTGTTTTTTGTATTTCCACTGTTAAGGCATGATTATGAGAACAATAAATTCTCGAAACGTCGCATAGATAAAATTGTTTATTCATTGACTGAAACCTGAGAACAACACAAACTTATATATCTATCTATATCTATATATATATATATATATATATATATATATATACATATATATATATATATATATATATATTACATGATTATGAGAACAATCAATTCTCGAAACGTCGCATCGATAAAATTGTTTATTCATTGATTCAAACCTGAGAACAACACAAACTTAAATTATCAACAGTCGAGAACTGATCAGTTTTTTTGTTTTCCTTTGTTAAGGCATGATTATGAGAACAATCAATTCTCGAAACGTCGCATAGATAAAATTGTTTATTCATTGACTGAAACCTGAGAACAACACAAACTTATATATCTATCTATATCTATATATATATATATATATATATATATATATATATATATATATACATATATATATATATATATATATATTACATGATTATGAGAACAATCAATTCTCGAAACGTCGCATCGATAAAATTGTTTATTCATTGATTCAAACCTGAGAACAACACAAACTTAAATTATCAACAGTCGAGAACTGATCAAACAATATATATATATATATATATATATATATATATATATATATATATATATATATATATATATATATATATATATATATATAAGTTTGTGTTGTTCTCAGGTTTCAGTCAATGAATAAACAATTTTATCTATGCGACGTTTCGAGAATTTATTGTTCTCATAATCATGCCTTAACAGTGGAAATACAAAAAACAGAACAATAATATTTTATACAATAATTAATATATTATGTTATTGTTAGAGATATAGAAAAGAATACAATGAACTCATACAGTAGGTACATAGATATTTTAACTTAGGATTTACATTAAAGATATTATTATAAAATTACTTACAATTTTGGAGAAAATAGTGTCTTAATTAGACATGTGTGGCCTACAAGCTTTGAAAGAACAAAAGTAAAAAAGGGTAAAAAAAGGCTTTTTTATTTTTTCAGAGTTCTTTCAAAGTTTGTAGACTACACGTGTCTAATTAAGACACTATTTTCTCTAAAATTGTAAGTAATTTTATAATAATATCTTTAATGTAAATCCTAATTTAAAATATCTATGTACCTACTGTATGATTATTCATTGTTCAATGTATTCTTTTCTATATCCCTAACAATAACATCATATATTAATTATTGTATGATAATATTAATTTTCTGTTTTATTGTTTTCCTTTGTTAAGGCATGATTATGAGAACAATCAATTCTCGAAACGTCGCATAGATAAAATTGTTTATTCATTGACTGAAACCTGAGAACAACAGAAACTTAAATTATCAACAGTCGAGAACTGATCAAACAATATATATATACGTTTTTGTTGTTCTCAGGTTTCATTCAATGAATAAACAATTTTATCTATGCGACGTTTCGAGAATTGATTGTTCTCATAATCATGCCTTAACAGTGGAAAAAAAACAAAACAGAACATTAATATTATTATACAATAATTAATATATGATGTTATTGTTATTATAAAATTACATACAATTTTGGAGAAAATAGTGTCTTAATTAGACATGTGTAGTCTACAAACTTTGAAAGAACACAAGTAAAAAAGGGTAAAAAGAAACTTTTTTATTTTTTCAGAGTTCTTTCAAAGTTTGTAGACTACACATGTCTAATTAAGACACTATTTTCTCCAAAATTGTATGTAATTTTATAATAACAATAACATCATATATTAATTATTGTATAATAATATTAATGTTCTGTTTTTTTGTTTTTTTCCATTTTTAAGGCTATTATTATGAGAACAATCAATTCTCGAAACGTCGCATAGATAAAATTGTTTATTTATTGACTGAAACCTGAGAACAACAGAAACTTAAATTATCAACAGTCGAGAACTGATCAATATATATATATATATATATATACAGCGTTCCATGCCTTTAACATGTATAACACATCCTTACACAATTTAATATGTTAGTTGTTTTTTTTCTACACTAGAAATATCCTAGAAATAATTTAATGTTTATCATAAATAATTTAAATAAACAAATCTCTTTATTTGTTTTCGGGCTAGCCCATACAAATGGAGTTGAGTAGTACAAAACAGTTAAACATAAATCAAAGAAATCTATTACAACTGTACTAAAGAAAATACGCTTCAAAAACAAATAATAAAAGACAAAATAAATTGTAACTGTATAAATATTAAACAAATAAATCAATCATAAATAGTTTAACAAATTCAATTATTGTTATTTTAGTAATGTCCTTAAATTATTCTTGAATAGACAGATACAAATTTCTTAGCTTTAAACACTCTGTTACATAATAAAATAAATTTTCAAATTGCTTTTTATTTTCTATTTGCAACAAAAGTTGTACTATGAGGTCATTGTCAGACATATTTCCAATATACGTCCTCAAGTACTTATTTCTGGACGGGGAGTAAAGAGGGCATTGCAACAAAAAATGATTTAAATCTTTTGGTTCGCCTGAATTAAAAATAGGGCATTCAACGCTATTATCTGAATAACCATTTTGGAATCCGTAACTGGTAACTTTCAGTTTATTGGGTTGACATAGTCTTAGTTGACTGATCAATCTATGTTTCCTCATAGGCCCCTTTAATTTCAAATAATATTCCCCCATATTTAAGCTACTAATTTTCCTAAAATTAGGATTAAACTTTGAATGCAAAATAGTATGAATATCTAGGGAAAGAACTAATCTATATATTATAAAACTAAATAGGCAATTTAATTTTATGAACTCGATAAATTTGAGAAAATATTATTAATATTATTAATATGTTATTACATCCCATTTCTAAGTCCTTTGCAGCAATCGAATTTGATATAACCTCCAAAAGAAAAGGGAAAAAGAAAGAGACAGAGTAATGTAATTAGAAGCTAGGGGTTCTTAATCGCAATATATCTCCCGCTTGTTGTGCCTCGGCCAGCACTTTTTTTCGATTCTTTAAATCATTCTTCCCGTAGACTCCTTCATCCAATCTGTTAAAATACACTTCTTCTTGCTCCTGGAGCCGCTGGAAGAAAAAGTTTCTCCAGTCATTATTGATCTACTCTTCCCCCTTAACGGTACCCCAAGGGGGGCATAGCAGAGAGAAAAATCCAAAGGGCTGTCTAAATAATTAATATAGCTTTTTTTTTTTTTGGTTTTTTTTCTTTTTCCCACTCGTAAGCTCTATAACAATCGATTCCGCAGCGGGAGGAGAATGCATACCGTCATAACTTTTAATGAAAGCGAGAAGGAAAACTACAGCCTGTAATAGAAAATGCCTACTGGGGAATAATGAAAATACCCTAGGGGGAAAACCACATCCGCCGCCCACACCAACGGGAATCAATTTATCCATCACGTTGGGAGATGGATAAATCCTGTTTGATCAATGGTGAACACATATTAACAAGGATAGGAAAAAATATATTTTAATTGACAATACTATTGGGTTATTTCACATGAAATGTCCGTTTTTATAATTTCTGAAATACATAAAGGATTTTGCAGGTCTCTGTTGTTTTCTTCCGAATATTTACATATTTAAAGTAAACAGTTACTAATCCTCTAGCTTTTGTATTATAAACATTAGCTTCCTAATCAATTACCACTTTTTTAGTATACCTCCAAATATGAACATGGAAACACGCGATTTTCGAGTAATATTTTTGTACGCGTTTAAACTAGGCCATTCAGCAGCTGAGGCCGCTAGAAATGTTTGCAAGGCCTTTGGGGAAGGGAGTGTTAATGAACGGACCATTCGCTTCCAACGACTTGGAAAACTTGCCCCGAGGAAGACCTCCGTCCGTAATAGACAACGATGTCCTCAAACATACAGTAGAAGGAAACCCCTACCAAACAGTTAAAGGATTCGCAGCACTACTAAATGCAATTACATCTACCGCTTCCAGACATTTAAAGTGTATTGGGAAAGTAAAAAAGCTCGATACATGGTACTTCATGATCTCACTGAGCGGCAGCGAGACCCCATCTTTCAAAACCAACCGTGCAAAAATTGAAAGAACTGGGCTACGAAGTTCTTCCGCCCCCACCATATTCTCCCGACTTGTCTCCTACAGATTACCACCTGTACAGGAATTTAGATAACTTCGTCAAAGGAAAACTTTTTTAAATGATGTTCAAGTGAAAAGTGCGTTTTCAGATTTTGTTTCACTTAAAAGCTCAGAGTTTTTCAGTTCGGGATAAAAAAGTTGGTTTATATTTTAATACGACGTTCTCTAGCTCATATTTTATTATATATACATATTATATATATATTTATATATATATATATATATATATATATATATATATATATAGTTATATATACTATATATATATATTATATATGCTATATAATATATATATATATATAATATATATATATATATATATACTATAATATATATATATATAATATATATATATATATATATATATATATATATATATATATATATATATATATTATATATATATATAAATATATAGTTTATATAATTTTGTATGTAATATAATTGAAATCGTATTTCTTTTGAATCTTTTTAGCCCTAATGATGACCCACAAAGGGGGGTCGAAACGTTGACAAATAATAAATAGTTGAAACTATTTAGTAGTTTCATTTAATGATTGCCACCCGGATCAATTCTTTCCAGTAATTCCCAACGGTCGACTAATTATATCCACAATTTTTTCTATGTTTTTTTTTAATGGTTATAAACAATTATTTTAAAGTTGAAATATATCAATATATGATTATTGCACAGCTTGCAGGCCTTATATCAGACCACGCGAAACAATCATGACTACTTGTTCATCCAGTACTCCTTCATTCGTTCGTTTATCTACATATCTAATATAAAAAAAACTAATTATTTAATCAAAACATATTAAGTAAAAAATATACATTAAATATTAAATTTCTTGATCGTTTTATTTGCCTGTAAATCGCAATCAAAATAAATGATAAATATAAAACTAATAGCTGATACCGTTTCAGTGAATTTGTCGATATTCTTCTCCGACAATAACATTAGTTTTGATAGCTATGGCAGTCAAAAAACAAAGGTCTATAAATCCGCAAAATTTGTAACTTAAAGAATATTCCGTAATTTGTTCATAGCTCATTTATAACCAGAGATGTATTTCATGCATAAACAGAGAGAAACTCCTAAAGCAAGCAATGTATAATTCAAAAGATAATTAAAAGGGCATAGACTCCACAAATACAAATTATCATGAGAATGGGAGCGGACACAAAAGACATGGTGCTAATTTCTGCCTAAAGGTCTGTCATTGTTTTTAGCAATATCAGTCAAACATGGGACAAAAAAACAACAGAAAAGTTTAAAACGAGCTTTTCTTGTTTGAGAGAATGTGTAAATTTAACTTGTACAAGATAATATGTTATGCTATCAAAGGGAACGACAGAATTTCTTTTGTTTTATTAATACACACTGGAGTGGAAGTCCTTAAAAAGGTAACAGAGATTTTTTTTATTTTTTGTAGACTACTTTCAAAGAATTCGAATTTAATTAAAACAAATCTGGTGCGGGCAACACACGACATTCCCTTACCTCTGTTTTTAGAATCAATTAAAGAATTTTCAAAATACAGTTAGAGATAAAAACGTGTGAAACCTTAAAGAATTAATTAAATGGAATTTCTATAGAAACATGTGTTTTATTAAAAATTCTATGAAATTATTATGTAAAACAATCACTTAATTTTATCGGCTTTTTATCGCTCTCTATTAACTTTTACAAGTTCTTGTGTATTAGATAATATTTTTTTTGTAAAATATTCAGCTTTCCAACGGTATATTACACATGTATATTACTGTTCTTATGTTCAAAAACGAAAAATTGCCTTAAAAAATATGTTTTCAGTTTTATCCTTTAGTTGCTTTTCATATTTGCTCAACTTGCATATTTAGCTGTTATTTACTAATGCTAACTAGATAATATGATTATTTATAATATTATTATTTCAAAATTAAAGGTACTTTAGAAGAAGAAAATTTAAAATATCTGCATTTAAGCCCTGTCAGACTATTTTAATCAGAATGAAACCTACACGATATTAAAGCCCAATTAATTTTACATCGATATAGCGAGTTTAAACAAAGTCGTCGGAACCGTTTTTGAGAAAATCGTAAAAAGATGCAAAATGTATAGTATAAAGCGTCTCTTTTGGTAAGTTGAATTTTGTGAAAATGATTTTGTAACATCTCGGGCGTATAATTGTCATAAATATGAAATTTCAATTTCATAGGGCTTTTCGTTTCCGCCCGGGAGAGCCATCAAACGTTTCCTGCATCCAATCCTTACAATACAAAATCCTTAAAGCTCCTTGCTTTGTAACGAATAAAATCACCCCCAATGACCTTAATGTTGCTGATATGGCCCGAATTAGATATTACTTCTTCCATGAATAACTCCACTCCCACTCTAATCCATTAGTTTCAATCCTTCCTATTCAATTCATGATAATCATCCGAGGCGTCTGAAAAGAAGATGGCCTCGAGACCTTCTAGTTTAGACTCAATACTAAAGAGTGCTGCCAATGGGCAGTTTCTCTTCATGTTTTTTCACGTATCTTATTATTAATCATCATATCTACTTGTTGCTTTAAAATAGACAATTGTAAAAATTTAAAAATATATTTAAAAAAATTAAAATATGCTTTATTCGAATTTATTTAAATTATTCTGGGTTCATTTACGAGTAAGAAAAACTCTGTTCTCCGATAGAATCATTTATTTTGCAATCTGTTCTCCAAGCAATCGGAAAGGAAATAACTTATATAAAAATTTAAATGAAACGATCAAACCGAAACAATTAAAATGAATTACTAACCACGCCTGAGAAATAATAAACAATTGAATTTCAAAAAGGTAAAACCTAAAAAGAGTTCTTACATTGAGGAATAACAAGTTACGAATTTATTATAATAAATATTTATTTTTATTCTTTTTTTTTTTTTGCATTACGATTGTATTTGCTATCAATGCATGCAATAAGCAAATATGCTAACAAAAGATGTAACAAACTACATGAAATAGATAAAAAAACAAAACAACAAATAACTTTCAATATTTCAGGTCTCTTGGCCAGCGCCTCGATAGTCTTCTGGGCGGATTATATGGGTTTGTGGCAGTTGATAGGTTTTGAGTCAGCGGGTTTGAATTTAGGGTCAGTCTGTCATGAAATTTATTGTAGCGATCAGTGGCGGTTGCAATGACGAATGGAATGTCAAGGTCAGTATCAGTAAAAAGGGGCATTTATAATTTTCCTAAGTAATTTTGATTGAAAAAGTTTGATGTTCGACTTTTTTGCTATTCCCATAACTCAATGCCATAAGTCCAAATGGGTTTTATTAGTACTTTATAAATAGTTAATTTGTTCGTCAATTATAATTTTGAACGTTTGTCTACTAATCTTGAAAGAAGTCCATATCGTTGATTTAGTTCTTTTCTTTTTCGTTTGAGGTGGAATGCCCATGTTAGTCGTTTGTCGAGGTAAAGTCCTAAATAACGTACTGTGTCTGAAACTGGTATTGGAATATTATCGTAAAAGACCTGGGGGCAGGAGTTATGTTTTAAAGAAAATGTGACAAACAGGCTCTTTGATTGATTCATTTTTATTTTCCATGTTTTTGCCCAGCAAGCTATCTCGTCCAGATGTTTTTGGATTGCCTTAGAAGCATTAATAATAAATATAAAATTAATACTTCCATAAAATATAAAATAGATTAATACCGCATTCAAAGATAGAGAATAAATTAATAGATTTAATACAACTTTAAACTTTATGACTGAGAACTATGTTTTTATAGTAGACATGACACAGAGAGAAATAGTTAGTCACTAGAGCCTAGAAGACAATCTAGTAAATAGACGGAGGTATCGACGAGGGAGGTCTAATGAAATGTGGCCTATCTTGGACGGTAAACAGGAAACTATCAATACGGGAAGAGCCATTAACGGGGCTTGTACACATATTTGTAGTCCCTGTGTACCCTACCATCTATCAGCCCCCATCCGCTACCATACCATTATAAAATCTATAATTACAGCTCCATCTATCCTTCCATCATTATTCCATGCTGTAATGAAATAATTACAATATGTTGCCAACTGATATGGCAAGGCATTCGGCGGCCATTAAGATGCGAAATATACAAGCAAACTATAAATAAAGCTATTACTTAGTTATAAATAAACGTTTGATGTAATTTTGAATATAAATCTTTTTCTAATTTTACCGATTTCCTAGACAAATATGACCAGAATTAAAACTAATACGCGTTAATTAAACATGTACTGGGGTCACTCTTCCCTTCAGTGTTCAAATATGTAAGTAATATTGGTCTGGTAACAAGATATAAAATTATTTTCTACTCACTGTTCCTATTCGAAATTCATCTATTTTTACTTTCACTTACCTATGTATGAAATATATAGTAGAGGAAAGTATTGCGATCGTGAAAATTTTCGAATTCCAGTTTTCGACGGAAATACACGTTTTAGGGTCTCCTGAGTCCAAATGACCAATGACCAATGACCAAGTCCCGCAAAAAGGTCTGTGTGTGTGTGTGGTAACTCCCGGGAGGAAACGAAAAGTCCTAAGAAACTGAAATTTCATATTTAAGACAAATATACGCCTGAGAAGTCACAAAACCTTATTGTTCATCAAAATCAGCTTACCAGAAGAGCCACTTTATACCATGCATTTTGCACCTTTTTTCAATTTTCTCAAAAAGGGCTGTAACGATTTTGATTAAACTTCCTAAATCGATGAAAAATTAAATGGGCTTTAATGTCACATAGGTTTCAGTCTGACTAAAATGGTCTGACAGGGCTTAAATGCCGATATTTTAAATTTTCTTCCTCTAAAGTACCTTTAATTTTGTAGATTCTATAAAAATAACTATTATTATGTTGTTAGCAATGATGCAATGAAAATGCAAGTTGAGCGAATTTAATAAACAACCAAAGGAGAAAATTGAAACAAATATTTTTTCTAATGCATTGTTTTTTTTTTTTTATACAAAAACAGTAATATAGATGTATAATATACCGTTGGAAAGCTGAAGATTTTAGAACAAATATTATTTTATACAACTATTGCAAAAATTAACGGAGAGCGATGAAAAGCCGATAAAACAAACTGTTTGTCGTAGATAATAATATAATAGATTTTTTAATAAAACACATATTTCTATTAAAATCTAATTTAAATAATTCTTTAACAATTTATTTTCGCTTATAAATTTTTTTTTTAATTCTTCCATTGATTAAATAACGGAGGTAAGTGAAAGTCGTGTGTGGCGCTCACCAGATTTTTTATTACGTTAGAACAAATATTAATGTATTTGTACATTCTAAATAACGCAAATATTCAATACCCAACATGAATATTTGTTTTTTTAATTCGTTAATATCCCCTACTTCACTCATGTACTGTATATTTGTGGCTATTGCGCTGTAACTCAGCCTCTACTGTCTTACACCAGTGATGCGGCTGAGGGAGAGGCGCTGGGATCTCTTGGATTCCGCACAGTTTGGGGTCCCTTTAGCAGATTTTATATAGTTATGATTGTTTGTATAATGTTTATTTATTTGACAATTTTTTATTTATCTCAATTATATGCTGCTGTTTTATGTATTATTATTTTTGTATATGTATGAATTTATTTATTTTATTGGAAGGAATTAGTCCGGTTAGCGGTCATTAAATGAAACAGCTAAATAGTTTCAACTATTAATTGTTTGCTAACGTTTCGATCCCCTTTGTGGGTCATCATCAGGCGCATGGTGGAAGAATGGAAACTAGGTGACTAGGAAACAAACATCATAAAACAACTTAAATAAATCATAACGACAAGGGATTACCTGTAGCACGGTGGTTAGCATAACAGCCCAAGGTCCCGGGTTAAAACTCGCAGGTGGGAGTTAAAAATCGTTAGTTTAGCCGTCCTTCGAAGGGGACGTTAAAAGATGGTCACTAGCCTGTACTATGTCAGGTACACGTTAAAGATCCCTATTCTAATTAAATCTGGATAGGCAAAATTTAGGGCTACCACTGTAGCATCGTCCGATTAGCCACAGCAGCATAAAGAATGTTAAATAAATAAACCAACAATTATAACGACATTATTAAATTGTGAGTAACCATAGTTAGAAAATTCGACCATAATAAAAATCATAATATTTATCATCCTAAATGCTCTATTGTTACTTTCACTTACTATATATAGTAAGGGAAAGTATTGCGATCGTGAAAATTTTCGAATTCCAGTTTTGAACGGAAATACACGTTTTAGGGTCCCCTGAGTCCAAATAACGAAGTCCCGCAAAAAGGTCTGTGTGTGTGTGTCTGTGTGTGTGTGGTAACTCCCGGGTGGAAACGGTAATTCCTATGAAACTGAAATTTCATATTTAAGATAACTATACGTCCGAGACGTAACAAAACTTTTTTCATCAAAATGAGCTTACCAAAAGAGACCCTTTATACCATGCATTTTGCACCTTTTTTCGATTTTCTCGAAAACGGTTCCGACGATTTTGATGAAACTTGCTATATCGATGTAAAAACTAATGTGCTTTAATATCATGTAGGTTTTATTCTGATTAAAATGGTCTGACAGGGCTTAAATGCCGATATTTTAAATTGTCTTCCCCTAAAGTACCTTTAATAATGTAGATTCAATAAAAATGACTATATTATCTTGTTAACGCTGATGAAAAACAGGTAAATATATAAATTGAATAAATTCGATACCCAACTAAAGTAGAAAACAGAAAAAAATATTTTTTTAATGCAATTTTTCGTTTTTGAACATAAGAGCAGTAATATACATGTATGATATACCGTTGGAAAGCTAAAGATTTAAAAAAAAATATTATCTCATACACAAGCTTTTAAAAGTTAATAGAGAAGGATGAAATAAACATAAAACTAACTGATTATTTTAGATAATAATATAATAGATTTTTTAATATAACACGTGTTTCTATATAAATTCAATTTAATTAATTCCTTAATAGTTTCACGTATTTTTATCTCTAACTGTTTTTGAAATTCTTCCATTGATTTTAAAAATGGAGGTAAGTGAAAGTCGTGTGTTGCCCGCACCAGATTTTTTGTAATTGTAATGCTATAATGTGCAGGATAAAGCGCTAAGTAAAGCATTATTTTAGCACTTTGTTGTATCGGTTCCTGTAGGCTGGGACGAGGAACGGAGGATGGCTGTTAGAGCACTAATTGAATTGCGGTCCGTACTCCCAGCGAGGGGGGCAAAGCCCGATTTAAATCGCTCCTCATCGATTAAGTAATTGATTGGAAGGGAAAACTTTGTCAAACCAACGCTGCCGGGGACTTTTGTTATACGGGGCAGTGTCCTTGCGGGAGGCCGCCACCCAGTTGTAGCAACTTGGAGCGAACAGAAGAGGATTAAGAATAGGACTCCTTTTAATAATATATTAAATAGGAGTTGGTTAAGTCCAGGCCATATTCCAGTTCGGAGGGTATACTTCCATGTGAAAAAAACAACAACAAAAAACATAGCTTCCATGTTTAGAGACCAATTTTGCAATTTGGCCAACTATTTTCGCATTATTACGGTCAAAATAAATCATTTCACTCCATTTGCTGGTCATCGCAGTTTCTCCAAAACAACTATGGTTGTGAATTTGAAATTTCTCCTGAAGGTTTGTCTTACCATCTAGATGTGCAATAAGGCTGGGTTTGAGAAAATTCGCCCTTTAAGTGATTTAAAAAATATTTTTCTAAAACGCAAAAAAAAAATTGTTTTTCGAATAACTCAAAAACTATAAGTTAAATGAAAATCGTCTTAATCTGATCAGTAATAGTAAATATACTAAAATACTTAAAACAAATATGTTTAAATATATGTCGTTTCATAGCCATGTCTCGTGTGTAGGTTTCTATCCAATCCATATTTTTCATTTTCGTTGGGTTTTTTAAATGATCAATAGGCTTACAAAAATTTAAGTTTTAAAAAGATAATAGAACATAATTCTTAATCTTTAAAAATGCGAGCTTATTCAGTTGAAACCACCCCAGAGTGGAAAAAATACGCATTTATGTCACATAGAAGTTACGCTGGTATAGAAAGATAATGTTTTAAAGCAAAAATGTCGGTATTAGATAATCACGGGTATGGCTACTTGCTATTGGTATGTTATTGTAGATTAAACTGAATAAAATTAATATCTGCCAATCAACAATAACCATTTATTTGCCATACATAGACATAGTTAAAAGTTTAACTTACTACTATCTCAGTTTTTACTTTCACTTACTATATATAGTAAGAAAAAGTGTTGCGATCGTGAAAATTTTCGAATTCCAGTTTTCAACGGAAATACACATTTTAGGATCCCCTGAGTCCAAATAACCAAATCCCGCAAAAAGGTCTGTGTGTGTGGTAACTCCCGGGCGGAAACGGTGAGTCCTATAAAACTTAAATTTCATATTTAAGACCAATATACGCCCGAGACGTTACAAATCCTTTTTCATCAAAATGAGCTTACCAGAATAGCCACTTTATACTACTGCATTTAGCACCTTTTTTCGATTTTCTCGGAAACGGTTCCGACGATTTTGATTAAACTCGCTATATCGATGTAAAATTTAATGGGCTTTAATTCATGTAGGTTTCATTCTGATTAAAATGGTCTGACAGGGCTTAAATGCCGATATTTTTAATTGTCTTCCTCTAAAGTACCTTTATTTTGTTGATTCTATAAAAATACCTATATTATCTTGTTACTACTGATGAAAAACAAGTAAATATATAAATTGAATCCATTTGAAACATTTGAATAATTTATTGCAAATTTAAAAGTACTTATTAGTCGCATTTAGGAAGTAGGAATAGAAGATCCTCTTGATTTATCAATAATTTCTTCATAGATGACTAAGAAAAAGTTTTACGGTCTTTTAAATCGACAAGAGACCGACCAGAGCGTGGAAGAGGATTGGAGAGCCTTAATGACCCCGCCTAGGCTAAGACCGTAATGATGGGTAAAAGCCCCGTGCATTAGTGGAGCATGGAGCCCCGGGATCGATTCTCGACAAGTGCAGCATGCAACCACTCTGGAAATGCACTCCGGTCGATGGCGAGGTTCGTTTTTAATTCGCCGTTGCATGAACGTTTTTGATGGTGCAGATCAAACAAGCCCGAACCCCCGTTCTGCCCTCGAGAGAGGCTCCCGGCTTGAGCCAATATTGACGCTGTTCCATCCCGGAGAGTCTACCGTTAATTTCGTTCCTAAAGGGGAGGGAGGGGGAAGGGCCTCTTATCGGGAGATTATGCGAGATTCCGAGGCTCAACTATTAATCACGATCGGGCCCTTAAATATACATTATAAGTTATAAGAAACAGCAATAGAAATTGGTTAAACTTTTTTAAAGAAATTTTAAAAGCACACTAAGAATCTAACAGAGGAGTATTAAGTTAAGTTAAGCATTCATGGGAAAGTGACTGTACTAGAATAATAATCACTCGAGTAAAATTATGCTTAATAAATATTTTCATATAATGAAATATTTCGTAAAACATAAAAACTAAATGGATGGACATAGTGGAGAATCATCTAAATATAAATCATATTTAATAGAGATATTGCTAATTTTGTGGGTTATTTAATTATTATAGATTTTTTATATAAAACTTATTAGAGGTTACCTGTAGCATGGTGGTTAGCATAACAGCCCAAGATCCCGGGTTTAAACCGGCAGGTGGCCCTAGGATTTTTTAATGGGAGTAAAAAATCCTTAGTTATATAGTTAAACGGTGGTCCCGAGCCTGTGCGATGTCAGATACTCGTTAAAAATACCTATCCTAATTTAACTTGGATAAGCAAAATTTAAGACTCCCAGAGTAGCATCGTCCGAATAGCCATAGAAGCATAAAGAGACGTTAAATAAATAAAGGTTATTATGTATTAACAATTATAGGTTTGATCTAACTAATATCAAATATAATATATCATATCTATATAATTTGTTTATTCGTTTAACGTCACTTTATGCTACTATGGCTAATCGGACGATGCTACAGTGGGAGTCCTAAATTTTGCCTATCCAGGTTTTATTAGGATAGGGATCTTTAACGAGTACCTGACATCGCACAGGCTCGGGACCACCTTTTGTTAAGACAACAGTTGGGAGTAAAAATATAAGGCCCCCCGCAGGTTTGAACCCGCGACCTTTGGCATAGAAAGCTGTTATGCTAGCAACTACGCCATGGATGACCCCCATATCTATTTAATTAAAATTAACAAATAAAGAATTAATTTAAAATATCTCTATTCAGTTACGCTAATTACAGATCAAAGATACTGTCGTATAATATTAGTAAATAAAACAGCAACAAAAAATGTTTTTAAATATTATTATGAATAAATGAGAGCTTTTAAAAATATAATAATATAATTTATAAATATATATTTCATCGAATTATATTGAGGATGTATAGTCGACTGTAGAAACTATTATAGGTGGAATAGTCAGGAATCAGTAATTTTTTGAAAAGTTTTTTAATTTTGCCAACGTTTCGGCCCAAGCTTGTGAGCCATCATCAGGGCATCAGGCCAGTTTATGCTTGGACGTGGCTCAGTAAAGCTCTGATGATGTCTCACAAGCTTTGGCCGAAACGTTGAAAAATTAAAAAACTTTTCAAAAAATGACTGATTCCTGACTATTCCACCTATAATTATTTCATCATTATCCTAAGTTTTCTTTTGGTTCAATATTTGTGCGATAGATATATCTTTGGTCGCTCTACAAAAGAGGTCTTTGATATATTTTTCTTATTCATTTAATTTTTAGAGATCACTACGTTTTAGCCTCCAGGGCCATTTTCAAGCATCATGCACATCTATGTTATATATCTATTCTTTCACCGTTTCATCTGCGATGTTGTCAATTATTAGTAGTATCAAATTTTAAAAGCACTTAACATTTATCGGCCGTCTTTTAGGTGTTCTCATGCGCTTCACTAATTCACTAATTGTTTCATTTAGTCAGATTAACCGGAATCCCGTTTAACGTATTATCCGCATATACAAACGCAATTGACTATTCGATTGAAACGTTTATATAGATAGCTGCGCAAGACAGACTTTTAGGAGGTGTTTTATCCCACTTCAGACTAATTAAAATCTATGTGCGTAGCTGCCCTTTTTAGACAACACATAGATTGGAAGAAAAATAGAGTTGTTCATTTTCGTTGCAACTTTTAATCGGTATCATGTTTTGCAAAACTCAGCGGTGTCGTTTATTTATTCATATGATCGGACTTGGTGTGAGATTTTTCGGACCGACTATAATAAAAAAAAATCATGAATAAGCCCGAAATCGGAATAATGGCAAGTTTATTATATTTATCAAATTCATAGTAAAATGAAAATAAACGACATGATGGAATTTAAATAAATTAATTACTCACATGCTTCATTGAAAAGAAATTTATCCACAATCACTGTTACCCTCTTACCTGAAAAAAAAGAAAGAAATGAATTAATGTTATATAATAATTAATGTATTTATTTATGTATTAATGTAATTAATGTTATAACTAGGTTGTTGTTTTTTTTCTTATTTTGTATATATATTATATTTGATTTAATTTGACTTTATCATTGTATGCTGTATATATTGTGTGAATGGGATCTAATATAACTATTACTAATGTTCATATAGAAACAAATTGTAATATATATCAATAACTATAAAAAAAAAAAAGTTATATAATAAATAGGAATATAAGGGGTTGGGCTTTTATTGAAATTAATTTAATGAATGAACGAGGCATATTTTATTGGTCTAGATTGGCCCTCGTTACATTACACTGATAAAAGAAAAAAAAAAAAAAAAAAAAAAAAAAAAAAAAAAAAAAAAAAAAAAGAGGATAAAAATATTTTACAAAATCAGGAATAAATGATATATATATATATATATATATATATATATATATATATATATATATATATATATATATATATATATATGTAACTACACATATTCCAATAAAATACTTATTTTACAGAATTATAAAAGTATGAATTATTATTTAACATTGTTGAAATTCTTAGAATCTTAGAATAGATTATTCGAAAAGATCCAATAGATGTGACAATATGCAGAAAAATCACAACTAATTAATTACTAATTTTTATAATAATTTAAGCAAAATTTTAAGATGTAAGTCATTTTTATTTTGTAAATTCAATACTGATAATTGGTATTTTCTGAAATTAATGACGTCCTAGATATCATATAACCCAAATCTACAGTTTCGTAGTGAGATTAAATTTATTACAACATATAAACATCATCTTAATCTTCGACCATCTGTTCCAGAACGTGGAATCACAGTAACATGACGCTGTAATATTTGAAAAGATTTTATTCATATTAACTCTTTATTAAATCAATATTAAATTATATTTTCTACGATTTCCTGAGGAATTAAAATGAATGAAAACAACTTTTATATTTTATTATATTTTTTAATGCTGAAACTGTTTAGTTTCTCTACAAGTGTAACATACCATAGTTCAATAATTTTCTCAAAATAATTTACAGAGATTAATTTCAATTAATATATTTTTTTATAAAACGATGTAAATTATTTTTATGAAAAAAATAAAACAATGGATTATTTCCGAATAACTATATTATAAACGTCTATATCGCTGCTAACAGGCAATTGACTATTATGAAAAGCGATAAATTAATCACAGAGAAATGGCCCACCAGTGCTACTATCATAACACTGTATCTCTATTTCTTAATACATTATTTTATTTATTTATTTTTTTTTTGTACGGCGGATAGGCGGTTTCTTTATTTGTTATTCGCGGTCTACGTATCTTGAAACGTATAACTTCAAATTTTGACGAGGGTTATTATTTTATTTTTTGGTTGGTTATAAAGGTTCATTATTGGAAATGATGAAAAGAAATCAAAAATTTTTATTCGATTAACATCGTGTTTCTAAATGATGAGGAAAAAAAAATCTGGTGCGGGCCACACACGGACTTTCACTTACCTCCGTTTTCAAAATCGATTAAAGAATTATCAAATAGAGTTAGAAATAAAAATGAATGAAACTATTAAAGAATTAATTACATTTAATATCTATAGAGACATGTATTTTATTAAAAATTCAATAATATTATTATCTGAAATAATCATAAGTTTCATCGGCTTTTAATCACTCTTTATTAACTTTTACAAGCTTGTGTATATGATAATATATTTTCTAAAATCTTAAGCTTTCCAACGCTGTTCTTATGTTCAAAAACAAAATATTGCATTAAAAAAATATTTTTGCAGTTTTCTCCTAATTCGTTCTAAATCATTTTTAATTAATTCGTTCAAATTATATATTTGCCAGTATTTAATCAATGGTAACAAGATAATATAAAGTTATGTTTATAGAGTCTACAAAATTAAACATAATTCATAGGAAGAAAATTGAAAATATCTGCATTTAAGCTCCATCAGACTATTTCAATCAGAATGAAACCTACATGATAATAAAGCGCATTAAATTTTACATTTATATAGAGAGTTTAGTCAAAATCAGAAGAGTTGTTTTTGAGAAAATCGTAAAAAGGTGCAAAATTCATGGGTAAAATGCAAGTAGAACTTTCGGTCAGCCGATTTTAGTGAAAAAGTTGCTGTAACATCTCGGGCGTATAGTAGTCTTAAATATGAAATCTCAGTTCCCTACGACTTTTCGTTTTTGCGCTAGAGTTACCACACACAGACATATGGACACACTGACACACAGACCTTTTTGTGGGACTTGGTTATTTGGATACAGGGGACCCTAAAATGTTTATTTCCGTTGAAAACTGGAATTCGAAAATTTTCGCTATCGCAATACTTTCCCTAACTATATATATAGTAAGTAAAAGTAAAAAATAGATATCACAAACTCTGTTTTACATTACAGCACCAATTTTTAAAATATATGCCTAAAGGTTAATGGCTTTTGAAAAATAATATAAAAACATCATTAAACAATTTATCCGGAAAGCTCTAACCTAAGACGGGGAGAGGCGTCGAAGCGAGAGAGCTCTGCCGGAAGGTAAAGAGAAACTTGGCCCTGCGTCCTAATTAATTTGTCTTTCAAAAAAATAATCTCTTTTTATAATGAGTTCCGTCCCTTGTTGCAGCTCCTTTCTCAAATGCAATTTAAATTTTTATCTCCTTTTATTAAAAATATCAGTCCGAGGCTTACTGGAGAAAAAAAAAAAAACTTCACAAAGAGAAAATAAACAAAGCGGCTTTTATTAATAAAACCATACAAAGCTTTAGAAAAACAAACAAAAAAAAAAATTTTTTTAGAGGGAGATTTAAGCGAATTAGGAATTCATTAGTTAATAATAAATAAAATATATCTGGTGCACCCAATATAAAACTTTCACTAAACTCATTTGTTAGAATCAATTTAAGAACCTTAAATAAAGCGAGAGTTAAAAAATTACATTCAGTTTCGTTGTACCTAGTCCTCCGGTCCTATTTATCAAACCGCTCCTTCCGAGTTCGCTGTTGTTCCGAATTTTCCAAACATTATCCTTTTGAGACCGGTGTTCCTCAAGGCAGCGTCTTGGGACCCGTTCTCTACATCCTCTATACCGCTGATATCCCTACCGATCCCGATACCTTTCTGGCAACATTTGCTGATGACACAGCCGTTTTATCATCCCATTCCAATCCTGAAGCAGCATCGCTAAATCTCCAAAGGCACCTTTCCCTTGTCGAAGACTGGTGTAATGCTTGGCGTATTAAGGTGAACGAAAGAAAATGCACACACGTCACCTTCACCCTTCGACGCAAATCCTGTCAAACAGTTAAATTTAATTTCATACCGCTTCCTTCCTTAGATACAGTCCGGTATCTGGGCTTTTTACTAGACAAAAGACTAACATAGAAATTAAAAGAAAAGAATTCAACCGCAGAATATCGGCCTACGGACTTGAACTGTGGGGGACAGCTAAATGTTTTAACATCAAACGCATCCAATCCTTCCAATCCAAAGTCCTACGAACAATAGTTAATGCTCCCTATTATGTTTCCAACTGTACCTTACACCACGACCTTAATATCCCATTTATTTTAGACCTGGTACCATCCAAATTTTCCAAATTCCATCAGAACCTTCTTCATCATCCTAATCCTTTAGCTCAATCCCTCTCCAGCTCCACCCACCCCTAAAATCCTTCACGAAGATTGAAACGGCAGTGGCCCCGCGACGTTCTGTAAACATTTATACTGGAGTCCTGAGACTGGTCATATCCTCCACTTATGTACTGCATGTTTGTGGCTATTGCGCCCTAACTCAGCCTCTACTGGCTAAGACCAGTAATGTGGCTGAGAGAGAGGTGCTGGATCTCTTGGATTCCGCTTTTTTCCTCCACACGTGGAGAGAAAAGCCCAATCTTGGGTCCCCTTAGCAGTTGTAAATATTTTATATAGTTACCATTGTTTGTATGATGTTTATTTATTTGCCAACTTTTTATTTATCTCAATTATAGGTTGTTGTTTTGATTTGTTTTATTTTTTATTGTATATATATATGAATTTATTTATTTTCTATTTTATGTAATTTGACTATATTTTAACAGTTACTGTAGGAGGATAAATGCTACAGCGTATTTACTTCAAGTATTAATTAGATGTAATTAATTAATTTTATTGTGTACATTGAACGTAGGAATAGAAAAAAATGTAGAAAAAACACAATTCTTTCCTATCGTGAAGCGGGGTGTATATATCTGAAACGATAGCGGGGACATTAAGATCCCATTATCCAACAGACGGGGCAGGTGCCACACCAACTGCCGGCCAGATTATACTGGCTATTACAGCCTCCAACCAACTGGTTTGTCCCTTCCGCAGGAAGGTCTGCAGGCTGCCCGTGCCGTAGGATCATCCGGTATTCTCTGGTATTTTATAAATACTAGAATTTCTTAGCAGAAGTTATAATAAAAAAACAGATATCATGGTATACGCAAATAATGAAAATAGGTAACCAACTGCGAATATAAAGTAATAAGAAACCATTAAAACAATGAATCAGGACCACTTCATTAATAAAATAGAAACAATAATCCGAGCAGAAATGATATCCACACAATGTTTTTTTTTTGCAAAACTTGATCCTGAAAAGACAATTTCTTACATCCACCGCAACAAACTTAGTCTCTACACAAATCTTTGATATTTAAAGTAAGCGGAGAACTGATGGAACTTAATTGTCAGCCATGGAGGAGGGAAAAATAAAATCAATGAATGAATTTTCAAATACACTTAAAGATAAAACACGTGAAACTATTAAAGAATCAATTAGTTTTATCGACTTTTCATCACTCTTTATTAACTTTTACAAGCTCTTGTGTATCAGATAATATTTTTTTTTTCTAAAATCTTTAGCTTTCCAACGGTATACTATAAGTGTATATTGCTGTTGCTATGTTAAAAATAAAAAAAATTGGTTTAAAATTTTTTTTTTTCAGTTTTCTCCTTTAATTATTTTTTAAATTCGCACAACTTACATATTTAGCTGTTATTTATCAATTCTAACAAGATAAGTTGGTTATTTTTATAGAATCTACAAAATTAAAGGTACTTTAGAGAAAAAAAATTAAAAATATCGGCATTTAAGCCCTGTCAAACCATTGTAATCAGAATGAAACCTACATGATATTAAAGACCATTAAATTTTACATCGATATAGCGAGTTTAATCAAAATCGTCGAAACCGTTTTCAAGAAATACGAAAAAAAGGTGCAAAATGCATAGTATAAAGTCCTCTTCTGCTAGGCTTATTTTAATGAAAAAGGTTTTGTCACGTCGTATATTTGTCTTAAATATGAAATTTCAGTTTCATAGGACTTACCGTTTCCGTCCGGTAGTTACCACACAAACAGACCTTTTTGCGGAACTTGGTTATTTAGACTCAGGAGACACTAAAACGTGTATTTCCGTTGAAAACAGGAATTCGAAAATTTTCACGATCGCAATACATTCCCTTACTACATATTTCATATATAGGTAAGTGAAAGTAATAAAGGAAGTGGTTTTTATTTGTAGTTTCTTTGTTACCACATCCCAAAATAACTGCTCCGTCAGTGCGTTTTATACCACTCATAAACGCATTTATGCAAATTTAAATAAAGACAAAATTAAACATTATTAATGGAATATTAAGTCAAGCATACAAAAGCTTGTTGGTAGAGAGGTCTAGAACCTACTTACTGTACCACGTTAGAATCGAACCTGCGACGCGTAAGACAGAAGGGGGAGCTGTAGAATTGGATATCTTAGGCGGGATGAGGGAACATCAAATCTGATACGGACATTTTCATCTGTAATTTGATAAGACGTTGGATCCAATGACATCCTCCAAGAAGACACCCGACACCACCTTAGATCGAATGCCATCCAGGATAGGGCGTGTGTTGGAGCCGCTGGGAATCGTATAACTAATCTTACAGCCTCGCTGGATATTAGATGGCTTCCATGTGCCCTTCTACACTTTGTCGGTATCCCATCCATTATTAATTGCTTCATGTTTTTTTTCAGTGATACATTAATAATCATTACTGATAATGTTTTAATTTATTTATACTGCACAATTATTTTGTTTAAGATAGTACTAACGATTCAAAGTCAATAAGGGGTGAACCTATATATTTCTGCAAGATTTAGAGTGATTTTTTAACCAAACCTTAATAAATTTGAAAATACTTTTTTGCATAAAATATTAACGATAAATATCTATATATATATATATATATATATATATATATATATATATATATATATATATATATATATCATTTTATATATATATAAATATAAAATGATAACGCGATTTTGGTTTCTACTAAATCCTTCTAAATAACAAGATAGATTTTGACACGATTTTCACCATCAATCAGGGATTATTTTCTGAAGGTTTATAAGTAAAATACAGTTCAATTTAGCTTTTCTATAAACAGCTTTCCAACTGTATATTATAAGTGTTTATTACTGTTGCTATGTTCAAAATAAAAAAAAAAAAATGCATTAAAAAAATATGTTTTCAGTTTTCTCCTCCTTTAATTGTTTTTTAAATTCGCACAACTTATATATTTACCTGTTTTTCATCAGTGGTAACAAGATAGTATAATTATTTTTATAGAATCAACAAAATTAAAGGTACTTTAGAGAAAGAAAATTAAAAATATCGGTATTTAAGTCCTGCCAGACCACTTTAATCCGAATGAAACCTAAATTATATTAAAGCCCATTAAATTTTACATCTATATAGCGAATTCAATCAAAATCGTTTCGAGGAAATCGAAAAAAGGTGCAAAATGCATGGTACAGAGTGGCTCTTCTGGACCTTATTTTGGACTCAGGGGACACTAAAATGATTATTTCCGTTTAAAACTGGAATTCGAAAATTTTCACGATCGCAATACTTTCCCACCTATATATAGTAAGTGAAAGTAAAAAAAGGTTTAATAAAGCCATAAAGCAACACAATTAAAACAGTGGGATATTAAGGACAAAAATATAAGGCTTGACAATGTAAAAATATAAGACAGTAAAGTAATAAATATATTTTAGTGAAGATGGATGAAATAAGGAACCAGCGGTTATTTAGCCCACTATAATTCAACGTTATAAAAGCTCTTGCTGAAATATTATCGTTAGCCAAGTTCCCCCCTTCTCCGGATTGATGTTTTCCTTCTTTCATTCTGTTTTTTTTTTCTTTTTTATTAAAATCCCAGTTCCTGATTCTCGGAAGCTAACTTAAAGCCTTTTTCCCTTTTAGAAATGTTTTTGTTTTAATTCAATTCTAACCGGGATAAAATTTATCGGGTATAAATAAGCTTTTTTTTTTTTTTTTGTAACTGAAAATTCTGCCTATTATGTTTAGATGGATTGAAATATCAATCAAGAAAATAAATATATCTTAAAAACAATAGAGTTCTTCCAGTTTATTAGTATACAGAACAATGAGGAATGCATTTATTTTTAATTTAATTTATTTGCTAACAGTCTATATCAGCAAATATATTATATATATATATATATATATATATATATATATATATATATATATATATATATATATATAATATATTTTTTTAATTTTGTTTAAGTTATCAGCTGGGGATACCGACTTGGAAAAGTTGCCCTGAGGAAGACCTCCGTCCTTAATAGACAACATATCCTCAAACATACAGTAGAAGGAAACCCCTACCAAACAGATAAAGGACTCTCAGCACAACTAAATGCAAGTGCATCTACCGTTTCCAGACATTTAAAGTGTATTGGGAAAGTAAAAAAGGTCGATACATGGGTACCTCATGATCTCACTGAGCGGCAGCAATTGAAACGCCTCGAGAACTGCATTTTTTTGCAATTGAAAGAACTGGGCTACGAAGTTCTTCCGCACCCACCATATTCTCCCGACTTGTCTATGCAATACAGATCCACCTGTTCAGGAATTTATACAACTTCGTCAAAGAAAAACTTTTTGAAAATGATGATCAAGTAAAAATTGGGTTTTCAGATTTTGTTTAACTTCAAAGCTCAGATTTTTTCAGTTCGGAGATAAATAATTTTGTGTCACGTTGGGAAAAAAGTGTAGAAAAAGAAGGTAAATACTTGGAATAAAATTATCTTGTTTTCATATCGAATTTTTAATAAAAATATAAAATATACCTTGAAAACAGACATTTCATGTGACACAACCCAATACATTGCTATTATAATATGTCATGTAAATTAAGATTTAATAGGTAGACATTATATTTCAGGTAAATTATTTGTATAAATTTGACCTCAGGAGCCGTACATGATTTTTTGGGAGAAATTATATGGTTATCAAAAGTTACTGTAGACTGGTGTGTTACTGATCAAACTGACACCCACATTAGGCTTTGACTTCCTCAGTGAATTTCAGTAGAAGTTGTTAGTACTGGAGCACATCTCGCGGCTCATTAATTCCAGAGCATACTGCTAATGATGTCTTATTTAGCATCGAGGAGTCGGCAAACAGCGAGAAAAATAAATGACAAAAGCCTTCCAAATGGGGAAGCGTTTTTAAATGAGTGTGTTTTTGTTAGTGAAGAGGAAATAAAAAAAAATACATTTAAAAAAAGAGAGTTTTCTAAATGTTTATATTTGCATCGTTGCCAAGAAGCTTAATGAGACCATTAGTTGGGTGTTCCATCGCATGGTAGCCTGTGTTTGTCTCAAATACACATTGTATTATATCCTCCATATCACCATCACCATTCCAGAAAATATTTTTTTATATTCGGAAATGTCGGTAAAAATAATGATATAAAATTTTAATCAAAGGAAAAAAATATATATAATAAAAATATTTTCTTAAACTTATTGAAAGGATAAACAGCAATAAAATAGATCTGTGTTATAGTGGCGAGCATAACAGCCTTCTATGTCCAATGTCACATGTTCGAACCCGAAATATTGCCCAAGGGACGTAAAATGGTATTCCTGAGCCTGTGCGATGTTTCATACTTAATAGATATCTCTATCGTGATTAAATCTCTATAAGAAAAATTTAGGACCCCCCAAAACTAGCCTATGTAGCATAAAGTGACGTTAAATTAATAAATACAAAATATTATAAGGTCGTGAAAAATTTGGCGGGTGCAGAACACAATTTTCTTTTTTTTTATAGTTACACTCTCATTGGAGTACGATGGATCAGTCACTTTATTATGCTCATTCTGTGGTATATTCTTCAGACATTGTTCATTGTTTGTTTATTTATTTAACGTCACTTTATGCTACTATGGCTAATCGGACGATGCTACAGTGGGAGTCCTAAATTTTGCCTATCCAGGTTTTATTAGGATAGGGATCTTTAACGAATACCTGACATCGCACAGGCTCGGGACCACCTTTTAACGTCCCCTCCAAAGGACGGCGTAACTAAGGATTTCTTACTCCCATTAAAAAATCCTAGGACCACCTGCGGGTTTGAACCTGTGACCTTTAGCATGGGAGTCTGTTACGCTAGCCACCCAGCTACAAGTGATCCCAGAAATTGTTCTTTCTTTTGTGCCTAGTACAGCTTCATTCTTTCCGATCGTCTTTTTTCTTTCTTTTCCCGACACGACGGGTCTTGTTTCAAATCTAGATCTGTCTTGGAATCTCACTTATTCATATATAATCTGTTTCTGAGCTGTGCTATCTAGTAGCGCCTTGTATGTAATTTTTAATTCATTTAGCTCTAAACTTCGAGACCTTGTTTAAAATATTTTTAGAGTGCTGCCGATGGGTAGCTTCTCTACAAATCTTGTTCATTTCTATCATTTTTATCTTATTTACTAATTGTAAATAAAACAGTTATATTATTCATTTTATTTGTACTAGATCACGCCGCTCCTTTGCACTACAGTAATCCACACCACCATCGACGAATTTATTTCTAAAAAATAATATCCCTGCATCTGGATAACAGTACACTAGTGCTCTATTGTTTGTTTATTTATTTAACGTCACTTTATGATACTATGGCTAATCGGACGATGCTGCAGTGGGAGTCCTAAATTTTGCCTATCCAGGTTTTGTTAGGATAGGGATCTTTAACGAGTACCTGACATCGCACAGGCTCGGGACCACCTTTTAACGTCCCTTCAGAAGGACGGCATAACTAAGGATTTTTTACTACCATTAAAAAATCCTAGGACCACTTGCGGGTTTGAACCCATGGCTTTTTTCATAGAAGGCTGCTATGCTAACCACCCAGCTACAAGTGATCCCTACTTGTGCTCTATCTACTAAATCCCGATCATAACAATTTTTTTTTTGTATTACAAGATGAATTAATCTAACTCAATGTGGTCTAGTTAGAGTACGGAGTCCAACAAAATGAGATTTTTCTAGCTTGATAGTCCTTAAGTTAATAAATCACACAGAGCAAAGATATATAGATAATACTTTTACTGTAAACAACAAAACAAACAAACTGTATATTGTTATGAATCGAGAATACTGGGAGAAAAATAAATAATTTTGGATAGTATAGAATATAACTGTTTCCGTGCTACAAAAAGGAAGGTTACTTAGAAGGGCTATGCAAAAAATACACCCCTCCACTCTTAGGGAGTCTTAGCCCGGACAGGATAAGCGGAAGTCCACCTTCGGGCGGAGGAAGTAGGAGGTCAAACCAGAGAAGAATTCTGCAGTTATGTCCAAAAGTACTTTTTTCATGTTATATTATGTGGTAAATCTGAAAAAACCTCAGTATTATCGATAATGAACCATGCCCCACTGGGTATTTTTTTGTGTAATAATATCTGTGGCGGTCGTGAATAAGTGGTTAAGTCGAAATCTTTCAGTTTAAGATTCGGTAGCGACTTAAGGTTTTACGCAAATTCCACAATAGAGTTATTAACATACCGCTTTTTTCTTCCACCAAGAAATTTCTTCAACCATTTTAACAAAACGTAGGAGACGATTTGAGGGAGCGATACGTGAAGTTAACTCATTTTTTATATAACTCGAGTTATCTAGTTTTTCACGACCGCCACAGATATGGTACTATTTTATAAATAAAAGTTTATTTTAAGTTAATTACTTTATTTCCCTTTATGCCACCTGATCCCAAAAATGAAATGATGAAAATAATACATACTTACTTCAGGAAAAGAAATACAATAGTTTTATAAAACAAGAACCGAAAATTTACATATTAATTAATACAGTTTCGGAGTCTCCGCTGCCTATATATATATATATATATATATATATATATATATATATATATATATATATACGAGTACACATACACACACACTATGCTATGAGATGTTGTCGGTTACGACATGCGCAAATTAACAGCTTCTATGAGTAATCTATCAAAAGTGGTTAGTCTTGAGGACGCTGGGGGTAGATATAGTAAAGGATTGCAGAAGGGATGAAGGAAGGTGCAGAGGTTGGTCGTAGGAAGTGTTATAACTGCCAATGTAAGTACTGGATATTGTGCCAGATGAGGGAATATTTTGCTGGGTGGGTAAGCCAGTAAGGTAGATGGTTCAAGGCTATCGGAGGTAGCCTTGTCCTTCATGATATAGTAAATGTAAATCTTTAGTAGAATTAAAGGATCTTTTTTTTTTTTTTTTTTTTTTTTTTTTTTTTATTTAAAAAAAATTTACAACTGTATTACAATAAAATACATTAAGTAAATGTGCTAATAGATCAAGTGGGCGTGAGACAGGCATGTGAAGAAACTACCCAGTGGTAGCACTTCAAAATTTATTCAGCTAAGTAGGTCTCGAGGCCATCATCTTTTCAGCCGCCTAGGAAGATGATTAGGAATAGGAGATGAGAGTTTGCGGACGAATGGGTTGGAGTGGACGGGTAATTTGGAATAAAAGGAGGAATATCTAGTTCGGGCTAGATCTCCGACTAATGGGATATTTAGGTCTTTATGAATTATTTTATTGGTGACAAAGTAAGGGACGTTTAGGATCTTTCGGAGGATTTTGGATTACAAGGATTGAATGCGGGAAGAATTGGATGGTTTGGTGGATCCCTATAACTCAATCCCATATGTCCAAATAGGCCTAATGATGGTAATATAAATTAATTTTTTGTAGTATGTGGAAAGTTTTGATCGTTTGTCCAGTAAGTGTTGCGGTATCAACGAGCTGTTTCCAGTCGTTTCAGTCTAGTGTGAGGATTCCAAGTAAGACGTTTGTCTAGAAGGAATCCTAGGTACCGGATGTGTTCAACTGAGGTGAGTGGAATATTGTTAAAAGAAATAGTGGGACAGGCGGACAAAAGGAGCTTTTAAGATTTAAATGTGAAGGAAATTGATATTAGCAATATTGATAGTCTGTGAGTCAGACCTATTCTATAACTGTTTGACCTATAAACTGAGTCGCTCAGATTTACGTGTGTTGGAAAGCGGAGACGGAAGTGTGTAAGCAAGGAAGCGAAAAGTGTGAGGTTGAATGTGCCCTTGACCAACGGATGTAAGGCTTTTCCAGAAAAAGCGGAGAAGGTAAGATTTATCCCGCGGACGATATCAGCTCTAACAAGTGGAGGATGCAGAGCGAGCTGGCTATATATCCGAGCGGCGGGCACCTATATCACCACCCCTGACAATAAGAATCGCCAATTACCGAAGGGTTCGGTACCCTCCTTAGGGCCGTGCTGCCCTAGTAACGAACTGCCTCTCTCTCCTCCGAGCTATATATTGGGGTCGGTCTCATTGAGGCATCGCAAATGTTTCTAAAGGAGCGCTTTATAAATATTAAACGCCTGATCCCATGGATCGAAGGCCTTCCGAGGGTTCTCCCTTCGATTCCTCCTAATTAAAGTTGTTAGAGGGATTCTTAGGTTCATCGGGTCCTGATTCTTGTACTCCCACACTGGGACAGTTTTAATCAAATTACCACACAATTAATGAAATGAAATGAAAATAAATTTTATTCTGGGACAGCTAGTCCCCTAAGAATAATATAAATGTACGATAAATATTTAAATTCTGGCTATATAAATTTTAACAACATGGTATCAAATTATATAGCATATGGCATATACATGCATGCACACACACAGACATACACACATATATACACACACACACATTTATTTATATACCTACATATTTATACACGTATTCACAAACACATATACAGGGATCACTTGTAGCTAGGTGGTTAGCGTAACAGCCTCCTATGCAATAGGTCACGGGTTCAAACCCTCAGGTGGTCCTAGGATTTTTTAATGGGAGTAAAAAATCCTTAGTTACGCCGTCCTTCGGATGGGACGTTAAAAGGTGGTCCCGAGCCTGTGCGATGTCAGGTACTCGTTAAAGATCCCTATCCTAATAAAACCTGGATAGGCAAAATTTAGGACTCCCACTGTAGCATCGTCTGATTAGCCATAGTAGCATAAAAGTGACGTTAAATAAATAAACAAACAAACAAACACATATATATACATATACAAGGTCATATTACCTCAAAGAAATGCAGATATTAAAACAAAAAATAGAGAAAATTAAGATAAAAATAAAGAGGCCAAATAATTAAGTTTATAAAGGTACGGAAGATTGATGTTCGAGGAGATGGATAAATAGGTGATGTTTGAAGGAAGTTAAGGATTGGGATGTACGAATCGACATGGGTAAGGAATTCCAAAATGAAGATGCACGTATGACAAAGGATCTCTTAAAGGAAGCAGTTCTGTGGGATGGAATGAGCAAGTTCGAGGGCTGGGATCTTGTGTTGATAGAGTGGACAGAGGATAGGGGGGTGAACATATTGTAGATATAGATGGGTTTAAGAAGTATTGGCGTCGAAATTTTGGGTAAAGCCACTTCAACTCTGCATACCAGGTGGAGACACGAGAGCGCCTGGGAATTCCGAAGATGAATCTAATGAAGCAGTTCATCAGTCTCTTCAGCAATCACAACAGAAACCAGTAGAGATAGCATCAGAAAGGGATTAGCATGCAAAAGGTGGGGTTAAATTGGCCTTTAGGTATGTGGTATGTATAGAAACCTTTGTAAAGAAATTTCGATCTCCCGACGCTAGTACATTTTCCACCATATTCAAAAAACCGCTAAAAAAAAAAAGAAAGATTTTTCAAAGTCTTTTCCCTCTCCGCCCTCCAAGAAACTAGTATAGTCAATAATCATTTTAAATTCTCTGCAAGGTTTACATTTATTGTTATAGTAATAGTGGATATAATTATAGGTGGAATAATTAGGAATCAGTAATTTTTTGAAATTTTTTAATTTTGCCAACATTTCGGCTCAAGCTTGTGAGCCATCATCAGGGCATTGCTGAGCCATATCCAAGCATAAACTGTCAACGTTTACGATGATGGCTCACAAGCTTGAGCAGAAACGTTGGCAAAATTAAAAAATTTCAAAAAATTACTGATTCCTGATTATTCCACCTATGTTTCTACCGTCGACTATACATCCGCAATATAATAGTGGATATAATTAGTTGACCGTTGAGAATTACTGGAAGGAATAAGTCCGAATGGCAGTCAGTAAATGAAACAACTAAATATTTTATTGCTTGCCAACGTTTAGACCGTTCAACGTTTAAATTTAATTAATTCTTTGTATGGTAGTATTATAATTCTAGTCATTCCTGTCAGGTCTTTTTTGTATAAGACCCTCATTAGGCCCGTCTTAACTTATGGATCTGAGACATGGACCCTCACTGGTAAAGAGGAGAGGGAAATCCTCATATTTGAAAGAAAGATCTTAAGAAACCTATTTGGGAGGAACCTACAATAACATAAATAAGTATATAAAAAATCTGGTGCGGGCAACACACGACTTTCACTTACTTCCATTTTAAAAATCAATGAAAGAATTTTCAAAAACAATTAGAGATAAAAATACGTGAAACTATTAAGGAATTAATTAAATTGAAATACTATAGAAACATGTGTTTCAATAAAAAATCTATTATATTATTATCTAAAATAATCAGTTAGTTTTATGTTCATTTCATCACACTCTATTAACTTTTAAAAGCTTGAGTATGAGATAATATTTTTTCTAAAATCTTTAGCTTTCCAACGGTATATCATACATGTATATTACTGCTCTTATGTTCAAAAACGAAAAATTGCATTAAAAAAAAATATTTTCTGTTTTCTCCTTTAGTTGGGTATCGAATTTATATATTTACCTGTTTTTCATCAGCGTTAACAAGATAATCTAGTTATTATTATTGAATCTACAAAATTAAAGGTACTTTAGGGGAAGACAATTTAAAATATCGGCATTTAAGCCCTGTCAGACCATTTTTATCCAAATAAAACCTACATGATATTAAAGCCCATTGAATTTTACATCGATATAGTGAGTTTAATCAAAATCGTCGAAACCGTTTTCGAGAAAATCGAAAAAAAGTGCAAAATGCATGGTATAAAGTGCCTCTTCTGGTAAGCTCATTTTGATGAAAAAAGTTTTGTCACGTCTCGGGCGTATAGTTGTCTTAAATATGAAATTTCAGTTTCATAGGACTTACCGTTTCCGCCCGGGAGTTACCACACACACACACACACACACACACAGACCTTTTTGCGGGACTTGGTTATTTGGACTCAGGGGACCCTAAAACGTGTATTTTCGTTGAAAACTGGAATTCGAAAATTTTCACGATCGCAATACTTCTCCTTACTATATATAGTAAGTGAAAGTAAAAATCATAATACTGTTAGTTTTTACATTAAATAACTTAAGTTATGTTCTAGTTGAAGGATAAAAAAAATAATCTGGTAAGATTTCAGCTAAAGATAAATTTCAAATACATATTTTATATCCTTCGTTAAGAAAAAGCAAAATATTTAGTTTGATATCAGAAGCTTCTTCTTACAAAGTGGTTTTGCTGCCGGAATGGCTCTTGGCCAGGAAGTTGGCTAGTCAGCAACCATCCTCTGGTTTTTATTACGAAGCTGATTTAGCTGGATTGAAGAATTTATTCAACACAGACAATCCGACATTTCAAGTTTGTGATTTTTACGATTGGCTCATACTTACGTATCTGCTAAGTTCTCATAAAATGGATGGGATCACACAATTAAAATTTTAGAAGAGAAAAAAGAATTATTTTAGGACAGGGTCCCTTAAGAGCAATTGATTAAGAAATACTATGTGTCTGGCCGAAAGACCAAAGGATTGTAATTAATTTTTATTTACAATCATATCAGAAAAAAAAATGGATAAAAGTAGACAATAAAATAAATGAGGAAAAGAATTTACCTGTTATAGATTAAAATGTTGACTAAAACAAAACATTTAAACTGGTTCATAATAACTGATTCATTAACTAAGTTTAGTATAACAATAGATAAGAAATTTTCTTTATGAATTGATGTTTTTAATTTAAAAGTAAGTACCGCTTTGGAATAAAAAAAAGACGTGCAAAGATATCGCAATAATTTTATTTTTACATAAAAGCCTGTACCTTAATCTACTTTTCTACATAATTTCCATGAATTTTGAGAGCTTCTTGCGTGTAATCCAGAACAAAAGACGTGGCAAGTTGAGTAAGGGTATCGTTTTGCTGTATGACAATGCCCGTCCACATGTGGCTTATCGGACCAAATATCTCAGCAAATCATTTAAATGGGAAACTCTAGATCATCCTCCATACAGCCCTGATCTGGCGCCCAGCGACTACCATTTGTTCCTGCACTAGAAGAAACACCTGGGCGGTCGGCGTCTTCAAGACGATAACGAAGTCAAAACATTTGTGATGCAGTGGTTAACAAGTCATGCGGCAGAATTTTTGGAGGAGGGTATACAAAAACTGGTGCCGCGTTATGACAAGTGCCTCAAAATTCATGGAAATTATGTAGAAAAGTAGATTAAGGTACAGGCTTTCATGTAAAAATAAAATTATTGCAATATCTCTGCACATATTTTTTTAAATTCTAAAACGGTACTTACTTAAAAACATGCCTCGTACTTGATTTGAAATATGAGGCTTGTTGAGCGTCTGTTTGGGATGACAGTAGGTACTGGAACAGCTGAATGATGGTAGGGAATTCCAGAGAGTAGTAGAGCGGACAAGAAAGGAATGATCACAAGTTTTGTTCTAAGGATAGAGGTCTGAATGGCGCGATCTTATTTCGAGGGAGTCGATTGACGATTTAAATTGCAGAAGACTGTGGATATAGAGAGGTAGCTGGAAGTGGATGGTTTGGTAAAGGTATGATCCTAGGAAATATTGTCTCCGGATAGAAGGAAGGAGCCACTTTAACTCGCCGTATAAATGTGTCACATGAGGTGTACCGAGGACGAATTTTTAAGCATATATTCATTAATATTACACATGTGAAGATAAGTCGAACAAAAATGTTCAATTAAGAGCACGTTAAACCTCAGATCGGGCAACCTACAAAATTAATATTTATTGAAGTATCCAATCTTATGTTGTTTTTAAGTCGATAAGGCTAAGAAATATTAATCAGAATTATTCCCGTGAAGTAATATTTAAAAAAAAAAAAATGTATTATCCTACAAAGCCACTTTTTTTTATTTTATATATTATACTATAATGAATAATTTATATTCTTTATTCCTTTAATGTTTCCAACTTTAATAATTTAAATAGAAGCGGAAGAGGCGCTGGGAGCCTTTGTATGGCCCTGTTCGTGAAATTTAATAATGCCTTCTTTAAGTTGCGGTCGGGGCTAAAGGACGGCTTCCTTGCATAAATTCAACCTCCTTTAGCAATTTCATAAATAGCGGAGGTTTATCGCGCTCGATGGAGAAACCACTGAAGCAGGCGAAGAGGAGAAGAATCAAAAAAGCTATGCAAGATATTAAGCATTTTTAAAGTTTAAAAAATTTTACTTTAAAAAAAAAATCATTTGTTTAGTTATATGATTTTTATGATTATACCTTGACACTTCTATAAGTTATTAATTTAAGAATGTGAACAACTCACATTTGTGGTCCCTCTTTAACGTGTATTTCCGTAAAAAGCACTAATTGGAAAATGTTTTAGGTCGAAATAGATTCTCTAACTGTATATGTATATATATAAATAATACTTTAATAATAATATACTTCTTTTATTTACTTATTTTTACTTTCAAACGTCTATATATATATATATATATATATATATATATATATATATATATATATATAATGAAATTCAAAATATGAACTATATAGTACGGAAAGGTTTCGAATTCGAGTTTTAGGGTCTTCTGAATACAAATGTCCAAGTCACGCAAGAAGGCGTATGGAAAGTCGTGTGTGTGGAGGGTCTAGCTAAAAAACAATAATTTGTATAAAACTTTTTTTTTTATTATTTATTTATAGTAATTTACAACTGTATTAAAGAACACAATAAGTAAATATGAGGAATGAAAAAAAAAAGTCATGAAAATGTCTTCAGAAAGAACTACCCAGTGGTAGCACTTCACTAACTATTTTAACTCAGTAGGTCCCGAGGTCACCTATTTTTCAGTCGCCTCTGAGTCATATCAGGGATGTCTAAGAAAGATAAATTACGGACAAGTGGATTTGTATGGGCAGGGAGTTTAGAATGAAAAGAGGAGTATCTATGGAGTATCTATCACGGGCTAAGTCTGCAACAAATGGGATGTTAAGGTCATTATGAATGAGTTGATTTGTAACAAAATAAGGAACATTCAGGATTTTGCGAAGGATTTTGGATCGTAAGGACTGGATGCGGGAGGAATTAGATGTATTCGTAGAGCCCCAAAGCTCGATTCCATATGTCCAAATTAGGTCTGATAATAGTGACATAGATAAGTCTTTTGTAATAAACTGGAACTTTTGAACGTTTGTCTAGTCAGTGTTGTAGTAATCGATATCTTCGAGCAGTTTCTTGTCGTTTCAGTCTTGTATGAGGATTCCAAGGCGCTTGTCATGATGGAGACCTAGTTATCCTAGGGGACAGAAAGTCATCGGTTTGTGACGAAGGATAAATGTGGTTTGGTGGGATTTTTTTGGGGGGGAGTAAAGGTAAATATGAAATAAAATAGAACCCACTAGTATATCACATATAAGAGTATCAGTTACCGAAGTAACTGTTACAGCCGTAAGGAACCGCTCCATTCCGATTGGAATGCAGGCGAAGACTACCCCCTTAAAGACTCCACCTCTCCCAATACTAATCAGCGTGGCTTATCTCAGCCAATGCGTCCGCCAACAGTTTCCCTTCACCTTCATTCACCGATAGCCATCTAACTGGGGGGCCACTACTAACCCTTTACTACCACCGAATCCCTCACCCCTTTCCCTCTGTCCGTGTTCCAATGGAATATCCAGTAACCTTTCATTGTTGACCCTTCGCTGGAAAATAAAACTTCTAAAACACATATATTGTGACCCCATTCATTAATTATCAGTTTCGCAAAGGCTTCCTAAATATTACGAGTCAACCAGAAGAAGTGTTGGGGCTCAATCAACCAAGAGGTTTCATTACCTTCTGAATTCCGCTTTCCAGTTCCAAATTGCAAAAGACAGTACATATCACGTTACTGTCCTATTCCTAACATGAGGATAGAACACACATTTATGTATTCAATGATTTCATAACACTAAGATAAACGTATTCATAATTTCCAAGTTTAAAGCGTTTATTTATTTTGTTTAAGAAGTTAAGAGTCAATAACCACCAGATGACTTTCCTTTGATTATTAAAAACAACCAAAACATATCCATCATGATCAGAAATAGCACATTTACTATCAATTAAAAATTATTAAAAAAAAAAAACGATATAACTAATTATTTTTGTTTTATTTAATTTTTTTTTTGTTTCTTTTTTAATTTGGATTCTGTTATCAACTCATATATTTCTCATTTTTTTTCTAACATAAATTAGCTTCTGAAGATTGTTTTTATTTTATTCATTTTGTGTTGTATACAAATTAATCAATTATTGTAAATAGTAGTTTATCATGTTTATCTTGTCTGTTGGCCAGACATATTGTATATTTAAACTGTACAAAGCTGTTATTCTAAAGGGACCCAGTCCCTGAATAAAAATTATTTTCTATCTATCTGTCTAACTAAAATAATAGACATCACAGCAACGGTTAGAAAAAAATTTAAGTAGCAATTAATGCAGGGAAATTCATTTTTAATTGTTTATAAAATATCTGGTGCGCAGCATACGGCTTTTAGTGACCCCCTTGTTTAAATAAATATACGAACTTTTAAATAAAGTTAGAGATGAAGGTTAATGAATTACATTGCGTTTCATAATGATGGAGTTTTTGCTGACCGTTGAGAAATTAGACGAGGAAGATGGTTGGGGGTGCGGTCATAAATTAGAAACACACATTTAAAACAAGTGCTATTTTAATTATGTGCCGACGTTTCTGCCCACGATGTGGGCCTTCATCAGGGTTGACTATGAGACTGTGTCTAAAGAAATCAATTAAAATAGCACTTGTTTTAAATGTGTGTTTCCACACCGCTAACCATCTTCCTCATCTACATTAAGTTTCGATGGAAACATGTGTTTCAGATTAAAAAATATTTTATATTATTATCCAAAATTATTACTTACAATTACTTTTATCCGCTTTCCATCACTCTTCATCACCTTACGCAACTATGCTTACGTAAGAACGAATCCTCCATGATATTAAAGCCCATTGAAGTTTACATCGGTATAGGGAGTTTAATCAAAATCCTTAGAACCGTTTTCAGAAAATCATAAAAATGAAGTGTTAAGGGGCCTTCAGATTAATTTTTTTTTTTAAAACGTTACAGTAACATCTCAGGCATCTACGCTCTGAAAACATGAAATTTTCAAGTTTTGTACGACTTTTTGCTTTGGTGCTAAGACTTAACCACACACACACACACACACACACACACACACACACACACACACACACACACACACACCCCCACACACACACACAGACCTTTTTTGTCTTGTTGTCGGTTATTTTGACTCCGAGGACCGTAAAACGTGTATTTCCGTTGAAAAATACAATTAGAAAACTTTCCCGATCGCAATACTTTTCCTTACTATATATTTCATACATAGGTAAGTGAAAGTAAAACAAGTATATTAAAAAAATAAAATATAAGTCATGAGGAATAAAAATCTACATATAATTTCATTCGCTTTTTAATCTGCAATCCAGTTTTTCGATACCGAACTGTCAACCGCGGTCGAACAGCAATTTCCTTCCCAAACCCCATAAGAATTTCTGCCCCCGTTTCGGCTTAAGACTTGGCCGGGGGCTGTTCCATATTTCCTAAGGAATGCCTGAGGGAGGGAGAACGGGACGAGATTTGATTAAGTCAGAGAGGAATATTCGGCGGCTGGCTAAATCAGATGAGGAATTCTTTAATTACCAGCCAGGGTTCATCTCCTTAGTAGGCCCTGGTACTAATGATGCCCCACCTCATCCAATCTCGTCCTCATCAACCGGCAAATATAAAGGGAGGGAAGGGAAGAACGCAAAATTGCTTATTTTAATCTATTAACTGTAAAGGTTATTTCAATTATTAACTGATAAATTATTAAGAAAAAACTTTATTATGGGACTAAGCGCTATAAGAATAACATTAAATTTGACATCATATAATAGATAAATTTGGCTGAGACACAATATTAATAAAATAACAAAAACAAATAACATAAATTAAAATTAAAAAAAAAAATTAACGAACCATAAATTCATAACTCCTACCATTACTGGTAAACTTCTTGTTTCCTCCCTTGTCTTTCCCCACTTTGACTACAGTTGTGTAGTGATTACAATGAGGTGATTAGGCCTTGAGCTAGGTTTTTCCCCCAATTAGAGTACCCAGTTTAAAGAGACTGGGTCTGCCCCAGGAGTGTCTTCATACCCTAGGGTCGCCCCCGGCTGAGTTAACAGAGTAAATATTATTCTGTCATGGCCGGGATTCGAATCCAGGACCCCGAGAACAGTAGACTAGCGTTCTATCCACCACACTACGCCGCTCCCAAATTTTTTATATATGTATGCATGTATATATATATATATATATATATATATATATATATATATATATATGTATGCATGTATATATATATATATATATATATATATATATATATATAATATATATATATATAAAATTGATAAAAGGCAAACCGAAGCAGATAACACGATTCCTGCTAGGGGTGGGCATAATCGGATGATCGGACTTCGATGATTTAAATAATCGAATGATTTCATAATCGAATGACCGAATGATTAATATGGATTCTGAGATGGAAATATCCATATAATTTATGTGATGAGCAAAAAAAAAAAATTATCGAATGATCAAAGTAATCGAATGATTCGATAATCGTCATTCGATATATATATATATATATATATAATATATATATATATATATATATATATATATATATATATATATATGAAGTTTCCTTACTCAGCATAGTAAATAAAATCATAATGAATTTTCTCCACCTTGTACTTATGAAACTCTCCTTTAAGAATTATAATTACTAAATGATAATTCATAACATAATTAAATGAATTTGTAATAGCTCCCATTCGAAGGCAAGCTACTTCTAAATAAAGTGGGATCTTTTACGAGGGTTGGAGCTGTTAAGCTTAATAGTGAAAAATGCATAAAATATTTTATCGTGAATAATCCGATTTACAGTTGTATACATACTATCTTTATTTCCTTCAATAAAATACTATTAGCCATAGTACCATAAAGTGACGTTAAATAAATAAACAAACAAACAATAAAATATTAGGGGCTATTGTCAAGGAGCTAAGCTCTTTATTCTTTTAAATATCCTGTGACCTCAGGAAAAATAAAATCAAGCTATTAAAACTTTTTTCTTAAATTTTCATTTGCAACATTACAGAGTATAATGTGCTTTTCACTAATTGACCTCTGTCCGTTTTGAGGTTTATTAATAATTAATTCAATCAAATTTGTTATTCCTATTATCGATTTTGAAATCGATTGTTTTAAACCTTTGAGTATTGTAGTCTATTTTGTGAGTATTTTCTTATTGCATTTAATCATCTAGTAGTGCAGGAGCCAGATGTCAACAAAGAATAATAATATGTTTTGTTTTTTTTATGAATGAAAACAGGCCTAAAACAAAACGTAGCATTAAAAAAAACAATCAGTTGAAACATCAGATATATTCATATATTAAAAACATTACCAACCAGCATATATGTCATTTTTAGGGATCATAGTGAGTTTTTTTTTTTCTAGATATATGTTATACAGGTATCCTATCCTCTCACTTAGATCCCGAAATTGCATCTACAGGCCTCCAAACGCACCTTTCTCAAATTGAAGACTGGTGTAACAACTGGAGAATCAAAGTATATCAATCCAAATGCAAACATGTCACCTATACCCTCCGAATACAATCCTGCCCTCCAGTTCTCTTTAACTCCACCACGCTTCCTTTCTCCGACACAGTCCGGTATCTTGGCTTCCTTCTGGACAAAAGACTAATTTGGAACCCGCATACTAGACTTAAACGACAAGAACTTAATCGACGATTTGGACAATTATACAGACTACTGAACAGAAATTCAAAACTATCTATCGAGAACAAACTGTTAATATACAAGACAGTACTGAAACCTATCTGGACCTACGGACTTGAACTGTGGGGGACAGCCAAATTTTTTAACATCAAACGCATTCAATCCTTCCAATCTAAAGTCCTTCGAACAATAGTTAATGCCCCTTATTATGTATCCAACCATACCTTACACCGCGACCTAAATATTCCATTTATTTTAGACTCTATACCATTAAAATTCTCTAAATTTCATCAGAACCTTATCCATCACCCTAATCCCCCAGCTCGATCCTTATCCAGCTCCTCACATCCTTACCATCCTCCTAGAAGGTTGAAACGGCAGTGGCCTCGAGACCTCTTGTAACATGTAAAAAAATAAAATAAACCATGAATTCGGCTCCTGTTCTATAAGTTCATTTAAATTTCTATATAATTAACAAAACAAAACGTAATTATTTACATTGTTGATACAGAGGTTGTTTTCAGAACGATGAATCTAAATCATTAATAATTCTTTTTTTTTTCTTTCCTTTTAATTTCAAGACTGATTTACGGAGTGATAAAGGTATCTACGGATTAAATAATGAATTACACTCGATCCTGTTTTTGTTCGAGTTTATAAAATAGCTTTACCCTAAAAAACATTTAATACCACATTGTATGTTTAATCCATTGCTCCTACCTTATACACACGGCAGCCATATTGTCTCTGGTTCTCATTAGATATTCAAATTTAGCATTTCTTTCATTTAGATATAGATATCCTCACTAATTTCGGACAGTGAAATATTTTTTTAATTTTTATTACAAACAAGAAATTTGACATAAAATTTAATTTCCCATATGCAATTCCTTTTCAATAAGTAAATTTGTGGACTGCTATAGCTGCGGCTCATCACAGCAGAGCTCGTTAAGTGATCAGCATATCTATTGGCCACCGCCTGCGTAGTCGTCGGGCATTTTAATGTCTCTGTAAGAGGGTTGGTGTTTGTTAAGTCATTAATATTTATGAATCAAAGACATTGTACTATTTGGTTTGAACATTTTAATAACAATGGATAACCTCAATCCTAATTCTAGTAATTTTTTTTTTTTTTTCAGTCCCTTCCCATGATAGAATCCACTAATATATAGATATAACAGTGTTGTATGTTAGTCTTTGGTGGAAGTTATTGTATTGTTCTGTAGCAGTGGCTGAAACAGTCGGAATGTTTAGGTCGTTATGTATAACGTCATTTGTTACTTAGAACAGTGCGTCCAATATTTTGCGCAGCACTTTCGACTGAAAATACTGTATTCTTTGGATGCTTGATGGTTTAGCAGAGCCCCACAGTTCTATCCCGTATATCCAGATTGGTTTTAGCAAAGCTTTGTAAAGAGTTAGTTTGTGAAATATAAATTAAAAATAATTTTTATTAATAAAATAACAAACAGTCATAAAAAAAATCTGGTGCGGGCAACACACGACTTTCACTTACCTCAATTTTTAAAATCAATGAAAGGATTTTCAAATACAGTTAGACATAAAAATACGTGAAATTATTAAGGAATTAATCAAATTAAATTTCTATAGAAACATGTGTTTTATTCAAAAATGTATTATATTATTATCTAAAATAATCAGTTAGTTTTATCTTCTTTTCATCACTCTCTATTAACTTTTAAAAGCTTGTGTATCAGATGATATTTTTTCTAAAATCTTTAGCTTACCAACGGTATATCATACATGTTATATTAGTGCTCTTATGTTCAAAAACAAAACATTGCATTAAAAAAATATTTTTTCTGTTTTCTCCTTTAGTTGGGTATCGAATTTATTCAATTTATATATATTTACCAGTTTTTCATCAGCGTTAACAAGATAATCTAGTTATTATTATTGAATCTACAAAATTAAAGGTACTTTAGGGGAAGACAATTTAAAATATCGGCATTTAAGCCCTGTCAGACCATTTTTATCCAAATAAAACCTACATGATATTAAAGCCCATTGAATTTTACATCGATATAGTGAGTTTAATCAAAATCGTCGGAACCGTTTTTGAGAAAATCGAAAAAAGGTGCAAAATGCATGGTATAAAGTGCCTCTTCTGGTAGGCTCATTTAGATGAAAAAAGTTTTGTCACGTCTCGGGCGTATAGTTGTCTTAAATATGAAATTTCAGTTTCATAGGACTTACCGTTTCCGCCCGGGAGTTACCACACACACACACACACACACACACACACACAGACCTTTTTGCGGGACTTGGTTATTTGGACTCAGGGGACCCTAAAACGCGTATTTCCGTTGAAAACTGGAATTCGAAAATTTTCACGATCGCAATACTTCCCCTTACTATATATAGTAAGTGAAAGTAAAAAGAAGAAGGTTTTACTGGAAAAACACAGCTATACCAATCTTCAAATTGTAAATATAAATTAATACAGTTTTAAAGTTTTCTCTCTCTTTCAACCGAGCAATTTCTTTTTTTTACTTAACCATCGAAATGAAATTACCCCAGCCTTGGAAATTTTTGTTTTATATAAGAACCTGTGAGGCAGCGTTCCGAAAACTGCGAAGGGACGATATTAAATAAGAAAGCTATAAAAATGTAGATGAAGCAGGGAAGCTGATTTGACTCGAGACAACAATGAATACATTACCCGGCCCTGAGGATTAGCTGTCCTAGGGAAGAGGGGGTCAAAAATTAATTGTCACTTGGCTCTTGGCAAATAAATATGCATGATGTAGTTCTGGAGGCTTCGCTCCCTAATCCAGGGATCTGGCTTTACAAAAATAATTAAATTGCGGTCGCTACACTCCCCACCCTCATCCCCATGTGCCAGTAATATGTCCCCTGGAAAATGGAAGGATAGAAATATTTTAAAAATTCTCCTTCACTAGGTGTTTACAGAAAAGCAACAATATCTATCGATTCCTTCAGTCCAGTCCAGTGGTGTTTTAGTATTGTCAGAGGTATAATATAAAACACAGAGGTCTCCTAGTGTTTAGTGGCTAGCATAACAGCCTTCTATGCTTCTATGTTCAAACCCGGCAGACGACCCTCGATTTTATTTTAAAGGAAGTAAAAAATCTTTGGTTATGCAGCCTTTAGTGCTATATTGGTAGTCCAGAGCCTGTGAGATGATAGGTACTTTTAAACCGTGATAAGCAAAATGAATAAATAAAATTACTTTTTATATTTAATTTTATAATTATTAAGAAATAAAAAAAAGTTCAAAATCAATAAAAAATTTGCATGATTATATATATATATATATATATATATATATATATATATATATATATATATATATATATATATATAAAAAGGCAGTATCGATTAAAAGAAATAAAGGTTTTTGTGACATGCTGGAAAAATCATACAGAAATAAAAATAACAGCATATCTGTTGCAAAGATTTTAAACTTCATATATTAAAAAACAAGGTAGCTTTAATAGGTAGTTATGTATTTTTATTGATTTTTTTTGTAATATTTTTTATTGATTTTGTTTTGTATAATATTTTTATTGATTTTGTTTTGTATATTGTATATTTATATTGTATTATTATTATATAAATTTATTGTTTTGTATATATCGTGTGAATGAAGGATGAATGTTGTACTTTATCACTATTAAAAATATCCTAAATTGGACTGATTGTAATATTACTTAATAAAGAACTGTTTCTCTCAATAGGTAGTTTACTTTCAGCAATAAACTTTTGGACAAAAAAAAAAAGAGAACAAATTTAACCATTTAAAATGTTCGCGTTTTAAAATGAGTAAAATAAAAATGCAATACCAAGAAAGTCCACATTACTTCTTTTTTTTAATTATTATTATTTGGAACTGGAAGAAATTATTTATAAGTCATAACTCAGGTATCACCGTACGCTATAGCGTTTCGAAGTGGGAGTTAGTTACACGCAAATGTTTCATAGGTCGACTTTGCCAGTTACATAATCATAACAATTATCTAAATAAATTAGTAATGCTTTAGTAAGGCTATACAGGATGAAGTTGCTTTAAAATTGTCTTTACTTTAATCTAGTTTCTCTATCACTCCTATCTGATGTCACACTTAGTTAAAATTTATTATTTTGTAATCATGAAAATAGACCTTAAAAAAAAAGAAAAAAAAAAAATATATATATATATATATATATATATATATATATATATATATATATATATATATATATATATATATATATATATTCTAATAAATAAACGTACAAATTGCTTATAAAAAGTTCGTTATTTTTAATTTCACTTACTATATACAGGAAGGGAAAGTATTGGCATCGTGAAAATTTTCGAATTTCAGTTTTCATCGGAAATACACCTTTTAGGGTCCCCTGAGTCCAATTAACCAAGTCCCACAAAACGGTCTGTCTGTGTGTCCGTGTGTGGTAACTCGCGGGCGGAAACGGTAAGTCCTATGAAACTGAAATTTAATATTTAAGACAAATATACGCCCGAGACGTTACGAAACCTATTTCATCAAAATGAGCTTACCAGAACAGCCACTTTATACCATGCATCGATTTTTTAATAAAACACATGTTTCTATAGAAATTCAATTTAATAAATTCTTTAATGGTTACACTCAATTTTATCTCTAACTGTATTTGAAAATTCTTTAATTGATTCTAAAAACAGAGGTAAGTGAAAGTCGTGTGTTGCCCGCACCAGATTTTTTATGACATTCTCTCACCCGGAGAAAATCAATATCAATAAAAACAAAAGCTACACCCCAAAAACATTAATTGTGGATACGAAACTAGCCGTCCAATAACGAAAACTCCCTCCGATATATGCCATAGTTAATTAGTTTTTCCACGAAAAGGGTTGATTGGGGGCACATGTAAAACTTTTCAATGGGCACATGTTCAATCAACTTTTTACACAAAAGGGCCCCTTAAATCAGCTAATTCCAGGGAAGGGCACGCCCAACTCTGTAACTGGCGTGTCAACAAAAAAGCAACTATTCAAACGTCAGCATGATAAGTTCCCACCAACTTCAACTCAAGAGTCAAGAGCAGTTGAAAAGGAGCCATTAGAAAACGCAGGCGAAGTTACTGCAATCCTATTCCAACAGTTCAAAAGTGTTTTACAACAAAACGTTACGTGGAAAAAAATTATATATTTAATTTATATTCACGGAATCTCTGGTAAAAAGAAAACTGTTACAGTAAAAATCATCTTTAATTTTATTTATTGAAGAATAAAAATATATATTTTTTTTATTTTTTAATCCTTCCAAGACTACACACATCAATCCTTACAGATTGTATTTGAACCAGCGCACATACGCCGCACATCGACAAAAACGCCGTAAACATGGTGGAGATTATACCAGCAGGTTCAAGAAGTATGCATAGCTTTCGAGTAGTAAAATTAAAAAAATAAAATAATGATAAAAAAAAAAAAAATCTGGTGCGGGCAACACACGACTTTCACTTACCCCCATTTTTAAAATCAATGAAAGAATTTTCAAATACAGTTTAAGATAAAAATACGTGAAGCTATTAAAGAATTAATTAAATCGAATTTATATAGAAACATGTGTTTTATTAAAAAATCAATTGTATTATTATCTAAAATAATCAGTTAGTTTTATCTACTTTTCATCACTCTCTATTAACTTTTAAAAGCTTGAGTATAAGATAATATTTTTTCTAAAATCTTTAGCTTTCCAACGGTATATCATACATGCATATTACTGTTCTTATGTTCAAAAACGAAAAATTGCACTAATTTTTTTTTCCAGTTTGTTCCTTTAGTAGGGTATGAAATTCATTCAATTTATATATTTACCTGTTTTTCATCAGTGGCAACAAGATAATATAGTTATTTTTATAGAATCAAAAAATTAAAGGTACTTTAGAGAAAGAAAATTTATAATATCGACATTTAAGCCCTGTCAGACCAGCTAAACAGTTGTAATAAACAATAAACATAAAAAGTATAATAAACAGTTGTAAATTTCAATAAAAAATATATATATATATATTTTTTTTTATCTATCAAAGATTTAAATGTCCTGAATTCTCTCTCACTCTCGACTCTGTAAAAAAAAAAAAAAATAAAACATACATGCCAGAAGAATAAACGTTTAAACAAGATAAGAAGGTAGCATTTATTCAACAAAACCAGCTTCACATCCAATTCGAAATTCAAAACGAGCCTAGATGAAACAACTATAAGCCGGAAAGAGAAGAGTTTAGGTACTCCTTGGACTAGAAGACACGGAGGAAGAGAACTATAAAGGATAATGGGCATAGAGGCTAGAGGGAAGTAATGCGAGGGAGGTATGACAGTGTGTCAGTGAATAGTGCTCCATTCCAGTCAATAGCCACTCCCACCGGAGCTCTCTTTTAGAGGACTACTCGGATCTACTGGAGTAACCCCTCTCTTCCAGGGATATACTCCGCTCCAGGCGGACTAATTACATCGTCCTCAGGGCGGGAATAATGTTTAATAAGGCTATACAGACATCTGTCTTTTATTTTGATAGAATTTGTGTTAAATTAAATAATTTAGAATATATTTTAATTCCATCCAAATTCTACCAAAACCTCATTCATCATCCTAATCCTCTAGCACGATCCTTATTCAGCTCCACTCATCCATACAACCCACCTAGAAGGTTGAAACGGCAGTGGCCCCGAGATATTTTGTAAATACGTATACTGGAGTTCTGATACTGGTCACACATGTCTCACGAATTTTGATGATTTTTTTTATGGGAGAAATTAGAATTTCAAGGATAAGCATTTGAAAAGTATTAGAGACCAATGCTCCCCAGGAGTCGCATAAAAATATCGGAAAGTTTTTATTCAATATCTCTGGTTCTAGTGAACGTAGAAAAAAATGAGGAATGAGGAATTTAATCTGAGCACAGTTTTTAAGAAACCTTATTAAATACTGTCTTGACGAGATTATTTATATTTTTAACGTTATGAACCAGTATGAAACAAATATTTTAACGGCTTACACTTTTCACTATTTCGCTTTGAAATAGGGTAATTTGGACAGGAAAATTATTTTTCTACATTAAATTTCTATTTTGAACTAGATCCTAACTATCTTGCGAGACTTTGGCTAAAAAAAACAAAATTTTCAATTACAATATATGAATTACTTATAATTAATTGTTAAGTAATTTAAAAGCTCCATTCTCCAAAAAAAAAAGATCCATTGTGTTATAATTTGTAGTGGTTTTAGTCAAACTTTGCTGTAAAGTTTTACAAAGTATTCATACATCCAAGGTATTTCATTTTAATCTTTTAGGAGGAAGGATGGAGAATGATCAACAATGCAACATATTTCGTTAAAATAACGATAATATAAATATATAAAACGTTAAATCAGAGAAACGTTACATGAAATTTAATAGTAAAATTGTTTGATAATTATTTATTTATTGAGATATATTACAATTTGTTACAAAATGAACAATAATAATAGTGATATGAGATCACATTCATGCAATATATACCCATAATAATAATAATAGTCAAATTACATAAAAATATTATTTTATTGTATATATAAGAATTTATTTATTTTCTATTTTATGTAATTTGACTATAGTAAAATTAAATTCTAATAAGGAAAGTGTTCCTTGATATCAATAAAATTGTACGGAATACTTACAATCATTTAATTGGGAATATTTAATATGGCATAAATTTATAGATGAAGTACTTTTATTCTATTATAGCATGCTAAAAATCAGGTAGTCATTTTCCGTATTATAATTCTTAAGTTTATTATTTTTAAATAGTTTAATCTCAAAACTCGTCAATCAAGGAAACGATAAAAGTGTGCAACATTATAAATTAGAAAATTTCTAAGTGACAACATATTCCCGATTATATGATTACAATTGTTACTATAGAGGTACTCACTACGTTTGCTATAGCATGCTATTTGTGTTATTTTGCTAAACCCGTCAAGTTTCTACAGTTATTTCCTGTATAAAATTGATGGGTTTAGCACTATAGCACAAATAGCATGCTATAGCAAGCGTAGTGAGTACCCCTTATATATTGTACTATAGCTGACAGAGATGTTGGTAAAAAAAATCATGTGCGCGCAACACACGACTTTCACCAACCTCCGTTGTTAAAATCAATTTAAGAATTTTCAAATTCATTCGAAAATACCAATAAATTGTTAAAGAATTAATTAAATTGAATTTCAATAAAAACATGTGTTTAATTAAATAATCTATTATATTTTTATCTACAAAAATCATTTAGTTTTATCAGCTTTTTATCACTCTTCAGTAATCTTTAAAATTCCGTGTATTAGATATGTTCTTAAATCTTTAGCTATCTAACGGTACATTATACATCTATATTACTATTCCTGTGTTCAAATACATAAAAATTCGATTAAAAAATATGTTTGCACTTTTCTCCTATAGTTGTTTATCAAATTTGCTCAACTAGTATATTAACCCGTTATTTATCAAAGCTAATAAGACGATGTTCCAATTTATTTGTAATCTACAAAATTAAAGGTACTTTAGGGGAAGAAAATTTAAAATACCGACATTTAAGCCCTGTCAGACTATTTCAATAGGAATGAAACCTACATGATATTAAAGCTCATCAAATTTTACATCAATATATAGAGTTTAATCAAAATCGTTAAAGCCTCTTTTGAAAAAATCGTAAAAAGGTGCGAAATGCATAGGATAAAGTAGAGGACTTCCGGTCAGCCAATTTGGATGAAAAAGTTTCAGCAACATCTCGGGCGTATGGTTGTCTTAAATACGAAATTTTAGTTTCATAGGACTTATCGTTTTCGCCCGGGAGTTACCACACACACACACACACACCACACACACACACTCAGACCTTTTTGCGGGACTTGGTTATTTGGACTCAAGGGACCTAAAACGTGTATTTCCGTTGAAAACTGGAATTCGAAAATTTTCACGATCGCAATACTATCCCTTACTATATGTTTTATACATAGGTAAATGAAAGTAAAAGTTTACATTACTTAGAATCACACCATACTGCGTTAAGGGTATGTAAAAAAGGAAAGAAGATTAGCATCATAAACAAAGAAAAAGAATTTAAGCAAAATTAAACTAAGCTTAGAGGAATGTATTACTGCGATGTTTTAATGTTTTAAAAAATAAAACTAAGCCGAGCAATTATCACCCTCTGCTAAGTAAACAAGCGTTGAAACGGCATTTCAATCCATTACCTGCTATTTAATTTAGCCTAGCCAAAGGAGAGGTCGACGAACCGTGTTTTCCATCCCATTGAAAACAACTAAAGCGGCCAACTCTCTTAGCAAACAATTAAAAGAGGATAATTTATCCCTTGCTTTAAAAAATAAATTAAAAAAATCGAGAAAAAAAATTTCGATTTAATTAGTTATTTGGAATTGTTAAAGCCGGTCAAAGCGAAGCATAATTATTCAAAGAGAATAATATTCGAAAATTTGAAGTTTTCCTTCTTTAGTTTAGTTTGAAAGTTTTCCTTAACGGATGGAACGACTACCCAAGTAAATTAAAGGAGGCGGTATCAATAATGGCGTAGTTAATTCTGCAAAAAATAGACAAATCTTTTATTCCATGTTTTTACTTTCACTTACTATATATTGTAAGGGAAAGTATTGCGATCGCGAAAATTTTCGAATTCCAGTTTTCAACGAAAATACACGTTTTAGGGTCCCCTGAGTCGATATAACCAAGTCCCGCAAAAAGGTGTGTGTGTGTGTGTGTGTGTGTGTGTGTGTGGTAACTCCCGAGCGAAAACGAATAGTCCTATGAAACTGAAATTTCATATTTCAGACAAATATACGCTCGAGACGTTACAAAACCTTTTTCATCACAATGACCTTACCAGAAGAGCCACTTTATATTTTCTCGAAAACGGTTCCGACGATTTTGATTAAACTCGCTATATCGATGTGAAATTTGATGGGCTTTAATATCATGTAGGTTTCATTCTGATTAAAATGGTCTAATTAAATTTTATTTAGTTGCTTTTCAAATTTGCTCAACTTGCATATTTAGCTGTTATTTATCAATGCTAGCAAGATAATTTGGTTTTTTTTATAGAATCTATAAAATTAAACGTACTTTAGGGGAAGAACATTTAAAATATCGGCATTTAAGCCCTGTCAGACCATTTTAATCAGAATAAAACCTACAAAATGTTAAAGCCCATTAACTTTTACATCGATATAGCCAGTTTAATCAAAATCGTCAAAACCGTTTTTGAGAAAATTGAAAAAAGCTGCAAAATGCATGGTATAAAGTGCCTCTTCTGGTAAGCTCATTTTGAAGAAAAAAGTTTTGTCACGTCTTGGGCGTATAGTTGTCTTAAATATGAAATTTCAGTTTCATAGGACTTACCGTTAAGACCTCTTTGCGGGACTTGGTTATTTGGACTCAGGGGACCCTAAAAAGTGTATTTGCGTTGAAAAATGTAATTCGAAAATTTTCACGATCGCAATACTTCCCCTTACTATATATAGTAAGTGAAAGTAAAAAAACTTTAAAATCTGTATCAAGCATAGCAATGGTGTTGGTTCCAGTACTCTACGAAGGGAAACTACAACACAAGGAACTACAACCCCAGCAATTGGGGTATTTGGGAGAAGGGCGTGATAAAGCATTAGAAAAGAAGGGAGAGAGGTATAAAAGATTTAGGGAGAACTAAGTAGGCCGGTAGCGGTGCCTCCAGGCCTGGTTAAAAATTCAAAGGGATTTGTTTTGTCAAAGGGGGTCCCCCAGGGCAGAATAGACACTCGTTATGGGCCGCTTCCTCCGCCGTCGAATTATCCCAATTCTTCTCCATAAAGTAGCTCCTTCCTCACAAGGGCTTCCAGCCATCCCGGGCCCTTCAAAGTGCTCATATGAAAGGCGTTATTCCGGAGGCGGTAATAGGAGCCCGGCTGAGGGTATTCTCAAAAGGGGACCCCCGCCCGAAATAAACAAGCGGCTCCTATAATCCTCGAAATAAAAAAATCTGGTGCGGGCAACACACGACTTTCACTTACCTCCATTTTTAAAATCAATGAAAGAATTTACAAATACAGTTAGAGATAAAAATACGTGAAACTATTAAAGAATTAATTAAATTTAATTTATATAGAAACATGTGTTTAATCAAAAAAAAAACTATTATATTATAATCTAAAATAATCAATTAATTTTATCTTCTTTTCATCACTCTCTATTAACTTTTAAAATCTTGAGTATAAGATAATATTTTTTCTAAAATCTTTAGCTTTCCAACGGTATATCATACATGTATATTACTGCTCTTATGTTCAAAAACAAAAAATTGTATTAAAAAAATCTTGTTTATGTTTACACCTTTAGTTGGGTATCGGATTCATTCAATTTATATATTTACCTGTTTTTCATTAGTGGTAATAAGTTAATATAGTTATTTTTATAGAATAAAAAAAATTAAAGGAACTTTAAGGGAAGAAAATTTAAAATATCGGCATTTAAGCCCTGTCAGACCATTTTAATCCGAATGAAACCTAAATGATATTAAAGCCCATTAAATTTTACATCGATATAGCGAGTTTATCAAAATCGTCGGAACGAAATGGTTTCGTCACGTCTGAGGCGTATAGTTGTCTTAAATATGAAATTTCAGTTCTATAGGACTTACCGTTTCCGCCCGGAAGTTACCACACACACACTCACGCCTTTTTGCGGGACTTGGTTATTTGGACTCAGGGGACCCTAAAATGTATATTTCCGTTGAAAACTTTTTTCCTTACTATATACAGTATGTGAAAGTAAAAAACAGGCTCTATCAGCGGGCGCGGACGTATTGCCATTAGGCGCACGCTGCCTGCTAATGTCACCGGCTTATCATATTGTACTGACAGTGAGGCCGATAGCCGGAGCAGCATGTTACAAGCCTGTACAATAAAAGGCCCCGATAAATCTGCGAGGGTTATCTGGCCTTTTTATTCCCTATTGAGGGCATTGCAATCACAGCAGAGGATAGCGGCCCCGACCAATATATCTGCTCCCAGAACAATCGCCACCAGCACTCAGCTGCAGCTGCGTGCAGGCCGCTACATCAGTATCGTGTCACTTGTTTAAATCAAACGAACCAAATCATGTTTGGTGTGAAAGAACAAACAAGTCCAAAAAAATAGGTCGATTTTTTATTTCTTCAAACATTATTTATTGGGCAAGATTCAATTTACGCAGAAGTCTACCAAAGAACTACTACTCGATTCTCTGGAACTATTGATCTCCTTAAAGTAATTAGAAATAATTGGACCACATCGTGAGCAGATCGGAACTGCCTGACCACAGCCTTCAAAATGACTAAATATTTGAGACAAACGTTACAATAATGTTTCCTTCATAAATATACATAGATAACATCAGTATCTATATTAATTCATCCTACTGACAATCGATAAAATAATTATTAACTCTTAAATGAGCACACCTTAACTTCCTTTTGTTAATTATTTATTTTATTTCATAATTGTTTACATCATTTATCAACGTTTCGAGGTTTTTCCCCATTCTCAAGACTTATTTTTTTAAAAACACTTTCTCATATACAATTCATTACATCACTCCATAGCTTACTGCTATTCGTAAACATGGGTGTTCATTCTGAAGAATGAAACGAGTCTTGAGAATGGAGAAAGAACCCCGAAACGTTGATAGATGACGTGAATGGTTATGAAATAAAATAATTAACAAAAAGAAGTTAAGGTGTGCTCATTTAAGTGTTAATATTAAGAAAAACTTCAAGAAACGTTAAAAAAAAAAATAAACTAAAATAATTATGTATTTTTCATAACCTTGATTAATACTTATTTCCTTTATAAATAACAAATAAAAAAAACAACAATAAACTCTATTCAAATATTATCACTTATTTCTAAAAATACAAGCTGAAATTTAAAGATCAACTATGATGCACTGGCTAACATATCAGCCTTCTACACTCAAGGCCATGGTTCAAACTCGGCAGATGGCCCTAGCATTTTTAAAGGGATTGAAAATTCCTTGGTTATGTTATTATTCAGTGGTCCCGAGACTTTAAGATGTCAGGTACTCCTTATAATTCTTTATCCTAATTAAACCTGCATAGGCAAAATGTAAGTTTCCCTCTGCATCGTCCGATTAGGCACAGTAGCATAAAGTGAATTTAAATGAATAAACAAACCAACAGCAATTCATAAATATAGAAAAGCGAACAAAACACTAATACCACTAAACTGATTTCTAAATAGTCATTTTAAAAATTATAAATAAGTACTAATTATTACCAACTTGTTGAATATTTTCATAGATGCAAAATAGTAAAAAACAAATTAAAGTAAATCAGCTTTCCGGTTTTTTGGGGAAAGCGATAAACATTAAAAGGAAAACTTAAAAATATTATTAATATTTTGGATCGTAAATTCTACAACTTTTAAGATGGTATTACAAATTTCAACTCAAAAATTAAATAGAAAAACAGTATATAAAAGTTATAACGGGTTTTTGAGATTACATATAACAAAACATACAAGATAGAGTTTAAACAACGTAGACAAATTAAGATTTGATTAAGAATTTAGCAACATTCTACATACACGAGCTGCCCCTAACAAAACAAATATTTGACAAACTGTTAATTAAGCCCGTCAGGTATAATGAGGGCTTTAAGGCCTCCATGCATCACCCAGCTCAAATGGAAATTACCAGCCCCGTCCGGTTAGGGCTCCCTAAGCCACTAGAATCCAGGATTATAATATGTCTCTCTTTGAATTATATGCATGTGTGTATGTGTATATATATATATATATATATATATATATATATATATATTATATACATATACATATCATAGGTAGGTGTGTAGATGTGTACGTATATTGTCTAAAAGAAAAACAAAATTGTAAACATATATATTCAGACATTTCTTCTTTAACCAAAACAGCATACAATTTAAATATTATTAAAGTTCATAAATTCTAAAATCCATTCCCACACCAGACGATGTAATTATTAAGAATTGATTACTTTAATAATTTTTCCCTATACAAAATGAAAAACACCATTCATAAAATAAAAAACCACCCCACGGATTTTGAAACGGTTTTCACTTGCATTAAGGACATTATTTTCTGAAGTTTTATAAATAAAATACATTTCCAAAATTTTTCTTTCGATGGGAAATTAAATTTTCTGTAATCAAGGAATCAAACAACCTTTCCTGAATATAGACGTATAGTACATCGTTGGAAAGCACACAATTTTAGAAAAATATTATGCAATAACACAATACAAAAATAAGCTGTACAAGTTAACAGAATGTCGTTATAAGACCATAAAATTAAGAACATGTGTTATTTGTAACGAAGGAGGTTATGTGACTCAGTGTTTCTACCTTACCAATTATATTTTTCTATAAATAACGCAAGACTTTCTATTATAGGTGGAATAGTCAGGAATCAGTCATTTTTTTGAAAAGTTTTTAATTTTGCCAACGTTTCGGCCCAAGCTTATGAGCCATCATCAGGGCTACAAACATCAGAACAAAAGAGATACATATCAATATGATAATGAAAAGCTCTCTATATCATATTGAAAAGCTATATATATCCATATGGAAAAAGATCGAGTACCCGTAAATCATAAAACTGACAAAGAGATAATCTCTCCCTCATATGCTAACATCTACCGTCTCCTTAAATTATAACTCTATCACTTTATTGTACAAATTGCTTGTGTAATGTATATTTTATTTATTTACTGTATATTTATCGTTTTGTTCATAACACCTCTGGTTCTTGTTTTTGTTATTTATTTTATTTTTTATTACATACCTCATGGATTTTTTTAAAATACCTCAGATTCTAGTGTTTATAATTTTCTGTTAAAAATGTTGAGCCTTATTGTACATACGGATATATTATTTTGTTTCTTTTCCATTCTATAATTTTGTAAAACTTTTTCAAAACAAAGATAAGCTTTAATATTTACACTTAGAGGGGAAAACCTTCAGGGTTTTTACATGAACCCCTCCCCATACTACCTATGTTTATGGTTTTCCTCAGTTTATGCTTGGACATGGCTCAGTAATGGTACATTTATATATAAGTTTTTTTACTTCTATATTAATAGTCTAAAGTTCTGTATAATTTGTTATGCTTATCATCATCAGATTATGTATCATATTATCATTATTTGTATCTATAATATTTAAGTATGTTGGTATATATTTTCTGTTTTATTTCAAATGTTATAATTGTCACTACATTCAAAAGAAAATTTTTCATTATCATATTGATATGTATCTCTTTTGTTCTGATGTTTGTAGCCCTGATGATGGCTCACAAGCTTGGGCCGAAACGTTGGCAAAATTAAAAACTTTTCAAAAAAATGACTGATTCCTGACTATTCCACCTATAATAGTTTCTACGGTCGACTATACATCCTCAATACAAGACTTTCTAATCAATATTAAGTACCAAATCGTAATTAATTTGTTAAAATAAATGGTAATTTGTTATAAATTATTTCTACTTATAGATTATTTAATGAAAATAGACGTGCCACTGTACACTAAGTGAGACTCGCTTGAAAAGTTTTAAATATATTTTGAATAGTTCATTTAAAATATAAAATATTAATACGCCGAATAAAATATGAACCGTTTAACAAAACAAACTGAATTTAAAAAAAAAAATTGTTAACTAATTTCTGCTACTAAATTCAGCCGATAATTAAAAAAAAAATGAATATGGGTAATAAAATAACCATATTTTCTGGCTAAGTGCACTTTTTGTAATAATTTCTCCATAATTAATTTATAATTTCTCAATACATACATACATACATAGTTGGCGTAACAAACCCGTTAACGGGTCATGACCTGCCCATGGGAGTCTCCCTATCTTGATCCATTTAATTATATCTGGGTTGCCATACAACCTGGAGAGTTCCTGATTCTTCCTCTTTCTCCAGGCATCTCCCTCTCGGATCGGGCCAAACATTCTTCTTAACATTTTCCTCTCAAACACGTGAAGTATGTTCTCACTGGCTTTGGTGAAGGCCCAGGTTTCTGATCCATAAGTAAGAACCCGGCGAACCAGAGTCCTATATAAGCCAACTTTAGTTTTGTTTGAGAGGTGCCTGCTTTTAAAGTATTTTGCAAGCTCAAAATAGCTTCGATTGGCTGCAGCAATTCTTCGGTTGATCTCCTGGGACAAGTCGTTCTGAGCGTTTACCTGTGAGCCTAGGTAAACAAAATCTTGCACTCTCTCGAATTTGAAAAAAAACCCGTCCCTGCCTCTACTGGTCCTATTCTCAAGTACTTTGTAATACAAATAGGTAAAATTATAATTTTATTTGATTTACCTTGTTCTTTCTTTTTCATGAGATTTCATGTCCCTTAACGTTATTTTAAAAATTTTTTGTTAAGTACTGAAAATTAGAAATAATAAAAATATTAAATTTGGATCCCATGTTTCATTCGGCTGAACTACTGTACAATAATTTCTGTCGTGGGGCGACCCTGGAGTATGGAGACCATCCTGTGGGTCACCCTATCTCTAAAAAGCGGGCACACAAAATTTTGGTGGGGAAACCATGTTTCATGTTTTCAATCCTTAAATCTTCTTTTTGCAAGGCCGCAAGACCTAAAACAGCACGAATTCCAATAATACTATACTTCATGGAGGTTAACATAATAGCTTTCTATGCCCAAGGTCCCGGGTTCAAACCCGCAGGTGCCTAGGATATTTCAATGGGTGTGATATGCTTTAGTTATGCCTGTGCGATGTCGGGTACTCGTCTCGTTAAAGATCCCTATCCTAATTAAACCGGGACAGACAAAATTTAAGACTCCCACTGTAGCATCGTCCGATTAGCCCCAGTAGCATAAAGTGACGTTAAATAAATAAACAAACAAACTAACTTCTAGCTTCTTTTCATTTATATTTTTTTAAGAAGGTTTACTTAATATTTCACACTCAAATATGAACTCCTTAACATTCTTTTATTATACATTTATTTTCTATTACAATTTAATACATAAAAATAAATAGAGGACACAGGGATTACATAGGAATAATAGAAAAGTACATAGTGTAAAATTGGAAAATAATAGAAACAGTCAGCCAATAAACTTCGATGTGGACGAATAGCAGTAAGCTAGAAATGTGAAATAATGAGGAGTGTGTTAAAAAGGTAAATCATAATAATAAGTTTTAAATTAATAAAGATAATTTTCAAAGACAAATATTCAAATAATGTAATTCAACTATTTAAAAATTTTTTTTATCAGTCTTGACAATTGGGAAAGAACCCCGAAACGTAGAAAAACTATGTAATAAATTGTGAATGAAAATAAATATATAATAAAATGAAGTTAAGGAGTGCATATTTGAGTGTGAAACTAAAAGTTTTGTGGTGTAGAAGAACAACTTATTTTCGATCAAAAGCTAAATTTATGCGATAGTTCTTAATTTCTATAAATTGGAATACAAATTTTGAGGGATCACTTGTAGCTGGGTGGCTAGCATAACAGCCTTCTATGCAAAATACACGGGTTTTCATTCTGATTAAAATGGTGTGATTGGACTTAAATGCCGATATTTTAAATTGTCTTCCCCTAAAGTACCTTTAATTTGGGAGCCACCCTAGCGTAGTGGTTAGCATAACTGCTTTCTATGTCAAAGGTCTCGGGTTCGAACCCGCGGGTGGCCCTAGGATTTTTTAATAGGAGTAAAAAACCCTTAGTTATGCCGTCCTTCGGAGGGGACGTTAAAAGGTGGTCCCGAGCCTGTGCGATGTCAGGTACTCGTTAAAGATCCCTATATAAAACCTGGGTAGGCAAAATTTATGACTCCCACTGTAGCATCGTCCGATTAGCCATAGTAGCATAAAGTGACGTTAAATAAATAAACAAACAAATTTTGAATTTTTACTACATAAATATCTCCAAATCCATGTTTTATGAGTTTTTTATTTTAATTTATTTAATAAAAGTTACAAAAAGGCGAAGCTTTGGCATAGCCGGCTGTGACCGACAAAAAACTAAGTCGAATAAAAAGTTAGAGGATTGAAGTGAAGTTGGATTATTAATTCCATTCGATGGAGGCTAATATTAAAACGGAAGGAAGGACAACAGAGGGTATGATAAATCCAGGGGGTGAGGAGAGGAGTTGAAAATTCCCTGTCAACTTGCAGCCTCTTCTAAGCCCTCGCATCCAAATTCTAATTAAACCTAACCCGCCGGCAAAATAAAACGGGCACTGCTTTTATTAAAAAAGAAAAAAAAAAATCTCAAAGCCAACCCCTATATACAAGTCTTGGCATTTATTTACATTATATTACAGGGGGAGGGAGGCTGGTTCGCCTACCGGAATGATATCGATATTTTTTTTATAGTCTGAGGTAGACTTCCGATATCAGCGGTCAGGTAATTTCGAAAAAAGGCCGGGTTTGAGAAGGTTAGCGCGCCCCTTAACTCGTCCCTTCTTTTTTTTCACGTTGAAAAATATTTGTTATCCGCTGCTGGGATTCAGAGCGCGCGGAAATCATTCAAAATTAGAAGCAGGACCGTTCCGATGATAAAATGAAGTTGAGGTATAAAATCAACGCGGTATAAAAACAGAACTCAGGCAGCTATCGATTTGGTAGGCCTTACACCTTTAAAGAAATATCTAGCGATGTATAATTAAAATACAAATATATTCAACAGATTTATCTATTTATGAACTTGTTGAAGAAGATATTTTTTTTTTTTACTTTCCCTTACTATATATGAAATATATAGTAAGGGAAAGAATGGGAAATACACGTTTTTAGGGTCCCCTGAGTCTAAATAACAAAGTCCCACAAAATGATCTGTGTGTCGGTGTGTTTGTGTAAGTCCATGGATGAGTTTATTTGTGACAAAGTAAGGAGCATTGAGGATTTTTCGAAGGATTTTGAATTGTAAGGATTGAATACGGGAAGAATTTGATGGTTTCGTAGAGCCTCAAAGCTCAACTTCGTAAGTCCAGATAGACCTTGTGATTCAAGTTACACTCATTTATGATGGTGATATAGATGAGAATTTTGTAATTATGTGGAAGGTTGGAGCGTCTGTCAAATAAGTGTTGTAGTAAGCGAAAGCGACAGACAGTTCCTTGTCTTTTTAGTCTTGTGTGGGGATTCCATGTTAGACGTCAGACGTAGAAGTCCTAGGTAGCGGATCTGTTCAACTGGAACAAGCGGAATATTATTAAAGGCACTGTAGGGTAGGATGTCATAGGTTTACGACGAAGGGTAAAGGTAATTTGGTGGGATTTGTTGGAATTGATATTGATTCTCCAATTGTAACACCATATTTCAAGCTCTCTGATGTGGGATTGAAGAGTTTGAGAGGCAATAGAAGGGTCGTTATTGACTGATAACACACAAGTGTCATCAGCATAGAAAAAAAAAGATTAAAAAAAAAATTGAATATAGTAGAGATATGTATATAAACAAATATATACTCCAGAAGACATCCCTCTTTTACTATATTTCAAAACTATCGCAATTTAACTTCGTGATTAAACTAGTTCAACCGGGAGAAATTTATCGCTCACACCTACAATATTTATGGAGGAGATATACAGTAAACTCATTTATCTTGCATTAAGCAAATATAAAAGAGACTTATGAAGACAAAAAAGTATTTATGATTTATAACAGCGGAAACTTACTATCTTCTCATCTCCTCCTCCCGTGAAATATATACTGCCAGTCAAACTTTGCCGCCTACTAAATAAAAAATAATATCTTAAAATTATTTTTAGAACCCTGAAGAATGGTCCCTCCCATTTTGCAATGGATAAATAAACGCTTAGAAGAAGCCCTTGAAAGATTACTAGTGCATCCAGCGCATATAGCAATCCTCTTTAGAATACCTCCGGGTAACAGAAGGACAAATCTGACAGCTATACATATTATATTTGTATTGTATTTTGTTTGAAAATAAAACCAGAGGTAAGAAAAAAAAAAAAAAAAAAAAAAAAAAAAAAAAAATTATTTTAGAACCTGAACACGGTTTTTTTTTTTTTTTTTTAAACTTTTTTATTATATAAATATATTAATTTAACCGACAATTTATCTGTAATATTTTTCGTTTTGTTCAGAAATTTTTAAATAAAACCATGTTTCATGTTTTCAACTTTTAATCTTCTTTTCGCAAGGCTGCAAGACCTAAAACAGCACGAATTCCAATAATACTATACTTCATGGAGGTTACCTATAGCATAACAGCCTCCTATGCCCTAGGTACAGGGTTCAAACCCGCAGGTGGCCCTAGGATTTTTCAATGGGTGTGATATGTCTTAGTAATGCCGTCCTTATAAGGTGGTCCCGAGCCTGTGCAATGTCAGGTACTCGTCTCGTTAAAGATCTCTATTCTAATTAAACCGGGACAGACAAAATTTAAGACTCTCACTGTACCATCGTCCGATTAGCCACAGCAGTATAAATGGACGTTAAATAAATAAACAAACAAACTAAACATCTAGCTTCTTTTCTTTTGTATTTTTTTTTAGGAAGTTTTACTTAATATTTCACACTCAAATATGAACTCCTTAACTTCCTTTTATTATACATTTATTTTCTATTACAATTTATTACATAAAAATAAATAGAGGACACAGGGAGTATAGGGAATACTAGAAAAGTACAGAGTGCAAAATAAGAAAATAACAGAAACAGTCAGCCAATAAACTTCGATGAAGGCGAATAGCAGTAAGCTAGAAATGTAAAATAATGAGTGGTGTGTTAAAAAAGTGTTTTTAATTTTAATTTTTTGAGAAGGAACTTTCCGACCTTAGAATGATAACCCTCTAATAAGGGACAAAAATACTGACAATTCTTTACCACACACGTATTTTTCTTCAGAAGTGTGTGTGTGGCCTCCTCAAGTTACGATAATGTTTTTTTACTTTTTCCACCGCCCAGAGTATACCTCGTAGGAAAGTAGAAAACGCATATACAGGCAGCTAAAACACAGAAAAAATCTTACAATTTCCATTAATAGCCAACATTGTAACAACGTGTAGGCTTTATAGGATACAATAACTGAGAAGGCACTTCAACGAAAGGAATTCCCAATGGAAACATGAATTAAAAATACCTACCAGCTTAGTACTTTTTTTTTATTATTGTTTTAATTTCCATATACATTGCTCGTTTTTACTGTTATATCCTTTCTTTTTTTTTTTTTTTTTTTTTTTTTTTTTTTTTTTTTTTTTTGCCCGAGTGCAATTAACCTTATGAATCTTTAGATGCGAAAACATACTCATATTTCCGAGTACTGCAAGAAGCAATATTCTCTGATTACAAAACCATCGTATGATTAAAATAAATAAAACACGACTAATGCCAATTATTCTATATAATTATTTATCTCTATAAGTATTGATCAAAGGAACTTTTTAATATACTTAACGCTTCGCAACGGGTATAAACAAAAAAATGGTTTAAAAAATGGTATTCCTAATTCTCTAATGATGCTAAAATTTTATCGAATAGAGTTGAGTTCGGAAGGGACGGGAAAAAGTTTTTTAAAAAAATTATTCAGAATCATTTATTTGATTTCGTTAATGCAAAACAAAGAATAATTACTTATAAAAATAAGTATAGTAATGACAAAATAACAACAGTAAATCAGGGAAGAATTTAAAATGATCAATACACAACCCCTAGTGATAAACATAATATTTATAGTAACTAGTAAGTTCAAGAGAGGAAAGTAATTGCTATATAAATAATCCATTAATAAAACAACGGCATCATTACAGTCCATTTTCTCATTAAAAATAAGCAGGACTTAGAGTAATTTATTCGTCTAATCAAAAACGAGCATTAAATGGAAACGAAACGTCAAGACAATTACAAAAATAAATTAACTTAACTAAGTGCAATCACCCCTTGGCAAAGAAAGTAATTAACAAATGAAAAGACTGATTACGCCATGAATACTAAATGAAGTGAGGAGTACTTACCTTACTTAGGAATACTTTTTAAGAATTTAATTAATATCTACTTAAAGTTTGAATTGTTTATGTTATGTTTTGAACGCAGTCGAAAACATCAAGGGGGGAAAAAGATTTTTATTCATAATTTTTAAAAAGATTTATTCATTTACACAAGTGACCTTCAAGATTTGAAACCAAATCCTATGTGGTCAGTACATGTTTGGCATAATTTAATAAAAAGTTAGGTTACGGAACCAAAATTTATATTTAAAAAATATCAGAGAAAACAGAGAGAAAAAATAGTAAAATAGTGTGAATCAGAAGGGAAGGAGACACAAAAGAAAGAGAAAAATAAAATAATAATAATATTAAAAATAAAATAAATTCTGTGATCTTTTTTTTAGGTTTATACGTGATGTTAACGAAAAATTGTTTGATCATCACAAAGTTTTGTTTGTCTGATATACGGATATATTATCGAAAGTAACGTTACCCTGACAAAATCAATAAAATTATATTCTTTTCTTTTTTAAATTTAAGTGTTTCTTAATATTACACATTTAAATAAGCACACCTTAACTTCCTTTTGTTAATTATTTATTTTATTTCATAATTGTTTACATCACTTATCAACGTTTCGGAATTCTTTCCCCATTCCCAAGACTTATTTTTTGAAAACACTTTCTCATATACAATTCATTACTTCACTCCATAGCTTACTGCTATTCGTCTACATGGGTGTTCATTGGCTTACTGTTTCTATTATTTTTCTATAAATGAACACCCATGTAGAGCAATAGGAGTAAGCTATGGAGTGAAGTAATGAATTGTATATGAGAAAGTGTTTTTAAAAAATAAGTCTTGAGAATGGGGAAACAATCCCAATACGTTGATAAGTGATGTAAACAATTATGAAATAAAATAAAAAATTAACAAAAGAAAGTTAAGGTGTGCTTATTTAAGTGTGTAATAAAATTATATTAAGATATGCTTATATCAATAATTAAACAATTGTTAATCATATCATCTTAATGACATTGATAAAAGGCGGCTAAATATACAAGATGCACGAATTTGATGACCAACTAAAGGATAAAAGAGAGAATCTATTTTTTAATGTAATATTTCTTTTTGTTTTTATAGTAAGAATAGTAATATAGACGAATAATATACCGTAGGAAAAAGAAAGATGTTAGAAAAAATATTATCTGAAACGAAAACTTGTAAAAGGTGATAATAAGTGACGAATTGAGAATAAACTTATTACTGACTAAAAATTTAATATAGTTATATTATTTAATATATAAATCATATGTTTCTAACGAAAAAGAATACAACGTTTTATCAAAATCAACTTAAAATATTTTTCAAATTGGAGTATATTTAGAATAATAAACTTTATAAAGCATCAACTGATCCTTGATTGGTTGGGGAATAAGCGTGGTGGTTGACAAGAAATGCACTTCTCAGCCGAATCGTTCAAGATGTGGTAGTTAGACATTTATCGTAAAACTAAATTTGTTATTAAAACCTTTTTTTTTTTTGGATATTTAATTAATTTATTTTTTCATTGATAAAAAATATATATATATATCCTTTTCTCTCTGGCGCGACAGGCCGTGTAGGCCCTTGGCCACGTGGTATAGACTCCTGGGAGAATATACTCACGTTTCTCGATGAAATGTTTAGGGTATGGTCATCACTCCTTACGCCTATTTTTGCGAGTTGCCACCAGTAGGCTGGCGAGTCTCACTACCCGGGGGAGAGGCTGTAAGTGAGTCCCTATTTAATTATATTCTTATAAAAGTGCCGCTAGGACTGGGAATCGAACTCACAACTCTGGCGTGGGAGACTAGCGCACTAGCCACTCAGCCACCGGCTCCCCAATTATATATAAAATATTTTTATTTTTTTATAGTGAACAAAAGTAACTGCTAGAACTAGACTGATGCTATTTTACCCATGAAAGTTCCTTAGTTCAAAACCACAATTTTGATCACAAACCTTCACTTAAAGTGATGTAGAAAAAAATTAAACCAAACTTTGGGAAATTAAAAATAAATTATTATTGTTTAAGTACATATAAATATATATACATGTTTTTAATAAATATTTTTCATTCAGTCAGGAATAAGAGTGGTTCTTGGTATTTCATTTATTGGTATGAATTGTAAATTTGATAAAATATTAAATTGAAATAAATAATAACTTAGTGAACAAAATAGTTCCTAACGTTACACAACATAAAAATAATAAATAAATATATGTTCTAGATTAAAAATATAAATTGCCGATTTTTCAGGATGGTTTGATAGAGCATTCATTTTTGGATCAAAACAAAAATATTTTCCAGACATCTCTCATTCCAGTTGATTGTTTACTATTTGCACAGATTACCAATTTTTCTTAAGAGGCGTTCTTGTGAGATGAAATAGATACTCAGAGAGGTGGATGTTAAGGGTTCAACATTTACCAAAGAGATTGCAGAGAAGAGATTTTAGGAGCGGAGTGGAAGATGGGAAGAGAAGGTAATGCAATTAGGAGGAAAAAGATAAGAGCGGAAATAAAAATAGAAAACAGAGACATATCAGACAGATTGCCTTGTTTGCTTCTATCTTCATCCCTCTTTCCTCTTATTTTTATTTTTTATTTTTCATTAAAGGTATGGTTGGCGCTATGCTAACATTGTCAGGCAACAGCTTTAAGAAATTGATTAATTAAGCCATCATAATCAGTTGTTTTTTTTTTGATGTATGGTTAAAAGTATTAATAATAATTAATAATAATAATAATAGGCTTACAGAACCTATTATTGGAATTCACCGAGTCCAACCATTTTACGCGCCCATTTGAGTCTCCGCGATGCTATCAACTCAATTATATTCACAGGATACAAGTTCCGCAATTCCGCGTTGTACAACCTTCTAAACTCCCCAGTGGCCTCGTCTCTCTTCGGACCAAATATTTTACGCGGTACCTTATTTTCGAAAACCTTAAGTCGTTGTTCATCCTTCAAAGTAAGCGGCCACGTTTCACACCCGTCGGAAGAATAATAGTTTTATAAATTCTAACCTTTAAGTTTTTAGCTAGAAACCGCGAACTAAGTAATTTAGCAGCTGAAAAATAACACGCATTTTCCACCTATAACCGAGACTTTATTTCTTCCTGGATTTCATTTTTTCTTGTTATAATTGAACCTAAATACTTGAATTTCTCTACGTGTTCCAAAGTATGCCCTGATATATCAATATCCTATTTCTTTGCCCGTTTTTATTAACACACTTGTATTTAGTTGTATGGTTTCCGTGTCTTCACCTAGCAGTACCAAATCATCGGCATACCCCAAAACCGGAATCTTGTCACCCATATTTAAGCCTTTCTCAGTACACAACACCTTTTCTACGACATATTCTAAAGCTATATTGAATAAAACAGGTAAAAGGGAGTCACCCTGTTTCAAACCCCATCGCACCTCAAATCTCTCGGAGTAATTATGACCGATTCTAACTTTATGAAATGTTTTCGACAAACAATGGTTAAAAGTAATAGTGGATATAATTAGTTGACCGTTGAGAATTACTATAAGGAATTAGTCCGGACTGCGGTCGGTTAATGAAACAATTGAGTAGTTCCAACAGTTCATTTTTTGCCAACGTTTCGACCCCCATTCTGGGTCATCACCAGGGCGTGTTGTAGGCGAATGGAAACCTCAGTGCAACAAGAGATCAAGGCAACGCGGAGAACACAGAACAAAAAAACACGACACAAAAAAATTAAAAAATCATCTTATTTGGTGAAGCCACAACTTATAAGTGATGTGATTCCATGATAACTCGGTTATTATTGATGTTAAAGATAAAATTTAAGGTGATCTGGAATCTGGAAATTTTATTTGAATGAAAATCGATAGAAAAGAAAAGGAAATAGTAATCCAGTAAATAATAATACATAAAAAAAAAAGGAGAAAACCCCTGATTCTCTGACGACAGTAATTTGGAAAATCCTACTCTCCTCCCTTTTCTCCCTCCCGTGTTTCTGAACTATTCCTAGCATCTTTGTCTAAGTAAGACACTATTTTGTCTCATTTTGTAGGTAAATTTGGAATAATTTCATTAATGTAAATTCTAATTAAAATATATATTTAACTACTGTACATAGATCTATTGTTCAAAAAAAAAAAAAAAAACCTGTACCACTACACCCCATGAAGAGTTTTGGGCTCAGTACATGTAGAGATTCGTACTGTTTCTAGGCCATCGGCCGTGCAGTGAGGTGATCAGCCGCCAGGTTTTTTCCCCACTTGATTGAGGCTGGGTATGCCCCAGGAGGGTCTCCTTACCCCAGGATCGCCCCCCGGCTGAAATAACAGAATAAATAATACTCCGCCACAGCCGGGATTCGAACCCGGAGCACAGTAGACTAGCGCTCTACCTACCTACCGACCGCTCCCCACTGTTCAATGCATTCTTAAATTTATTCAATTTATTTTTTCTGTTTTTCTAACAATGGCATTATTGTATACAAATATAAAAGATATGTTTTTTGTTTTTCTACTTTTAGGGCATGAATAAGAGAACAATAAACTCTCGAAACTTAGCCTCAAAAAAATAAATATGCCCCATAGAGTTTTGAAAAAAGCTGGTTCAACACCCGCATGACCAAGTTAAAATATATTTCGCGCAACCCAGTTGCCAATAAGGACCAATTCGCCCAAAAGACGGTCTGGTCCCTCTCTCCCACCAATAACAGAAACAACCGCTGATTTTGCATTCAGAAAGGGATGCACGAATTATATATCCCAGAAATGCAAGATAGCAAGAATATAGATGGGGTTTCGAAATGGAAAACTATAAAAGCTGAAATAGTGATATACTCAATATAATTAACATGTAATATGCAATGGATACAGTATATAAAATCGTTTTGTAAATAGAGAATGAAGAAAAAACAAGGCTAAACAGTTTTAACATGTAAATATATATATATATATATATATATATATATATATATATATATATATTATTGATCATTTTATAATTAATTAAGTAAATTATTCCATATTCCACTGTAACGGACAGCTATTAGAAATTAACGGTGCAAGATACAATGAGAATGCTGTCGTGAATTTATGTAATATTTATGTAATATCTAGTATATAGTATATCAAAACTATAAACATAGCAATTTATAGAAAAAAATAAACTTTAAATGACTGACTATACAATTTATAAAACATTCATTTTAAGTCCTTATATTATTTAGAAATATATGGTATAAACTTATCTTAATTATTGTAGTCAGTTCTAGACTCATGATGAAGAAAAAGATCAATGGCTTTTCGCTAGACAAGGTTACATGTGGTCCAGGGGACATTACATTTATATTTCCGTTAACAACTCAAATCAGAGCTTTTCAAAATCGTAATATACATACGTATATATTTATTTCATTATTAAAAGTTTACTATTTCATAAGAGAAAAAAATCTGGTGCGGGCAACACACGACATTCACTTACTACGACTGTTAAAATTAATTAGAAACTATTAAATTTACTTCAATTTTAAAAATATTTGAAGTTGATTGTAAATAAAAACGTGTATTCATTTTCGTTGGAAATATATAATTTAGATTAAATGATATAACTATTAAATTGTTAATCAGTAATAAGTTTATTCCCCATTCGTCACTTTATATTACCTATTACAACTCTGTTTATCTGATAATATTTTTTCTAAAATCTTCCTCTTTCCAACGGCATATTATACATATATGTTACTGTTCTTATTATCAGTAAACCAAAAATTACCTTAAAAAATAGTTTTGCTCTTTTATCCTTTAGTTGGACATCGAATTCGTTCAACTTGTATATCTAGCCGTCCTTCATCAATGTCATTAAGAAGATCTGGTTAATCTTTTAGGATGTACAAAATTAAAGGTAGTTTAGAGGAAAAAGATTAAAAATGTCGGCATTTAAGCCCTGTCAGACTAATTCAATAAGAATAAAACCTACATGACATTAAAGCCCATTTAAGAGCCGTTTTTGAGAAAATCATAAATAGGTGCAAAATGCATGGTATAAAGTGACTCTACTAGTTAGGTGATTTTGATGAAAAAGTTGCTGTAACATCTCAGGCGTATAGTTGTTTTTAATATGAAATTTCAGGTTCGTACGACTTTTAGTTTTCGCCCGGGAGTTGACGATCTTTTGTCGGGACTTGGTCATTTGGACTCAGGAGACCCTAAAACGTGTACTGGAATTCGAAAATTTTCACGCTCGCAATACTTTCTCTTAATATATATTTCATATATAGGTAAGTGAAAGTGAAAAATTAACGTCGCAGGACAGTAAAGTAGGCATACGAATTAAAAAGGTCAAAAGTAAGAATAACAGTTATATACAATATATTAATTTTTAAAAAACAACAAAAGGGTGCATGATACGGGGTGGTTGGCAATAATACGGGTCGCCTCCAGATAGAATTGATCAACACGCAGCGTATCTGACCAAGGGTATATTTAGCCTCCTTCATCAATGTCATTAACATGATCTGGTTAATCTTTTAGAATGTACAAAATTAAAGGTATTTTAGAGGAAAAAGATTAAAAATTTCGGCATTTAAGCCCTGTCAGCTTATTAAATAAGGTGAAACCTACATGATATTAAAGCCCATTAAATTTTACATCAATATAAACAGTTTAATCAAAATCGTTTGAGCTTTTTTTGAGAAAATCATAAATAGGTGCCAAATACATGGTATAAAATGGCTCTTCTGGTTAGGTGATTTTGATGAAAAAGTTGCTGTAACATCTCAGGCGTATAGTTGTTTTAAATATGAAATTTCAGTTTCGGACAACTATTAGTTTTCGCCCGGGAGTTGAGGATCTTTTGTCGGGACTTGGTCATTTGGACTAAGGAGACCCTAAAACGTGTACTGGAATTCGAAAATTTTCACGATCGCAATACTTTCTCTTACTATATATTTCATATAAAGATAAGTGAAAGTGAAAAGTTTACGTTGCAGGACAGTAAAGTAGGCATAAAAATTAAAACGTCAAAATTAAGAATAACAGTAATATACAATATATAAATTTATTTATTTATGTATTCATAGAATTGGCATTACAATTGTATTTGCTATCTGCTTTAGAATATAAAAATTAAAAAACAAAACAAAAGTGTGCATGATACGGGGTGGTTGGCAATAATACGGGTCACCTCCAGATAGAATTGATCAACACGCAGCGTATCTGACCAAGCGGACACTGGAAATTGGGGCATTAAGAGATATGATGGATCGGGTCCCCACATTATAGGCCGCAGATAACAGAGCGACAGGAAATGAGCCTACCTTTTACCTTTAGGTACACGCTAATATGACGTGACCCCCTCGCATACATTTTCCAACCCACGTCACACCCCCCGGCGGTCACTACCACCTGCCGCCCCCTGTTTAAGCGACCCTTTCATTGCCGAGCTCAACGAGTTATAGCGGCGGTTTTTAACGGAATTGGCATAAATATTACCCCCTTCATAAGGAAACTTCCCCCAAATGGCTATCAGGATTTAGACCTATCGCCGATTGTGCCGCTGAAATTTACAAAGGCTATAACACGCGAGGGGCGCCAATTCATTTCGGCCTTTCAAATGAACAGCCTTTTTGCCGTTTTATTGGAGCGAGAATGGAACCTAAATGCTTCCATTGTGGCTCTAATATCCTCGGGGAAACTATCCCCTCGCTTCTATCAAAATGTTTTTTTGCCTCGGATAAAATGGGTCGGAAGTAAAATATAGTTGGCTAAGAGCACGATGCAAAATTTCATTTGTGATGAAGGCACGAACTTTAAAAATATTGCAACCACACTCTCTGAATTCCAAGTTATTATAAGGAGAGAGAGGAATTACATATCTTGATTCACTATAATACTGTAATAGCCATAACTTAAATTTTAGAAATCTCTTACTAGTAAATTAAAATTTTTCTAGACTGAAACGAGAAGAAACAGCTCGAAGATACCGCTTACTATAACACTTACTGGACAAACGATCAAAACTTTCCACATACCACAAAATATAGGGACCCATCTGTTGCTTCCAAAACCCTTCAGTCTCACATTTCTTCCATTTAAGAATGGTCTCAAAAGTGGAGAATTAAAATCATCCCTACTAAATCCCATCAAATTACCTTCACCCTTCGTCGAAAACCTATGCCCGCCTGTCCCACTATTTCCTTTAACAATGTTCCACTCACCTCAGTTGAACAGATCCGGTACCTAGGATTCCATCTAGACAAACGTCTTACTTAAAATCCTCACACTAGACTGAAACGACAAGAAACAGCTCGTAGATACCGCTTACTACAACACTTACTGGACAAACGATCAAAACTTTCCACATACTACAAAAAATTAATTTATATTGCCATCATTAGGCATATTTGGACATATGGGATTGAGTTATGGGGATCCACCAAACCATCCAATTCCTCCCGCATCCAATCCTTTCAATCCAAAATCCTCCGAATGATCCTAAATGGCATTTTACTTACTTTGTCACCAATAAAATAATTCATAAAGACCTAAATATCACATTAGTCGCAGATCTAGCCCGAACTAGATATTCCTCCTTTTATTCCAAATTACCCGTCCACTCCAACCCACTCGTCCACAAACTCTCATCTCCTATTCCTGATCATCTTCCTAGGCGGCTGAAAAGACGATAACCTCGAGACCTACTTAGCTGAATAAACTTTGAAGTGCTGCTACTGAGCAGTTTCTTTACATGCCTGTATCACGCCCACTTGATCTATTAGCACATTTACTTAATGTATTTTATAGTATAATACAGTTGTAAATTTCTTTTAAATTAAAAAAAAAAAATTGCGAATTTCCATACCTGTTGACACAGTTTCAGAGACAAACTCATTAATTAGGAGCATTATGTCTGTTTTAGAACAAAGTAAATCAATAAGCATTTCTGATAAATACTTGAAACTCTACTTGTAATATGAATAGTAATCTCGGATTATGTTAAAGCTCCGTCAGGGGTTTATTAGCAGATTCGTTCATTTCATCGTTCATATCGAAAAGATTTGTAAAATAACTCCAGAAAAAAATTTAAAAAAAAATTAATCACACTTATCAACGAAATGTCTCATAAATGAATCCTTTAGACCTCACAAACCATGATTGACGAATATAGATGGATTGTTGGGGCTTGGTGTGCTAGAATTGATTTTAACCATGTGAAAATCATCCAGTCCTACCTCTCTGGAAGATCCTTCAAAATAAACCACAATAGTTCCTATTCCTCCCTAGTTACTCAGTCTGCTGGCGTTCCTCAAGGCAGTATCCTAGGACCCCTTCTTCACACAGTGTATACAGCTGATAACCCAAGCCATCCTAACACCTTCCTTTCTACCTATGCCGATGACACTTGTGTGTTATCAGTCAATAATGATCCTACTATTGCCTCTCAAACTCTTTAATCCCACATCAGAGACCTTGATGAAGTATGGCGTCAGAATTGGATAATAAAAATCAATTCCAACGAATCCCACCAAATTACCTTTACCCTTAAACCTACGACATCCTGCCCTACAGTGTTCTTTAATAATATTCCGCTAGTCCCGGTTGAACAGATTCGCTATCTAGGACTCCTACTGCCCAACGCTTTTGCTTACTTCAAGATTTACTGGACAGACGCTCTAACCTTCCACTTAACTACAAAAGGCTCATCTATATTACCATCATAAGGCCTATCTGGAAGTACGGAGTTGAGCTTTGGGGCTCTACTAAACCATCAAATTCTTCCCGTATTCAATACCTACAATCCAAAATCCTTCGAAAAATCCTCAATGCTCCTTACTTCACCAACAAACTCAGCCATAAAGAGCTTAATGTCCCATATGTTGCTGATTTGGCCCGTACGAGGTATCATTTCTTCCATGACAGGCTTTAATAGGTTTCAATCTGATTAAAATGGTCTGGCAGGGCTTAAATGCCGATATTTTAAAATGTCTTCTTCTAAAGTACCTTCAATTTTGTCGATTCTATAAAAATAACTATATTATCTTGTTACCACTGATAAAAAACAGGTAAATATATAGATTGAATGAATTCGATACCCAACTAAAGAAAAAAACTGAAAAAAATATTATGTAATGCAATTGTTTGTTTTTTTAACTTAAGAACCGTATTATACATGTATATTATACCGTTGGAAAGCTAAATATTTAAAAAATATTATCTCATACACAAGCTTTTAAAAATAGAGAGTGATGAAATGCAGATAAAACTAACTGATAATTTTAGATAATAATATAATAGAGTCTTTAATAAAACACATGTTTCTATAGAAATTCTATATAACCAATTCTTTAATCATTTTACTCATTTTTATCTCTTACTGAATTTGAAAATTCTTTAATCGATTATAAAAACGGAGGTAAGTGAAGGTCGTGTGTTGCCCGCACCAGATTTTTGATTTAGTAACAATCTCAAATCGAATTTTTAAGTATCCCTACCAACCAACTCATTAAAAAAAAAAAGTGAAATTCCAAGAAAAATTTAAAACCATTTTACAGAACTTCGCGGAAAACATTGTACTTTATAAAAATCCAATTTACTTTATCTTTTCTGGTGATTTACATTTAGAAAGTGTACAATATAATTTGACTAAAAAATAAAAAGGACAAAAGAGAAAGACTTTACAATATTATTCCTAACTTCGTAAGCGACCTTAAAATGTAGCGTACTTTTAGCAAAAGGAGTTTAAAAAAAAAAAAAAAAGAGAATTGTAAATAGAGTCAAAAAAGATTTACATAGCAGAAGATTGAAGAAATATAAAAAAAAAAAGATGAAAAATTTGTTTTATATTTTATAACTAGCGACACGCCCTTGCTTTGCACGGGTGAAATTTAAATGTGGTGTCATTTAAGTTTAATATACTTCAGTTTGACCAATTAAAAGTTTATTACTTTGGGATTATGGGTTCATCGTAACGATAAGCACACTTAGCAAGAAAATATTATGTTTATTATAGAACGTCTATTAATTTTATATTTAATCATCGGTACAGCTAGGTGAAGATCGGAAACCCTACAACTAAATACAAGTGTGTTAATAAAAACCGGTAAAGAAATAGGTCTCGAATTAAATACCGATAAGACGAAATATATGATTAATAAGAGAAACGGTGGCGATCTTGGTGATATTGATGTATCAGGGCATACTTTTGAACACGTATAAAAATTCAAGTATTTAGGTTCAATGATAACAAGAAAAAATGAAATCCAGGAAGAAATAAAGTCCTAGTTAAAGATGGGAAATGCGTGTTATTATTCAGTTGCTAAGTTACTTAGTTCGCGGCTTCTATCTAAAAACTTAAAGGTTAGAATTTATAAAACTATTATTCTTCCAACGGTTCTTTACGGATGTGAAACGTGGCCGCTTACTTAGAAGGATGAACAACGGCTTGAGGTTTTCGAAAATAAGGTGCTGCGTAAAATATTTGGTCCGAGGAGAGATGAGGCCACTGAGGAGTTTAGAAGATTGCACAATGCGGATTTGCGGAGTTTGTGAATATCATTGAGTTGATAGCATTGAGGAGACTCAAATGGGCGAGTAAAGTTGTTGTGCACGATGAGGAGCAGATTCCGAGAAAGTTGGTATTCGCTGATCTGACTGGTAGACGTTTGAAAGTTAGGCCGAAGCGTCGATGGGAAGATTGCGTTAAGGCTGATTTCGATGGCTTGGGCTTGAACAGTGAACATTGGACGAGTCTGTGTGGAAAGAGTTTGGTGGTATCGGCATCGAACCTTCGGGTTCGGTAAGCCTATTATTATTATTATATTATTATCATCAGCAGAAATTAGAAACGTAAATTGTTCTAAAAATCAAAATTAGTTTAGTTTATTTGTTTTATTCGGTTAATTACAATTTTAAATTTCATAAGAATCTTTTCTAAATATATTTTAATGTATTAAAGTTAATTTAGTTTCCATGTGAGTCCCGTTTAGTTTACATTGGAACTACTATTTTTTTTTTTTTTGTGAAATGATCTAAAAATAGAAATAATTACTAACATTATTAGTTTATAGCAACTTTTCCTTTATTTTAGCAACTTACAACAACATTTTTTTACTAAAATCATGACTACTTTACGGAAGTATATAAACCTGTACGATCACTATGAACTCTCTTATCCAAAACATTACAAATAACATTTGTGAATAAGTTCATGAGCTTATAACATATTTCTATTAAATTTCTCGACTTATTTTATTGCATATTAAATCTTCTAAAATATTTTTTTTTTTTCCAACGTTATATTATACGTCTAAGTTACTATTTATATTTCAGGAAAAACTTCTTTATGACTTAATCACAGCAAATTGATTTTCCCATTTAAATAAAAGCTAAATTGCAATGGATTTTACTGATCAACATTCAGAAAACAATGTCCTAAATGAAGGGGAAAACCATATCAAAATCCGTCCAGTGGTTTAGAAGTAGTTAGCGGAAACCGAAATCCCGTTATCAATTTATACATACATAGATATGAAGATACATACAAAGATACAATCATAAAAAAAAAAAAAAATTAAAAAAATACCTGTGTTAGTTACTGTTCAGTTACAAGACCTCTGGTTTATTTCCTTACCTGAAAAAAAATAAAATATTACTATAATTAAGTATTACTTTAGTGTGATTTTTATTAATGACAAAACAACATTATGTCAATCATAAAATTTAAAAGCAACAATTGTATTTGCATAATAAAATTCAGAGATTAAAAAGGTTTTTAAAAACCATTAAAGTAGAGGATAGTTAAACGCTACTGGAATTGCCGTAGATAAATGCAGGCTCAACTTCTCCTCCTATAATTTCTCACTAACCTAATTAAGAAAAAGATTGATGGCCCTCTTAAAGCTACAAGAGTCGGTAGGAGGGATATTTTGGCAAGAATAGTATCAGTAATTACCCTTGCTACTTTTAAGAAGATAATTAGTAAAAATTGATGTTATACTGATGAAATAGTTCATAAATTTTCGCAGAACATCCAATTAATAAAAGGTTTAGTAGGCATGAATGTGCGCGATGCAGATAAAACTTACACCCCTTACCTTAAAACGTATATCCTTTTATTTAGAACTAATTTCATACATCTACCTAAGTCGCACACTGGGGCAAAATCGAAAAACCATGGCCAAAATTCTGAAAGACGAATAAAATACTTATTGAATTCTACAGAGCTCTTGTAAAGAAAGGATGAGTGGTTTATCGAGGTAACTTGATGATATTTCGAGTTTTCTAAAGACATCGACGTATTAAAAGGCTTTATATGATAAATAAGCGTTTGAGGATACAAGAAACAGAAAAAAAAAATACAAACTTTAAAACACATGTTGTATTAAAGTTTTAAAAAATATAAAAAAAGTTTGTTTGTTTTTTTATGCTTAAAGGCGTAAAACTTCGTAGTCATCGATGCCTAAAAATTCACTTAAATATAATAAATTTGGGATAATAATGATGACTAATATGAATGTAAATCGAATAATGATATAAAGATACAAAATTTAAATGACAACGGAAATAAAGAATAAAATCAGACATAAAGGGCCTAGCCGGATAAGCATGTGAAATCTGCCCCCGCGTGTATTTGAACCAAATTTATACCATTGAGTCACACCTATGAGAAACAACCTTACGCAATTTTTTAGCCCCTTAATCCTAACGGGGGGGGGGGGGAAGTTATGAAGGGGGAAAGATAAAAAAAACTGTTTTCTTCTGAACAGCTCAACCGATTTTCACGAAAAAAATATATGTTATGGATTTTATAAATAGGTCCCAAAATTTTTTGAATTTTTCAAAAAAATATTTTTTGGTTATGATGGTTTGGTACACCTCCAATTTTTCGCTACTTTATTTCATTATAGGGTCCTCCATAACATATATTTTTTTCAATTTTATCGGAAGTGTACCCCATGGTGAAAAATAAAAAAAAACAATTTTTTCTCCTGAACGAATCAACCGACTTGGGTCCTGAGGGTCCTGCACAATATTTTTTTTTTTCAAGTTGGTCTAAAATGTACCCAATAAGGAAAAATAAAAAAAAACAGCATTTTTTCAGCTCTCTGAGTAGTAGCTGTTCACGCATGAAGAGTAGGGATAGAGCTGTAGGATCGTAATGTCATTAGATATCACTTACACACTATGCACATACATACTATTTATTATACCTATTATTATAAATATCTTATATTTGATCGAATATATTTTTTTTTTTTTTTTTTGTATTTAGTTAATTTTTTTTACTTGGATAACTACTACACAACACTATATGCTATATTTATATAAAACGTAACTAAAAATATTTTTTTAATATATATTTTTTCATATTATTATATGTTAAATAATCAAAAAAGTTATACAGGCTTTTTGTCGAACACTTCTTGCAAGTCTGTCATCATAACTTTTTTGATTAACATATAATAATATGAAAAAATATATATTAAAAAAATGTTTTTAGTTACGTTTTATATAAATATAACATATAGTGCTGTGTAGTAGTTATCCAATTAAAAAAAATTAACTAAATGCAAAAATAAATAAATATATTCGATCCAATATAAGATATTTATAATAATAGGTATATAGGTATTTAGATAAACTCGTACAAAAATATTACTCGAAAATCGCGTTTTTCCATGTTCATATTGGAGTATACTAAAAAGTTGGTAATTAATTGGGAAGCTAATGTTCATAATACAAAGGTAGAGGATTAGTAACTGTTTACTTTAAATATGTAAACATTCGGAAGAAAACAACAGAGACCTGCAAAATCCTTTATGTATTTCAGAAACTATAAAGACGGACATTTCATGTGAAACAACTCAATAGTAACACAGGGTGAAGGAACTACTTTACTTTGTCCTTGATTAAGGCCAGTCAACATCTATTTGCAAATACTTGATCGATCGAAAAATATAAAATAGATTTTTCTCTTTACTTGTAAGGGTCGTCAGATAAAAGGCTTAGTTATGAAATATTAAACTACAGAAGGGCGAGGGAAAAAATGTTATCAACCTTCTGAGAGAAGATGGATAAAAAAAAATAAAAATAAAGGACGGATGACTCAATATTTTATAAAGTAAGACAAATAATACTTCAATAGCAGACCCTTCCTCGGTAATAGACATCCGGAGGGAGCTGTCAGGCCGAAGGGCCCGTACATAAAGATTGGAAGATAGTTAATTTGACACCCCACGTCGGAAGGGCAGATTGGAACGGAGCGGGGCGGAATAAAGAGGCCTCCTCTAAGAATATGGCACATGGCCGATAATTGGAACAGTTCAAAGACAGAAGGGTATGAGGAAGGGCTCAATTTGTTACCTGCCTATGTTTGGCAGGTGTCCGCTACTCCCGCCTCGGACAATCGCCAGCCCGCCCTTTTAGTGCCAACCCTCTCCTAATGATCTGTCTGCACCCGCTCTTTCCCCAAGGCTTTAGAGTCAAAACCGAAAAGTCTTATAATTATCGCGAATATAAAAATAATACATGATTGTTTTAATTTTTGTATTATAATTAATAAGTCAATCAAAATAAGTTGAAAATAACAGACGAGCTGTATTCAATTTTTACTTTCACTTACTATATATAGTAAGGGGAAGTATTGCGATGTGAAATTTTCGAATTCCAGTTTTCAATGGAAATATACACGTTTAGGATCCCCTGAGTCCAAATAACCAAGTCCAAATCAACTTAGTTCTCCCTAAATCTTTTATACCTCTCTTCCTTCTTTTCTAATGCTTTATCACGCCTTCCTCCCAAATACCCCAATTGCTAGGGTTATAGCTCCCCTTGCGTACAGCTCCCTTTGAACTAGAACCAACACCATGGTTCTGCTTGATACAGATTTTAAAGTGTTTTTACTTTCACTTACTATATATAGTAAGGGGAAGTATTGCGATAGTGAACATTTTTGGAATTCCAGTTTTCAACGGAAATACACGTTTTAGGGTCCCCTGAGTCCAAATAATCAAGTCCCGCAAAAAGGTCTGTGTGTGTGTGTGTGGTAACTCCAGGGCGGAAACTGAAAGTCCTATGAAACTGAAATTTCATATTTCAGATAAATATACGCCCGAGACGTTACAAAATCTTTTTCATCAAAATCAGCTTACCAGAAGAGCCACTTTATACCATGCATTTTGCACATATTTCGATTTTCTCGAAAACGGTTCCGAAGATATTAATTAAACTCGCTATATCGATGTAAAATCTAATGGGCTTTAAAATCATGTAGTTTTTATTCTGATTAAAATAGTCTGACGGGGCTTAAATGCCGATATTATAAATTTTCTTTCCCTAAAGTTCCTTTAATTTTGTTGATTCTATAAAAATAACTATATCCTCTTGTTACCACTGATGAAAAGCAGGTAAATATATAGATTGAATGAATTCGGTGCCCAACTAAAGGCACTAACACTGAAACTAAAACTGAAATATTTTTTTAATGCAATTTTTTGTTTTTGAACATAAGAACAGTAATATACATGAGTAATAAATCGTTAGAAAGCTAAAAAATTTAGAAAAAAAATATTATTTTTTGCAGAAAGTTGTAAAATGTAATGGAGATTCATCACAAACTTTAGCATGAAAGACTAGTGCGCTAGCCACTCAGCGAGGGCTTCCCATATATATAAACACATATGATGCGTCATGTTTTTTTCAGATCAATTGCCATCTTGAGTTATAAGGATTGTGTTAATACTTAAAAACTTCAGCACAGTGTGAGGCAGCTACACAGTTTTCAAAGGAGAGCTGAGTTTAAAAAAATACCTAGAGATCTAACTCTGCAAGCAGTTAAACTCGTGAGAATATTTTTCTATAAATATAATTCTCCTTACAAGGGTATCAATTGAAGAACAATTGAAATGATTATCCTAAACTTCAGTCTTCTCATATACCTGGAATCCTAAATCCAACTTAGATCACGTCATCGTCCAGTTTCCAGGTAACAGACCTTCGCCCAACTTTTAGTTTAGAGCTGAACGTGCAAGCCATTATGCGGTCTCGGTATGAGAACCGAATCCCATAACCTACGGTCCACATTTCCTGTTATCACTTTATAGTCAAAACGTTCTGATTTCTCTGCTCATAACATCCATCAACACACAAGGAAGTTAATAAATGAATATTAAGTTCAATAAAGTGAATTTTGAACTAAATGTAAGTAAACACTCTTCGGATCTTTTAAGTATTCGAGAATGAAATCCTCCTGATCTATTTAACTAGGAACATCCATCGCGTAGGCAAATCATCCATTCTCCCAGTATCCCTCGTTTTTCTTTATGTTGTATCTAATTAATAATCTTGAATGATTTTGTTCCGCCAGAGCCCTGCGTGATATGATCGCCGTGTTAACTGAAACCTTTAAACACACTTTTTCGGCTCCACCGCTGAGTGTCACTGAACGTGAGCTCACATGGAGATGAGCTTGCCATCGATCACAGAAACGTGATACTGCCACTGGTAGAAGGCGCAGATTTCCGTCAGAGGTTCACTGCCTCACAAAATAATTCATAAACCTTTTATTTTTGTAGCCTTTGAGAGACGAACGTCCGAATAAATGGAATTACATATTTTAAAATTGTAATACAGATCTGTATTTACCTCTCAAAGATACAGACGCAATAAACAACACAACAAAGGAATATATAATAAAACATTAATTTATCTTACCCAGCACACTTTTATGAATTAGTAACGGGATCAACTCTTTAAGCGACATTTTATTTCTTTGTTTCTGTTGCTTTAATAACTAATTAATATCACTACTCAAATATTGATTAGTATTACAGTTACACTGCCGGACAAAATTAAAGGATCACTTATAAATATTTATATTATTATTACATAAGAGATAAAAATAGGAATTCCTTTGTCCCAGACTAGACTTTGTGTTGTATCTTATCAAGTTAATCCTCTACCAGTTTATGTTTCCACCCGTTTATAGAGAAAAGGGTCAGTTAATCCTCTTCTTTTCTTTCTTCCAATCAGTAAATGGTTAGTTGTTAGCAAAGATTTATCTTATTGAAGATTTTCTAACATTTAAGATACTTTAGTTTTTAATTGTGAGTTTAGTAAGAACGTTGTGATGGCCAACAGAAGAGCATTAACGAAGAGGAATCATTTCGTGGTGTTGCTTTGAGTGAAGAAGGGTTTTCTCAAAGGCATATTCCGCAACGGCTCCAGTGGTCACAATCCGTAGTGTCCAGGGTGCTTAATAGGCACCGTCAAACTGGAGGGCATACAAGAAGAGTCAGGACAAGGCCGTCCGAGGTCAACTTCCCACCGTGACGAGAGATTTTTGCAACTCTTCGGGATCGCCGATCAACTGGTAACAGTCTGCGTGGTCTCCTCCAGAGGTTTAAGAATGTGCAAATTTCAGAGGGAACCGTGAGAAGACGACTCAACGATTATGGATTGACCTCCATCATTCAGCTACTGGACCTCTTCTCTCCAGGGAACACAGGGTTGAGCGCTTGAGGTTTGCTCGGGAGCACCTAAACTAAAACTCAGGAAGATTGGAACCTCGTATTATTCAGCGATGAGTCAAGATTCTGTCTCCGATCTCCAGATGGACGGGAAAAGGTATGGAGAAGGCGGGGAGAGAGGTATGCTCCATGCACGTTTTCCCCAAGGGTTGCGTTAGTTGGTGGGTCAGTGATGGTGTGTGGGGGGCATAAATTTAAACTCCCGTACAGAGTTGGTTCTTGTGAACCGTGGCTCTATAACTGCTGACAGGTACATTAGGGAGGTACTTGAGCTACATGTAATAAATATCTTTCGCCAGAAATATCGCAGGTAACTTTATTTTTATGCACGATAATTCCCGACCTCACAATGCTCGATCAGTGTGAAATTTCCTCAGACCCAGAAGAATTATCAATTATCATAGCTAGAGGTGAGAATACCAATTATTGATCGTTTTCCTCGAATTCTTCCTTTTTATTCAGTTTTGTTATTTCATTTCATTTCAAAGATTTACTTTTTTCATTTTGAGACTGTAGGAATTTATATTTTTTGATTTGTTTTCCTATAAAAAATTTCTAGAAAAGAATTTTTTATTACCATTATAATAAAGTGTGACTTCCAAAGAAAAAAGACCTTTTTCATAAATACCCTATACAGTTCAGTAATTTCAAAATATTGAAGTGATCCTTTAATTTTGTTCGGCAGTGTATAACGAAGTCGACCTTAGCTGCTATTGAGCCTGAAAGTGCTTCGAATATTATTCTAAAGTAATAATTACGTTTCTATCGCAATTTCAGCCCTGTACACATTATTACTCAATAAACATAAATAATTTCTCCCTATCCTCCCCCACATTGGGGTACAGAGACTCCCCTCGTAGGTTGAGGTCGGGTGGGAAGGGTACCCCGTAATCCGCACTTATCTAAACGGCAGTTGGTTAGTTATCAGTCTCGGCTTATCTGTTATTGCCAGAGTATAGGCACCTTATTGCGCCATCAGTAATTACAGTAGAAGCCTGAGCATTTCCTATGCGCGGCCGTGTACGAGATGAGGATGGGCTACCATTTGAATAAATAGCTCGTAGGGAGGGTGTTATAGTAGCTTAGCAGACAGGGACTTTGCTCTAAGATATCACGGCTTAGCAAAGTCCTTCTTAGGACGCTTAGGCCAAAGTACTCAAAAGGGTCGAATGGCCCAACGGTATGAAGTTTGAGAATGAGTATCTCATTTATATGATTTTTATGGTTCAAATAGAGGTGAAGAAGTATTGCGTTGTGTCACATGAAACGTCCGTTTTCAAGGTAAAGGATTTTTATTAAAAATACGATATGTAAACAAATTTTATTCGAAGTATTTACCTTCTTTTTCTACACATTTTCCCCAACGTGACACAAACTTTTTTATTCCCGAACTGAAAAACTCTGAGCTTTGAAGTGAAACAAAATCTGATAACGCACTTTTCACTTCATTATCATTATCAAAAAGTTTTCCTTTGACGAAGTTGTCTAAATTCCTAAACATGTGGTAATCTGTTGGATACAAGTCGGGAGAATATGGTGGGTGCGGAAGAACTTCGTAGCCCAGTTCTTTCAATTTTTGCACGGTATGTTTTGAAACGTGGGGTCTTGAATGAGGAAATATTTACTTACTACATTGAAAATAGTGATGGCTGTCAGTTCACTTTAAACGAATTACAGAATATATAGATAACAGGATGTTTAAGTTATGACTAAAACTGAAGTATGGTGATTAACTTATTATCTCAGAGAAATCGTAAGCATCACATTCATGCTTAGTAGATAGTCACAATTATATATATATATATATATATATATATATATATATATATATATATATATATATATATATATATATATATATATATATATAAACAGTCATTATCATATACTGGGGAGTGCATCGATTGGACCGCCTTCATTACACCCAAGGAGAAGAACTTGTATATGTTAGTCGTTAAGTCTTTCTGGCTTTTCTTCTATCCGCTTTTTGAATTATGCCTCTCTTTGAAATTCAATAAGACCTTGATTGATCTGTACGTTATACATTACTGTTTTTCTGTCACAGTTTCAAAGTCCTGCTTTCTTTAAATTGGATGTGGTGGTTCTGGTAAAAGGTTCTTCGTGGTCGTGAAGCCTTTTTTTTTTTTTTTTTTTTTATTTACTTTACTTATCCTCTGGTTTTATTACTATACACAATATATTGTACAATTTATTTTACTGCCTTATAAATAAAATGCTTAGAAAGAGCATTTACAATGTTCTTTTCGCTATTTCTACAAGTTTACTAATAAGTACTCATTTATAAAAATATCATTAAGGGAGATTAATTAATTATCTAAAAAAAAAGAAATATTCGGCTTTAATTAATATTTGGACTATAGGAGCCCGAAGAGGTGCAATTAACTAAGAAAGAAGTCTCAGGTGACAAAGAGATACCTAACACTCATAGCTGACACTCGTGCATCTGCTATCTCTCAATTATTAGGAGATAACGAACTTAGTTAGGGTGTCAAAGGATTTCTGTAAGGGATAGTCTTTATTCCAAGGAAATATGTTTCCTCTTTTTTTTTATTATTATTATTCTCATAATTCTAAAAAAATTATTATAGGTGGAATCATCAGGAATCAGACATTTTTTTAATTTTGCCAACGTTTCGGCTCGAGATCGGCTTAAAATATGTCCAAGTGATTGATAAGTATGCTGTGTTTTATAAGCAACCCGATGTATTTGGGCAGCATTTACAAATAAATAAAGTATTTCTCTCTCATTTATTCATTTAATTACGTTAATAAAAACAAAAATCAACGCTCTGACTCCTGGATGTTTTCAACACCAATCTGAATTTTTTCATGGGCTCCAATGCATTTGTAGGAGGTTTTGACAAATTTCCCGTGTAATATCTTCGGTCAGTTGACCTGCAATATAAATTATACGATAGGAAGGAAAAAAGAAATGATAGATTCTCACCCGTTATGAATAAGGGGATGTAAACCGTTCCTTAGGGCCGTAAACAATAGAGATGAATTGAGCGTATATATAAGTCCATTTCTAAATTGAGCCAACAACTAATGTTTCAAAAGCGGCTCTCAATAAATTGAAGGAAGAGTTATACGAAGCCAGGCCAAGTTTTTATCCCCAAGTCGGTTCTACTTCATAAGGAATTATGGCGCCCGTAGGCGACACGGTTTGGTGCCTTGATTCAATAAAATACCTCTTACCTAAGGAGGAATGTTTTAATCAAGATAAATTTCTTTACTCTTTTTTTTTTTTCATAATTGTGGATTCTCTTATCTCTTAGAGAGCGGGCGACCCTCCCGGGCCCATAAGGAACAAAATGGATATCGGATTACTTGGCATTCACCCAGTTGGAATTCATTTAATGGAGATTGATGAACAGGCGTCTTCTCTTCTTTTTTTTTATCTTATGGAGTCCTCAACGTTGGAAATCTTATTTTAAAATGTTTTTAGCCTTCTTCGGTTGCTGGAATCGATCTAGGGTCGTAGGAATATCTTGGGTAAAGAAAACACTTTTATCATAGCTTTAAAAGAATATTAGGAAATATCGGGTTTCCTAAAAAAAAAAATAACCTTAAATTAAAGTTATTGAGCACATTTTTTTTGTTATTCTAAAAAAACAAACTATAAAAGGGGGTTACCCATAGCGTAGTTGCTAGCATAACAGCTTTCTATCCCAAAGGTCGCGGGTTCAAACCTGCGGGTGGCCCTAGGATTTTTTAATGGGAGTAAAAAATCCTCAGTTATGCCGTCCTTCGGAGGGGACGTTAAAAGGTGGTCCCGAGCCTGTGCGATGTCAGGTACTCGTTAAAGATCCCTATCCTAATAAAACCTGGATAGGCAAAATTTAGGACTCCCACTGTAGCATCGTCCGATTAGCCCTAGTAGCATAAAGTGACGTTAAATGAATAAACAAACAACAAACTATAAAAATATCGCTTTGGCTATTCTATTTCTTTTTCACGTTGTATATTTAGAAGAAAAGAAATTTTTCAACTCCGCCATCATATTGGAATTTAAATATTGGTTCGTATTTCTTTTCATTAATTTTATCAAAGAAAAATATTTGTATTTAACTACCTTACCTAACAGTTTAATTGTTATTTGTTTTTTTTATTATTTAATAATATTAGTATATAGTATTATAGCTAAAATAAGTCATTCATGCCATATGTAGAGAGTAAGACAAAAAAAAAAAATAAAATAAAATAAAATAAGTAACCTTAAACAAAACATGTAAAATAAAATAAAATGTTAGCCACATTTATTTCTATGTACAATATTTACATACTACCCTTGGGGACTCAGTATCGAACAACTACACCCAGAAGCCTATATCTCTCTCTCAGTCAGCGGCCTATATCTATAAGAGAACTCTCGGCCACGGCCGCCTCAACCTACGAGGAGTGTTATAAGGATGGTTGGTACTAGATAGAGGTTGTGCCAGAGGGTTAGGATTAATTGTTGGGATTCTTATTAATTTTATCCATAAAGGAGGCTCAAATTACTACACACAACTTTTCAAATTTTTAATTGAAATTTAGTTTCTGTAAAACTGCAAATTAGCTTTATTTTTTCATTATAAAAAAAAAATTGTGTAGTTGAGGATCTGGAAAAGGAACAGTTTGTTCGTTATACCTATCGTACCCTTTTTTTGTTTTTCCAATAATCAGCCAAGAAGTGTGCCAAAGAATCTTTGAAACGATAATTTTTATGCCTTTGCCCAAAATCTTTGGTTATGATTTGTTGAAGTCCTGTAATTTTATATGAGATATCAAACTTACTTATATTCAATGTCCGATTACGTGCGGCTGCAATTTTGGTTCCTTTATTATTACACGCTATACTCAACTCGGATCTCTCTGTCACGCATTTCCACTCACGTTAAAATTAAATCTTTAAAATTCGCAACCAGATCAGGACCAAGTTTTTTGCTGGCATCTCTATATCAACGTATTTGCAATAAAACAACCTTATATTGATTTTTTTTTTCTATTATCAAGCCGGTGCAGATAACTGATATCGACATATCCGCTTTTACCTGACAACCGATAGTTTGTCCAGGAAAAGATTAGGCAACCCAACGGCTGCACATTCTATACCTTTGATTTAAGTCAGGGTAAAAGTTTTCTTATTATCATGATGTTGCAACATTTAAATAAAAATAATTTTTTTGTTTAATAATTAAAAATTGTCTGTCCAGGATTTTTTAGGCAACCCATTCTTAACATATTCCCTAATATTCTAAATTTGTTATAAAATACGTTCCATTCTATTATCAGCTAACTGACCTGGAACCCACATACTCGACTTAAAAGACAAGAGCTGAACAGAAGATACGGAAAGTTATATAGACTATTGAACAGAACATCACAACATTCCGTTGGAAACAAACTATTAATTTACAAGACAATTCTCAAACCTATGTGGACCTATGGAATTGAACTATGGGGTACTACTAAATTTTCGTAGATCAAACGTATCCAATCCTTTCAGTCCAAAGTCCTTAGAACAATAGTCAATGCTCCCTATTATGTTACAGTTTCCGCCAGAAACTTACTCTTCTTTCTAATCCCTTGGCACAATCCCTATCTTGTACCAACCATCCTTACAACCCTCCTCGTAGGTTGAGGCGGCAGTGGCCGAGAGATCTCTTATAAATATGCAACTGGAGTGCTGGCAATGGCCAACTTCTCCACTCATGCCTGAGAGTGTGCATCCATTTCTGGATGCAGAGGTTCGATTCGGAGTTCCCAGGGGCAGTATGTAAATATTGTATATAAGTATGAATGTGGCCAAGATTATAATTATTTTCTTTTATTTTTATTTATTTTTTTTTTTTCTTCATTTGTTATTGAGGCATTTTACTTTGTATTTGTTTTACTTTGTACATATGGAATGAATGACTTATTTTATCTCTAATACTTATTGCCCAAGATAGTGGCAGATTGTATTACTTCTCAATAAAGCAATATTATTAAAAAAAAAAAAAAAATATATCAGCTAGGTGCAGATCGTTTCAAGTTCGGATCTTCTACTATAACATTTCCATACTTCGTACTGTCAGTTACGTAACACGGACTTTCGACTGGAAGAGCTTAAATTTGACCAAGTTCTGAGTAACAGGGGCAGATCATTAACGGGTACTTAACAACTTACAAGTTAGTGGCAACCTTAACTTTACGCTCTTGATGCCTTGCCCCAGGAAGGTTTGGGCTTAAAACAGAAACTTCAAGCCCTTACGAGAAAATGATAATTTGTTTTCGAAAAGATACAGTTTGAGATTTCAGGAAATTAACAGTTAAAAGTATATATTATTGTTTAATTTATATTTTCCAGGAATAAATTAAATTTATTTGCTCATTTGCCACTCTTACTGTCCTCCAGTTCTTTCACTAAATCATTTTTGATGAGGAAGATGGTTGGGGGTGCGGTCATTAAAGAGAAACACACATTAAAACTTGGTGATATTTTAATTATGTGCCGACGTTTCGGCCTATTTTGTGGGCCTTCTTCAGGGTTGACTCTGAGACGGTGTCTAAAGAAGTCTTTTACATAATTTTTTCATACATTATTTATTTATACATAAATGTCCTTGCTTCAATATTAACTTTTACGTTTCGAGATAAGAAACAGGAGTATTAGTCTAAACCTTTATTCCCTTCAAACACTCATGAGAATTCCTTCAAAACCAGAAGAAACAGGCGTAATTTCAGCACTCTAAAACAATGTAATCCTCGCCGAATACTGTCAAATTGAGAGAGGTTACAGTACGGTTTCAGGTTCCCCAGCGTTGCCAGATAGAAAGAAATCGAAAAAATTAAAATATTTAATTTTTACCTGAAACGCTGAGATAACCAGCGTTATAATTGGATTACCATAAAGACTGAGGGTGACGTGTAAATTGTTGATCTGGCTATATAAAATATGAAAAATTACTAATTTTGCAAAATAAATGCTGCTAGTTGGCAGTTATCCTAAGATGGAAGCCAAGTGATTTATTATATTATTGTTTAAATGTATCTAGCATTTCAACTTTTATTTATTGATTAACAATAGATTTTTTAGCTCATGTGCAGATAGTAAGCATGACTACATAAGGTAAATTGTAAATTATTGCAAAGCCGATTTAACTTATAAAGTTTACAAACATAAAAGGCTGAAACATATTGTTATTTAAATTAACGATGTTTTCATTTCTTATTTCTTTTTTGTTGTTTATTTATTTAACGCCCCCTTATGCTACTGTGGCTAATCGGAAGATGATACAGTATGAGTCCAAAATTTTACCTGCCCAGGTTTAACAAGGATAGGGATCATTAACGAGTATTTGACATTGCACACCTTTTAACGTTCCCTCCGATGGAAGGCATAACTAAGGATTTTTTACTCCCATTAAAAAACCCTAGGGCCACCAGCGGGTTTGAATCCATGACATAGGAGGCTGTTATGCTAACCACCATGCTACAGGTAACCCCTATCATATCATTTTATCAAGTTCGTGAAGGTAATGAAATATGTAAATTTCAAAACACATAGACTGCCCATAACACCCAAAAAGGTTTTTCAGTATAACTTTATTTATTATTATTTAATTCATTTATTTGTATTTATTATTTCATTTATTTGTATTTATTATTTCATTTATATGTATTATTATTATTTCATTTATTTTATTTATCTCAATTAAAGGTTGGTGTTTGTTTTTTATTTTGTATATATATTATATTTTATTTAATTTGACTTTATCAATAAATAAAAAAGTATAATTTTAAGAAAGTAACGATAGTATGCCTCAAACTTGCATATTAATCTGTGTGTCAGGTAATGAAAAAAAGCATTAAATATTTGTAAGTGCTAATGATACTGGATGTTATGAATTCAGGTTATAAGCACTTCTCACTTTCCCATCTTGTTGATGGTCAAGCAACATAAATTTTACCATATATACTAACCTGGTCGCTATATGTATCCTTTCCCATCATTTAAACAACCCCATAATAGTTATTGGAATAGTTTTCTATCCAGTATAATTCGTCAATTCCGAGACGATTGGCGAGGCTAATTTAAATGTAAAAGGGATGACGAGGCTCAAGGATAAAAAACAGTTCTCCCCCGATAATTAGTTAGGCAGAATTTAATTAACAATCAAGGGAAGGGGAAGACGGTTAGCTGGAAAATTAAATACCCAACCGACCAATTATTGGCTTCCTTAATTGGACTTACGTCCCTTTTGGTAGGGAGAGGGAAAAAACGACGGGAACCACTGACGAAAAACGGGGGTTCTTCTATCGCAGTTTTTTCCGAACAAGGGAAAGGAAATCGACCAAGGGTAACTTGAGGGTATTATACCCCTCTTCGCCGTGATAGGATAATAGTCCAAAACACGATTAATTTGATAATTATTGCAAAGGTTTTAAAATATAATTTTTAGTTCCATACATATTTTGAACAATCTAAGTCACACCAGTGACGCGGCTGAGAGCGAGGCGCTTGGATCTCTAGGATTCCGCCTTTCCCACCACAAATGGAGGGAAAAGCCCAGTCTGGGGTCCCTATAGCAGTTTTATATATTGTATATAGTTATGCTTGTTTGTATGATGTTTATTTATTTGCCAACTTTTTATTTATCTCAATTATAGATTGATGTTTTGATTTGTTTTTATATATATATACATATATATATATATATATATATATATATATATATATATAAGAGAAGGCGGATCTCTCTGTCACGCATTTCCACTCGCGTTAAAATTAAATCTTTAAAATTCGGCAACACAGATTAGGACCAAGTTTTTTGCAGGCAACCCTATATCAATGTGTTTGCAATAAAACAACACTTATATTGTTATAAATTTTTTTCTATTATCAAGCCGGTGGAGATAACTGATATCGACATACCCGTTTTTACCTGACAACCGACAGTTTGCCCAGGAAAAGATTAGGCAACCCAACGGCTGCACATTCTAAACCTTTGATACTTTAAGTTAGGGTAAAAGTTTTCTTATCATGATGTTGCAACGTTTGATTAAAAATATTTTTTTTTAAATAATTAAAAATATTCTGTCCAGGATATTTTAAGGCAACCCATTCTTCAAGTTCGGAACATAGACTAATACATTTGTCATTATGACATTATTAATAATTTTGTCATTTTTAAATTGATTTGAAACAATCATAATTTATAATATAATCACATACCTTTAAATATCATCTTATTAATGTATTAATCCATATCATTATATATATAATCGTTATATTTCGTTATCTTCACTTCACTAATACACCACTATATTCATTTCAGTATTACAATAAATTCTAAATTCTCACCTGATGTGATACAATTCTGAATATACTCTTTATTATCATTTATTACATTTAGTATTTCCTTCCATAGAATTATTAGTTATATCTGCATAATCATCATTGATATTTTTGATGTATATTTTATAATTTACAGTACTTTCTATATTTCAGTTAAATAGATTCTTATTGTATTAAGATGTTAATGTTTACAGCTTTTAATTTCATATTAAACTTATACAGGGCACTTAAAGATATTATCCATGAATCTATAATGACCGCTGTATGACGAGGGGAAACCCGTACATACAGCTTAGAATCGTAGAGATCCTCGAGCCGATTTGATAGCAACCAAAGCCTTAGCAATCTAATTTAATTAGCCATAAATATAGATGATCCAAAGAAATATCTAGGCACCAATATACAATATATAATACAGGGGAGGGCCTATCTACACCGGGCGGGGGCCAAAAAATAATTCTCAGAGTTATGATCCTCCGCCCTCCGTAATAAAAAAAAAAACCGCCCCTATCATTCCCTCTCTCTCTCCCTCTCCCCCCCCCTCCCAGACCTACGGTTCTGTTATTTTTTCCGATTGAAGAAATGGTCGGCGTATACCGTGCTGCGTAAACCTGATATCCTAGGAAATTACTGTCTCTACCACCTAAGGATAAAAATACAATTCCTGCTAAAAGAGCCGCCATAAAATTTATGCTTACTGGCACCGTATTAGGGCTACTTTATAGCACAATCCTCGACTTCATAAAAGAAATTGGGCGGGGTAGAGGGGTAGGGATCGATGGGGCACGGGGAAGAGGCGTCCTTCTTATTCAACTTCAGAATATGGGAAAATATGTGATACTCTTAAGCAGAAAATAGTCAATCTTAATTAAAAAATCTGGTGCGGGCAACACACGACTTTCACTTCCCTCTATTTTTAAAATTAATGAAAGAATTTTCAAATACAGTTAGAGATAAAAATACGTGAAACTATTAAAGAATTAATCAAATTGAATTTATATAGGAACATTTGTTTTATTAAAAAATCGATTATATTATTATCTAAAATAATCAGTTAGTTTTATGTTCATTTCATCACTCTCTATTAACTTTTAACAGATTTTGTATAAGATAGTATTTTTCTAAAATCTTTCTCTTTTCAACGGTATATAATACGTCTATATTACTGTTCTCAAGTTAAAAAACAAAAAATGCATTAAAAAAAATACTATTTCAATTTTTTTCCTTTTGTTAGGTATTGAATTCATTCAATTTATATATTTAGCTGTTTTTCATGAGTGGTACCAAGATAATATAGTTATTTTTATAGAATCAACAAAATTAAAGGTACTTTAGAGAAAGAAAATTTAAAATATCGGCATTTAAGCCCTGTCAGACCAATTTTATCCGAATGAAACTTAAATGATATTAAACCCCATTACATTTTACATCGATATAGCGAAATTAATCAAAATCGTCGGAACCGTTTTACATAAAATCGGTTAAACGTGCATATTGCATGGTATAAAGTGGCTCTTCTGGTAAGCTCATTTTGATGAAAAAGGTTTTGTAACGTCTCGGTCGTATATTTGTCTTAAATATGAAAATTCAGTGTCATAGGACTTACCGTTTCCGCCCGGGAGTTACCACACACACAGACCTTTTTGTGGGACTTGGTTATTTGGACTCAGGGGCCGTTTAAAACTGGAATTCGAAAATTGTCACGATCGAAATACTTTCCCTTAATATATATAAAATGTTAGATATATTAGATAGATCTGCTACGTCACACCAGAATCAAAAGAACTATTCATGGAATGGCGACATTCATCATTACCAAAAAGAGTGATGTTTAAGCAAACAATTTGCCCGGAAAATCATGTGCACAGTTTTTTGGGGACAGAAAAGGAGTATTGCTAGTGGAGTATCTGCCTCGTAATGAGACAATCACTGCAGCGTCTTATTGTGAGAGATTGAAAAATCTGCGTCGTGCAACCCAGAATAAAAGACGTGGCAAGTTGAGTAAGGGTATTGCTGCATGACAATGCCCGTCCACATGTGGCTAATCGGACCAAAGATCTCACCAAATCATTTAAATGGGAAACTAGATCATTCTTCATACAGTCCTGATCTGGCGCCCAGCGACTACCATTTGTTCCTGCACTTGAAGAAACACCTGGGCGGTCGGCGTCTTCAAGACGATAATGAAGTCAAAACATTTGTGATGCAGTGGTTAACAAGTCAGGCGGCAGAATTTTTTGAGGAGGGTATTCAAAAACTGGTGCCGCGTTATGATAAGTGCCTCAAAATTCATGGAAATTATGTAGAAAAGTAGATTAAGGTACAGGCTTTTATGTGAAAATAAAATTATTGAGTTACCTTTGCACGTCTTTTTTTAATTCCAAAACGGTACTTACTCAAAAAACATGCCTCGTACCAATCGTGTATTAACATGTGTGTAATGGCTTTGGATCAAATGGTTTTTACAAATTATCAACGTTTCTAAACTTTAAAAAAAGTATACTAATTATATTATTTCTTTAACAAAGCGTTGAATTATAAATTATATTTTTAATTCTAAATAAATGGCAGTTGAATAACATTTCAAACTCAGTCGAATATGTATTGAATAATACATTACCCGACAAGAGTTCCATATATCAAAAGGCTTCCATATAGCGAAATGTCATAAATTATTTTAGCATTTACAGTTAGTATTCAGTCGTGAATGCGAGCTAAATGATTTATACTATACTAGTCAGTCATTATAACGACTGAATTTATTTATAATTAATAAAATATACACGTACACCGTGGCTGATATGTATTCAATTGAGATATAAAAAGGTCTAGATAACGATTAATGAGACACATTAAAAAATTGAACACATTTTATTAGATTGATTGATAATTTTTTGTGTTAGTCATCATGAATAGAAATTGAAATGTTTATTAACAAATATATGTACAAAAACAGAGTATTTTACAATATACAAAAGTAAGGCTTCAAGCTGGGCTTGACATTTTTACACTTTCCATAAGAGTAGAAAAAAAAAAAAAAATTCGTCCTATTCAAGGCCAACGGCCGACCTCAGCCGCCAGGTTTTTACCCATTTGGGTACCCACTTTATACAGGCTGGGTCTGCCCCAGGAGAGTCATACTCTAGGATCGCTCCCCAGCTGAAATAACGGAATAAATAATATTCCGTCACAACCGTGATTCGAACCCAGGACCCGGAGCGCAGTAGACTAGCGCTCTATCCACTAGACCACGCCGCTCCCTATAAGAGTACAAATAATCATGATTTAAATTAGTCTACTAAAGTACAGTAAAAGAGGAAAAACAATTACAAAAATTAAAAACCCACTAAAAAAAAAATAAATAAATAAGAAATGCAAACACACTTAATTTAAATAGCAATATGTTTCAGCCTATTATGTTGAAAGCATTTTAAGTTAAATCGGCTTTGCAATAATTTACAATTTCCCTTATGTGGTCATGCTTACTATCTGCACATGAATTAAAAAATCCATTGTTAATTAATAAATAAAAGTTGAAATGGTAAGTACATTTAAAAAATAGTAATAAATCACTTGGCGACCATCTAGGATAACTGCCAACTAGATTCAAGCATTTTATGGGAAACCCATGGCTGAGTGGGTAGTGCGCTAATTTCTCATGCTATAGGTTGTCAGTTCGAATCCCAGTCCCAGCGGGACTTTTATACAGGTGTAATTAAATGGGGATTCACTCACAGCCTCTCCCCCGGGTCAGCCAAATGGTAGTCACTCACAAAATTAGGCGTAGGGAGTGATGACCCTACACAATAAAATGCATCGAGAATCGTGAGTGTAACCTCCTAGGAGATTACACCACGAGGCCGAGGGCCAACACGGCCTGTCGCGCCACTGGAAGAAGAAGAAGCATTTATTTTGCAAAATTAGTAATTTTTTTATAATTTGTAGGGCATGTATTAGACCATACAGGAGAAGCCTAAGATATTATAGGCCTAATATAAAGATAATATAACTATTAATACTTGGATAAGAGGGGGAATACCTTAAGTATTTACCCTTGTTTTATTTGATATTGTTATTATTTTTATTGTCTCGCGGAGCGATCCCTGGAAGCACAAGGAGATTTCTGGAAGATCTGGGAGTCGATATAGGAGATATAGCGGTGTTAGCAGAAAATGTGATTTTGGACTCCCTGGGGATTATCCACCATCACCTGTACGGCAATTAAATGGAGAATGTGATTATATTTTGATTATTTAATGTGCGCACCAAAGGTCTAAATTTACAATATAGTGGTAGAGAGAAACAAAATAAAATAATGTAAATGACTAAAAGAAAAAAAAAAGTTGTAAAAATTATAAATTTGTATAGGAATAGGAAAAAAAAAAATTGAAAATGTATGTAAACCATGTCCAAGTGATTGATAAGTATGTATTATGTAAGGAACCCGATGTATTTGGGCAGCATTGCCAAATAAATAAAGCATTTCTCTCTCCATATTATTTCTTGTGGTTTTATGTGTTGCTTGATTTTATATGTTTACTGTATCTGTTAGTAAAACTCTATATTAATGATAAAATATGTATGTTTTTTTAAATGTGTAGGTATTAGTGGAAGATTTCTCTTTCCCTCGAACTCCATGTTGTCATGAAGTTTTACAGTTATTATGATATACTTGAAATGGTCTTTTTCTATCGTATGCCACTAATAGTTTATATCTAGAGATACCATCGTTGATACTATCCAATTATTATTGTTGCAAATAATTATCTCCAACTCCATTAGATATTGTTCTTTGTAGTATTGTAAAAATCCAAACAAAATCTGGTATTCTAAATCAAAGTACAAAGAAACGAAAAGTTCAAGGCAATTTTCATTATTTTTACTTTCACTTACTATATATATAGTAAGGGAAAGTATTGCGATCGTGAAAATTTTCGAATTCCAGTTTTCAACGGAAATACACGTTTTAGGGTCCCCTGAGTCCAAATAACCAAGTCCCGCAAAAAGGTATGTGTGTGTGTGGTAACTCCCGGGCGGGAACGGTAAGTCCTGTGATACTGAAATTTCATATTTAAGGCAAAAATGTGCCCGAGACGTTACAAAACCTTTTTCATTAATACGAGGTCACCAGAAGATACACTTTATACCATGCATTTTGCACCTTTTTTCGATTTTCTCTAAAACGGTTCCGACGATTTTGATTAAACTCGCTATATCGATGTAGAATTTAATGGGCTTTCATATCATGTAGTTTTCATTCTGATTAAAATGGTCTCACAGGACTTAAATGCCGATATTTTATATTTTTTTTCCTCTAAAGTACCTTTAATTTTGTAGATTTTCTAAAAATAAATATATTATATTTTTACCACCGATGAAAAACACATAAATATATAAGTTGAACGAATTCAATATCTAACTAAAGGAGTAAACTGAAAAAATATTTTTTTATTGCAATTTTTTTATTTAGAACATAGCAACAGTAATATACACGTATAATATACTGTTGGAAAGCTAAAGCTTTTAGAATAAATATTATCTAATGAACAAACTTGTAAAACTTAATAAAGGGTGATGAAAAGCCGATAAATCTGATTATTTTAGATAATAATACAATTGATTTTTTAATAAAACACATGTTTCTATAGAAATTCAATTTAATTAGTTCTTTAATGGTTTCACGTATTTTAATCTCTAACTGTATTAGAAAATCCTTTCATTGATTTTAAAAATGGAGGTAAGTGAAAGTCGTGTGTTGCCCGCGCCAGATTTTTTAAAATTATTTTATTGTTATTATTCAAAATAACACTGAACAATATTAAAATATGTAAACAGAGATGAAACAAGGCACGCAATGTGGTATTCCCATTTGATACCATTCCAGCTGTGGTTCGGTCTCGGACAAAACGCAAGATTACTGATACTCAATTTAGAGAATGACAGAGCTGGAAGGCAGATTGCGGCTATCAGAAGGGGCTTTGATCTGATAGATTACTTCATTATATGATTGTCAGATTGGGTTTGATGAATTTGATTCACAAAGCTAATGGGGGTCTTTCCCTCCATTGTAGTTCTCATTATCATTGCTGTGCCCATTGGCCGGTGAATTTCGTATGCGGGAATCCTTGCTTCATTACCGCTACGGCAATCGTCCTATTGTTATCGGGTTCAATAGTTTTGTGCCACTGTTTCATGTTCAAATGGCTCCTGTAATTTCGACACCGACTGAAGTAATACATTTAGTAATTTTCTTGTGTAACTAACAAGCTCCTGTAGTTGAGTCATTTAATTTTAATAGTCAAACCTTATCTATCCGTCAGTTATAGGATTAACATTATGTCCGGTGTTCACCAGTGGTGTTGTGCTTGCGTAACAGGCTTCTAAAACCAAGTTCGCGAATTCAAGCCTTCCAGATTGCCCTAGGATTTTATCTTCTTCTTCTTCAGTGGCGCTACAGGCCGTGCAGGTAGGGTAAGGTCATCACTCGCCTAATTTTGTGAGTGGCCACCATCTGATTGACGGTGATACCGAGATACCCGAGAGAGCGGCTGTGAGTGAATCCCCATTTAATTGCATCCTTATAAAAGCCCCGCCGGGACTGGGATTCGAACTCACAACTTTAGCATGAGAGACTAGCGCGCTAGTTAACTCAGCCACGGGCTCCTAGGATTTTATAAAAAGGAGTAAAGATTATTTATTAATTTATATAAAATATTTAAAAAGTACATAAAGACACAAATATGTTTTGTTTCATGATTTCAGTTTCCTTTTTTCATAAAAATGAGTGCTTAAACTGGATTTTTTTAAATTCAAATATGGGAACATTTTATAAATACATTGTTTCCTTTTTCGGATTTTCTATTGATATATTAGGTAAATGTTAAGCCTTAGTATTTAAATTATCTAGACTAAGAAATGTGGATTGAGATTAATAAAAGGTGATGTTTATGTTCGGCCCGCGCTTAGTTTACTAAAGATCTTTGCTTCTGACTTGGCGTTTATTTTTAATTTCCAAACATTACGATATTTGTTGATTTTTTTAAACTTTAGTTGTAACTTGTTTCTGAGTCAGTTTCCATTCTCCCACCAAGCGCCCTGATGATGACCCACAAAGGGGGTCGAAACGTTTGCAAACAATAAATAGTTAAAACTATTTAGTTGTTTCGTTTAATGACCGCCATCCGGACTAATTCCTTCCAGTAATTCTCAACGGTCAACTAATTACATCCACAATGATAAAAATATAATAACATTATAAACAAAAATTAAAAAAAAAAAATACAATGAATGAAGCCAATGAACATGTGGACGAATAGCAGTGAGCTATGAAGTGAAATAGTGAGTTATATTGAGAAAGTGTTTTTAAAAAAATAAGTCTTGAGAATGGGAACACAACCCCGAAACGTTGATAGATGTGAATGGTTGTGAAATAAAATAGATAAACACAAAGGGAAGTTAAGATGTGCTCATTTAAGTGCTAATATTAAGAAAAACTTCCAGAAAAATTAAAAAGAAAAGAAACTAAAAATATACAGTTTAAAAAAGGAAAAAAAAAAGAAGAAATTACAATGCTTTTATGTGTTTGTAAAATTAAATATAATTTAATCTTACATCTTTGAAAAGATAAATAAATAAATAAAAGTATTTTTCTGTTTTATTTGTTGATTTTTCCTGATATTAGCATCTAATTGGGATTATTTGGGAATTGAATTGACAAGAAATGGCTGAATAGACGGGATTTAAATGTTGAAAGAGTTTAGGAGGCCCGGATAAAGGAATGGATTTCCATAAGGACGTTCGGATTAAGAATGATCTATGAGGATATGAATTTAAGGAGATCCGAGATGTAAAACGGACACTTGATAGAGGAAGGATGCTAGGAAGTACTTAGGGCAGAAGGAAGGCTAAAGCCACTTTAACTCTTCGTAAAACCGGGTGATAGAGTTGTAAATATCAATAAAATGTTTTTTAAAAAACTAGTACCTATGATCGCACATGCTCAGGACCACTATTTTACCTCCCCTACGAAGAATGGCACAAGCACGGATTTTCACTCCATTAAAAAAATTCCATGGGCCATAATCCGGGTTTGAGCTATGACCTTAAAAAGAGAAGGGCGTTTTGCTATCTACTACGCCACAGGTGAGACCATGGATAAAGTATCTCGCACAGTACACATACAGGGTGATTCTAATGCTATTAAAATGGTATAGATATTGAATGTACATTTTTGATTAGAAGGATCAATTGTTTTCTGAATATCTAATAATATCTTGACTAGATGAAATTCCTTTTCTATCATGAGAGCGTGAAGGAATGATCCTAATATAGAAGAAGAAAGGTGAGAGAGGCCACTTGTTAGAGGAGAGGCTAGGTTTGGCCCCATATTTCCTCCTCAGGAGGGAGATATCATGGGCAATTAGGAGAGGGAACGAGAGTGCATCTCAGTGGGAGGTGTTTGATTGTAGCCTTCACCTTTCCTGTCTAGTCAAAAGGTCACCTGTATCTACTTATCTTCTCAGTCGGATCCTAGTTCTCTTAAATGATGAGAAATTTTAATATTCAAGGGCTCCATCCGGGCTGTATATGAAATGGAACCGCCACTTCCCTCAGAGATATTAAAATAGATGTATTTCTACTTCAAATCAATACTCATAGTAACATAATTCAGTACAAATGATATTTGTGAGGAAAGTCATTCATATTGTAATAGAAACATTTCAGAAAAAGAAATTATTTTATTCCATAATCATCAGATGCGCGAAAAAATCGATACAAAAAAAAATCAACAATTGAGACGTTGATTTCCAAAAAGTACTAAAGGACATTTTATACAAAATTGATTTTTTTACATATTTGTATTCTCATCATTTAGTTTTATCAAAATCTTCTATTTGATTTTATCTAATGTACACCTAAGTCCTTTATAAACGCAATTTAGAAATATAATTATTTCCTAAAGGAAATAATTACACATTTAATTATGTTCTAAATTATACCAAAACATCTCATTTCATAACTTTAATATGATGTTAATAATATACAAAAAAAGCAATTCTGGATTTTTATGCGAAAAGAATCAAATTAGCTAATTTAATAATATAATAATTAGTGATTTTCGCGTCTCCTGTAAAATTTCCTAGAATGGATATAGTACTTTTTGGAAATCAACGTCTCAATTAATACTTTTATAAGTCTTATTTTAGTATTTTTAATGTTTAGGAAAATTACTAAAGAACTGTTGAAACATATTAAAAATCTGGTGCGGGCAAAACACGACTTTCACTTACATCGACTGTTAAAGTCAATTAACTATACTTCAATTTGAAAAATATATTGAGTTGAGTTTAATAAAACGTATATTTGGGATCACTTATAGCTGGGTGGCAAGCATAACAGCCTCCTATGCCAAAGGTCACGGGTTCAACCCCGCAGATGGGTTAACTCCTTAATGGGAGTAAAAAATCCTTAGTTATGCCGTTCTTCGGAGGGAACGTTAAAAGGTAGTCCCGAGCCTGTGCGATTTCAGGTACTCGTTAAAGATTCCTATTCTAATAAAACCTGGATAGGCAAAATTTAGGACTCCCACTGTAGCATCGTCCGATTAGCCATAGTAGCATAAAGTAATGTTAAATAAATAAACAAAACAAAACGTATATTTATTTTCTTAGGAAACATATGATTAAGATAAAATAATATAACTATATTAAATTGTTAATTAGTAATAAGTTTATTACCTATTCGTCACTTTATGTCACCTTTTACCTTTTACATTATGTATAACTCAATGTTTTTTCTAAACTCTTTCTCTTTCCAACGGTATATTATACGTCTATACTATCTATACTATACTATCTATACTATCATTAAAGAAAAATACATTAAAAAAAATAGTTTTGCTCTTTTATCCTTTAGTTGGTCATCAAATTCGTCCAACCTGTATATTTAGGTCCTTTATCAATGCCATTAAGAAGTTATGGTTAATATTTTGGAATGTACAAATTTATCAATGTTTAAAAAAATTATATTTACAATTTAATTGAATACATCTAGTGAGTTAGATGAAAGTATTAATCCATGACATGATACACTTGTAGAGGAATTACCCATTGGTGGTATTAAAAAATTGGAGGAAAAAGACACAGAGGAAGGCCAAGAGTGAGATGGTTGGACGACATCGAGGAGGACCCCAAGTTGCTTGGAGTGAGGAGACGGTGGGCTAGAGTGAAGGACAGGAACGACTGGCTTGAAGTGCTTGTTGGACCGTAGCGCCCGGCAGTAAGTAAGTATTTTGTATATTGTGTAAAAAAATAAATAAACAACCCAGAGGGTTTGAAAAAAAAACGCAACAGAAACAAACTAATAAATATTTGTAAAATTATTTTAAACATACAAGGTCAGAAAAAGAAGAAGACGCTCACTAAAGTCGCCTTTATTTTTCGCTTCTTTAATATACTTAACTAAAAATTACGAGATTAAATAATATTTAGTAACCAAAGAAAAAAATATTTTTAAAACAAAAAATCATTAAATGAGGTTATATTAACATGAACTTCCGTAGTCCATTAATTTAATTTCAAAATAGGAGCTGTTATTCTATTCAAGCTTTCCAAGGGCGAGAACGTACCACGTGTTTTAAGCCTTTACCAAGTTCAAATAAACCAAAACGTTGCAAATTATTACATAATGGTTTATTATTTCCAAATAACTATATTAGGGTATAACTTTTCGTACAGCTTTTAATAGGCAATTTACTAATATGAAAAGCAATAAATAATTTAAAGAAAAACGGTATATCACCACTAAATTAGCATAACTCTAAAATTTCAATGATTCTTTTTTTCATTTTGTAGGAAATTTAATTTTTTGTAATTTTAAATATTTGGTATTTACTTATTAATTAGGAAAAAACGGATATTTTTCGTGATTCGGGTTCTACGTATCTTAAAATGCAAGCCCTCAAATTTTGGTAATTTGTTTTATTTGTTTGGACGATTACAAAGGTTCATTATTGAAAATAATAAACCAAAAAAGTTAAGAATGAACAGCAAAAAAGGAGAGGTCAATATTCATTCTGAAGAATAACTCCTACGAATAAATTTTAACCTGCCTAGACTGAACTCGAACCGCTAACGCTAGACTGAGGAATTCAGAATAAACGATATTACAGGGTATTTTAAAGGAGGATGTCTCCCTCTGTGATTCTATTACTTCATAAGAGTTTGCTAATATGATAATTATCGCATAAAAAAACCTTCAGGTAATCATCACAAAAGACTTACCACCGAAATGCCCAAATTGTAGCAATATTCCGACAATAGTCCATATTTTCCAGGAATGTCCGTATTACATTAATAAACTAAAGGAAATAGGAATACCTCAAAACATATTTTTCTCATCATTGTCGTAATTGTTCTTTTGTTTGAATATTTGTTCGGTAAATATTAGGCCGTTTTACAAAAGAGTTCTTGGATATATTTTTTTTTTAACAATTTATTTAATTTCCAGGAAATTAAATAAATTGTTTTAAAAAAAATATATCCAGAACTCTTTTGTAAAACGGCCTAATATTTACCGAACTCAAAACATATCAATAACCTTAGGGAACGATACTAACAGAGCTGAGAAAGTCATATATTTTCTCAATATAGTAAAGCTGTTAAAATATTTCTAATGTCTTTGGCAGGTCGGTGTAAAAACTAACAAGTTTTGCACACAATATTTATTGAACAAATAAGTTGACAAATAAAAAGAACATATTTACAAACACAGAACAGGTTATAACCTCTATCATTCTTATTAACCACTTTAACACATGTTTTTTATTATTAAACATTTTTCAAGATCGATTATTTCAGCCTCTATAGCTTTGTCTTGCAACGAAGAGGGTGGCTCTTCTGCTACATCACTCCCCGAAACGTCGAATTTCATCCTTCATGCTGCGAACGGCACATCCATAAAAACATATGGAGAAAAGAAAAAGATCCTAGACTTGGGACTGCGACGACCCTTACCGTGGAACTTCATTTTAGCCGACGTCAACCAGCCCATTATTGGAGCCGATCTCCTTTTTCATCACAATATCATCGTAGATCTCAAGGGACGACAGCTAGTCGACGCCCAAACCGGATCAACCAGGCGAGGAACATTTGCAAGTACCACAGTACCAACTGTGTACTCTGTTCCATCCGGCGAGTGGTACTACGAGCTCTTGAAGAAGTACCCGTCTATAACTCGACCTACCACCATTCCACAGGAAGCGAAGCATTCCGTGAAACATTTTTCAAGATCGATTATTTCAGCCTCTATAGATTTGTCTTGCAACGAAGAGGGGGGCTCTTCTGCTACATGTCCATAGAAAAAAATATTAAAAAATAAAATAAATAAAAAAAAACAAAATAAATAAAAAATAATGATAAATGGATAAAATGAAAAACAAAATAATAAAAAAAAAAAAATTAATGAGAAAACAAAATATAGATTAAAAAAAAAAATAATAAAATAAAATTTTGTATTGTAACATTACTTTCTACTTAATACTTATTTATTATTGATATGACCTTACCTTCTTTCTTTCCACATTCGTTCTTTTATTTATTATATAATTTTTTTTTTTTGTTATATTAACTTCTGGATGTTTTGCGCCTTAAACATAAAAACAAACAAACCTTCAGGTGAGGATCATATTGCGGTACAGAATCTCGCAAAATATCCTTGAACCGTAAATCCATACTATAGCTAACGATGGCCGATTTATTAGACAGTTAATTTAGAGAGAGGAGTACATTGGAGCGGACAGGTGGGGTATAGATGAGTGATGATTTGACCTGAGGCCAGAAGAGCTAAGGATGGAAAACTGTAGCTATTTCCATATATATTGCCAGGGCTTTAGCCTATAGATGGTTTGCCTCCCGTCTATATCAACATCCCATTCCATCTCTCTATGTCATACCTACTCTCCATTTTATCATTGCCAGCTACTTCATCCTCGCTAAGCCTATATCACAATCTTTCGGGCTTCATCCAACACCCGTCTCGCACCTTACTCAGCCTTAATCTTATTTTCACAATTCTCAGAGAGAATTTTCTTCAGACAAAGTATTGGCTTCTGGATAGGCAAATATGATTGAATTGTTTACAAGAAGATTTTTTTTTTTTTTTAACATATTTATTGATATCTACAATTGAATTTTAAAAAAAATACATCAAGTAATATGTGATGGTCATGAAATACATGTAGAGCCACTACCCAGTGGCAGCACTCTAAAAATATTCTTAACTAGGTCTCGTGGCTATCTTCTTTTCAGACGCCTCGGTGGATTATCGGGGATCGACGAGGAAGCAAGGATTGAAACTAATGGATTGTAGTGGGAATGGAGTTTGTCATGGAAGGAACGATACCTGGTTCGGGCTAAGTCAGCGACATATGGAATACTAAGGTCTTTATAAATCAGTCTTTTATAATTAAGAGGAAGATTGGAGCGTTTGTCCAGTAAGTGTTGAAGTAGTCGAAAACGTCGGGCTGTTTCTTGTCGTTTCAGTCTTGTATGGGGATTCCAAATTAAACGTTTATCAAGGTGGAGTCCTAGATATCGAATCTGTTCAACAGGGCTAGCGTAGTGTCATTAAATGATACTGTAGGGCAGGATGTCGTTGGTTTACGACGAAGGGTGAAGGTTATCTGGTGGGATTTGTTAGAATTAAATTTAATCCTCCATATCTGGCACCATACTTCAAGGTCTCGGATGTGGGATTGAAGAGTGTTGGAGGCTGTAACAGGATCATTATCTACTGACAGCACACACGTGTCATCGGCATAGGTAGAAAGAAAAGTGTTTGGATCGGTTGGGATATCAGCTGCATAGACTGTATAAAGAACGGGACCTAGGATGCTTCCTTGAGGAACCCCAGCAGATTGAGAAAAAATGGAGGAATAGGAACTATTGTGTTTTTTTTTTGAAAGATCTATCAGCGAGGTAAGATTGGATAATAAGATAATATATATTTAGGGTCTGATTCAGTCAAAATTCATCAGACTCAGTAGGCTGAAATGGTTTGGCCATGTCAACCGAATAAATTAAAACAAGCAGGTTAAAAAAAAATACAAAGAAAGATCTTCGCCACTATTCGTTTGGTGGACAGAGCCCTGTAGCCACAGCAGGCTAAGGACCGCTTCGTCTGTAGCGCCAGAAAAAGAAGATGAAGCTGATAGGACTTTTGGTTTACATTTTTGCCTAAGGGCCAGTTGCACCAACCCAGGTCAAAGTGCGGTAAGGGTAACCTTCGTTGAAGTCAGCCTTTACCCGTTGCACCATCAAGGGCAGGGATGCTGAGTCCACGGTAAACTTTACTGGGCAAGGTAACCAGCTAAGGACATGTGAAATAGTATCACTTTTGTTTCATGTTATTGTTTTATCTGCTACTACTTCAAAGAAATGGATTTGGTTAACATTGAACACTTGACAGATGACAAAGAATATATTATTAATTAATTAATTTGTAGTTATTATTTTCTAAAGGTATTTTAATTTTTGTTTTTTTATTTATTTGGTGGACAGAGACCTGTAGCCACAGCATTATTTATTCCATAGAAATAGATCGATCCTCTCTAAATAATTGACAATATAAGATATTTAAGTTGTTATCATTATTAATTGTTCTTTAGTGATTCCTTGGCCTATAACTTTTTTAAGTCAAAATCCCACTATATTCCTGTTAAAAATAAGTTGTCTACATTCTGTTTCTGGAGGATGATTTTTAGTAGGTTCCATATTAGTTTTTGAAAATGTTGAACAAAGATTATTGATTTTTTCATTCACCAATTAATTTTATTATTAATGCATTTAAATGTAGACTAGAGACAAATATCTCCTAATTTTGTACAAAATGTTCTACAGTATGTTTTATATAATTAGGGTTTTACTTTTCAATTAACAAGAGGGGTTATATTTTAATAACCACGATAAATAATAATATAATAATAAATTAACTATATTCTTTTAATAAAAAATTTTAGAAATAGAAGAATGCATTTCTTAAAAAGAAGTTCCAAAGTAGCGAAGCTGATAAGGTTAAAAATTGAAACGCCGTACCAACATCGCTCCCTGCTGAAATCGGCGGTAAACTATCTACCGTAGTTTTACCTGGGGTAAGCTTACCTTAGATTGAACCGAGGCTGGTGCAACTGGCCCTTACAGTTCTAGGTCAACTGGGTATGCTAGGATTCTCTAACACTGCTGACCCCTTTCTAGATTTATATTATCGACCTCTCCATTGGTTTAGCTGAAATGTAAACTGAAAGGACCATCGGACTCGGAAGAGCGAGCTATGACCAGCACTTGAGGAACCATTAGGACCCCCAAGTTGATAATGGCTAGGAACAGACCTCCATTAATTAGAGGAGATAGCCGGAGGATGGTGGACCATAAGATAAATTCATTTATCCGAATCTAGAAGCGGCTAGGAGAGGAGAACTGCTCGGTGCGACCAACTAAGAGCCAAGATGACGTCCAAGATAGGACTCGGCTTAATTCTGTTCGTTATTAAAGTGCGCCCTCACTAACTAGCCTTATTAGAATTTAGTCCGTGCGCCCCCTCCCAATTTAGAGATTGCCCTAATGCAATAGTCCCTAGTCATCCGGGCTCTCTTCTCCTAGCTCTAGCATACATATTATTAGTAATAGCTTCTACTTTATTTAAAACCAATAAAGTATTATCTTACGATGTCTTATGAATTATCCTTTTACTGATAAAATCATATCACCACGATCACTTATTTTAAAAATATGGTGCCGGCAACACACGACTTTCACTTATCTCCATTTTTAAAATCAATGAAAGAATTTTCAAATACAGTTAGAGATAAAAAAAAACGTGAAACTATTAAAAGATTAATTAAATTGAATTTATATAGAAACATGTGTTTTATTAAAAAATCTATTAAGTATATTGTTATCTAAAATTATCAGTTAGTTTTATCTTCTTTTCATCACTCTCTATTAACTTTTAAAAGCTTGAGTATAAGATAATATTTTTTCTAAAATCTTTAGCTTTCCAACGGTATATCATACATGTATATATACTGTTCTTATATTACGTTCTTATATTCAAAAGTGACGTATTTACCTGTTTTTTATCAGTAGTAACAAGATAATATAGTTATTTTAATTGAATCAACAAAAATAAAGGTACTGAAGAGAATGAAAATTAAAAATATCGACATTTATAAGCCCTGTCAGAACATTTTAATAAGAATAAAACCTACATGATATTAAAGCCCATTAAATTTTACATCGATATAGCGAGCTTAATCAAAATCGTCGGAACCGTTTTACTTTAAATATGTAAACATTCGGAAGAAAACAACAGAGACCTGCAAAATTCTTTATGTATTTCAGAAACTATAAAAACGGACATTTCATGTGAAACAACCCAATATATATCGTGTGAATGTAGTATGAATGTTGTAATTTATCACTATTAAAAATGTCCTAAATTGGACTGATTGTAATATTACTCAATAAAGTACTGTTTCACAAAAAATCACAAATAACTAAGTAGTAATAGGTACGATGTATGTTGTCTTATATTTTAAATTTACTGACAAATAAATGCATAGATTGTATATGTGTATACATACAAGCAACAAATTTTAAAATTTCCATTTGGATGTGAATGGTATGCTTAAGAATCTTAAAAGTGAAAAAAAAAACCTGCAAGTGTTAACCTCTATGATTTTATGAAACAACTATAAAATACAGAAACAGCAATAAAGGTTCGGCTATACCTGTAAAATAAAAAGTTACAAATGGAATCTAAAGATAATGGCAGAATTTCTTTAGACGATAAAATTTAACACCCTATAACAGGATTTACGGTAGTCTAGGCAAATAAAAAATTATAGGGACCTTTACCATTTTATAAATTTATTTTTTTGTTACGAAAATAAAGACTCGCTAGTTTTGTAAATAATGTGTTTCATCGTCTCTCGTATAAAGTCAATAAGCTAGACGTTATTCAACTCTACAATTTGCTAACAAAAAAAAAAAAAAATATTTATAAGAGTCTGCCTGAGTAAGTAGGTTTAGTGCACCAGTCAGTGGATATCAGTGGATTGGTTGTTGACTGAAGCCTTCTCAGCTCACACAACCACCCTGAAGAAGGCCTATAATTTAGGCCGAAACGTCGGCACCAATAAATTAAGTTTACGCTTAATTGTATTTTATATTTCTTAAGTATTATATTGTTTTTTTTTTTTGCTGTATAGTGTGTTACTGTTTCTTTATAAAATTGTGTTATATTATTTAAGTATTGTATTGTATCATACTGTGTACTGTTACTGTTTGTTATTGTACTTTTATTAAATTGCCGCAGGTGAACTCCTTTCTCACACACCGGCTCGCCTTAGTGGGATAGTGACTTCTACTTTCACTGTAGTATGTCTGTGTTTTGACTCGAATAAAGAAGTTTAAACAAAAAAAAAAAAAAAAAAAAATTATATTGAGGATGTATAGTCGACTGTAGAAACTATTATAGGTGAAATAATCAGGAATAAATCATTTTGATGACTGATTCCTGATTATTTCACCTATAATAATTTACGCTCAATTGTGCGTTAAATTGACTACACCCTGAACCAACTTCTCTCATATATTTATTATTGGAATTTACAACTGTATAATAGAATGCAACAAGTAAATTTGAGTGAAACATAAAAAGGCAAGAAACGCATGTAGAGAAGCTTCCCAATGAAAGAACTCTAAAATATTCTTAACTAGAAGGTCTCGAGGCCATCTCCTTTTCAGACGTCTCGGAGGATTGCCAAGAATGAAGAGGAAGAAAGGATTGAAACGAGATGATAAAGGTGGAAATGGAGTTTGTCATGAAAGGAATGATATCTAGATCGGGCCAAATCAGCAACATACAGAACATCAACGAGAATGGCGACTTTAACTTAGAATGAAAAAAACAAAAATTAAAACAGTCCTTAAAATATGAAAATCGGGCATATCCTTTAAAATAGTAAATTAGTCTTTTTCGGGCGTAACCCACCTCACCCACCCTAATATAGACAGTTAGACTCAACTTATTTCGGACCGCTTCTTGCATGGGAAGAGAGTTGCGATATTAAAAAGTGTCCTTTTTAGTGTGGTAATCCTAGTTAACAGTGAATTATTTCGTTTCGTATCCTTGAAAAAGGAGAATCGAGTCAAAAATGGAGGTTCTCTTCCATTTTGAACCGTATCCTGTTTACAATAAATGTCAATTGTTACAAATCCTTTCAACGAGAATGGCGACTTTAACTTAGAATGAAAAAAACAAAAATTAAAACAGTCCTTAAAATATGAAAATCTGGTATATCCTTTAAAATAGTAAATTAGTCCTCTTCGGGCGTCTGTATGGACGAGTATGTTAAAATAAATAACCAAGGAGACCATATGTGATGTAGTGCTTAAAATAACAAAGATAATAGAAATTTGTGAGGGGTCACCTATAGTGTAGTGGCTAGCATAGCAGCCTTTTATGTCCAAGGTCGCTAGTTCCAACCTGGCAGGTGGCACCGGGGTTTGTTGATGGGAATAAAAAAAAATTATAGTTATGCCATCTTTCGGATGGGACGTAAAACATTGCCACATAACGTGATGTTTAATGAATAAAAAAAAAAAAAAATTAAAGTAAACCCTTAAACGACCAACTATTTTTTAATTAAATTAAAGCACATAAAGCCTTCAAATGAACTGTAAAGAGCGTCCTGTGAATCCTTAAAGTCCTATCCCCAGGCATCCTCTGCTCTAAAGTACTCAGTTCAAACAAAGGGGTGGCGGACGCTGCACACAGGACTTTGCATCACAATAATTAACATCACCACTTGAAATACGACGTTCTCCACGCGCTCACACTTTTTTTATCACAACATCAAAAGGATCTAATCTTCATATTTAATTAATTCAATCCTCGAGGGCTTATACAATTCAAAGAGCGTTCTTTGTATCTCCTTTTTATCCCCTAAAAAATATGTACATTAATTATAGAACACGGGGAAAAGGACGGTATTCAATTATTAAAATGAGATCACTTCGCTTTATAATTATCACTACTAAAGAGTAAAGAGCACGGCTCCGGGAAATTCTGTATTTACGGTAGGGCTCCACTAGGGAAAGGGCACTTAGGGAAGAAAGGAAAAACCACTCCTGGCGGCGTGTCCTGTGAAAATTACCTATACATGGCCGGGGATGGAATTTTCATGACGAGGATAAATTTAGCTCTTAACGGCTAATTATAATGGAGTGAAAAATAAGCTGCCTACTAGAGATATTGCATTAAGGGAATGGCAAAGGGAGGGAGGAATTTATGAGAGAACGTCCCCGCACACTCCCAGCGACAAAATAAATTCTCTCAAGAAAGTAAGGATATTGGGCTAAAGTGCCATCATGCTCTTCCGTCGTTACCATTTTTGAAAGCCATCCTTGAAGATGACACACTTGGCCATGGTAGAACTATCACCAACTATTTTCCGCAACTAATGACGCTAAGCGCTACATATGAATGGAAGGCCATTACCATCCCATTAAGGGACTTCACCGTCGCCTTTTAAGAACTCAGAACGACTAAATTTTGTTTTGTTGAACTAGATATTAAAAATTCAAAAGCCCGTATACAATCAGGTTACAAATATTTGTTTCCTAACAGCTACTCTATATTTTGTTTATTTATTTAACGTCACTTCATGCTACTATGGCTAATCGGACGATGCTACAGTGGGAGTCCTAAATTTTGCCTATCCAGGTTTTATTAGGATAGGAATCTTTAACGAGTACCTGACATCGCACAGGCTCGGGACCACCTTTTAACGTCCCCTCCGAAGGACGGCATAACTAAGGATTTTTTACTCCCATTAAGGAGTTAACCCATCTGCGGGTTTGAACCCGTGACCTTTGGCACATGAGGCTGTTATGCTAGCCCCCCCCCCCCAGCTATAAGTGATCCCTAATATACGTTTTATTAAAATCCACTAAAAATATTAAAAGAATAAATTCTAAAGAATACAAATAAATTATTTTATATTTATATAAACAATATTCCAGGAAGTACAAAACACTTTCACAACAACTTGAGATTTTAATGACAGAAAAAAACATTTAAATTTATAACAATTCGCTATGAAAATGTTAACAGACACGCTGTCAGACGCGACCCTGTTTGAATGTTATCACATGTAACAGGCAAACTGATGTAATCAGTAACATAAACCCAATTAAATGTACATCTGTACAAGCAACTGTCTACAAGGAGCATGTCTGCTACATCTAACCTGCCAGCCCACAATATCCCTTCTAGCTATAACTATTAACTATTATTAATTGATTAATAATTATAATAACAATGTATATATACTTAATAATTATTAGGTTGAAAAATATAATGATACATATTTTATTTGTTATTATGTGTAAAAAAAGTTATTCATTAGTTGTTAAGTACATACAAAATAAAATAAATCAAAATCTACATTATTTCTTTAAAAAACAAAAATTACATTTATAATAAGAAAAATATACATCAATATGTTGTAAAGCCAATTAATTGTATGTGCTAATTTCACGCTGTTCGTTTTATGGATGTTATAATAATGAATGAATGAATGAATGAATAATTTTTATTTGCTTTCGGGGTAACCCCCATACAAATAGAGCTGGCTACATAACAAATATAGAATAAAAAACATACTTCAATAAAAAAGTTAGCAAGACACCAATTCACTACGTTATCAGCTCTAGGTACATTGTATTACAATAAAACTTATAACAAAATAACTCAAATACAATATATGAATAATATAATAGTTTACAATATAATAAATATATAAATATATGTTTTACATAATATGGCGAAACACGATAAATAATATGATACAGTTAACAAACATGTTTATTCATTTATTATAAATGATCTGATTTGGCAACATTGCCTGGCATGATTTGTAAACAGTATCAATGTTTTGTGCATCTCTAACTGAAAAATAGCCGGGTTTTCTATTTCTAATATAGACTGTTTGTTTATTCGATTTAATATACAGTATAATTGGTGAAACCAGTTGTATTTTTGTTCTTTATTTGTTGGTTTATAAGTTTTCTTTAATGTATCAAAGCATATTTTAGGGAGTCGGTTATCACTGAGTTTTAAAATTTTATGCACCCAAGAGAGAGAAAACTTTAATACTGAGATTAGGCAATGGGGAACATTAAATTCCGACCGTATTAATAAAAAAGGTATATTTTTGTTTAATGCGAATAAACGTTTATAAAAGTTGATGTTTACGCTCTCTATCCTGTCTACATATCTTAGTCCCCATATTTGCACATTATTAAAGAGGATACTCATTGCTATTGCATTATTTATTTTAATTTTGTTTTCCCACGATCTTAGTTTTGTTTTTGCGCAAAGTGCGATAACAGAACCTATTGCAGTTTTCGTTTTGGATATGAAGTAGTTAGTGGCTTTGTAAAATATTCCCGTTTCGGAAAATGGTACTCCTAGATACGTGTACTCCGGTACTCTTTCTATTTCACTATTTTCATAGTATATCTTGCCAACCCGTTTACATTTTCCTTTGTGGAAGCATATTATTTTTGTTTTCCGAGTATTAACTTCTAGCCTTTTCATCAAGCAGTATTGATTCAAAATATTTATTTTGTTTTTGGCGTCGGTATAGCTATCTGCTAGGATAATGAGGTCGTCCGCGTAAAGGAGTAGCAGTATGTCGCACGAGTTATTTACTTTTATGCCTCCAACATTTTTGCTTCGGAAAAACACATCTATATCATTTAGATAAAGGCTAAATAAATAAGGGGACAATATTTCCCCTTGCAGTAGACCCAATGTGACATCGATCTCTTCTGATATCATACCGTCACTTTTAACGACAGCCGAGGCGTTCTGGTATATATTTTTTAAAATTATAATAATTTTTCCACTAATGCCTTGATTGTGAAGAGATTGCCATAGGAGATTGTGATTAATCGAATCAAAGGCTCGCTTAAAATCGACAAAGATGGCAAAAAACTTTTTTCCCCGAGATCCCAGCTGCATCTGAATAAGAGCTGTCAATATAAACAAATTATCCAAACAGCTTCTATCTTTACGAAACCCGGATTGTGCTTCGGGAAGAGCATTCGTCTCATCGCACCATAGAGTGAGCCTATTTAAAATTATTTGTGTGAATATTTTCATAATACAATTCAACAAAGCAATTGGACGGTAATTTTCTGGTAGGTTTCTGTCACCCTTTTTAAATATCATAATATACACCGTTTTTACCCAGGATGTTGGTATATTTTCCGTTTCAAATATTTTATTATATAAATGTAGTAAGTATAATTGCCAGTTAGTGGGTAAATTTTTGTAAAATTCGTAATTGAAGCCATCTCTACCAGGACTCTTGCCAGTTTTACATTTTCTTAAGGAAATCTGAAGTTCTTCGAGGCTTATGGATGTTATAATAAACTAAAATTAATACTTGTAATTGTATGTTTTTTTTACTGAATAAAAATGAACAACATATATTTATATAAATAAGTCACTGGGCTGTAGTGAAAACTAAAACTAAATGCTGAAAAGACAAAAGCAATTGTAATAGGATCCCACCACCTCCTGAAAACTGTTCCACATATCCCAACCCTGTACCTAAATAGTAATCCCATAAAGTTCCACCCGACTGTCAGAAATCTAGGAGTAACCTTCCACCAAACTCTATCCTTCAAAAACCATATTTCCGAAATCTTCCGTCGTAATTTTTCAACCTTAAAGCGACTATATTCTCTCCGTCACCTATTCCCGCTTGAAACCCGAAAACTCCTCTTTACCTCTCTAATATTCCCCCACTTCGACTATTGCTGTACGGTATACGATGGTGTTTCTGGGGATCTCGAGGTAAAAATTAAACGCTTAATTAATTGCTTTGTCCGATTCATCTTCGGGGTCCCTAGGTACCCCAATTTTATGGTGAGTTGAAGTGGCTTCACCCTTCCAATCGTCGCAAGTATTTCCTTGCGTCATTCCTTTACCAAGCTATCCAATCCCGCCGCCCATCATACATTTTTGACCTCCTACAATTCAAATCCTCTGCCATTTTTTGTCGTTGATTTTACAAACAAAACTGTCATTCTTCTTAAATCTATTGTATATGATTTGTTTGGAGGATCAGAAAAAAATATATGGTCCCCTTTCATGGACATCCTAATAAGACATGAGGTTTCTAGTTCTAAGCGACTACTCACACTAGGTAATGTGCACATATTTTAAAATTAATCAGTTATTGTTTCATATTTATAAATTACATTATCATCATTCATTTTAACTGAATTTTAACAATGATGAACATAGTACATCAACTGATTCCTTTTATATTTCATTTTATAGTGGAATTATATTCATTGTTCTTTTTACTTTCACTTATTATATATAGTAAGAGAAAGTATTGCGATCGTGAACATTTTCGAATTCCAGTTTTCAACGGAAATACCCGTTTTAGGGTCCCCTGAGTCCAAATAACCAATTCCCGCAAAAAGGTCTGTGTGTGTGTGTGGTAACTCTCGGGCGGAAACGGTAAGTCCTATGAAACTGAAATTTCATATTTAAAACAAATACACGACCGAGACGTTGCAAAACCTCTTTCATCAAAAAGATCTTAACAGAAGAGCCACTTTATACCATGCAATTTACACCTTTCTTCGATTTTCTCTAAAACGGTTCCGACGATTTTCATTAAACTCCCCATATCGATGTTAAATTTAATGTGTGTTAATATCATTTAGGTTTCATTTGGATGGAAATGGTTTGACAGGGCTTAAATGCCGACATTTTTAATTTTCTTCCCCTAAAGAACCTTTAATTTCGTTGATTCTATAAAAATAACTATATTATCTTGGTACCACTGATGAAAAACAGGTAAATATATAAATTGAATGAATTCGATACCCAACCAAAGGAAAAAATATATTTTTAATGAAATGTTTTGTTTTTGAACATAAGAGCAGTAATATACATGTATGATATACCATTGGAAAGCTAAAGATTTAAAAAAAAAATATTGCCTTATACTTAAGCTTTTAAAAGTTAATAGAGAGTGATGAAAAGAAGATAAAACTAACTGATAATTTTAGATAACAATATAATAGATTTTTTAATAAAACACATGTTTCTATATAAATTCAATTTAATTAATTCTTTAATAGTTTCACGTATTTTTTTCTCTAACTGTATTTGAAAATTCTTTCATTGATTTTAAAAATGGAAGAAAGTGAAAGTCGTGTGTTGCCCGCACCAGATTTTTTTTTATGTTTTAATTTTGTATCTATTTTTAGGAATTTAACGTTAATCTTGCAGATTATTAACATTTTTAACAGCAGAAATTTTATTTATTTTATTATATATTTATTTATTGTTATATCATTTTCATGATAAAATTGTGAGATTGATTATTTTTAATTGGACGATATTTTGTACATGTAGATGAAATTGTTCCAATGCACCTGAAGATGGCATTTTAGTCGAAAGATTGTAGATTAATTTTCAATAAAAGAGCAGTGAAGGTATACATTAGTCTCCAATTTTATTCACAAAGAATTTGACCTTCACCTAAGAATCTACACCTTAAACAATATATATATATATAAAAAATCTATAAGTACAACATTAATGTTCATAGTTAAGAGATTCATAAAATCCTCAAGGCCGCTGCTTCATCAATATTTATATCTGTCGACAAGAGATGAATACAAAAAAACAAACGAAACGTAGCAATCAATAGAATCTAAAATAATAATAAATAAATAAAGTAGATCGTTCCAAATTCAGGGCTTCCATGGAAGGCTGAATCATTCAATTGCTGAGCGGGCCACAAACGAGATGAAATCATCAATGTGCCAGTAGCTGGCAATTACGGGCCGTGTTACTGACAATTATCCAAGCTGGACATTGATAAAATATTAATTCCAATAAACCGTTCTGGGTATTGCCAACTAAATACTTAAGTTATTTAGTTGGTGACAACTATTCCAGCGCCACAGTGTGGTAATGTTTTTAACAGGTAACACTTTAAAATAAATATTAATTTATTATTTAATATTTATTTAAAAGAAATAAATATATTATCGTCTTTCGTTATTACCTAATCGTCATTAATCATCGTCATTCGTTATTACCTAATATATTTAATCTTTACCGCGTCACTATTACTTACATCTTCCCCTTTATAGTTATATTTTTCGCTTCCTATTATTTTCACTAATTCTACATTTCTTAATCTCAGTCCGCTATTTTATATTATTAATATGTACTTAAAAAATCATTAGCCAATTCTTTAGTTTTTTTTTTCCCAATAAACAATCGAATCAGTAAACATAACATAGCTTCTTGGAAAAGCTCTAACGAACATTCTAGTTCCCATATTTTCCGTTCCACGGAATTAACCTTTTTTTAAAACGGAATAAACATCACTTCTTTAGACACCGTCTCAGAGTCAAGTATATTTCTTTTTTCTTATTGATTAGGATCTTTTTTTTTGTCGCCTATTTCTTTCTCCCTCTTTCCATACTCATATCTTTCTCCGTTACATATCCTGACATATAATTGTTAGTTTAATATTACATTATTTTAAAATTTAAAATTATTTGCATACTGTTTCTCTTTTCTAATGACTATGTTCTTTTTATATATTACCTATACTCTTAACTATGTTTTTAATATATTACCGTCATAAATCACTTCAAAATTGTTCATATTTAAAATTTTAATTGTTCACATATTTTTCGTTTGTCATTTGTTTCATTTGCTTAGTCTCTCTTTATATATTCTTATTACAATATTATCATCTCAATTATGTTTACTTCCATACTTTATAACTATCATCTTAATTTTGTTTATTTCCATACTTATAACTGTCATTTTTACAATTAATTTTATTTATGTTCCCATATTATATTACTGATATATTATTATTATATACCTAACGCATTATTAAGTCTATAATTACATTGGTTGTTATCTTGTTTCTTTTAGCCCGGATGAAGGCCCACATTGTAGGCCGAAACGTCGGCACATAATTAAGATAGCACTTGTTTTAAATGTGTGTTTCTAATGTATGACCGCACCCCCAACCATCTTCCTCATTTAAAATAAATAAATAAATTTATAATTGCCGTTCAGAAAAATAAATTTCACCGATAAAGAAAGTATTGATTATAATGTAGCTGCAGAATAAAATAAGATTTAGAAAATTCCAAACAAAAAAATTATGTTATAGCTAAAAGGTAATTAAATTGGTGAATTAATTATTAAAAATAACTAGTAATTATTTAAAATTAAAACACAAATGTAAGTAAAATTTTAATAAGAGTAACTTTTTTTTTTTAGAATGATGAAGAAAGTAGCGAATGTGATGATTTATATCATATTTTAGTGTCGTCATTATACTACCAACTACCATTATTTATTTCGAATTGATTAGATATTTAGTAATAAAAGCATTTTAATTTTATTAATTAGCTTTGGGGCTCGACTAAACCATCGAATTCTTCCCGTATCCAATCCTTACAATCCAAAATCCTTCGTAAAATCCTCAACGCTCCTTACTTTGTCACAAATAAAATCACCAATAAAGACCTAAATGTTCCATATGTTGCTGATTTGGCCCGAACTAGATATCAATCCTTCTATGACAAACTCCATTCCCACCCCAACCCACTAGTTTCAACCCTTGCTTCCTCTTCGATTCCTGATAATCCTCCGAGGCTTCTGAAAAGAAGATGGCCTCGAGACCTTCTTGTTTAAAATAGTTACTGGAGTGCTTCCATTGGGTTGCTCCTCTACAAGTCTGTCTCATGTGATTTTTCTTTTAGCATATTTACTTGTTGTAATATAAATTACAGTTGTGAATTTCAATAAATAAATATTAAAAAAAAAAATTATTAATTCAAGCCTGGACCGCAGCATTGTGTGAAAATAATTTATGGAATAGGCAGAGGCTAGAATGGAGTCATAAAAGAGATAAGCTTAAGAAACGATAAGAGTTAAATCGTTATTTTTAATATAAACATATCTTTAGTAATAAATAATCTTTATATTCAAGTTAAAAAGCAAGATAATTTAGTAGCCTACAAATTCGGTCGTAAATATTTCATTTATTTTCTGTTAATTTACAAACCTTTAAGGTCAGAGTAACTAAAACACATATAACTTAGTTATCAGATCTTAATTTTGTTAGTCAAATTTATAATAAAATACCATACATAGAAATAGGCATACATATAATTACTCAATATGGATTATATTTTTTGTAAACATAACTGTTATACATCGTCACAACTCTTTTGAAACATTGTATTTTTTTCCTATTCATAAGCCATTTTAAGGTCCTTTGAGTCCAAATGACCAAGTCCCGCAAAAATATGTTTGTGGTAAGTCTAGCAACGAAAAGTCGTACAAGACTGAAATTTCATATTCAACACAACTATACGTTCCAGATTTAATAGCAACTTTTTCATCAAAATCAGCTAACCAGAAGAGCTACTTTATAATATGCATTTAGCACCTTTTTACAATTTCCTCAAAAAGTGCCCCAAAACGATTTTGGTTAATCTCCCTAAATAGTTGTAAAATTTAATGGACTTTAATATCATGTAGATTCCATTCTGATTGAAATAATCTGACAACACTGAAATGCCAATTTATTTTTATTTTCTACCTATAAAGTACCTTTAATTTTGTTGATACTAACTAATTAACCATATTATGTTATTAGCATTGATAAAACACGGCTAAATATACGATTTGAACGAATTGGATAACTAAATAAAGGAGAAACTAGCAAAAATATTTTTTTTAGATAATTGTTTTTTTCGAAGTAAACAAGAATATTAATATGAGAGAAGTTGGATGAGGGTGCAGTCAATTTAACACACAAAAAAGAGTTGTAGTTTTTGGGTTATTCGAAAAATATTCATATCTAAATGTTTTATAAATTAATTAATCTTTTTAAATAAATTTTTAGAGGACGAGTCATGCCACACCCAGCCTTGTAGGGGTGGGCATAATCGAATGACGATTATCGGGTCATTCGATTATTTCAATCATTCGAATTAATCGATTATCGGATTAATCGGTTTGGAAAATGATCATTCGAACTAATTGTTTAACTATAATCGAGATATTATAAGGAGCTCGGATAATCGAACGACTTTTTTTTTTCTTTTTTTTTTTTTTTTTTCTTATCATATAAATTATACGCATATTTCCTCCTACACTCAGCCATTATAGAAACGGGAATTGTGTCATATCGTCTCTGAGAATGCATATTAATCATTCGATCATTCGATTATTTAAATCATCGAAGTCCGATTATGCCCACCCCTACAGCCTTGAGCCACCCACACTTGAAGATGAGACGTACCTCCAGAAAAAAATCAGTTTGTGAAACGTTACTTTATTTTATAAATATAGACAATGCTATGATAAAACTCAATAAAAAAGGAATTTATCAAAGTATTATATCTCCCTCAGCATTGAATCCATAATACTAAAGCGTGGTACTTTTCTTTATTTAACTTGAGATCCTTACTCTGACCCAGAACAGATAAAAAAAATAATAATGAGAAGAAAAATCAGCTCTCATAAATATTTGCATTTAATCGGCGAATAGACGAAAAGATTGCATTGTTATTTAGGTCAAGAACATGGGTATTGGACCCCTGGAAGCCCCAATCCTTCCCCAATACCTTGGTTATCCTCCATCTGGCCCAGATATGAAGGAGGAGCAATAAGGTAAGGTCAGCAAAGAAGAGGAGGCCGCCACACCCCGAGGCTGAACGACAACAAGCGTTGGGCCCCCCTCGATATGAAATGGGAAAGATAAAAGACGGAAGAGAAAGAAAGCAATAAAGATAAGAGCTGAGGCCACTGGCCGCTATCTATACGCACTCCTTACTCGGGATGGGCCCCTTCCTTCGGCCACTCTCAGCCATAAGCCATCTTACCCCGGGCTCGTATCTCATATTTCCCATGGAGGGATATTTCCAGCGGTGGGCCAATCTAGGGAAGCAATAGTCGCTTCAGTTTTAATGGGAGTTAAAACATATCCGATTTCTCTACCGTTAGGATCTAGGAACCAACTGAGCATACATTTTTGACCTCCTACAATTCAAATACTCTGTCCATCCCCGCTGTACACGCTCCAGGCCTTCAGATTTATACAGTACGGCCCACCGAACTGCACATTTCGACAGATCCTTTCTCATTGAATCCTCAGTCCTATGGAATTCTATCCCTTCTTCCATCCGTCACTCCAACTCTCTTTCTACCTTCAAATCCCGCATATTTAATCACTTAATGAATATCCTGGCTCAATATAATTGTAAATAAGCTTTACTTTATTTTTCTATTTTGTTGTTGTTGTTGTTTTCTTCACATTTAAATATGTTTAGTTTATATGAGTAATTCTTAACTTGTATATATGTATTTAATTTACTTCAAGATTCCAAAGCACACTTTGTACATTATGTATATTTTATTCTAAAGGGACATGTACCAGGAAAACAAAGAATTTATTTATTAATATTATTCTCTTTAAGTTTGTATTAGGATAGCAACATAATTAAGCTTCTGCTTTGAATTCGCGTTTGAGTAATGGAAGACTGAGTATAAAGTAAATTTTAAAATCTATAAATACTATCGATGTCAGTTAATACAATGAATCTATGTTCAGATGGCAAAATGTTATCAGGCACTTTTTCTAGAAATGAGTGTCTTCACATTCTGGAGTGTCCATTCGTTTATAATTAGGTTTAGAAATGATCGAAGGCATGACCTGCGAAAGAAAGATGCGAACCTGATCTCCAAGTGGAAGCATGTTGAGCTCTCTCGCTGCCGCGGCGTGGAAAGCATTTCTCAAGGCCTCGGTTCTGCAAGCAGGAAATTGGAATGGACCCTGCATTCTCTAGCTCCGTACCTCTATGAATTCGCTTCTTAGCGCCTCTGAAAAAGATAAATCGGGTTGTGGTGTTAAGGATTCTCCGAATCCTCCCGTCCTCCGAGTCAGTAATGTCCAAGTAAACATAAAAGGGCATATAAGAAAGAGAGAGAGAATGAGAAAGGTAGGTAAGAGAAAGTAAAAATGTTATTTGAATTTTCATTAACTACAATTACACATCGTTATACTATTAAACAATCCAGAGCAAGTATATGGCAATTGTCGGATTTAAACCTCCTCCAGGGATTATTGTGCATATTTTATATTTGCAATAGCTAATGCTACTCGGGTCAGGGTCTTGTTTTCCTACAGGAAAGGCGAGCAAGTACGCTCCAGAAGGCATTAGTCCCGCTACTTACAGAATTTACTTCTGTGGGGATCTGCAGGACTTCTGTCTTCCTGAGAGACGAATCCACATCCTGAGCCCAAGTACACAGCATCCGCTATACCCCTGAACCGTTAGAGAACTGTCCACCTGAGCGAGGACCGAAGACATCCGGGAAGAGGAGGACGAGCACTCCGTCCGCCAAACAGATAAGAGAAATTATTATTAGGGACCTTGACCCTCTCATTATTTTAGTATTAATGCCAAATAAAGTAATTAACGAACTCATGAATTTTCTTTAAAGCACTCACCGGTCCCCGAATCGTAAAGCAATAGTGAAGTGATATGGTGACACTGACCTCGATTCATCTTCGAAAACGAATTTTCATATTTTTTATAAACTGGTTTATAATCATTTATACAATATGACAATGCTATTTCTTTGTTTTTGTTTTTTTTGTTAAAGAAGAAATCTAATAAAAGCCGAAGATCCCTAGAAAGTTCAGAGTAGTTTAAAGTCGGAACAACTATTGATGCCTGACAAACACGTGATACTGTTTTGTAAATTTGAAACAACGTTGGAATTTATTCAAGCTCGTTACCGTCCCAGGCTTGTTCTTTCGAGTTAAATCGTCGCCTATGTCGGAAAGAAAGGGAATAAAGATCAGAGGAAGGAGAGGATGGAATACAAATGATCATCGAGAGAGAGGACGGAAGACTAAAATATAGAGGGGGAGTTATCGGGGACAGTATTATGCACAGAGCTGGGCACCCTACTGGGGACATTAACTAGCCCGATAGCCGCCTGTCCTAATCCGTAATCACAATTCAACAGTGAGCCCCCGCCCCGTTTTACATAATCCCGTCCCGCCCCCCCCCCCCAACCATTTCTCTCCAAATTGCACATTTACCATCTTCCTTACGCAAGCTATTTCTGATGGGTTAGCAGTATCGCCTTAAAGGATCAACTCGACCATTTTGAAATTGTTCCTAGAATAACAGCTTTCTATGCCCAAATCGCGGGTTTAAACCTGGCAGATGACATTAGAATTGGGCATAAAAAATCCGTAGTCCTTTGGAGGGGGCGTAAGATGTTAGTCCCGATGTCAGGTACTCGTTAATGATCCCTATCGTTATAAAACTTGGGTAGACAAATGTCAAGACTCTTACTGTAGCATAGTCGGACTTTTTATCGAAGAATTATTAAGACTTTTAAGAATTATTCTTCCCTCCCCATACGTCAGTTCTATTCTTTTTTTTTTTAAGAAACTTTTTTTTATTGAGATATATTACAATTTGTTACAAAATGAACAATAATAATATTGATAAGAGACCACATTCATACTATATATACAGAAAATAATAATAGTAGTCAAATTGCATAAAATAGAAAATAAATAAATTCATATCTATACAATAAAATAATAATAATAAATAAAAAAACAAAACAAATCGAAACAACAACCTATAGTTGAGATAAATAAAAAGTTGGCAAATTAATAAACATCTTACACACAATCATAACTATATACAATATATAAAATTGCTAAAGGGACCCCAGCACGCGCTTTTCCCTCCACTTGTGGAGGAAAAAGCGGAATCCAAGAGATCCCAGCGCCTCTATCTCAGCCGCATCACTGGTCTGAGCCATTCTAGCCGTTCTATTCTAGGAACAATTTCAAGATGGCGAATAAATTCAATTTGATTTGCAATCTCAAGACAGTAATCAGTCATAATTTTGCGATAAATAATAATAAAAAGTTTTTTTATATAAAAATATTGTTCGGAGATGGTCGAGGTCAAAGATATGCGTTTCGACCCACCTAACAGGCTTGCAGGGTCCGTACAAACTGCAAAGAGTTAAGTTGATAAAAGAACGTTCTCAAATCAAACGCAAAAAATAAGAACATATTATCCAGACTTTTTATAAATCATCTATGTTTTTTTGTTTTGTTTTTTTATATCAATTACTATTATAGAAGAATAATTTAGGATATGATTATATCAATTGGAACATTCTCTTCTAATTATGTTTATATATGTTTATTTATCAAAATAATGTCAAAAATAATTCTTATTACGTTTCGAGGTACCCTATGCCTCATCTTCAAATTTTCAATATTATATTTATTTCCATATTGTATCTCAATATAGGAACACAGGAAAAATTAATATGTGATAGTGAAAAGTTAGAATTTGATAGAATTACTATTCATATATATGAACTTAATATGAATAAATTATAATATTAAATGACCTATATTGAGATACAATATGGAAATAAATATAATATTGAAAATCTGAAGATGAGGCATAGGGTACCTCGAAACGTAGTAAGATTTATTTTTGACATGTTTTGATAAATAAACATATATAAACATAATTAGAGGAGAATGTTCCAATTTATATAATCATATCATCTATGTTTTTTAATAATAATAATTTACCAAAAAGGGGAAGCGGCGTGGTCTAGTGGATAGAGCACTAGTCTACTGTTCTCCGCGTCCTGGGTTCGAATCCCGGCTGAGGCGTATTAATATTTATTCTGTTAATTAAGACCGGGGGCGACCCTAGGGCAGACCCAGCCTCTATAAAGTGGGAACCCAATAAGATGTGAGAAAAAGCATGGCGGCTGAGCGTGATCTCGGCCTAACACCTCATAGAACTGCCGTCGGCCTAGAAATAGTACTGTTACGGTCAAGACAATGACAGGTAAACCACGCCTAGAGGGATCCGGGTATGGCAGAGACTTCTGGACCTGGACGGTCCTCGAAGTACCTAGAACGGCCCATCCGACTCCCTGGGTTTACCTGCCTGCCGTGTCTAGGCTCTTCTGTAATGGTACAAATACCGGTCCACTACGCCCGAGAGGGCAGTCTTAATCCGGCTCAACAAGTATCAGTGAACAGTAACAGTGAATAATTCGTGACAGTGTGACAGTGTAGTAAAACTGTGTGTATCAGTCTTGTGATAACCGGTCGGTGGGAAATTAGAAGAAGACTATAGGTTATAAGTTATTGTAATAAGTTTTAGAATAAGTCTAGCAGATTGTATAAATTTACGTAGGTAGTTTATTTGTTAGGAATGCCTGATTTTATATGTAGACTGTTTAGTAGTTAAGCTAGTAATTCAATTATTATTGTAAGTATAGTGGTAAATAATTCCTTTGTATTTGTGCATTCTGTATTTAATAAATATTTGTAAATTGTAAACTGAAGTAGTTCATTTCTCACACCCAGTAGCCCGTAACAGTACGACTCTCTATATTTACTGAGCCCAGGAGTCTTCATGGGCTATAGAGGTACAGTTGTTTTTTTGTTTTTTTTAATAATTTATAAAACTCGCCGCTTTAGGCTACTTCAACACTTACTAGACAAACGATCAAACCTTCCTCTTAACTACAAACGGCTCATCTACATGACTATTATAAGACCAATCTGGACTTACGGAGTAGAGCTTTGGGGCTCTACTAAACCATCAAATTCTTCCCGCATCCAATCCTTACAATCCAAAATCCTTCGTAAAATCCTCAACATCTCCTTACTTTGTCACGAATAAACTTATCCATAAAGACCTTAATGTTCCCTATGTTACTGATTGGCCCGGACCAGGTATCAATCCTTTCATGACAAACTCCATTCTCACCCTAACCCACTAGTTTCAATCCTTTCTTCCTGTTCAATTCCGGATAATCCTCCGAGGCGCCTGAAAAGGAAATGGCCCCGGGACCTTCTAGTTTAAAATATTTTAAGAGTGCTGCCACTGGGTAGTGTCTCTACATGTTTTTCATGACAGTTTTGTATATTACCATCACATTTACTAGATGTATTTTATTTAATACAGTTGTAAATATCAATAAATATGTTTAAAAAAAAAAAAAAAAAAATTATAAAAAGTAAAAAAATCTTAAATATCTATTCACTGCCAAACTTAGGAATTTTGTAGATTTTTTCCGGTCAGAATCATCAACAAAACCAATAGCACAACGCGGTACACACAATTACAATTAATAATAAAGAAAATAACTTTGGCAAACTAAATGAATGATACATAAGAACAAAATTTTATTAAAAATAGGGTTATTTATAAGTAAGGAGATAAATATAATTTGTTTACAATTATCTAAAATTAATTTTAAATGAGTGGAAAAATCAAACCAAATATGATCTTACGAGAAGTTTCAAATTTACTTGAATCTAAATATACATGCTATATCTTATATGTAACTAAGATGCATGACTTACGCAGTGTTGATATCAGAATAAACCATGTCCTCATACCTGAAAAATAATAATGATGCGTTAATTTAATGTCGCAAAAGCAATTTTATTTATTTATTTTATTTAACATTTATTTATAATTTCAATATATTGGGTTGATGCAAAATTAATGCAGGTTTTTAGTAGGTATTGTAAATACGCCATATCTTTACTTTAACCATATATATTTAATCAAAATAATTTCCATCTGAATCAATGCACTTTTGCCAACGTTCAACAAGCTTTCTTATTCCACCAGAAACAAAAACCGAATCCCTGGACTCAATGAAATCACGAAAAGAATTCTCAATGTCGTCCTGGTTTTGAAAATTTTTCTCCCTCAAAAAGTTGTCCAGATGCCTGAAAAAGTGGAAGTCTGTAGGAGAGAGGTCAGGTGAATAAGGCGGATGTTGGAGAACTTCGTAGCCCAACTCGTGCAGTCGTCGAAGCGTTGGTTGTGCAACGTGTGGTCTGGCGTTATCGTGGAGCAGGATCGGCCCCTTCCGATTCATCAATGCTGGGCAAAGACGTTGCAATTTTTGAGTTCCGAGTTCCGCCGCCATTTCTCGTGTGGTTTTGGTTGGGTCTTCTTCCACTTTTGACCTCAGCTGGTCGTTGTCCAGAGCAAGATGACGGCCCCGACCTTCCTTGTCTTCGAGGTCGAAATCTCCTCTGCGAAACTTCTGGAACCAACGCTGCACCGTGCACTCATTAATAGCCCCCTGACCCCACACTTCATTAATATTACGAGCCGTTTGCGCAGCGCTGCGCCCTAATTTAAATTCGTAAAAATAAATTTGACGAAAATCGCACTTTGACATTTTCGATTCAAGACCTTTTAACACACTGAACAAAACGATTTTACTAAACAAATTCATGGTGAAAGAGAGGGTATTAGATAAGGTTTGTTTTGGTATAATAATGATCAATGTTAGGATTAGCTTTGTTTACACAATTGGAATTAAGATATTGCAATAGAGGAAACCTGCATTAATTTTGCATCAACCCAATACAATGAAATAGATTCAGATGCAAAAGAACAGAATTAAATGAAGGATTTATGGACTTACATTTGCCAAATATACGGACCTGCTAAAAAGACACACCATAAATACAAACCTTTCAATCGCAATTTTCAAGACTGTCAATGAACTCACCACTATATGTTTCAAACGATATTCCTCATACTGACTTACGTATATCAACTACAACAAACCACATTCGATCGACTTACTATTTCAAGACAAACTGAATGGACACATGAATAAACTTGTGCAAAACATGGCTACAACTGACTTACCAGACATAACTCGGCGTAGGCTGAAAAGGAGTTGGATGCACTACTGGGTGCCGTCTCCCTCATGCCTGCCCAAGCCATTTTTCCTAAGATTTTAGCACATCTGCTGATTGTAATTTTTTTACAAGTCTAAATAAAATGTTAAAAGAAAAAAAAATGAAGGATTGATTTGATTTTTTTTTTTTAAGAAAATAATTTATTCAGCATCATTCGGTTTTTTTTTTTTTTAGATCGATCAAGAATTTTCGACTCGGGGGAAAAAAAAGCATGGATGGCAATCGGTCTGAATATGCTTTACAACACAAATAAATGAATAACATTGTTATATATATTTTTAAATTAATTTAGCATCAAATTATACTACTATGGCTAATCAGACGATGCTACAGTAAGAGTCCTAACATTTGTCTATCCAAGTTTTATAACGATAGGGATCTTTAACGAGTAACTTACATCGCATATGCTCGGGACTACCATTTTACGCCCTCTCCAAAGGACGGCAAGACTACGGATTTTCACGCCAATTTCTTAGGTCATCTGCCAGGTTTGAACCCGCGACTTTGGGCATAGAAAGCTGTTATTTTAGCAATTACACCACAGGTGACATATTTTCATATAATGAAATAATGACTTATAATAAAAGCTAAAAAAAACAAAAACAAATTGTTAGTATTGTACTAGGGGTGGGCATAATCGAATGACGATTATCGGATCATTCGATTATTTCAATCAATCGAATTAATCGATTACCGGATTAATCGGTTTGGAGAAACGAATGATCATTTGAACTGAAGTGCTTAACGATAATCGAGGGATTATAAGGAGCGCGGATAAGCGAACGACCTTTTTTTTTTTTTTTTGTTTTGCTCATCATATAAATTATATGCATGTCTCTCATAATCCATATTAATCATTCGGTCATTCGATTATTTAAACCATTGAAGTCCGATCATCCGATTATGACAATCATTCGATTATGCCCACCCCTATATTGTACATCTACTATAAATAAGTTAATAGAGGAGAGAAATAGTGTACTATACACGATGATAGTAACTTCTGAAGAGGTAGTTAAGGTAGAACTACATAAGTATAGTATGTTATCAACCCAAGTTTGTTTTTATAATAATGATAGGCTTAGCGAACCCAAAGGTTCGATGCCGATACCACCAAATTCTGCCTACACAGACTCGTCCAATGTTCACCAATCAAGCCCAAGCTCCCGAGATCAGCCTTAACGAAATCCTCCCATATACGCTTCGGCCTACCTTTCGGACGCCAACCAGTCGGATCAGCAAATACCAACTTTCTCGGAATCCGCTCGTCATCGAGCCCAACAACTTTACTCGCCCATTTGAGTCTCCGCGATGCAATCAGCTCAATTATATTCAAAGGATACAAGTCCCGCAGTTCCGCGTTGTGCAACCTTCTAAACTCCCCAGTGGCCTCATCTCTCTTCGGACCAAATATTTTACGCAATACCTTATTTTCGAAGACCTTAAGTCGTTGCTCATCCTTCAAAGTAAGCGGCCATGTTTCACATCCGTAAAGAACCGTTGGAACAATAATAGTTTTATAAATTCTAACCTTTAAGTTTTTAGATAGAAGCCGCGAACTAAGTAATTTAGCAACTGAATAATAACACGCATTTCCCACCTTTAACAGGGACTTTATTTCTTCCTGGATTCAAGTTTGTTTTTACTGACAAATATTCAAGCAGATTAATTACGGTTCTTAAAAAAAAATATATACAAGGAGACATAAAGGGTGCAGATGGTAGGGCTATCGAACAGGCCAAGTGATAAATATCCTGTAAATAAGACAAGATAAATTAAGTTACTTGTACATCACCTTTAGCCTCGACTAGCAAAGGATATTGTATTAGGAGAGGGAATGAGGAAGGGAAAAAATGGGACATGATGGATCCGGAGGAGAGTGTTGGGGGAACTTTTAACAAATGGCCTTTGTGATAAATGGGCCCCCCTCGAGTGAGATATCAGCTGCCCTTCCCTTAGCATTCCATTCATAAGGGCCGCTCTCCAGAGCCCAAAGGGCCTCCAATCCTCCAATCCTCCATGATCTCCAAGCAAAGGGCTCTTCTAGGAATAGCCGATAGCGTCAGTATCAATATTCCACGAATCCCAGTAGTTAGTTGACTAATCCTCAACTCGGCTCATTTAATATGGTTCGCGTATAAAATTCTAAATAGTCTGAGAATGATGTAATTTAAAAGAAGTTGAAAATGTTAATCACCTAATTGCCATCTGCCCTGTAGTAGGTCCATATAGAATTAAATTTTTGAATAGTGCAACGTTAACAGATAGTGAAGTCATTAATCTTTTAAACGGCTCTAACTGGACTGTCCTTGTAATGTTTTTATGAGAAGCATCACGTTATAGAGCTTTTTTACTTTCACTTACTATATATAGTAAGGGGAAGTATTGCGATCGTGAAAATTTTCGAATTCCAGTTTTCAACAGAAATACACGTTTTAGGGTCCCCTGAGTCCAAATAACCAAGTCCCGCAAAAAGGTCTGTGTGTGTGTGGTAACTCCCGGGCGGAAACGGTAAGCCCTATTAAACTGAAATTTCCTATTTAAGACAACAATACGCCCGAGACGTGACAGAACTTTTTTCATCAAAATGAGCTTACCAGAAGAGGCACTTTATACTATGCAATTTGCACCTTTTTTCGATTTTCTCAAAAATGGTTCCGACGATTTTGATTAAACTCGCTATATCGATGTAAAATTTAATGGGCTTTAATATCATGTAGGTTTTATTTGGATAAAAATGGTCTGACAGGGCTTAAATGCCGATATTTTCAATTTTCTTCCCCTAAAGTACCTTTAATTTTTCTAGATTCAATAATAATAACTAGATTATCTTGTTAACGCTGATGAAAAACAGTTAAATATATAAATTGAATAAATTAGATACCCAACTAAAGGAGAAAACAGAAAAAATATTTTTTTAATGCAATTTTTCGTTTTTGAACATAAGAGCAGTAATATACATGTATGATATACCGTTGGAAAGCTAAAGGTTTTAGAAAAAATATTATCTCATACACAAGCTTTTAAAAGTTAACGGAGAGTGATGAAACGGAGATAAAACTTACTGATTATTTAAGATAATAATATAATAGATTTTTTAATCAAACACATGTTTCTATATAAATTCAATTTGATTAATTCCTTAATAATTTCACGTATTTTTATCTTTAACTGTATTTGAAAATTCTTTCATTGATTTTAAAAATGGAGGTAAGTGAAAGTCGTGTGTTGCCCGCACCAGATTTTTAGTTCAAGAATTTAATTATAATCAAGAAGGAAAAAATAAATTTTTGTTGAAGAATTTTACTTTCGATATTTAAATAAGTAATTCTTTTTGTTTATTAATATTTATATTTATCATTGGCATTTTCTTTACTGATCCTATTATGAGTTTGATATGTGGTGTTATGATTCCTATTCATAAATATCATAAATAACGTAAATATCAATAAATATGTAACACAATATATCGCCCTTTCTTCGAGTTATTTTGAAGCAGACAAGTTTTTTTATTTTATTTATTTAATGAAATTTACAACTGTATTAAATAAATACAAGTAAATAGGCTTTGTATATGATTAGTACACATGGTAGTCCTGAGAAGAAACTACCTATCGGTAGCACTCTAATGTCTTATGTTAGGAGGTCTCTTGGCCATCTTCTTTTAAGGCGCCTCGGTGGGTTGTCGGGAATAGATATGGAGGAGAGGTCACGGATAAGCGGGTTTGAGTGGGCAGGGAGTTTGGAATGATAAGAGGTATATCTGTAACGGGCCAAGTCTTCAACTAATGGGATATTTAGGTCTTTATGGATGATTTTATTGGTAACAAAGTAAGGAGCATTGAGGATTTTACGAAGGATTTTGGACTGAAAGGATTGGATGCGAGAGGAATTCGATGGTTTAGTAGGAAGTAGACAAGTTAAATAGAAAATAATAAACTGAACATTTCTTATGAATTTCTTTCTCTAGGAAAACATACAATGTAACGGTTTCCAAATAGAACAATGTTAAAATTTTCTTTTTTATAAAGGAAACTTGAACCTTGGGAGGGGGGAGCGCCTGAAACGGTTCCGATTATCCAGAGGGGACCCATATCGTGAGGTCCGGATATAAATCATAAAACAAAAAATGATTTTGGCGGGGGAGATTGATGGAGGAGGTGGGGAAGAAATTGGCAGCCAACGGCCTGAGTAATCTTGAGGTAGCTGTTGAGCTGCGAGCTCCTCCTCCATTTTTCCTCTCCCCACCGCACCCTCCTGCCCAACCACCCCACTCCCTACCTTACCCTACTCTTTATAAAGAAATAATTCACTTTCACTTCTGGTTTCCATATTACAGCTCTAAAAATAATGTATCTTTCCAGGAATATTTCCCATACAGGTGCCCCTCCAGGTATGAATGGGCAAGATATTGCACCCTCGGCTGTGGCTAATGGCTAAAAAACAGGTTGTTATGACGGGACTTTGAAAAAAAAAATATTTAAAAAATATCTACAAGAAAAATCTGGTGCGGGCAACACACGACTTTCACTTAACTCCTTTTTAAAATCAGTAAAAGGATTTTCTAATGTAGTTATACATTAAAATGCGTGAAACCATCAACGAATTAATTAAAATGAATTTATATAGAAACATGTGTTTTATTAAAAAATCTATTATATTATTATCTAAAATAATCAGTTAGTTTTATGTTCATTTCATCACTCTCTATAAACTTTTAAAAGCTTGTGTATGAGATAATATTTTTTCTAAAATCTTTAGCTTTCCAACGGTGTATCATACATGTATATTACCGCTCTTATGTTCAAAAACGAAAAATTGCATTAAAAAAATTATTTTTTAAGTTTTCTCCTTTAGTTAGATATCGAATTCGTTCAACTTATATATCTGTGTGTTTTTCGTCGGTGGTAACAAGATAATATATTTATTTTTATAAAATCTACAAAATTAAAGGTACTTTACAGGAAAAAAAATGTAAAACATCGGCATTTAAGCCCTGTCAGACCATTTTAATCAGAATGAAAACTACATGATATTAAAGCCCATTAAATGTTACCACGATATAGCGAGTTTAATCAAAATCGTCGGAACCGTTTTCGAAAAAGAGGTACAAAATGCATGGTATAAAGTGCCTCTTCTGGTAAGCTCATTTTGATGAAAAAGGTTTTGTAACGTCTCGAGCGTATATTTGTTTTAAATATAAAATTTCAGTTTCATAGGACTTACCGTTTCCGCCCGGGAGTTACAACACACAGACCTTTTTGCGGGACTTGGTTATTTGGACTCAGGAGACCCTAAAACGTGTATTTACGTTGAAAACTGGAATTCGAAAATTTTCACGATCGAAATACTTATACTTACTATATATAGTAAGTGAAAATAAAAATATGTGCACGCGAGCTCTCTAAAATGTGCAGACAAAGTGTTTGGTCTAACCGTCATTATGAAAAATGATTGGGACTCGACCAAGTGGCAGCTAGAAGTGGACTGTATTGAATGATTGAAAAGAAAAAGAACTTGGAATTAAATATTGGTGTATTTTGAACAATTCAGAAAGGTTATGTATTAAGATTTAGGTGGGCTACATAATTACTTCTTGGTATGGTGGTTCTCTCATTTATCTCTTCATTTCCCTCGCCTTTCGTCCAGCCTAGGGCGACTTTTTCTTTCTCTACTCCATTCTTATCGCATTGTAGTCAGAAAAGAAGAAGGAAAATGGTGTGTAGCGTGCACGCTTCTGCTGTACTTCAGCTTCTCTTCTTACCATATGTTTTGCAACAAAATATGGCCGCTTGTGGCACATTATTAAATTGAGCGTACATGTTACGCGAACAAACCGCCCACCTAAATTAGATTAATCTAATTTACATTAATACAATATTAACAAAAATTACATATGGTTGAATGACAGCGATGAGTTACAATAAAACATATTATCGCTCCAGCCAAAACAAAGAAAATAATCGTGGAAACTAATAGAAAATATATTATGGAAATTAATAGAAAATGTCAGAATACTAAATAAACAAGGAACAGAAAACGAACTACAAGATAACAACGACAAACGAACTGTTAGAAAAAAAACAAAAACATGATGCTTCGTAATTCAAATTCTTAGCGAATTAAAAAGAATGGTAAATATAAATGTTTCTAAAATACTTTAATAAAGCTTGAAAATTAATCAGCTGAGTGATTTTTTTTCATCCTCATGATAAAATAATGGTGCAACTGATGTTACGGCTCTAGTCAGAGTCTTGCCGGGTACAGTGAGGACTTCAACGATACGTACGACGCCGTCCTGGCCTGGATAAGTGGCTGTGACTCTTCCTACAGATCGCTGGTCTAGATGTAGCCATCTCTTCTCTGTCAATATACCGAGGCTCCCTGACTTTATTACAGAGTTGCAGAAAGTCCACTTAAGCCTAGGTTGCAGAGTATGAACATCATATTTCTTCCGCTTTTTCCATAAAGAGGATATCTGAGACATCCATTGAGTGAGGCGCAAGGTAGGGTGATCGTAAGTAGAACTTTGGATGATCCGAAGAGGAGAGCCGATGGAATAGTGGCCAAGGGGTAGTAATTTGAAGTCGTGAACATATTCAGTAAGAGCGAATAATAGCCTCGAATTAAACCCTCTGTAACAGTCGCAATGTAAAATATGTTCTTTAATGAACTTTGTTGTTCCTGATTTTCCTGACAGTGCCAAACGTAAGGAAGGAATGAAATGGAAGCAATTCTTATGTGTATGGAACATTAAATAATGAGATTTCCGTGGCAACAGGTTACATTTAGCAGAGAAACTTAGAGGTCTGTTGCTTAACCTTCCGCCCACCCTGAGAATACCCCGTTCATTAAGAAATGGAAAGAATGGCATGAATCTTTCAGAGATTATTAGAGGGTCCTTGGAAAGTAAAGCTGGTGTGGTTGTCGTAACTCTTGAATTTGACCGATAAGAAGAAGGTGCGTCTTCAGGATTGGTTTTCTCTACATGTTTCGGCTCTTCAATGTCCATCTTGTCTTCAATGGTTGTATTTCCTTGTATGAAAAACGTATGGTGAGATATGGTGGGACTATTTAGTACACCAGTAACTACTAGTCCGAAGGTGGTTGGTAGCAGAGAAAGACCTTTAACTTTAGAGGAAAAAGATGCGCCAGTAATTATTTGATAAAATATATCACCGCCTATTAGAATGTCTATTGCCTTTGGTTCGCCAAACTGATGGTCTGCTAAGGGTAGATGCATTAGCTTAGAGGTAAGAGATGTCGGAATGTTCATTGCTGGCAAGTTAGAGGTAATGCACTCTATGACTAAGGTTGAGACCTCGAATTCCTTCTCTCCGACATATGCGCGTAAAATGCATTGTGTAGTTCCTTTAACAAGGTCCTGTGGTAATGATGATCCTGCCAAACTGGTGATTGATGTGTGTGAGGGGTATATTTTCGCACCGATTTTCTTTGCAAGTGAAGATGTAATGAAGGTATGTTGACTTCCTGAATCCAACAGGGCATGTGCAGGATGGTAATCTCCTCTTGTTCCTTTTACAAGAGTACGGACGGTCCCGAGAAGCACCGAACTTGTTGAATATTGTTTAGGCCGCGCAGAACCAAATCCGATGAATGATTTCTCTTCATTGCGCAGTTCTGGAATAGCTTCTCTATCGGTTGATGACTCGATCTGTTTCAGGTTTTCGGAATCCCTATGAATCAATGTATGGTGCTTTTGACGACAGTGGCGGCATCGGAACTTGGATAAGCAGTTACTGACATGATGTCCCTTATAGAAACAATTGAAGCACACTTTCCAATTTTTGACTTTGTTGTACCGTTGCTTCACAGAAAATGATATGAATTCGTCACAGCGTGAGAGATGATGGCGACCGTTGCACTGCAAACATTTGAGACTTTTGCTACAGTCAGAACTATTCGCCGCATGAAATGTTGCTATAGTGTTCTTTCTTGAAGTATTCCTGTTCGGATGGCCATAGCGAGAGTTTGGACCAATTGAACACGAGGAGAAGCCCTGGGGGTCCTGAGACATGTTTAGAGCGAGTTTGCGCTGACGGACGAAGTTGATGACTTCTTCGGTCTTCGGAAGCTCTTTACTTGATTTCCTTGAGAGTTCGAATTGCTTCCTTGTATCTTGATCAAGTGACCTCAACGCCAGGGTGGAAAGAACAACTTCGCAGGAATTTTCTAGTTTCAGCGCCTTGAAAGCCTCTATACTGTCTGCAACACCTGTCAGAAACGAATCATAACGTTGGTGCTCTGCTTTAGTGGTGGCAGGTTCGCAGTCCACAATGCGGTGAATTAATAATCTGGCTAAAACCCTTGGGTTGTCGTACGTGTGGACAACTTTTTCCCACGCTTGATTGTAAGACTCATCGGTGACAGGAAATTTCGAAACCAAAGCTGCTGCTTCCCCTTTCAAAGCAGCAATTAGATAGTGGAACTTCTCGATGTGGCTTAGATTTGGGCGATTGTGAACCAATGACCTAAATGTGTCCCTGAAATGCATCCATTTCAATGAAAAATGATTGGGACTCGACCAAGTGGCAGCTAGAAGTGGACTGTATTGAATGATTGAAAAGAAAAAGAACTTGGAATTAAATATTGGTGTATTTTGAACAATTCAGAAAGGTTATGTATTAAGATTTAGGTGGGCTACATAATTACTTCTTGGTATGGTGGTTCTCTCATTTATCTCTTCATTTCCCTCGCCTTTCGTCCAGCCTAGGGCGACTTTTTCTTTCTCTACTCCAGTCTTATCGCATTGTAGTCAGAAAAGAAGAAGGAAAATGGTGTGTAGCGTGCACGCTTCTGCTGTACTTCAGCTTCTCTTCTTACCATATGTTTTGCAACAAAATATGGCCGCTTGTGGCACATTATTAAATTGAGCGTACATGTTACGCGAACACAAAGATTTTCAAGACTATCATAAATAGTTATTCTGCCTGACAGATACTTCTAGTTAGAGGTTCGTGTTTCAATTGGGTTGAAGTAAAATCATACCAAGTGTTTCACCACAACACATGAAAAGGCTTGCGTCCAGCATATACCAAGGCTCCATACTTATTTTTATCTAATCAAGGAAGTGATAACCCCATTTTATGCAGAGCTACTAGTTTTTATTTAACGTCACTTTTATGCTATTTCGGCATCCGATTGGATGGTGCTACAGAGTCCTAAATTTAGCCTATCGAGGTTTTATTAGAATAGAGATCTTTAACGAGTACCTGACAACGCACAGGCTGGGGACCACCTTTTAACGTCCCCTCTGAAGGACGGCATAACTAAGGATTTTTTACTCCAATTAAAAAATCCTAGGACTATATGCGGGTTTGAACCTGTGATCCCACCTCTCCCTCTCTTTACATATATCTTCCCTAGTAAAATGCAGCATAACGTTTCATATTTCTCTCCTCTCATAAGATATCGAAAATAATGCAACTTCCTTGATTTAACGAATTTTATCAAATTTTGACCTTCCTCCTTGTTCCTTATTATTACTAATAGTATTATTACATTGGACACCTGGGATAATAATTACCATAGTCATGATCCAATTGATTAAATCATTTTAGAATAGAATAGAAAATAATTTTATTCTGGGACTAGGTCCGCTAAGAATAACACTTATGTACAATCGGATTGTATAATATGTCTGGCCAACAGACAAGAAACATGATTAATTATTATTTACAATCATTATTTAAAATTACAATTATTTACAATGAGAAAAATACCATACATAAAAAATAAATTAATGAAAAATATATATCTTCTGAGAAACTAAAATTGTATTTAAACAAAATCAAATTAAAAGTAATTTAAAATTTGGGCGCGGTAAACAGTAATCTTCATTTGTTCAATGTAGATTTCTAGATAGAATTGACATATCACAATTGCTGATCGTCTATTTGGGATGATAGAAGGTATAGGAAAAGTTGGGATTTGAATGAGGATAAAGAGGCAGCATGGCGGATGTGGATAGGTAGAGAATTCCAGAGTGTGGTAGAGCGAACAATAAAGGAACGATTAAAGGTTTTGGTTCTGTGGGTAGGAAGGTAAAGGTCAGACTGTCGCGATCTAGTTTCAAGTGAGTGGACTGAGGATGTAAATTGAAGAAGACTGTGGACATAGGAAGGATGCTGGGAGTTAATAGTTTGGTAGAGGTATGATCCAAGGAAATATTGGATAATATAATAATTTTATATTATTTTTCTTGAAGAAACATCAGTTGTAGAAATATGGGAAGTAAGAGAATGAGAACAAGCATTAAATTCATAAAAAATAAGTATTAAAATGAGAATAAACATATTTCACTCAACACACCGATCAGAAAAAACACAACAGAAAATTAATTAACTGACACTAGTCAGAATAAACGACAGAAAGGAATAGCTCGTTAAATAATCAAAATGAAGACTTTTAAATGTAGACCACGTATATCGCCTCAATAATTTTGCTAAACCTTAAGCACACGTATAAACATTCTTGACCCTCCAAGACGGTATTAAACAAGGACATCTAGAAGAAACAATGAGGCAATAAATTGAAGTTTCTTATTGCAAGACACGAGATAAGGAGGCGGATAACACACGAGTCGGCCACAAATCGGTATTAATTAAGAAAAACAGTAACTGAGAAGAGAGGGGACAAAGGGCACAGTTACTGAGGCCTCCCTAATCCTGCCCTAAGACTGGCAAAGAGGGCAGTAAAAGGGTCATTAAGGGCCGGCTCGTTAATCAGGGGATCTTCCGCAGCCGGCCTAACATAAACAACCGCCCTCCTCATCAATCTCGGCTCCCTCTGTCTCTATTCTTCTCGACAAATATATTTATCTAATCTCGTCCTAGATAGTAGAGTCTCAGCATCGCCTCAGGAGGTTTGGGGTCGGATTTCGGTTCGCCAGGTGGGTCAGAGTCCCAAAGAAACTATTGTAAGAACATCCATGGTAATTATTCCCCTTCACAAAAGAACCGACGACACTTCGATTTTAGGAAAACTTTAGGGATAATAGATCAAAAGTTATATTGCATGTAGCGAGCTGTCTGATAAATTTCACAAAGACTCAAGAGATAAATGAATTGATTTATCAGTGGGATTTCCAGACGCTTAAGTGTTTCTAGTAGATGCATTGAGTTGAAGTGGCTCTATCCCTTTTATTTTCTGTCGGAAATAACTCTTTGATGTCTTTTCGGATCCTTCAAAACAAAAACCATTTGTATATTCGATATGCTAACTACATGCTCCTCTGCCCATTCATTACACAGGAGATTCCAACCCAAATACTTCAATATATGTCCCCACAGGTAAAGTCTTTAGTCATGGGTGCTACCATATTTTGGAATTCATTGACTATATCCATTCGTAGAACCTTATCATACCCGACTTTAGAACATCAATTACATCTCCATTATTATTTATTTAATTATTTATCCAATTTCAGCCACTTTGTCTTCAATATAAATGGGTAATATATTGGTTTGTATCACATGAAATTTCCGTTTTTATAGTTCCTGAAATACATAAAGGATTTTGCAGGTCTCTGTTGTTTTCTTCTAAATGTTTACATATTTAAAATAAACAGTTACTAATCCTCTACCTTTGTATTATAAACATTAGCTTCCCAATCAATTACCCACTTTTTAGTATACCTCCAAATATGAACATGGAAACACACGATTTTCAAGTAATATTTTTGTACGAGTTTTAACTCGGCCATTCATTCAGCAGCTGAGGCCGCTAGAAATATTTGCAAGGCGTTTGGAGAAGGGAGTGTTAATGAACGGACCATTCGCCGTTGGTTTGCTAAGTTTTCAGCTGGGGATACCGACTTGGAAAACTTGCCCCGATGAAGACCTCCGTCCGTAATAGACAATGATGTCCTCAAACATACAGTGGAAGGAAACCCCTAACAAACAGTTAAAGGACTCTCAGCAAAACTAAATGCAAGTACATCTACCGTTTCCAGACATTTAAAGTGTATTGGGAAAGTAAAAAAGCTCGATACATGGGTACCTCATACCATGCAAAAATTGAAAGAACTGGACTACGAAGTTTTTCCGCACCCACCATATTCTCCCGACTTGTCTCCAACAGATTACCACCTGTTCAAGAATTAGGCAACTTCGTCAAAGGAAAACTTTTTGAAAATGATGATCAAGTGAAAAGTACGTTTTCAGATTTTGTTTCACTTCAAAGCTCAGAGTTTTTCAGTTTGGGGATAAAAAAGTTGGTGTCACGTTGGGAAAAATGTGTAGAAAAAGAAGGTAAATACTTCGAATAAAATTATCTTGTTTTCATATCGTATTTTTAATAAAAGTCCTTTACCTTGAAAACGGACATTTCATGTGACACAACCCAATAGTAATTCACTATTTTAGTCAGAGTGTTGGAAAATTAGTAGGAAAAAATATAAATAGTACAAATTTTATTTGGATATGTATATAGCATTTCTATATCAGAGATCATGTGCCAATTCTTCACCAACATAGATCCAATAAAAAATTAAGAACTAGCCTTAATGACTTTGAATTGGCTACTATCTCGGAAGACAGTAAGAGCGCTGAGTAATGCAGATAGCTTCTCAACAGATTTAAATCGTGGCAGCGGTCTTCTGTTTTATTTATTTTAGAAAGGAGAGGGTCATTAGGGGGAGGGCAAGGGGGAGGGGAGGGGAGGGAAAAAGGGGAATTACCCAAGCTCCATTCCAGGCCAGCTCCAGATGGAATTTTAAGCCAAAGCTCCACCGGAGGGCTTTGCAGTCGTCGATTGCCCAATCTTCTAATTCTGTCTTCAAATTATTTTATTTCATTCACCCAAGTACTTTCATAAGTGTCGCTAACCAATTTCATAAAAGAAAAAAAAAAAAAAAAAAGCAATTATCTTTTAGGCCTAAGAATGCTTCACTCTCATTCCTTTCACTACTGATGGAAAATCTCGAATCCTTCTCAAACAGTCTTCTTCTTATCTATTTTATATTTGTTCGCGTAACATGTACGCTCAATTTAATAATGTGCCACAAGCGGCCATTTTGTAATAAAAAATTATATGGTAAGAAGATAGACTCAAGTACAGCAGAAGCGTGCACGCTACACACCATCTTCCTTCTTCTTTTCCGAGTACGTTCCAATTAGAATAGAGTAGAGGAAGAAAAGGTCACCCTAGGCTGGACGACAAGGCGAAGAGAGAAGAGATGAACCGAGAAGAAGAATATACCAACATGTAAAGATGAAGCCCACCTAAATTTAATCTAAAGCCTAACCTAATTGTTCAGAATAAACCAATATTTAATCCTAAAAGTTTTTCTTTTCAATCATTCAATACAGTCCACTTGTTCTAGCTGCCACTTGGTCTAGTCCCAATCATTTTTCATAATGAGGGTTAGACCAAACAATATTCATTAATTAAACATCATCCGACACATTGGTTTCCGTGACCTCCTACTAAACCAGAAGACGGATTTTCATACTGTTTTCACCATGTTATTTTATATTTCAGAAGGTTTATAGGTAAAATATATTGTAATTAATGGAAGGAATTAGTCCGGGTGGCGGTCATTAAATGAAACAACTAAATAGTTTCACCTATTTATTGTTTGCCAACGTTTCGAACCTCCCCCCTTTGTGGGTCATCATCAGGGCGCATGGTGGGGGAATGGAAACGTTGGCAAACAATAAATAGGTGAAACTATTTAGTTGTTTCATTTAATGACCGCCACCCGGACTAATTCCTTCCAGTAATTCTCAACGGTCAACTAATTACATCCACAATATTGTAATTAAGTGAAAATTTAATTTTCTGCACCCAAGTCATCAAACTTTCATAATTTCATATTCATATTCATGATTCCTGAAATATGAGTAGTAATATAGACGTATAATATACTATTGGGAAGCGCAAGATTTTAGAGAAGTTAACATTCAATAAAATATGTTGTCAAAGTTAATTGAAAGTCGTTATAAGATCGTAAACTTACGAACATATATTATTTGTAACGTTTTAATGAGGGAAAATAGAACGGATTCAGTTGCCATTTTTTTTTTTTAATTTACAACTGTACAATTTACATAGTACAATAAGTAAATGTGCAAAAAAACAGACAATTGGCTTGAAAAAGACATGAGAAGAATCTACCCAGCGGTAGCACTTCAATGTTTATTTGTTCAGCAGGTTTCAAGGGCACAGTCTTTTCAGACACCTCGGAGGATTATCGGGAATATATGTCGATGAGAGGATACGGACAATCAGGTTTGTATGTGCGGGTAATTTGGAATGAAAGGAGGTGTATCTTTTTTGGGCAATTTCTGTAACTGGTGGGATATTCAGGTCTCTATGGATGAGTTTGTTGTTAACAAAGTACGGAGCGTCTAGGATTTGTCGAAGGATTTAAGATTGCAAAGATTGGATGCGGGAGGAATTTGATGGTTTAGTGGAGCCCCATAGCTCTATGCCATAAGTCCAGATAGGTCAAATAATGGTTGTGTAAATGAGTTTTTTTTTTTGTAAAGAGGGAGTTTTGATCGTTTGCCAAGTATAGTCGATATCTACGAGCAGTTTCTGGTGTTTTAAGGCTTGTATGTAAGACGTTTGTGAAGGTGAAGTCCAAGGTATCGTATTTGTTCTACAGTGATGAGTGGGGCAAGTTTCATTTAAAACTTAATTAAAATGAAAATGTAAAAAAAAAATCTGAGATTTTTATTTAGTTACAATCCTGTGACTGTTATAATATTAGTCGAAAAACTATAATTATCTTCATAAAAAATTAACAATATTGAAATATAACATTTTTGCATTTTGTCTCCAAGATGAGATCCAAATGCAAAGCTTAGTGAAGAATAATGCATCGAGTTTAGACACTAAAAGATATCTATCTATCTAATAGCTCCCTCGAAAAGTCTAGAACTCCATTCACTGCGAATATCTCCCAGAGAGTACAGAAGACCAAGATTCCGCTAAAGAGAGTAACTAAACGGATCCAGAGAAGAAGGGATGTAAGGAGGTCATTGTCTCGGAGGAAGGCTGCCCGCGATGTAAGGGCTCCCAGTATTTATCTCCTCCCCCTCTTCTCTTCTCCCTAAATCTACTTTACAAGGATTCGCCAACCTCTTTGCAAGGCTTACTCCTTTCTCTGTTTCCTTCCGCAACAGCGCCCTCTTCCTTAGCAGACAATATATCCTTTCCTTGATTGCCCTTACAACTCTCCCTTCCAAGTTCTACGTGTCATTATTAACAGGGCTTATAAATGGCCAGGAACCGTCACAGAGTTGTTAATGCTTTCAACAAACTGAATTTCGTGAATTACTAATTCCGTATTCCTTTACCTTACAATTTAATGGTAATTAAAAAACAATTTTTTTTTTTTATATTTTTATTCAATTTTACAACTGTATATTACATAAATTAAATAAGTAAAAGTGATATTTTATAATAAAAGGCGTAAAAGGCTTGTGAAGAAACTACCCAGCGGTAGTACTTCGATGTTTATTTAAGTAAGTAGATCCCGAGGCCATCCATCTTCTTTTCAATCGCTTCGGAGGGTTGTCAGGAATATGTGAGGTTGATAGGTTGCGGACAAGAGGGTTTATATGGGTTGGGAGTTTGGAATTAAAAGTGGCATATCTGGTACGAGAAAGGACTGCCACAAATGGGATAATAAGGTCGTTATGGATGATTTAATTTGTGACAAAATTAGGAGCATTTAGGATTTTGCGAAGGATTTCGGATTGTAAGGATTGGATGCGGGAGGAATTAGATGGCTTAGTAGAGCCCCAAAGCTCGATTCCATATGTCCAGATAGGTCTGATGACAGTAATGTAAATGAGCTTTTTGTAGTGAATTGGAAGTTTTGAATGTTTGTCTAGTAAGTGCTGTAGTAATCGGTATATAGGGGCAGTATCTTGTCGTTTCAGTCTCGTGTGAGGGTTCCATGTAAGACGTTTGTCAAGATGTAGGTATCGGATTTGTTCAACAGGTATGAGTGGCGTATTATTAAAGGATACGGTAGGGCAAAATAACAGAATAAAATAAAAATATGAGCAACAATTTTTTGTATGATAAAATATTTTTGCTAAAATCTTTAGTTTTTAAACGGTTTATTATATACATAAATTACTGTTTTTATGTTTAAAAAAAACGCAAAAAAATAATTTTACCGCTTTTCTCCTGTAGTTGTATATAGACTTTGTTCGATTTTGTTGTTATTTATCCGTTTTTATTAATGCTAAAAAGATGATATGGGTATTTTTATAAACTTTCCAAAACTTTTGAGGAAGAAAATGTAAACTATCGGTATTTAAGCCTTGTCTAACTATTTAAATCAGAATGAAACTTACATGATATTGAAACCCATTAAATTTTACATTGATATACCGAGTTTAATCAAAATCGTTGGAGTCTTTTGCGAGAAAATCTTAAAATGATGCATTTTGCATGGTATAAAATGGCTCTTCTGTTTCATCTATTTTTATGAAAAAGTTGCTGGAACATCTCGGACGTATATGTCTTGATTATGAAATTTCAGTTTCGTACGACATTTCGTTTTTACAGTGACCTTTTTGCGCAACTTGGTTATTTGGACTCAAGGGACCCTAAAACATGTATTTCTGTTGAAAACTGGAATTCGAAAATTTTCATGATTAAAATACTTCCCTTACTATATATTTCATAAATAAGCAACTGAAATTAATAAACTCAATAACGAACCCTCTAAATAATAAAAAAATACAAAAAAAAACCTTAATTGTCTATAACTATATCTTTTACCCTGATAACTTATTTTAGTTTTTATGTTTTATTATTAAAAGTTTTCTTTGCCCCCTTCAACTATTACTTTGATTTTCCCTACATAAGCATATGGTAAGATAATCGAATATAGAAATTAAATTTTTCTAAAAATTAATTTTTAATGGGGAATTGAGTAATTATACAGGTGTTAGGCGAAAGATGTGCGAGATGGTTTCTTATTAGTTTTTTTTTTATTTGTATAAAATTCCTTTCTTTCATTCTGACTTAAATTCATACTCTTACAGAGGGATGTGAGTTTCTAATTGCCAATATAAAATTTTAAAACAAATTTTAAGTATATGAAAGTAAAAGACAAAGCAGGTTCCTGTTTTTAATAATGCATCTTTCATCTAGTAGAAAAGGAGTTCCCCGGAAACAGTTATTGCACACTGTAATTACAATTACATACAATGACTCAGTTCGGCCAAAATACGGCTAACAATGAATTATTTTGCTGGGCGGTTGCTTTTTCAGATTTCCCATTTCGGCTCAGCGGCTATGAAAGGCTGAAAGAAGTTAAACGAACCGTTAAGCTAGAAGTCCATGTGGGGAGGATAAGATAAGGACGTGGGGTGTGGTGCCGCGATTGGGGGGCCCGAGCCAGGTAGGGCTTGTCCAAGTGTAATCATCGCTATGGCATAATATCCACTCATTTCCTCCTTAGTCCTCCAATTTAAAAATGTCATACATAGCATGTGTAAGATTTCATTAAGAGTCGTATCGATAACAATTTTAAAAGTCTGGAAGAGAGCAACGAACGATTTTCACTTAACTATGATGTTAAAATCAATAAAAGAACTTTTTACTTTCACTTACTTATATATAGTAAGGAAAGTATTGCGATCGTGAAAATTTTCGAATTACAGTTTTCAACGGAAACACACGTTTTAGCGTCCCCTGAATCCAAATAACCAAGTCCCGAAAAAAAGGTCTGTGTGTGTGTGTGTGTGTATGTGTCATAACTCCCGGGCTGAAACGGTAAGTCCTGTAGAACTGAAATTTCATATTTAAGACAAATATACGCCCGAGACGTTACAAACCTTTTTCATCAAAATGAGCTCATCGGGAGAGCCACTTTATACCATGCTTCTTGCACCTTTTTCCGATGTTCTCGAAAAATGGTTTCAACGATTTTGATTAAACTTGCTATATCGGTGTAAAATTTAAGGGGCTTTAATATAATTTAGGTTTCATTCGGATAAAAATGGTCTGAAAGGGATTAAATGCCGATATTTTAAATTTTCTTTCCCCTAAAGTAACTTTAATTTTGTTGTATTCTATAAAAATAACTATATTATCTTGTTACCACTGATGAAAAACAGGTAAATATATACATTGAATGAATTCGATACCCAACTAAAGGAGAATACAGAAAAAATAATTTGTTAACGTTTCTGTTTTTTTTGTTTTTTAACATAAGAGCAGTAATAAAACACATGTTTCTATATAAATTCAATTTAATTAATTCTTTAATAGTTACACGTATTTTTATCTCTAACTGTATTTAAAAATTTTTTCATTGATTTTAAAAATGGAGGTAAGTGAAAGTCGTGTGTTGCCTGCACCAGATTTTTTATAATGTTAGAACAGTAAAAAGGTTAAAATTGATATTGAGTTTCGATAGAAACATGTGTTATAGATTAAATAATCGATTCTATTATTGTCTACAACAATAAATTAGTTGTATCCGTTCTTCACCACTCTCCATCACTTTCTACAACTCTGCGTATAATTTTTTTTTTTTTTTGTCTGAAACCTTAAGCTTTCTAACAGTATACTATACCTCTATATGACTATTTTAAATTTGAAAAAAAGACAAAAAATAAAAACTACAACATATGGTCCTCTTTTCTTCTTTAGATTGTAATCAAATTCCTTAAACTATTATATTTACCCATTTTTACTTTCACTTACTATATATAGTAAGGGAAAGTATTGCGATAGTGACAATTTTTGAATTCCAGTTTTCAACGGAAATACACATTTTAGGGTCCCCTGAGTCCAAATAACCAAGTCTGCAAAAAGGTCTGTGTTTGTGTAACTCCCGGGCGGAAACGGTAAGTCCTATGAAACTGAAACTTACCAGAAGAGCCACTTTATACCATATATTTTGCACCTTTTTTCGATTTTCTCGAAAACGGTTCCGACGATTTTGATTAAACTCACTATATCGATGTAAAATTAAATAGGTTTAATAGTCATGTAGGTTTCTCATTCTGATTAAAATGGTCTGACATGGCTTCAATGCCGATATTTTAAATTGTCTTCATCTCAAGTACCTTTAATTTTGTAGATTGTATAAAAATAACCAAATTATCTTGTTATCATTGATAAATAACAACTGAATATGTAAGTTGTGCGAATTTAAAAAACAACTAAAAGAGAAAACTGAAAAATATTTTGAACATAGAACAGTAATACACACTTAGGGTAATGAAGAGTGATGAAAAGCCGATAAAACTAACCTGGCGGCTTGCCAATAAAACAGAGCGCACCAATTTTGTTTTTGAACATAAGAACTGTAATATAGACGTATAATATATCGTTGGAAAGCTAAAGATTTTAGAAAAAAAATATCATCAATACACAAGAGCTAGTAAGTTTAATAAGAATGATGAAAAGCAGATAGAACTAATTATTTTAAGGAATAATACAATAGATTTTTTAATAAAACACATATTTCTATATAAATTCAATTTAATTAATTATTTAATAGCTTCACGTACTTTAGTCTTTAAGTGTATTTGAAAATACTTTCATTGATTTGAAAAATGGAGGTAAGTGAAAGTCGTGTGTTACCCGCACCAGATTTTTTATCGTTAAATCCATTTTCAAAAATTATATACGCTTTCTATGGTTAAGATAAATTTGGTTTTAAATTAATAAAGTGCAAGTAGCTAAATCATTAATAATTCACAAGATATCTTCCTTGAATTGAAATGCTTGCAGCAGTTATGATAACAGCCCGTGTAAAATATTCCAACCATCCTCGCCATTGCTAATTAAATATTTTCAACGGGAGGGACAATTGTTGGAGGGTGATGATATAGCATTAGAGCTCACGCAAGTAGGCAGATGCCTCTGTAAGGCTTTTAATTAGGCAGAAGGTCGCTAGTGTGGGAGCATAGGGGGAAAAGAGGGGGACGGGAATCACTCCCCTTAACAAGATATCAGTCCATACTTTTTTCTTCTTTTTTTTTTTAATAATACAATATTAGTGTGTAAAGTTCGCTGTCCTCAGACCTAGGGTTATGGTAGCATTTCCTTCGACCATTTTCATATAAGAATTTAGTCAGTTAGTATTTTTGTTATTAATTTTTTTTTTTATTTCGTATGTATTACAGTTTGTCACAATGGACATAATAATATTGCTAAAGGATCCCATTCATACAATATTATAAGTAAGTAGTAAGTAAGTAAGTATTAATTTTGCAATATTTTGTGAAAGCAGCATCAAGATTGAACTCATATAAAGAACCTTCCCGTTTGTATAATAATAATATTTATTTGTTTTCGGTCATCCTCATACAAAAGGAGTTGGTCAATACAATCATAAATCACAAATACAAAAAAAAAAAAAAACGTACATCATCAATATAAGTTAAATAAACAAAGCATGCTTTTTGACGAACAGTTGGGTAATTTAAAATAATTGTTAAGCATAATATAATTATTTCGAATTTACAACCTTTAAGTTAAAGAAAAACTAATATATAGAACAGAATAATTTCACTTTTCTTTTTGAATAAAATAAATGATATATTATACCTACCCAGGAAACTTATATCATGAACCTTATTCTTTTATTATAAATGATCTAGAATATGAGGAAATAGAACGTAATGGATTAAGAAGGGATCCTGGAGAAGGAATTCTAAAAAGAGTTATACATTTTATCGGCTTTTTATTACTCTCTATTAACTTTTAAAAGCTTGTGTATATAGCTAATATTTTTTCTAAAATCTTTAGCTTTCCAACGGTATATCATACATGTATATTACTGCACTTATGTTAAAAAACGAAAAATTGCATTAAAAAAATATTATTTCAATTTTTTCCTGCAGTTGTGTATCGAATTCATTCAATTTATATATTTACCTGTTTTTCATCAGCGGTAACAAGATAATATAGTTATTTTTATAGAATCAACAAAATTAAAGGTACTTTAGAGAAAGAAAATTTAAAATATCGGCATTTAAGCTCAGTCAGACCATTTAAATCCAAATGAAACCTAAATGATATTGAATCCCATTAAATTTTGCATCGATATAGCGAGTTTAATCAAAATCGTCGGAACCGTTTTTGAGAAAATCGAAAAAAGATGCACATATATGGTATAAAGTGGCTCTTCTGGTAAGTTCATTTAGATGAAAAAGGTATTGTAACGTCTCGGGCGTATATTACCGTTTTCGTCCGGGAGTTACCACACAAACACACACACAAACACGCACACACAGACCTTTTTGCGGGACTTGGTTATTTGGACTTAAGGGACCCTAAAATGTATATTTCCGTTGAAAACTGGAATTCGAAAATTTTTACGATCGCAATACTTTCCCTTACTATATATAGTAAGTGAAAGTCAAAAAACAAACTTAGAACAATGCTTAACTCAGCATTGTGCAATCCAAACATTATTCCCAATTAATAATAAATATAAATATACATACATATACACATATACATACAATAGAATAATATACTGAGCATTATGATATATGGTTTAGAAATTTGGAGTTCAAAAACAACCTAAGCAATAGAAATGGACTACTGGAGACGTGCGGTGGGAATATCCAGAATGAATAACGTAAGAAATACAACCTTCAGAGAAAATATGGTGGCTGACAAACATATTCTGAGAGAGATTGAAAAAAAAAAACGCCATAAGTGGTATGGATATTTGAAAATAATGACAGAAGGAAGACCTTTGGAAAATTAAGGAAATAAGAAGGCGAGGAAGACTGGGTATGACGATGTAGAGGAGTCCATGAGGGGACCATGACCAAAGGGAAGGATGGGACCTTAGATAGGTTATGAATATCAGTTTAGGTTAAGGAAACCCATTTTAGTTGAAACTCCTAAATAATAAAATAAAAAATAAATGTCTAATTTTTATACAATCAACTGTGGAATAAAAAACATCATTTTTCTCCAATTTTCTTCATTTATATATTTATGGATGTAGGGTGTTTCTGAGGCTACTATACATAGGACATTCTATTAAAAAGTGATATAGGTATTCCGGTTTTTGTAAATCGCATACAGTATTTTGATATTAATATTCTTATTTTATTTATAGTACGAAATCATTATTACAATTTCGTAAAATAATAAATTAAGCAATATAATTTAGTAAGGCACCTTAAAAGAGAGATCGTGAAAAACTGATAACCTCGCTCTTTGACCTGTCTGGCGCCAGCCTTACCTTCCTAATACATCAGGAGCTCTCAATAAAGGTAAACAAACAAGATCAAGATGTAAATAAGATGTCTTTAGAAGGTAAGTAAATCTGATCGTGTGGGCCGTGGGACAAGATTACACGTAGAAGACATCTAGCCTAGCGTTATCTTCTGCTGGAAGAACCCAATCTGCATTAATTAACTCCAGGAGAGCCTTGAGCAGAGAGAGAGCGGCCGTCGATATGAAATCCGACTGGAATCGCTTCGGAGCACCTTTCACAGAGAATCGTGACAGAGACGACCTTTGCCGATCCCCGGGAGCAGTACCCATTCCTTGTTTCTTCAATGGGACCAATACCCGCCTGGAGCAGTATTCGCCACCCGGGTTCACGATGTACCCCATGTTCAGGAGCCGGTGTCCTCCTAGCTACCATATAGGGCCCCTGCAATAACGGATTGTCGTAACGCTAAGGCTATACGTGACTGGAAAGTCACCTCAGATGAGGCAGTTTCCTGACTTGGGTTCTACTCGATGACGTCTTCTCCTATACCCTCAAGATGGGTGTTGAGGTAATAACGTATCGTGCGCTTTTAAGCAATTTTTTCTAACGATAAAATAAAAAACAAAGATAACTTTTTCAATAGAAATTTAACGAATTTTCAAGATTTTGGCTTGAAAATGGATGAAGAAGGTGGAAAAAACTCTGGATGACGATTACGAGAGAAAATGAAAAAATAAAACAAATAGGATAGAAAATCCATTTTTTTTTTTTTTTTTTTTAAGACATCAAAGCAGGAAGTCGTAGTAATACTCTACACCTTTATGTTTAATATATTTAGATCCACATCTAGAGGAAGCCCGTGGCTTAGTGTCTAGCGCGCTTTGTCTTTCACGCCGAAGGTTGCGAGTTCGAATTACAATTATTCAAGTAATTGATTGAATATGCCGAGTTGAAGTGGCTCAATCCAGTTTCTCGCCGACAGTATTTCCTGGGAGTATACCTATTCCGCACTTTTAAAACACAAAGTCCATCCTACATTCTTGACCTACTCATCCCTTATTCATCAGTACATTCGTTTAACACAAGATCCCAACTCACTAACCTCTATTTGCCCTCTCATCGAACATCATTCTTTAAAAAATCTTTTAGTTTGCGTGCCACCTCTCTTTGGAATTCCATACTACCTCTATACGCAAAGCATCTTCCTTAACCTCATTTAAAAACAAATTATTCCATCATCTCCTCAGTAATCAGTCTTCCGAATAATTGTATAAAAAATTATGAATAATAGTCATATTTCAAGTTAACAAAAACTTTTTTTTCTACGATTTTACGTAGTGTGAGGTTCAATTATAGTATTCTGTATTCACATGTTTTCAGTATTATATAGTCAGTCATACATGAATGTTCTATTGTCGTTGTATTTACTAACTATAAATAATGCATTTAGTAGTCATATTGTATCAAGCAATAGTTTTTACTATTTTAATAAATATTTAAGTATAACCTTAAGTTTGTTTTTGTAATGTTTTTATTTTTAAGCCAGACTTAATACTCACTCTTGTACTTTTTTGTTATTTTTAGGGGACAGAAGTCTCAGAATAAACTTTATTTTTCTTCTTCTTCTTCTAATTCTAGTCCAGAGACTTTTCCAAGCACAAAAATAAATGGGGATTCACTCACAACCACTCCCTCGGGTATGTAAGACCCGTCAGGCAACTGAAGCCCACTCACAAAAAAAAGGCGAAGGGAGTGATGACCCTACCCTGTAGATTTTGATCGAAAAACGAGTGTATTTTCCCAGGAGATAGCACAACGCGGCCTGAAGTGACCCATTCATCCCATTCGCGGACAATATTTTCTAGGATCATACCTTGACCAAACCATTAACTCCCATCTTCTGCCTCTATATCCACTGTCTTCTGCAATTTAAATCGTCTGTCCACTCCCTTGAAACTAGATCGCGCCATTCTTACCTTAACATTCCTAGCCATAGAACAATAACTGTTTATTATTTATTTCATGTCCACTCTACTACTTTCTGGAATTTTTTACTTCCTCATATCTGCCATACATCTTCTCTATATCATCATTCAAGTCCAAACTGTTCCTATACCAAATGTCTTCCCAAACAAACGCTCAACAATGCCAATATTTATAAATCATATATCAGACTTTGAATAAAAGAAAATTTGTAATTTATTAAACTCAGTTGCTCAATTTTTAGTGTTGTTTGTTCAAAACATCAGAAGTTTTTAATTAGTTTCGCTAGTTTGTTTTATAGTCTCCTTTTTTCAAATATCATTATTTTTTATTTAAATTAAAAGTTGGACTGACTCCACATTGGAACACAATTATACATAATACTGAGATTCATAAACATCAATGGTCAATATAGCTGTTAAACTGGATCCAAGGTTTATCAACGTAGGAGTATATAACAGATAAGTGCGTAGCTGCATGTCAATCTCAATACTTGGATAATGGAGTTTGCTGAAAACAGACAGGGATATGAAAGGTAGGATATGACCGGAGGTTAGAAACTTTCGAAATGCAATTAGTAAGTCCACGACTACACGGAAAAGCTCTTAAAAATGGTTCCCCATTTGGCAATAGTTGATCTAAAAGACCCAGGTCGCAAACTTTCCATTGACACTTACAGAATTATACCTTATATTCCCAAGGTCGTGGGTTCAAACCTGCTAGTGACCATAGGATTTTTTAATGGAAGTCCTTAGTTATGGCGCCTGCGGAGGGTGCTTAAAAAGATGATCCCGAGCCTGTGCGATGTCAGGTACTCGTTAAAGATCCATATCCTAATAAAACTTGGATAGGCAAAATTTAGGACTCCCACAGTAGTATCGTCCGATTAGCCATAATAGCATAAAGTGACGTTAAATGAATAAACAGATAAATTATTAGATACAAGAGATATTGCATACTGGGTTAACATTTTCCATATTTTATGAATAATGTTAAACACTTACTGAAGAACACAACTTAAGAAAGAAATATAACTTACATGAACATTAATACAATAATAATACAATCCGCACTCACTCAGTATAGCTGCGTTGCGAAACCTGAGCAAGTCGGTAAGCATCGTGTGGGTACCGAGCCACGAGGGATTACCGGTGACGAGCTTGCGGACCGGACAGCGAGGCAGGCGCTCACACTGGCAGGGAGATGAACAGTCATCTTGACCCAGTCTGAACTCAGTGAACCGCTCAAGAATTAAGAAGAGGACCGATGGCAGAAAATGTGGGACGATAGCCAGTTAAGCAAACTGAAGAAAATAAAACAAACAGTGAAACCCTGGTCTACATCTAGCCGTAGCAGTCGGAGGGAGGAAGTTGACCCGGCCAAGGATAGGACACTCGCGGCTAACGCACTCGTATCTTTTTGCTAGGCAGCCGGTGCCCCGATGCCGGCACTGTGATGGAACCCTCACCATTCGGCATATTTTTCAGGAATGCCCATATTATTCATCACACCTGAATAAAATTAGACCAAACCCAAATATTTCAACAGTACTGAGTAAAAGAGAGGAAACTATTAAATTAGTCTTTGATTTTCTAAAGGAGCAATCATTGTTATCCAAAATTATAAATACTATAATATTAATTAAATATAAAGTTATACATTCCTTGTCAGTTTTTAATTAATTAATTTTTAATTATTGTTTACATTAGAATTTTTTTCTTCCAATTATTTATTACCTGATAGTTCCTTTTGATAAAGGTTAAATATACATATAGTAGCTAAGCGTTGATGACCTTAGGGTTTTACGCCTTAAAACCAAAACAAACAATTCAAAATATCCTCTATACACCTTTTAATACATTCAATTGTTTCTTTCGGAAGCCATTAGATTTTTCAATACTCAATAATATGAAAATTAATATAAGATGCCTTTAATCATAAAAAAAAAAGTATTAAACATAAGAGAAGGCACATAAATTATTATATGTGTCTTAAAAAATAATTTAACAGTTCTAATTTTTTTAGAAGACTTGGTAGGGAAAATATCACTAGCATTGACAGAAAGGGGGTCTGCTTGATTTTTGGGTTTACTTTCGGTTTTTTTGTAACTTATCCAATGTTTGTCAACATAAACGTAATAAATTAAATTAAAAAAAAAAGCTGGCCTATCGGATGATTAATTTTTTTAACTAGAAATCAGTAGCACTGGTAAAAGCGATCTATTGAACGAAAACCGAAAAAAAGTCACAACATAATCTATAGTAAATTACTAGATTACTTGACAAGTTAAAAGGAGACCTAAACCTAAATATTGTAAACAGAACTACTGCAAGTATATTTTCGTTTCCTTGACATTCATAGAACAATGAAAAGGCAAGCAGGTGTAGAGAACGTAAATTTTGGTTTTTACTCTAGCACCAGATGGTCCACCTTTTTTTCTGGAAGCATACAGTCCTCAGCTAGACAAGAACAGGAAAAAAAAATATATATATTCGTTGGTAATGTTATCCCTTTTCAGTGAATACATCCAATGAACCAATTGTGTTTATTTCAATACTGGAATTCTAAGAACTAAACAATAAAAAGAAAAAATGGACCTGACAGACCCGTCAGTTTTCCCATTCCGTTCACCTACCAGCCAGTTGCTCTAATTGTAGAGGGAATAACTGACAGTTTGTACTCAACCATATTCTAGAATAGAAATTACTTTAGAAGAATTATTATGAATATATGTAAAATAAAATTAATATATCTTTTATACATATAGATGGACTAAAGTATACAATAGTTTTGACATATTGTTCCACCATAATACAATGAAGATATATATATTTTCATCATCCCTACATACACAATTCCGAGTTTTCGCCCGTACTGAGAATCTTACCCCATCAGTAAAATTTAGTAATCCAACAAATACTTAAAAATCAACGCATATAATTAATTAATTTCCAAAGAAGAATTATATATATTTATCGAAATGTTAGAGATGGCAAAGAAAAAAGGCTGGTAGGCACAACACACGACTTTCACTAACCTCCGTGGCTAAAATGAATTTAAGAATTTTTAGCAGATGACACTTATTAGTGTATTATCAGTTAATAATGATCCCACTGTTGCCTCTCAAAATCTCCAATCCCACATCAGAGACCTTGAGCTATGGTGCCAGAATTGGAGAAAATAAATTCCAACAAATCCCACTAAATTACCTTCACCCTACGTCGTAAACCTATAACATCCTGCCCTACAGTATCCTTTAATAATATTCCGCTCGTTTCACTTGAACAGATCCGCTACCTAGGACTTCTACTTGACAAACGTTTAACATGGAATCCGCACACTAGACTGAAACGACAAGAAACTGCTCGCCGCTTTCGGTTACTTCAACACTCACTAGACAAATGCTCTAAACTATGCATTTTTAAATTATAGTGATGAAGTAGTATGAAATCCTTCAATTAACTATCTGACCATATATTTATAATAATATGTAGTTAGCAATATAAAAATATTACACTGTTAAAAAAAAGGTCTTCGATATTGAGCATTTATTTAGTTTGGTTCCAGCACTGTCTTGTATTAGGCTTGTTAAACAGGAGCAGATAATCATGAAAACCTCTAAAAGATTAAACCAGAAGGAAGGAGTGAGGGATAGCTTAGAGAGGGAGGAGCGATAAGGAGGGATAGATAATGAGGGAGGTCTTACACGGCCATTAGTGGTGCCTTACAGATAGCAAGAGGATCTTCTAGAGGGGCTGCTGATCTCATCTAAGTGTCTGTCTCCTGCGAGGTGGAAGGAGTATGGGGAACGGCGGCAACAACAACTAAAGGACCGCATTACGATCTTGCAGTTGGGTTCTAGTGAACCCTCAGAACGTGAAAACTTGGTGACATCCTTTCACCACTTAGGAGGTGATATTAGTTGATATTAATAAAAAATGAATAATGAAACTTCATGAGCAACTTAGCAAGCATCAAAATAAGGAACGATATAAAATTAAGAATATCTTGTCGGGCCTAGGATGCCAGAAGAATTACAAGCAGTATATCTTTGCATTTGTCGGAAACATTCCATAAAGTTAGAATCGGTTATACCCAGACGGCAAAGCCCATGACGGTTCTGCTATCATTGTCCACCAATCCCTCTCTCATCATTTACTCCCACTTCCCACCTATGATTTCCTACAAGCCACAGCCATAGTAATCAAGACTTTTTCTTTTCCGGTAACTCTCACATCTGCATATTGCCCTCCTAAACATTCCGTTTCCAATTCCGAATTTGTATCCTTCCTGGATTCCTTAGGAAATCGTTTCATTCTGGGTGCAGACTTAAACGCCAAGTATCAGCAGTGGGGTTCCAGAACCACGAATTCTCGGGGACGAAATTTGCTGTCTGCACTCAACTCCCGAAATTTTAATATCCTGCCTCCTGACTCTCCTCTGCCTCCTGACTCTCCTACCTACTGGCCAACCGATCCTAACCGCAATCCTGACATCCTCGACTTTTTTATCCACAGCGGATTAGGCTCCCTCAACTTGTCTGTAACTCGCCTTGATGAACTATCCTCAGACCATAGTCCACTGATCCTAAAAGTATCTCTCACTCCAATTCCAAAACCCATCCCACCATCATTCATCCGAGGCCCTGTCAACTGGAACCTTTTCCGCCAAATCCTGACCGATAATATTGACTTCAGAGTAACTCTCAAAACCCCAGATGACCTAGATAATTCCGTCTATTCCTTTACCACCGCTATCCAACAAGCTGTCTGGACTGCCTCCTCTCCTAAACACTCCAATATAAATCCTCACCAAAATCATTCTCCACAACATATTATAGACCTCATCCATACCAAACGCCGAGCAAGATCATTATGGCAGCGCACCCGACACCCAACAGATCACCGCTCCTATAACTTCTATTGTAGACAATTGAAGAGGGAGTTGGCGACCTTCCGTTCCCAGTCCTTTAATTCCTACTTCTACTCTCTATTCCCTGTAGAATATCACGAAAAAGATCCTAAAATACCATCAAGTTTCCCATCCTCTCCGACGTGGTGACGACTCCTGGGCTGCGTCTGATGAAGATAAAGCCGAGGAATTCGCCACACACCTCTCCAAAGTTTTCACTCCTCACCCGGAATCCCATGCCAATCACACCGCAACAGTGCAAGACTTTCTTATGTCACCAATTCCACTTTCCCTACCTTCTAAAGCTATTAATCCCTCTGAGGTCAAATATCTTCTCCAAAAACTGACCCTCCGTAAATCTCCTGGACACGATCACCTTACTCCCCAGATCCTCCGACAACTTCTGCAGAAAGCTATTATATTCCTTACTTATATTTACAACTGTATCCTACGCACCACCTATTTTCCTCTGTTATGGAAACATTCCACTATCATTCTTTTTCTAAAACCTGGCAAACCTTCCAACAATACTTCATCCTACAGGCCTATTAGTCTACTCCCCATCCTCTCAAAAATCTTCGAAAGGCTTCTTCTTAAACGTATCCTACCCATATTAGAATCTCAAAATCTTCCTTCCCATCAGTTTGGATTCCGTCCTCAGCATTCCACAGTTCAACAGGGGCTCCGAGTTGTAGACCATATTTCCTCAGCTCTTGAATGCAAAGAGTATTGTTCTGGTGCGTTTCTGGACATTGCGCAAGCTTTTGACCGGGTATGGCACACTGGATTACTCTTCAAGCTGAAAACCCATTTACCCCAGTCTCTATACCTCATTCTCCGATCCTATCTCTCAAACCGTTCCTTCCGCGTTCGCTGTGGTGTAGAATTTTCTAACCTTTATCCCGTTGAGGCCGGTGTTTCTCAAGGCAGCGTCTTGGGACCCGTCCTCTACATCCTTTACACTGCTGATATTCCTACACATCCTGATACCTTTCTGGCAACTTTTGCAGACGACACCGCCACCTTATCATCCAGTTCCAATCCTGAAACAGCATCCTTAAACCTGCAAAGACACCTTTCTCTTATCGAAGACTGGTGTAATTCTTGGCGCATAAAGGTGAACGAAGCCAAATGCAAACAAGTAACCTTCACTCTTCGACGAAACTCCTGTCCGCCAGTTTACTTCAATTCCATTCCAATTTCTCCTTCAGATACAGTCCGGTATCTTGGCTTACTGTTAGACAAAAGATTGACTTGGAACCCACATACAAGACTTAAAAGACAAGAACTCAACCGACGATTCGGACAGTTATACCGAATACTCAACAGAAAGTCTGAACTTACAGTTGACAACAAACTATTAATCTACAGGACAATACTGAAGCCCATCTGGACCTACGGACATGAACTATGGGGGACAGCTAAACGTACTAACATCAAACGCATTCAATCCTTTCAATCCAAAGTCCTCCGTACAATAATAAATGCTCCCTATTATGTTTCCAACTATACCTTGCACCACGACCTTAATGTTCCTTTTATTTCAGACCTAATTCCATCCAAATTTTCCAAATTCCACCAGAATCTCATTCATCATCCTAATCCTCTAGCTCAATCCCTATCCAGCTCTACTCATCCATACAACCCACCTAGAAGGTTGAAACGGCAGTGGCCCCGCGACCTTTTGTAAATATATTGGAGTTCTAGCACTGGCTAGATTCTCCACTCAATGTGATGTATGTATGAGTGTGTGTATGTGTATATAGGTATAAGAGAATTCTTGACTCTGTTGTATTGATTCATTATTGTGTATATATTTTATTGTAATTTTATGCTGTGTAAATATTGTATGAATGTAGTATGTATGATATCTTTCAGCACTACTATTAATGTCTAAATTGGGACAGATTGTAATTTTACTTAATAAAGAATTGTTGTCGAAAAAAAAAAAGAATCGGTTATAATTACTCCGAAAGATTTGAGGTGCGATCGGGGTGAAACAGGGTGACTCCCGTCACCTGTGTTATTTAATATAGCTTTAGGATATGTCATAGAAAAGGTGATGTGTACCGAGAAAGGCTTAAATATGGGTGACAAGATTCCGGTTTTGGGGTATGCCGATGATCTGGTACTGCTAGATGAAGACACGGAAACCATACAACTAAATACAAGTGTGTTAATAAAAACCGGTAAAGAAATAGGACTCGAATTAAATACCGATAAGACGAAATATATGATTAGTAGCAGAAACGGTGTCGATCTTGGTGATATATATGTACCAGGGCATACTTTTGAACACTTAGAGAAATTCAAGTATTTAGGTTCAATTATAACTAGAAAAAATGAAATCCAGGAAGAAATAAAGTCCCGGTTAAAGGTGGGAAATGCGTGTTATTATTCAGTAGCTAAGTTACTTAGTTCGCGGCATTTATCTAAAAACTTAAAGATTAGAATTTATAAAGCTATTATTCTTCCAACGGCTCTTTATGGATGTGAAACGTGACCGCTTACTTTGAAGGATAAACAACGGCTTAAGGTTTTCGAAAATAAGGTATTGCGTAAAATATTTGGTCCGAAGAGAGATGAGGCCACTGGGGAGTTTAGAAGGTTGCACAACGCGGAATTGCGAAACTTCTATCCTGTGAATGTGATTGAGCTGATTGCATCGCGGAGACTCAAATGGGCGAGTAAAGTTGTTGGGCTCGATGACGAGCGGATTCCGAAAAAGTTGGTATTTGCAGATCCGACTGGTAGGCGTCCGAAAGGTAGGCCGAAGCGGAGATGGGAGGATTGCGTTAAGACTGATCTCGGGAGCTTGGGCTTGAATGGTGAACATTGGACGAGTCTGTGTAGGCGGAATTTGGTGGTATCGGCATCGAACCTTCGGGTTCGCTAAGCCTATTATTATTATATCTTTGAATATGATACAGCAACAACTAAGTTCTAGGATCAAATAAAGGTGGAAAAAAAATAATGAAACAACCCTAGACGTTTTATTTTATTAATTGTAGATATTTTGTTTTTTATTACAAACAAGAAATTTAATATATATTCAATGAAATATGTAAAATGTAATTGTCTTGAAATGAGGAAATGTTTTAAGTGCAGAAGCAGCGGCTCATCTCAGAAGAGCACGTTTAAATTATCAGCATATCTCTTGGTCACCTGCTTGGGTGCTTGGGTTAGTCGTCAGCGTGGGCTATAAGGATTGTTTGAAAATGTAAATGTTTATTTGAGCACTTTAATATTTATTAAACATTTTAATATATTGTTCTTTATCAGTAGCTGAAATTATAAATAAAGTCATATGAAACGCAGAACGGAGGCTCATTACTTCAACCAGCACTTTCTACTGTAATATTTAGATGTTTGGTAGTTAGGTAGAGCCCAACAGTTCTATTCCGTTAGTACCGATTGGTTTTAGCAAAACTTTATAAAGAGTTAGTTTGTTGGTTAATGATTATTTTGAACGCCTGTCAAGTAACCTAGATAAAATACCGTATTGTCTCTTAAGCTCTTTACATTTTAGCAGGATCTAAAAGTCACTTAAATATCTATTAATATTAATAATAATAAATTGTTTATTGTCCTGGAATATGTAACTTTGGAATAACATTTTATGTAACAGAATGTAGAAAATGAGCTTCACATTGTTAGAGTAAATTTAATACATATAAAAGAAGTTATAAAATAAAATATATAAAATAGACATATGTAAATAAGAGGAAAAAAAAAAAATAAAGCTTATTCACAATGCAGTGACTGGATAATCATTAAATGATTAAATATGCTGGATTCGAAAATTGAAAGAGAGTTGGAGTGGCGGATAGAAAGAGGAATAGAGTTCCATACGGTTGAGGATCGAATGAGAAAAGTTCTTTCAAAATTTGCAGTTCGGTGGGCCGAGCTATATAAATCTGAAAGCCTGGAGAGTGTGTAGCAAGGATGTACAGCAGATTTGAATGGTAGGAGATCAAAAATGTATGATGGACGGTGGGACTGGATAACTAGGTAAAGCAATGATGGATGCAATGAAATATTTGGTACAATTGGAAGGCTAAAGCAACTTCAACTCGCCATAAAATTTGGATAAGAAGGTGTACCTAAAGACCGCGAATAAGAGTCGACCAAAAGAAAAAATTAAATATTATTCAAATAAAAATTAAAATTAAAACGATGTCCTCAAACATACAGTAGAAGGAAACCCCTACCAAACAGTTAAAGGACTCTCAGCACAACTAAATGCAAGTGCATCTACCGTTTCCAGACATTTAAAGTGTATTGGGAAAGTAAAAAAGCTCGATACAAGATCACTGAGCGGCAGCAAGACCCCATCTTTCAAAACATACCGTGCAACAATTGAGACGTTGATTTCCAAACAGTATTAAAGGACATTTTTTACAAAATTGATTTTTTTACATATTTGTATTCTTATCAATTAGTTATATCTAAATCTCCTATTTGATTTTATCTAATGAACACCCAAGCCCTTTATAAACGTAATTTAGAAATATAATTATTTTCTAAAGGAAATAGTTACACATTTAATTTCGTTCCAAATTATACCAAAACATCTCATTTCATATTTTTAATATGATGTTACTAATATACTAAAAAAAACAATTCTGGGTTTTAATGCGAAAAGAATCAAATTAGCTAATTTAATAATATAATAATTAGTGATTTTGGCGCCTCCTGTAAAATTTCCTGGAATGGATATAGTACCTTTTGGAAATCAACGTCTCAATTGAAAGAACTGGGCTACGAAGTTCTTTCGCACTCCATATTCCCCCGACTTGTCTCCAACAGATTCCCACCTGTTCAGGAATTTAGACAACTTTGTCAAAGGAAAACTTTTTGAAAATGATGATCAAGTGAAAAGTGCGTTTTCAGATTTTGTTTCACTTCTAAGCTCAGAGTTTTTCAGTTCAGGGAAAATTATCTTGTTTTCATATCGTATTTTTTATAATAAAAAATCCTTTGCCTTGAAAATGGAAATTTCATGTTACACAACCCAATAGATGAAAAGTATTATTTATTTTTATGTCCTTTACATGGAATTGCTATGTATCGAGAATACTGGGAGGTAAAGGAATATTTTTGAATCGTATAAAATAGAGCAGTTTCCGGGCTACGAGCCGGAGTGAAATACACTTGAAATCAAGTGAAAAACTTTTTTCAGATTTTGTTTCACTTCAAATCTCAGAGTTTTTCAGTTCGGGGATAAAAAGGTTGGTGTCACGTTGGTAAAAATGTGTAGAAAAAGAAGGTAAATACTTCGAATAAAATTATCTTGTTTTCATATCGTATTTTTAATAAAAATCCTTAATCTTGAAAACGAACATTTCATGTGACACAACCCAATAAATTTCGGTGATCGATGGCATTTATTATTTGTTTATTAGACTACACACAAACGCGTAACATTCGATAATTTACTATGGTTTATATATTTACCACATAGCTTGTAAGTTATATACCGAAACCTTTGAGAAATGTATTCCTTCCAGGAATATAAATTTCATCGGGACAATTAAAAAAAAAAATTTAAAAACATCCCGCGGTAGGGATGACGTTAAAAAAAAAGAAAGACAAATAAAAAAACAAAAGGGAGAAAGAAAGGCGACGACAAAGTTTATCCTTTGAAGGGGAATACTAATAGTGTGCTCGCTCTTCATGGATATTCACAGCCTCGTTACAACTTTTTTTTTTCTTTCCTCAGCCGTGTTTATTTTTTCTAACTAATGTAAGCGTCAATAGGGCGGTCGGAACCCTTCTCTCAACGACCCGTTAATATTTCAATCTGAATAAATTCTATAGGCCTTCAAGAGAAACTCTACCTTCCAGCAAATGAATACACCACTCCCTCCAGCATCGCCGACCGCTTCTCCTCAAATAACTATTTTACTTCCATACGCTTTTGATGGAATAAATGAGAGTCCTATGGAATTGAATCCTCGACGCTTATGACTCAATGAGTATTTAAACTTAATAAAGTGCAATCTGACATAATTCAAACGAAATGAAAGAGGTAGAAACCGCGTGGCTTGGAATCTTGAAAATCATATCAAGGTTATCTGTTTACACCATGTTGTTTCAATCATATTATTTGACAAACTTCATTAACCTTTATTCTTCTTAACCTTAGATTCTTATTAAACGTGTCAAATTAACTTCTTTGTCTAGTATTTATTAACAATACTTTGGTTGAAGTTAATTACTTTATTCCCCTTTATGCTACTTAATCCCAATAATGAATTGATAAACATGGTACTTTTGGAAAAAGAAATCCATTAGTTTTGTATAATAAAAACAGAAAATTTTTATATTAATTAATACAGTTTCGCAGTCACCGCTGCCTTGGAAAAGTGGCATCCAAAACATAGTAACATATAGTGAAAAAAGAAGTATTGAGATAGAGAAAATCAATTGAAATACACATTATAGAGTCTTCTCTGATTCCAAATTGACTATATCTCGCAAAAAGCATTGTATGCGGGAAAAATTGCTCAAAAACAATTTTTTTTTTTTTCTTTTTGTGTCTAAATGCACGGAAGGTGAAGACACGGAAACCATACAACTAAATACAAGTGTGTTAATAAAAACCGGTAAAGAAATAGGACTCGAATTAAATACCGATAAGACGAAATATATGATAAGTAGCAGAAACGGTGGCGATCTTGGTGATATTGATATATCAGGACATACATTTGAACATGTAGAGAAATTCAAGTATTTGGGTTCAATGATAACAAGAAAAAATGAAATCCAGGAAGAAATAAGGCCCGATTAAAGGTGGGAAATGCGTGTTATTATTCAGTTGCTAAGTTAGTTAGTTCGCGGCTTCTATCTAAAAACTTTGTATCCTGTGAATATAATTGAGTTGATAGCATCGCAGAGACTCAAATGGGCGCGTAAAGTTGTTGGGCTCGGTGAGGAACGGATTCCCAGAAAGTTGGTATTCGCTGAACCGACTGGTAGGCGTCCGAAAGGTAGGCCGAAGCGTCGATGGGAGGATTGCATTATGGCTGCTCTCGGGGGCTTGGGCTTGACCGGTGAACATTGGACGAGTCTGTGCAGGCGAAGTTTGGTGGTATCGGCATCGAACCTTCGGGTTCGGTAAGCCTATTATTATTATTATTACATAAATGCACTAACATAGATGTAAAATACCGCCAGAAAGCTAAAAAAAAATTGTAAAAAAGTTATATAACACAATTATTAGGAAAGGTAATAGTGATTTAAAATGATTGTTTCCATCGAACCACAATGTGTTTTTTTTTTGTTTGTTGGTGTATTATTCGTTTTAACATTGTAAAACTCTAACTTCATTAAAAAGTTCCTAAATTGATTTTAACAAATGATATAAGTAAAAATCGTAGATTAATTAATTTTAAAAATTATTTGACAAATAGATTTATTTTTTATTTAAAAGTATTTATTGATATTTACAACGGTATTATATACATCAAGTAAATGTGATGGACATAGTAAACTGATACATGTAGACAGGCTACTCATTGGCAGCAATCTAAAAATATTCTAAACTAGAATGTCCGAAGAGGATGATAGGATAGAAACTAGCGTGTTAGAATGGGATTGGAGTTTTTCATGGAATGATTGGTACCTGGTTCGGTAAAATAGAAAACATTAAGGTCTTTATGGATGACTTAATTCGTAACTAAGCAAGGAGCGTTAAGGACTTTGGATAGTAAGGTTTAGATACGAGAAGAATTCGAAGGTTTAGCTCAGCCCTATAACTCTACTCCATAAGTCCTCATCGGTCTTATGATGGTCATATAAATGAGTCTTTTGCAGTCAAGTGGCAGGTTTGAGCGATAGTCCAGTAAGTGAAAACGCGAAAAGTAGTCGAAAACGTCGGGCAGTTTCTAGTCGTTTCAGTCTTGTATGGGGATTCCAAGTAAACATTTATTAAGGTGAGGTCTAGGTATCGAATCTGTTCAACAGGGGCTGGCGGGAAAAGAATACTGTAGGGCAGGAAGTCTTTGGTTTACGACGAAGGGTAAAGGTTATCTGGTTGGATTTGTTAGAATTAATTTTAATCCTCCATTTCATTTTGTATTTAATACATTTTATGGTTATGAACCAGTATTTCCACAATGAATTCCTTCATTGGTCAAATTTTAGTCGTATCTTTTGTTCTTACAGTATGTATTTGTAAATGTATAATTCATTTATTAAATGTATTCAACCTCAATAGTTATTTCCAATTCTATGAGCTAAGCATAATTATATATGTGTATTATGCATACATATATAAATTTTTTTAACTTGATAATTTGATTTGCACCCATTAGAAATCATACAATAAGCAAATGTGTTCTTCCGTCTTAAACATAGTGTTGTTAAGTGTATGGGAAACAGCACGAAAAGGTACATCATTCTTACATTTAAAAAGAAACATTTTTTTTTTCTGGTAAGGAGGCCCCTCATCCTACTCTGAGTTATGTATGTTATGTCAGTTGTAGGCATGTTTTGCGAAAGTTTGTTTATGGGTCTCTATTTAACTGTCGTGGAATCATCTTTAAGTGATTGACCACCTTGACAAACGGAGTACTAGGTATTGAATATGTTTAACAGGGACTAGTGGATAAACGTGAAGGTTATTTGGTGGGATTGTTTATTTATTTAAAGTCACTTTATGGTACTATGGCTAATCGGACGGTGCTACATTAGGAGTTCTAAATTTTGTCTATCCAGGTTTTATTAGGATAGGGATCTTTAACGAGTACCTGTAAAGGCTCGGGACCACCTTCTAACGTCCTCTCCGAAGGACGGTATTATAACTAAGGATTTTTTACTCCCATTAAAAAATCCTAGGACCACCTGTGGGTTTGAACCCGTGACCTTTGGCATAGGAGGGTATTATGCTAGCCACCCTGCTACAAATTTGGTGGGATTTACTAGAATTAATTTTAATCCTCCAATTCTAACACTATAATTCAAGAGTCTCGGATGTGGGATTAAAGTTTGTGGGAGGCAGTAACTGCATCATTATCTATTGATGGTACACACGTGCCATCAGCATAGGTAGAAAGGAAAGTGTTAGGATGGGTTGGTATATCAGCTGTATAGACTGTATAAAGGATGGGTTCTCAGAAACAGCAGCAGAGTGAGAAAAAAGTATTGTGATTTATTTTAAATACATTTAAATTTAGGGTTTTCAGAACTGCATTTGAACTTGACATTTTAGTCTATTGACCGATTTCAGTGAAACATAAACGGAATAATAATAAATCAAATAAAAAAACCTCATATAATTTAATTAAAAAATGCATGCATTTTTGAAATTGATGTTCTCAAAACAGCATGTAATAGAAAATCAAAACGTAGTGGTAGTATTTACAGATTGGGTATTTATTTATTTTTTAATTCTAAGTTAACCAACACTGAAAATTGAACCCTTTTGGTATATTGTTTCGAAAATCATATAGAACTTCCATTTATATATTTCCATTATTATTCACCAGCGAGCTCATGCTAATTCATCGAATATAATAGCAGGTAAATTAACAAACATTTATGTTAGTTTAGATTGGAAGCAATTAGTCTAGAATTAATCTCTGATGGAGTGTATATTGATTAACGCCATGTCTGGCTTGTCGGGTCCCTCAGCTACAGGCCAACTATACAACTGAAAATCAAACTATATTATATATTATTTTTTAACATTCTTCAAATTAATTAATACGATATAATTTGATTTGTTTTCAAAAATAGTATTTAAAATGTAAAATCAAAATACTTTTCAAAACTATACAATTCATAGATGGTAATTCGTAAGTGAAAGGAACGTTGTAATAAAATATTTGTCTATCAATACCTTATTTTAAAGAAATTTGATTTATACAAAACGGAAAAAAAACTTTTAATGATAAAAGTACATTACATTACCAAACTGCCACAAATATATGCGATGAGTGAGCCATACCTGAAAAAAAAGGAAACAAATTAAATACAATGCCTCGCCAGAAAATAGATAGTTGAGATAAACATGTTAATATATCTGTGGCGGTCGAGAATAAGTGGTTAAGTCAAAATCTTTCATTTTACAGGTGAGCGACTTAAAGTTCTACTTAATACCAAAATATAATTAATAATTAGATTTCTTTCCACCTAAAATTTCTTCCACCAAGAAATTTCTTTAACCAATTTAACACGACGAAGGAAAAGGTCTAAGAGAGCGAACGAAAATGAAAAGTCGTACGAAACTGAAATTTCATTGAATACAACTATAAGCCCGATATAATACAGTAATTATTTTATAAAAGTATAAAAAACCAGAAAGGTCATCATTAACCATGCATTTTCCACCTTTTTATGATTTTCTTGAAAACGGCTTTAACGGCTTTGATTAAACTCGCTATATCGATGTGAAATTTAATAGGCTTTAATATCATGTAGGTTTCATTCTGATTAAAATGGTCTGACACGGCTTAAATGCCGATATTTTAAACTTTTTCGTTATAACTTTGATAAAACTCGCTACCATCAGTAAATTACTAAATGGTCTTTGATATAATATATTTCATTCTGATTGAAATAGTCTGACAGAGATTTAGGGAAATAGTATGATAGAAAATTCTATCGTAAATGCCGATATTAAAAATTTTCTTCCTCTAAAGTATCTTTATACCGATAAGACGAAATATATGATTAGTTCCAGAAATGGTGGCGATCTTGATGATATTAATATTTCAGGTCATACTTTTGAACACGTTGAGAAATTCAAGTATTTAGGTTCAATGATATCAGGAAAAAATGAAATCCAGGAAGAAATAAAGTCCCGGTTAAAGGTGGGAAATGCGTGTTATCAGTTGCTAAATTACTTAGCTCGCGGCTTCTGTCTAAAAACTTAAAGGTTAGAATTTATAAAACTATCATTCTTCTAACGGTTCTTTACGGATGCGAAACGTGACCGCTTACTTTGAAGGATGAACAACGGCTTGAGGTTTTCGAGAATAAGGTACTGCGTAAAATATTTGGTCCGAAGAGGGATGAGGCCACTGGGGAGCTTAGAAGGTTGCACAACGCGGAATTTGTACCCTGTAAATATAATTGAGTTTATAGCATCGCGGAGACTCAAATGGGCGCGTAAAGTTGTTGGGCTTAGTGAGGAACGGATTTCGAGAAAGTTGGTATTCACTGAACCGACTGGTAGGCGTCCGAAAGGTAGGCCGAAGCGTCGATGGGAGGATTGCATTAAGGCTGATCTCGGGGGCTTGGTCTTGACCGGTGAACATTGGACGAGTCTGTGCAGGCGAAGTTAGGTTATATCGGCATCGAACCTTCGGGTTCGGTAAGCCTATTATTATTATAAAGTATATTTAGTTTTGTATATTCAAAAAATATAAACAATATCATCTTGTTGGATGAATTTCGTATCAAACTAAACGATAAAATTGTTTTCAGAAAATTCAAATAGGCATAGAAAATAAAAATAACTATATTATCTTGTTAGGACTGATGAAAAACAGGCAGATATATAAATTGAATGAAATGAATAAAAATGAATGCGATACCCAACTAAAGTAGAAAACAGAAAAAATATTTTTTTTAATGCAATTTTTTTTTGTACATAAGGGGATTAATATACATGTATAATATACCACTGGACAGCTAAATATTTTAGAAACAATATTATCCAATCCACGAAATTGTAAAGGTTAACGGAGAGTAATAAAAAACCGATTTTTTTAGACAGTAGTATAATGATACGTGAAGTTAACTCATTTTTTGATATAACTCGAGTTACCTAGTTTTTCACGACCGCCACAGATATAAGATAAATATATGTTACATCTAAAAGAAAAACAACTATACAATTGGGATAGTATATAAACTAAGTGTAATTATTTATCGTGCTATAAATATATTGTTTTTTGCAAAATGAAATAGAAAAAATCTATTAATAAATAGACTATATTTTTGACGTGACAACGTCTTATAAATTAATGGGTGCATGAACGAAAAAGTTGTGTCCCGTTACCATGTACGTATGGGCATGCGCAAGAGTCAGAGTTGATCGTCAAGGAGTGGGGGTAGTGTCTGTGACGCGTGCTGATGAGTCATTGATTATCATGTTGAGTATATTGTTGTACAAAAATAAATTGTACTAATTCATTCATGCATCATTATTTATTTACTACATATCATATATTACTTATGTTTGTCGTTAACGTTAAGGTTGTCACACGCCCGAGGGCACAACCGAGTTTTTTAATCATTACGTTACTTTTAATTTTTCAACGTCATTAAACCGTTTAAGAAAGTATTTAAATATAAAATCGAAATAAATGTCACATAGGTTTCTCACAATATTAAAAACCCATCCTTTTTTGCATGATCACACTTCAATAAGATATATTATATTAATTATAAAGAACAAATTTCAAGGGCCGGATTCAATATTCTGGAAACAGATAAAAAAAAAAAACTTCCCCATTCCCAGAATTGGGTTTCCAATTTTCCCCTTTGCTTTCAATAGACCCTTTTCAAGAGGATGATGAAAGCCAGTTTCAAATAAACAAAACTAAAACACACAATTTCATCATGCTTTCATTTTCTGCAGAAAAAACGTAAAAGCAATAAAAAAAAAAAAAAAAAAAAAAAAAAAAAAAAAAAAAAAAGAGTCCAATCACTAAAAGTACACGACCAAAAGATAGTAAAACCGTAACGTAGCAATATGTAATAATAAGTCAGGTGAATAGATGTTTATAATTATTTTCTTTACATTCATATCACGTAAGAATGATTTTATCCAAAGGGAAGGCCGAAAAAATCGGTAAAGAAAAAGATACAAAACATCATATAGCGGAACCATTTCACTTTATGTTTATGCAGTATTCCTTCAAATTCTCATTCCCTCAGTAGAGTAGTAAACAAAATCATAAAACTTCAAGGTTAAAAAAAACAACAACATGAGCACAGGATGATAGAATCAATACCTTTTTTTCAGCAATTATTGCGATTTATGTGCACACATATAACTTTATTTTAATAAAATAATTGTTCACGTATGGCACATAAATTCTATAGACAAATAAAATTTATGTTTTCTGAGGTAGGTAATTTTAAATTAAAACATTCTAGTCCCGATAAAAAAAGATACCTACATAAATGTTGACAAAGGATATATGGGACTAAGTTTAGCGTTATTATTCAATAGGTCCTTAAGAACGTTTTACATATATTATATATATATATATATATATAATATATATATATATATATATATATATTGTAGTAGTGTGTATCTAAAGACTAGGCAAGGCCTCGGAACGGTGTTATGAAGATGTAACAATAATTATTATTTATTAATAATTTAATAAAAGAAAGATAAAAAGAAGTTCAAGTGATTTAAAGAATAAATATTTTGTAAATTTATTCTGCGCTCCTCGCTTAATCAATTCACCAAAACTGAAATAAAAAAAAAAAAATCTGAAAAATGATTATATTTTGAGGATTAGCGGATCAAAGGCCTAAATAGCTAAAGAAATATTCGTGAATTGATATAGGAACTTCGGAAGAGTTCAACAGAAAATATATTATTTTCCATACTACATAAAAGTACTATAACAATCTGAGGTAAACTCATTCTTTCAATCAAAAAGAGGGCTCACTTTCGATTCTCAGGATTTCTCCATAGAAGATGAAATCCTGTGCTTCAGCATCTTCTCAGGAAACCCACCTCCTATTGTCAAAATAAGGCAGACGGATTTCAAAGAAGAATTGAGGAGTCCGAAGAAGAGGATTGAAGAAGAACAGTTTCCGAGAGTCCTTTCGGGGAATGGCAGCCATAGCCGAGATAGTTGTCCCTCGCCATTAAGAATACTTCCTTTGAGGGAAGCCGATTCCGCCCGCTCTACTCCATCCCCATCCTCTGCTCCAAGGATTACTTCTTCGATAAAGAAAGTATTTCTCTCATTTTGGACAATAGACAAATGGTGTGTTAAAGGATACATACTTTGAATAGTTTTTATATAGATTTGTAGTATATTCAGTTAATAATTATAAAAATTGAAATGGAAAATTTTTTATGAAAAAGTACAAAAGACACGATTCACATGAAAAAAAGGAAACACTTATCCACTTGTTTCAAGCTCATAACTAGACTTATTAAAAACCTGTAAAATTGTTTATTGATTAATAGTTTATTAGCGGTCAGTCTGCTTGAATAGAGCATTGAGATGCTCTTATCCCACCCATTACAAACACAGAGGACACTGTATTTCTAGAGAAATAGTTTAATGTTTTTAAGAAGGAGGAGCTTAACCGGAAGTATGCTGAATCAGGTTTCATTCTGATTGAAATATTCTGACAGGGCTTAAATCCCGATATTTTAAATTTTCTTCCTTTGAAGTACCTTTAAATTTGGATTTTCGAAAAGAATAAGCATATCATCTTAATGACATTGATAAACGACGACTAAATATACAAGTTGGAGAAATTCGATGACATACTATAAAGGATAAAAAAGCAAAATTATGTTTATACGATATTTTTTTTTTTAATTATAAGAACAGTTTTATAGAGGTATAATATACTGTTAGAAAGAGAGAGATTTTAGAAAATATATTATGTGATTCTCAGAGTTTTAAAAGCTAATATAAAGTGATGAATAGGGAATAAACTTATTACTGATTAACAATTTAATACAGTTATATTAAAATCAACTTAAAATATTTTTTAAATAAAAGTATATTTGATAGTTTTTAAATTGATTTTGACAGTCGAGGTAGAATAGAATAGAATAGAATATACTTTTATTGCAATTGGGGATGTCCCCATGCAATAGGAGTGTGTACATAAATCATATTTTTATAAACAATTTTCTGCTTTTTGGTGTAACAAACTAAAGAAAATATATATATGTGTATATATATATATATATATATATATATATATATATATATATATATATATGTACATAGTCATATATGAGTACAATAAAAAATAAATTTATCCACAATAAAAAACAAAACAAAATAAAATAAACGATAATAATTAGCAAAAAATATATAACCATTTCTTATGACTTCAAAAAACAATACAAAATCATAATAAATAAATTAAGATACATTTTTTAAGTTAGTGATCTATCACAAAACCTCTTAAATTTAGACTTGCTCTGGTGTAAAAGTACAGTTTTTTAGTATTTTCAGAGGTTATATTTTTGAGATATAGTCTGAAGTTTGAAGGTGTTAACTGGGCTATGGCTGGTATGATGGATGAGCGGTAGGTGGAGTAGGCTGGGCATGATGTGAAGTATGGTGAATATTGTCAGCTTCTTTCTAAATGCAGATGGTGCAGTTTTCTATTGGATTGAATCTTGACAGTCGAGGTAAGTGAAAGTAAATAAAATTTACTGAAAAATTATCCGAAATAAAAGTAAGACGTAAACACACTGAACTTTTTATTATGCTTTTTGCAGATTCCGCTTGTATTAGTGAGTGATATTCCATTAAAAGGCCTTCCAGACAGAGTTTAAAGTTCTCCAATACAGGAAGGGCACCGGAGAAGAAACAGAAGGTCCTTGGAGGAGGAATGCTGGGAGTGCCTCAGTTCCCACGGATGTACTTTCACTGGCGAAGCTCACCGGTGACCGCGCAGTGCTCCCAAGGACGGAGCTTCGTTACGGAGCTGTCCTCTCCATAAGGGTTTACCGCTCCCTTCTCAATATTCATGCCTTGTCCAAGGGCGTTGATCCGCAGGCAGGTGGAACCATCGGCTCAAGATAGAGCATACCAAGCAAAATTCGCGTTAAACATTTATTTATAAGCACATCATGGTAAAGTACAGCTTATAATGATAATTTCGAAAATTATGGTAACTGTGCGGTAAGAACAGTAGAGTTTAAAAACAAATTGTAGCGAACGTCACTACTAATTTGAGCAGAGGGTTCACACGCAATCTGACGGGTAACGCTAGAGGCACCTACTTAAGTCACCGGTCGAATATAGGAAGACATACGATTAATTAATATTGGTTTATTGTAACTTAGTAATTACTATTGTAAATATATTTTTTCTACAGTTTCATGATAATAAATAAACCATATGAGGTATCTTGACCAAGATCCAAGACGTGAGAACCTCTCACCATCAATATTAAACATGGTGGTTATTCATCAAAATGAGCTTACCAAAAGAGCCACTGCATTTTGCAGCTTTTTATGATTTTCTCAAAAACGGTTCCGACGATTTTGGTGAAACTCGCTATATCGATGTAAAATTTAATGGGCTTTAATATCATGTAGTATTCATTCTGATTAAAATAGTCTGACAGGGCTTAAATGCCGATAATTTAAATTTTCTTCCCCTAAAGTACCTTTAATTTTGTTGATTCTAATAAAATAACTATATTATCTTGTTACCAATGATAAAAAACAGGTAAATAATAAATTGAAGGAATTCGATACCCAACTAAAGGAGAAAACTGAAAAAAAAATATAGTTTTTTGTTTTTGAACATAATAACAGTAATATACATGTATGATATACCGTTAAAAAGCTAAAGATTTTAGAAAAAATATTATCTGATACACAAGCTTTTAAAAGTTGATAGAGAGTGATAAAAAGCCGATAAAACTAAATAATTGTTTTAGATAATAATACAATAATTTTTTTAATAAAACACATGTTTCTATAGAAATTCAATTTAATTTATTCATTAATGGATTTTATGAACGGAGGTAAGTGAAAGTCGTGTGTTACCCGCACCAGATTTTTTAAAATACAGCTGTAGATATCAATCAATATGTTTAATAAAAAAAAAAATAACCTCAGATCTTTTTTCTCCTGAATGTTCATGATAGAAACAAATAAGAGAACCATGGACTCTTAAACTAGAATAAGTTGTCGATTAGATTCCTACAAAATGAATTATACAAGATAAGCTAAAGGTCAGAGTAGCAGCTTGTGGACTGCTCAAATTTTAAAAGGTTGCTATTGCAATTGGTGGAGCCTGAGGAATGGTCAATTTTCTGCCTGCAGCTCAAATTATTTAAAAGGAAAGAAACTTGCCTAGACTGGATTCCGCTCTAGCCCCGCTGCATTCTTCATCAGCTATTGATCACTTATTGAACCAGGAATTCTTTATGGTCCCCAATAAGGAAGGATATTCCTCTCGACGAAATTGGAGATAGATATAAAATAATGTATAAAATGACGGGCACGTTCCGTGACGTTATGTTTGCGAACGATATTCATCAATATCAATAACCGATGAAGTTCCACGGGTCTGTTTAAACATTACGTCACGTTATTTCGAACCAATTCTTTCTTCCCTACCGCCCTCAGCCCTTGTCATCCGGCCTCACGGCGTAAAGCAATATCTCCCTTTTCTTTTCTTACGTGGCACAATTACGTTTCGGGCTTTAACGACAAAGAGATAGAAAAAATATATGAATTTTATTTTTATTGACGCATTTGAATTTATTTCCGTTACTAATAAATGCTCTTGAATTAAATCAATACACAGGCGTTTCTATTAAAATTTAAAAACAAAATGCTGTAGTTCCAGTGCATGAAAAATCTCAAAAATCACAAACCGATTCTAATGTTATCCTTTCAAAAATTATACCATATAATTATAGAGTTTAAATGCAACACACTACTTCTCAGTAACAAAAGATATTGGGTTCATTATATTACACAATAAAAAATCTGGTGCGGGCGACACACGACGTTCACTTACCTTCGTTTTTGGAATGGATTAAAGAATTTTTAGAGATAAGAGATAAAAATACGTGAAACTATTAAAGAATTAATTAAAACGAATTTATATTTGAAACATGTGTTTTATTAAAAAATCTATTATATTATTATCTTAAATAATCAGTTAGTTTTATCTTCTTTTCATCACTCTAAATTAACTTTTAAAAGCTTGAGTATAAGATGATATCTTTTCTATAATCTTTAGCTTTCCAACGGTATATCATACATGTATATTACTGCTGTTATGTTCAAAAACAAAAAATTGCATTAAAAAAATATTTTTTTCAGTTTTCTCCTTTAGTTGGGTATAGAATTCATTCAATTTATATATTTACCTGTTTTTCATCAGTGGTAAGATGATAATATAGTTATTTTTATAGAATCAACAAAATTAAAGGTACTTTAGAGAAAGAAAATTTAAAATATCGGCATTTAGGCCCTGTCAGACCATTTTGATCCGAATGAAACCTAAATTATATCAAAGCCCATTCAATTTTACATCGATATACCGAGTTTAATTAAAAGCGTTTAAAAGAAAATCGAAAAATGGTATAAAGTGGCTCTTCTGGTAAGCTCATTTTGATGAAAAAGATTTTGTAACTTCTCGGTCGTATATTTGTCTTAAATATGAAATTTCAGTTTTATAGGACTTACCTTCCGCCCGGGAGTTACTACCCTCATACACACAGACCTTTTGCGGGACATGGTTATTTGGACTCAGGGTACCGTAAAATGTGTATTTCCGTTGAAAACTGGAATTCGAAAATTTTTACGATCGCAATAATTTCCCTTACTATATATAGTAAGTGAAAGTAAAATTATTAATGAACCTGAACTAGAAGAATTTAAATATTTGAATATTAATAATAATCTATATAAATTTCTGTATAATTCTTTAAAAATGTGAATGATATAGATAATCGAAATCAATATAATGTGGTATATACTGGTGAGGGACATATAGTAGGGCAAGGAAAATGATCTATCGGTTGGAGAGCACATTTAGTAGCCACAAGGAGATTATCCAAATCCGATTTAACATCTAACCATTAGCCACTAACTTACCCACCCTACCCCCTTCCTCCTCTGTCTGTTAGCCTAGACCATTCCATCTAAACATGTTGCTTTATTTAAATATTTAGGCTGTAGCAAACAGTCACAGGAAACAGAAATTATTATAAAACAGAACTTTAAAATACAAGAAACAGTAATGAGCTTTATATATTTGAACTTCAAAATATTCAGCCCGTTGTCTCACATTCTGATTTAATTCAAAAAATGCATTTTAAAATCGTTTAGATTTATTTATAATACATGAACTATTATTTTACATAACGATGTACCATTTTTGAAAAAAAAAAACTGTTTCCGAAACAAGGGAAAACCGTTTATCCCTTCTCCCCCTTATCCTTATTAGTTATGATCTACCTGTCAAAGCCTTCAACCCAAAGTCATATAGTAATTTGGACCTTCATTCCTATGAATCTCTTTGATCTGATCTATACCCTACCCACTGGGACAAAATATACATCTACAACTCTATGGATAAAATGGTCTCAACTCTCACCTCAAACCTACGCCGTCCTATTGCGCCTTGACTTACCCCGAAATAAAGGATATGATGAAGAGAAGAGAAGCGGCAAGAGCTAAATTTCGACAAATCCTTACTTCCGTAACATATCTATTCTTTCCTTTTCGAAGCTCCTGATACTAAATTTAAATTGAATATTCTTCGAAACTTGTCCTTACCTGAACCTCAGTTCTTTCCGAATCATGCCTGACGAACTCAATAACTCCTCATATTACTTACCAAAGCTTCAATCCAGACAGTTTCTTCTTTTCTTCCAACTACTTACTGCAATCTTAAAATCCCATACCAACGACTATGGGCCGGACAATATCCCTGTAAAACTAATAAAATCCAGCCTCCCATCTCTCATACCGGTACTCTATCATATTTATAATTTCTCTCTACAAAATGCCATTTTGTAGAAAAACCGCCCTCGCCCGACCACTAAATAAAGTTCCAAATCCTACCCCACCGCAAGATTTCCGTCCTATTTAATTCCTCTCCAATCTATCAAACCCACTCGAACGCCTTTTTCAAGCTCAGCTATCAAATTTCCTTGAGGAAAATTACCTTATTTGACCTCTCCAGTCCGGTTTTCGACCCGAATATTCTACCCAATCGGCTCTCCTTAAAAAGAGGGAAAATCACAATGCAAGGTTCAGCGAAAGCTCTCAAGTGCACAACCACGCACATGTCATTACCACAGAACAAAATTATATTGATTAAAATAATACTTTTTTTATATATAATAATAATAATAATCATAAATTCAATTGGTTAGTCATCTATGACTGAGAGAAGTTAAAAAAATAATAGATGCATTACAGATCAATTCCAGCGAGAAGAGTTTCAAATTTTTTTTTAATATATATAGAAAATCATATAGAAACAGGATAATTATTGACCTGTATACTCCTACGAAATACACCCGCTGCTGAAAACATCGTGCGATCGCAGAATCAGGTACAAGAACAAAAATAAAATAAATAAATAACAGGAAGATTATCCATTACTAGGTCGTGGGGAGTTATTCTTGAGTCATGAGACTTGAAGTGCTACACTAATTGAGGATGAAAACCAAAGGTTACGACCAACCTTTCATTGATAAAGACAGTCCATGGTAGATGAAATTAAAACAATTCCGACGCTCTGTTTAACAATTCTGACTCATTTGCAGACTAATCCTGATGAATCATCTCTCTGAGTCAACACGCGGCCTCAAACAAGCGCAGCGAATACATGATTCATATCGCTAACTAACTACATGCATGGAATAATATCTTCAGCAAAAAGTAAAAACTTCACTATGATGAATCCACGAGTCGCGGAATACGACCTCGATAACTAATCATGGAACAGCTCGTTATGGGCAAAGCAGGGAAGGGACACCGGGATGTATTATAGCTTTAACGAGACATTTATCACGTTATATTGTGATGTATAAAATTATCAACCTAGTCGGAAATTAACCTAACTACGGTGAAGAAAAAAAAAAAGGTTTTGAGAAAGACTCAACTAATTTGAAATTTCGATTTCTCAAATAATTTAGAAAATCCCAAATATATATATATATATATATATTATATATATATATATATATATATATATATATATATATATATATTGAGCTAAAAAAAATTAAAATAATATGTTAATTTTTTTATCAGTCTATTTGGAGAAAAACCTGTACCAGTACAACCCATGAAGAGTTTTGGGCTCAGTACATGTAGATATTGGTACTTTTTCTAGGCCAACAGCTGTGCAATGAAGTGATTCGGCCTAGATCACGCTCATCCGCCAGGTTTTTTCCCCATTTAAAGTACCCACTTCAAAGAGGATGGGTCTCCATACCCCAGGATCACTCCCACCCCCTCCCCCTCTCCCCGACTGAAATAACAGAATAAATAATTTTCCGCCACAGCCGGGATTCGAACCCAGGACCTGGAGCACAGTAGACAAGCGCTCTATCCACTAGACCACGCCGCTCCCGCCAGAAAGAGAAAACGGAAATAAATTAATCCATTTATAAAAATTGAATATACTTTGATACAAATAATATTGAGCCTATTATAACAAAATAAATGTTTACCAGAGGCAGTTAGACTTGAACTTTTTATAAAATATGACGGGACTGGTATAAAACTTAAGGTGCCTCACCATATTGAATTGATCAGTATTGTTATAATTTAAAATGAAACATATTATTGAAATCTTAAAGCAAAGCCAAGCAAAAGATGAAGAGATTATGGATAACAGCATAATATTTGAACCATTCGTCAACATAGGTATTTTTTGATACTTTTTCACATAACATAGTGCTACGGTCAAGACAATGTCAGGTAAACCACGCCTAGAGGGGTCCGGATTTGGCTAGAGACGTCTGGACCTGGACGGTCCTCCAAGTACCTAGAACGGCCCATTCGCCTCTCGGCGTTTACCTGCCTGCCGTGTCTAGACTCTTCGGTGGTGGTACAAATACCGGTCCACTACGCCTGGGTCAGTCAGTATTAATTAATCCGGCTCAACAAGTATCAGTGATGTATCAGTGAACAGTGACAGTGAACGATTCGTGGCAGTGTAGTGAAACTGTGTGTCAGCATTGTGATAACCGGTCGGTGGGAAATTAGAAGACTGTAGTTTATATGTAATTTATAGTTGTAAGTTTTAGAATAAGTCTAGCAGATTGTATAAATTTACGTAAGTAGTTTATTTGTTAGGAATACCTGATTTTATTATTGTACATTTAGTTAAGCTAGTAATACAATTATTACTGTAACTATAGTGACTAATAATTCCTTTGTATTTGTGCATTTTGTATTTAATAAATATTTGTAATTTGTTCACTGAAGTAGTTCATTTCTCACACCCCGTAGCCCGTAACAATATCTTTATTTACTACTAGGTTTCGGCCATTATATTCTTGATTGGTATTACAAACATTAGGGAAAAGATGATGCTTATTTAAGTCCACAACAGCTAACTTCAGTATACTATCTATTTGGATACTTATAATTAATTAAATCCACAAATGAGTAATATAGATATCCATATTACCCTCGGCATACCTCCCTAATGGCGACAGTAACAGGATATTGGACATGTTTGAAGCGGAAGTGGTAGTTAGTATGGAATAAGAGGAATTGTAAGGATGCCGGTAGAGCGCCCTACCGTCGCCCTTGATGGCGGATTGAGTTTAATTTCAAGGCGACGGTACCGCCCTTAGCCCTCTAATACTCAGCTTATGTTCCGCTATATCACGACTATCTTCAATTTGATACGGCAGAGGAAAGGGGAGAGGGTGAAGGGTGCTATCAAGTGCAGTAACCCGGCTCAATATGGCCCCGGCATCGGATTAACTTCTCAGCAGACCAATTAAGCACAACGGGGTCCAGCACAAATTGCTACCTGTTTAATCAATAATCGATTGAGCAATCCTAACAATAAAATGCTAAACAATAAATAAATAATAAAACAAAAACTAAAATAAAATATAATTAACAGCAAACCTTTGTATCATTTAAGCACTCCCAACGTTAAGAGTTACCGATAAATCATGCGTACCAGACCAAGTACACGCGAATAGAAGGGATAGAAGTGAGAGACAAATACCTCAAAATTGGCCAATTCATGTTCAAATGCGTTGACAGCTTCGTTTGCTTTGGGAACTGAATTCAACAGACAAAGTGCTATTTTAAGACATTTCGAAGGAAAATAAATGCTACCAGTAGGTGCTACAACAGTCTAAAGAAGCAGATTTCTCTCAAAGAAGACAAAAGTAATCTTCTTATAACACACAGCAAACTAAATTTCAACAAAATAAGCAAGTTGTCAATTTCTTTTTAGCCAAATCCTTTGCCATTATAGTTATTGTATATTAAATATGGGCCACATGTATTACAACACATTATACATGTATTAACACATTACACATGTATGGGCCACATTACAGTAGAATTTAGAAGTATATTTCATTATGCATTGATGAGAAGTAGTTTGGTCATTTTGATATGTTTCTAGACTTCTAACAAATGGAATTTAATGAACCACTTCCATTCGACTAATTCTGAAGTAGCCTAGCAGATGGAGCAGACCCCTCCAACATCTTGAAATTAATAAGAACATCTACCCACACTCCCGGAGAGGATCTTTCAAAAATACCCTTCCTTAACCCTCGTCAATTTTCGCAGGCACCCCTACCAGACGTGAGGAGTGCTCCTGACACTCATCAGTATCAAAGCTTGGCACCCCCTCCTTCTTCCCAGGGGTCAGCACCGTCAGTATGCGCCCTAATTGAACAGACCCTTATCTAGGAGCAGGCTTGTGATATATCTTGCGGATAAGAAAATATGAAAACCTGCAATGCCTTTATCCAATTGTAGAATAAACAAAAAGGAAACATCTTTAAAAAAAAAAATATATATATATATATATATATCTGAAAAAGGATTAGATATTGCAACACGTACTAAATATACATTCGCATGAATACTCGACAGTTGCTGTAATTAAGCCTATCATGCTTGGTTTGAATTAAGCATAATAGGCTTAATTACTACCACCTCCCAAGAATAATGTAACTCATCGGAAAATTGAGCGGTTTCAAAAGATTTCCATTAACATGGAATAACAATGGAACATATGTTATAACAAAAGATGGAATTTGGTAAAAGATAATTATATTTTTTCCTTATTATTTACACTATTTATCTATTTACACACTGAAACAGATACAGAGATGTGTCGATTAACAACAGAATGATTAAATTGTAATTTCCAGAAAGCGTTGGAATGATCTGCTACCTCTTTTGCCTACTTTTGTAAACCTATCTATACTTTGCCTCCACAGCCCCCTTAGGACTTTGGCCTCTGACATTATTCTCTTCCAATCGTCTCAGTCAGCAGCATGTCTCCTCCATAGGGGTGGAAGATTATCAGATCATTCGATTATTTCAATCATTCGAATTAATCGATTATCGGATTAATCGATCTGGAGAAACGAATGATCATTCGAAATGAATTTTTTAACGATAATCGAAGGCTTATAAGGGGTTGGGATGACCAAATGATTTTTTTTTTTTTTTTTTGCTCATCACGCAAATTTTCTGGACATTTGCACCTATGCTGGTACAGCTCAGCAACCATAGGGAATGGAATTGTGCCATATTGCCTTCCATTTCTCACTTAATCACTTTATCATATAAGCTTTTTATATTTGTCGACGTTTCGGGGCTGTTTCCCCGTTTTCAAGACTTATTTTTTTCATTATATAAATGCTTTTTCATATATGACCCTTCATTTTATTTCATAGCACACTGCTATTTGTCCTTATTACTGTTCACAGTGAGCCAATGAACACCAATAAGGACAAATAGCAGTGTGCTATGAAATAAAATGATGGGTTATATATGAAATAGCAATTATATAATGAAAAAAAATAAGTCTTGAAAATGGGGAAACAGCCCCGAAACATCGACAAATATGAAAAGCTTATGAAATAAAGTGATCAAGTGAGAAATAGAAGGCAATGTGTACTCTTTTAAGTGTTCTATTTTAAGTTATCCTTAAAATCGACAATTTAGGATTTTTATTTTAGGGAGTTCAAGTCTTCAATCATTGACGATATTTTTGCGTAACGAGGAATTTGGATTCTTTTGCGCTTTTAATAGTTATGCAGGAGGTCTGGAACATTTTAACAAATTAGCAGTTAAAGAACCTTCATGTGGCGGTATGTGTTTCTGTTAACATAAGGAAGACTTACAGGTTGCAGTACTCCAAGGTAGCATGGTCAGAATCAAGCATATGGTACACGCCGTAGCTTTTCTTGCTTAGCCTCCGATATCCTTTTCGCTAATACATAATTTTCCCTGTAACATCCCCTACAATATACATATGAAAGGCTGTCAAATATGATTTATGCATACTCTGCTTTCGATGTATATAAGCTCCATCCGCTTCTGTAGATTGTTTTTCCAACCCGCCATCAAGCCGCGACCGCATATGGTATTCGCCTATAACGCTCCATTGTAATTTTTGTAACCCGGATGAAGTGACGTTGAAGGAAAGAGTTAATCCGGAGGGGATTAGGCGGGAGAGGAGTGATGTGATTTGGAGGGGGCTGCGAGATAGAGAGGGGCTGCTCCTGACAGCTTGGAAATATGATTTAATCGGCTTGACGTCGCTCCGGGGCACTACCGCAGCACCTACCGTACAGTACCGTCTACAATATGCAAGTCACTCAAAATGAGAGAAATTCCAAAACAAATTATATGCAAATTGGAAAACATCAACATGCCTATCGTTCTCTTGTGGCTCCGATTAAAACAAATAGCCATGTAAATGGAATAAATTAAGTGGGATATGCTGATAGCTGGGGCTTGATAACAGAAAATTCTAAGCAAAAACACAAAAAGTAATCTAAAAATCTGGTGCGGGCAACACTCAACTTTCAATTACCTCCATTTTTAAAATCAATAAAAGAATTTTCAAATACAATTAGAGATAAAAATACGTGAAGCTATTAAGGAATTAATGAAATCGAATTTATATAGAAACATGTGTTTTATTAAAAAATCTATTATATTTTTATTTAAAATAATCAGTTAGTTTTATCTCCTTTTCATCAATATCTTTTAAATTTTAGAAGCTTGAATATAAGATAATATTTTTCTAAATTCTTTAGCTGTTTCAACGGTATATCATACATGTATATTACTGTTCTTATGTTCAAAAACCAAAAATTGCAAACAAAAATTATTTTCTCTGTTTTCTCCTTTAGTTGGGTATCGAATTCATTCAGTTTATATATTTACCTGTTTTTCATCAGTGGTAACAAAATAATATAGTTATTTTTAAAATATCGTCATTTAAGCCCTGTCAGACCATTTTAATCAGAATAAAACCTACATGATATTAAAGCCCATTAAATTTTACATCGATATAGCGAGTTTAATCAAAATCGCCGGAACCGTTTTCGAGAAAATCGAAAAAATTGCAAAATGCATTGTATAAAGTGCCTCTTCTGGTAGCTCATTTTGATGAAAGTTTGTCACGTCTTGGGGTATATTGTCTAATGAAATTTCAGTTTCTAGGATTACTGTTACCAACCACACACACACAGACCTTTTTGGGGACTTGGTTATTTGGGCTCAGGAGACCCTAAAACGTGTATTTCCGTTGAAAACTGTAATTCGAAACTTTCACGATCGCAATACTTTCCCTTACTATATATAGTGAGTGAAAGTAAAAGTAATCTTGGGAGTAGAAAATTGTCATCGAACCAATCACATAATATTTCGCCAAAACCAATGAGATCGAAAATTATTATGAAGAACTCAATAATAATATGAAGAACATTTTTATATAATATATATTTATTGAGATATATTATAATTTGTTTCTTAATGAACATTGGTAATAGTGATATGAGACCACATTCGCACAATATATACATAAAACAATAATAAAGTCAAATTACATAAAATATATATATATATATAATATATATATATATATATATATATATATATATATTATATATATATATATATATATACACACACAATCATGACTATATACAATGTTTACAAATTGTTAAATGAACCCCAGAATGGACTTTTCCTCTACTTTCAGAGGGAAAAGCGGAGTCCAAGAGTATATGAAGAACTAAAAGTATTTCACTAACGTTAGACAAATTGAAATATGGTTACCGTATGACAAAATTTAAACATATGGTCTTAAATAACATATTTACAATGATGAGAATGGTTGACTGTAAGTAGATATTGAGAAGCTAATTCGGGAAGCAGTAATTGAAACACATCAATTAAGTAAAACTTAAATTTTTGAACTAACGTTTCAGCCTAAGTATTAGTATCGTTCCTATTACATATCGTCTTTCTTATTATTTATAATTTCTCTTTTTACAGTCTATTTAATTCATTCAATTTATTTTCTTTATACATTGTTTTAAACAACTCGTTGTTATCTTTTGTTCTTTAGATCTTAAGGCCGAAACGTTAGTACAATGAATTAAGTTTCACTTAATTTTGATTACAGCACTCCGAACTAACTTTTATTAAATAACATCTTTCCTTGTTCGCAAATAAGTCAGATTGAAGAGATATAAATCAATATTTTATTTATAATGTATTATATTAATCTCTGACCTATTGTTAAAGTTCCTGATGATTATTAATGTACGATAAAGCAATGTATAGTTATGACAGTTTTAAGTTTTATGATTATGCAGTAATTTAATATACTTGTTTTTTTTATTTGCGCGACAGGTCGTGTAGGCTCTTGTAATGTGCATAGAGAATACACTAGCATTTCTCGATGAATTTTATAGGTTAGGGTCATCACTCAGTATGCCACCTGTTGTGACTGTCAACCAGTTGGCTTACGGGTCTCACATACCCGGGGGAGAGGTTGTGAGTGAATCACTATTTAATTAAATGCTTGAAAATGACCCGCCCAAACTGGGATTCGAACTCTCAACTTTTTGAGTAGGAGACTAGCGCTAGCCACTCAGCCACGGGCTACCCCCATTATACATTTTTACTTATTTAAATCCGATCCTTAACAAATGAAGTAAGTTATATGTTTTCTATAAGTCAGCAATTTTTTTTTTTTAATCTGAGGATTTTATTTAATATCATCTTCACTTATTTAGTATTTAAGATATTATTATCAAATTATTAATAAGTGTATGAGAGTGCTCTAAATGTATGTGTACTACAACCTGTTCAGTCTGTACATTTTATTTAAATTAGAGTTTTTCTAACTTTCATTATTTCACATTTAATAAATTCGACTTCGACTTTCACTTTCTCCTCCATTCCGACCGCGAAGAATAAAAAGAAATATAAAACATTCTCACGTTAGATTACGAGGTTAGAGGAATGCTGGCACCAGAGGTAGGAAATTCGAAAGGAAATAAAAGAAAAGGGAGTCGCTATCAATCAGGCTAGAAGGACCTAAGGGAACAACGACCGGAGGGAGGAATTGGAAGAGAAAGGTAGCAACTCGAGAAAAAAAAATAGGCCTCGATCGAGAAGCCGTATAAAATGTTGGCAACAAGGAAACCCCACTCAATGCCTATAATAACAGGGCCAATAATGGAATGGAATCGAGAGAGGTGGGGAGAAGCAGCGGGGGCGGGCAAGGAAACAACACCGCGGTTAATATCGCTAAAAGGATCTCACCTGTTTCAGCAACCCCCGCTTCTCTTCCATTTCCTATCTTCAACTGCCTAATGAGATATTTATTAATTATTTCGCAGAATTTTCCTCCAGAACTTTCTGTTATAACAAAGAGTATTGCAATTGTGAAAGTTGGAACTGAGCACAAGGTATCAGAGCTCTCAGCAGAATTACTAGGAAGCTACATCAATAATGATAGGCCGTAAAAGAAATAGTTTATACATGACTCTGTAATCATGCAAAAATATTCGAACATGAACAGTGTTTAAATGTGCCATAACAGTCTTCTGTTAGAGTTTTTTAATAGGAGTAAACAATCCTTAGCTATGCCTTCCTTCAGAGGGAACGAAAAATTGTGGTCTCGAGCCTTTGCGATGACAGGTACTCGTTAAAGATCCCTGCCTTAGTTAAACCTGTGCAAAGTTTATGACTCTCACTGTAGCATCGTCACAGCAACAAAAAAGACAAGTTGAATGGATAAACTAAGATAATATAGTACAATAGGTAGTGAATGACTAATAAGTATTTTCAGGTTCTGTTTTGGCAATAATAATATAAATTTACTTCCTGGCCCGAACCAGATACCTCTCTTTTTCCATGACAGTCTCTATACCCACTCTAACCCACTAGTTTCAATCCTTTCTTCCTCTTCAATAACTGATAATCCCCCGAGGAGTCTGAAAAGAAGGTGGCCTCCTGACCTAGTTTAGAATATTTTTAGAGAGCTGTTTATGGGTAGCTTCTCTACAATTCTTGTTCATGTCTATTTTATTTTAGCCTATTTACTAGTTATGTTGTATGATACAGTTGTAAATATGAATAAATAATTATTTTTTAAATACTTCCTATCACTACAAGCAACTTAAGTGCAGACCACCTTCTGAAGGAAATAATAATAATCTGATACCTACGTAGAGCAGTTCTCGAATTTCTCATAATAATAATAGGCTTACCGAACCCGATGCCGATACCACTAAATTCTGTCTACACAGACTCGTCCAATGTTCACCGTTCAAGCCCAAGCCCTCGAAATCAGCCTTAACGCAATCCTCCCATCGACGCTTCCTTTCGGACGTCTACCAGTAGATCACCGAATACCAAGTTTCTCGAAATCCGCTCCTCATCGAGCCCAACAACTTTATTCGCTCATTTGAGTCTCCGCGATGCTATCAACTCAATTATATTAACAGGATACAAGTTCCGCAATTTCGCGTTGTGCAACGTTCTAAACTCCCCAGTGGCCTCATCTCTCTTTTGAGAGATCCCCAGTACCTTATTTTTGAAAACCTTAAGCCGTTGTTCATCCTTCAAAGTAAGCGGCCACGTTTCACATCCGTAAAGAACCGTCGGAAGGATAATAGTTTTATAAATTCTAACCTTTAAGTTTTTAGATAGAAGCCGCGAACTAAGTAACATAGCAACTTAATAATAACACGCATTTCCCACCTTTAGTTGGGACTTTATTTCTTCCTGGATTTCATTTTTTCTTGTTATCATTGAACCCAAATACTTGAATTTCTCTACGTGTTCAAAAGTATGCCCTGATATATCAATATCACCAAGATCGCCACTGTTTCTGCTACTAATCATATATTTCGTCATATGGGTATTTAATTCGAGTCCTATTTCTTTACCGGTTTTTATTAATACACTTATCCGGGTCTTCACCAAGCAGTACCAAATCATCGGCATACCCTAAAACCGGAATCCTGTCACCCATATTTAAACCTTTCTCGGTACACATCACCTTTTTTATGACATATTCTAAAGCAATATTAAATAACACAGGTGAAAGGGAATCACCCTGTTTCAAACCCGATCGCAGCTCAAATCTCTTGGAGTAATTATGATCGATTCTAACTTTATGGAATGTTTCCGACAAACACATCTCTACTAGGTTTACTAACTTTCTAGGTATTCCCTGTTCAATCATGATGTTTTCTTCGAATTTCTCATAACAAACATAAAAAATAAGATACATAATAAATCTATCAATAATTTCAAATGAACTATCGTTGGTCACATTCCATCTTAAGTTACATAATGCATAATGCTTTAGTATTACTTAGACAGTGAGAACGCTAGACAAATATTGAATAACAAACGAATTTAATTCAGTTATTTATACATGTCTACAAGTTTCTCATACTGAAATCCCATTTATTTTCATCTGCCAACTTGTAAGCTCGTCCGTGGCGAAAATGAATCTTCGTTTGCAGACTCAAACGCGTAAAATATAACAGCAATAAATTCCCTAGATCCTCTAAGAAAACGGCACTCGACATAAATCTTTATTTTATCAATGATAAAAGCAAACCGCAGAGCTAGGCCTCAAATAAAAGGGCTAGCGCCCGCTTTTATTACTCCGAAATAAATAAATATGAGTATTGTGTGTGAGGGTGGATATGGTTAGCGGGGGTGGAGGATGAAGGGGTCGGCTTCTGGTAAATGGAGCGCCCTTGGAAAACAGGAAGCCTGGAATACATCCTTCCGGCGACACGGAGACAGATGGTCCAACGACACAGCATGGATGACTTCTAAGAGATTCCGGCCCAGGGAGAAGGGTTATTTTAGAAGGGCTATATTTTTCCCAACACCGACTAGTTCCGGTTCCGCTATAACTCAGGTCCTTCCGAAGCCTGCTGGTTCTTGGGCGGCATTAACCACGATCGGGAGTTGCGAAGAGCCGTTATATGGCCTTCCGTGTGTATGGCGTCTCCAGTGCTAAGGGAGGGGTTTTTACAATGTTGGTATATACGTGTCGGTAAACAGGCTAATAGAAACTTATCAGAGGCGAAAAGCATTCTGATATTATTTAGCTGATTGCTTCCGAAGTTACTGTTTTAGTAGGGAAAGAGAAGCAAACTCAGGCTCTCTTTTGCCCATGTTTTAACTGAATGTCAAAGATTACAAACGTAAACACAACTTTTGTCCGAGTATGCTATTGCACTATTGTCCATAATGTTCTGTTCGACTAATAACCATGTATAAGCCTAGATGTAGTTATTTTTTTCAAAATAGCAGCTTTTTTTTTTTTACTTAAATATATTTAACTTTTGGAGGATAAGTTAGTCAAGGGTGCAGTCAAATAAACACACAATTAACCTTAATTTAATGGTGCCGACGTTTCGGCAAAATGAAAGAGAGAGAGTCACAAAAAACCTTATTGTTATTAAAATTATTAATTATTATAAAGTACTTATCATATTTATTAATTATTTAAATTTTATAATTTTGTTTTCGAAAGAGAGCGGAAGAAATGGGAAATTATATAATATATCTCTTCTAGATAAATAATAGAAACCGATGAGAATCAATGTTGTAATTCGTTAACATCATTCTAATAAATAAAAATTAATCAACTTTAGACCAACAAAACATTTCACTAAAATCACTTGCTACTATCCATTTCATTGGAGTGCTGTAGGATGCAGCGCAATACAGTACCCAAAGAAAAAAATATATTAAGTATGCAAGAGCACACGAATATGAGAGAAAATTCGTAATTTTTATTTTCACTAACTATATGTAGTAAGGGAATGTATTGAGATCGTGAAAATTTTCGAATTCCAGTTTTCAACGGAAATACACACTTTATGGTCCCCTGAGTCCAAATAACCAAGTTACGCAAAAAGGTCTTTGTGTGTGCGTGTGTGGTAACTCCCGGGCGGAAACGGTAAGTCCTATGAAACTGAAATTTCATATTTAAGACAACTATGCGCCCGAGACGATACAAAACCTTTTTCATCAAAATGAGCTTACCAGAAGAGCCACTTTATACCATGTATTTTGCACCTTTTTTCGATTTTCTCGAAAACGGTTCCGACGATGTTGATTAAACTCGCTATATCGATGTAAAATTTAATGGGCATTAATATAATTTGTTTCATTCGGATTAAAATGGTCTGACAGGGCTTAAATGCCGATATTTTAAATTTTCTTTCTCTAAAGTAGCTTTAATTTTTTTGTTCTATAAAAATAACTATATTATCTTGTTACCACTGATGAAAAACAGGTAAATATATATATTGAATGAATTCGATACCCAACTAAAGGAGAAAACAGAAAAAATATTTTTTTAATGCAATTTTTCGTTTTTGAACATAAGAGCAGTAATATACATGTATGATATACCGTTGGAAAGCTAAAGATTATAGAAAAAATATCATCTTATACTCAAGCTTTTAAAAGTTAATTTAGAGTGATGAAAAGAAGATAAAACTAACTGATTATTTTAGATAATAATATAATAGATTTTTTAATAAAACACATGTTTCAAATATAAATTCGATTTAATTAATTCTTTAATAGTTTCACGTATTTTTATCTCTAACTGTATTTGAAAATTCTTTCATTGATTTTAAAAATGGAGGTAAGTGAAAGTCGTGTGTTGCCCGCACCAGATTTTTTTAAAACATAATCCCGTCAGTAAATTGGAACAATACAGATGATATAATCACTATTGAATGTCACACTAGAAATAAACATTTTAGTTCAATTTTGGTTTTGTCTTAAAAAAAAATTCATAATAAATGTAACCACTAGAGCATTATCAGATAGGTGTACTATCGTAAATCAAGTGATGAAATTGCGAGGCCAATATTTACACAAAGTGGAACGAAGACTTAAGCATGAGGCATGAAAGAACATTTATTGTGTGTAGTTAGAGCACTTTATACACGAGTTTATGCTTCACCCGCCCGATTGATTAACAGCATAAAATTAATGACGAGACGTTAATAGCTTTAAAGCAATAACTTCGAGAGGAGATGGCAACATGGTATAAGACTCCTGTTTATACAGCTTTTATGACGCCCAAGCAATATCCTTTTATCATCGACTTTATTAGCGCAAAAAACACGCCATAGTTGATCACATGACCGATTATTGTTCAATAATCAATAAGTCTATGCCACGTAAGAAAATGCTCACATCCGAGCAAGGGTATATCTCTTTCGAAGACGAGTTTCAGATAAAATTCGATGAAATAGAAGTTATTGCAAATTTTTGGTCTCGAAAAGTTCTCGCCTTTGGAACAACTGGGTTATATCAAGGTTTATAGTCGTCGTATTAGAAACCATTTTTGTTTAGGAATATAAATATCATGAAGACCCTTGAGATTTCAGTATGAAAGGGCCGTTTACCAAAATACTCTCTTTACTTACTTTCCATAACTTTTCCTTCTTTAATAACAGTTATACAAGGAACCAATTAACTTCTCCGTACATATAAAATATTTCCACTTTATTTCCCAACATTAAGGGTGCACTAAACGATCATTTTCAATACAACTTAATTATTCACTTAAAACTACAACTTGAAAAAATTATGAAGGAGTATTGTTAACTGTTGATCTATCTATAGAAAAAATAATCACGAATCAGTAGCAAATTTTTATTTAATTCAGCCAACGTCTAAACCCCTTTGCGAACGACTATAGAAGTGGTATATGATGATATAAAATAATTTATTTTATAAAAACTGTATTACTAAATCAAAAAAATATATAATACACGATTTATATAATATGGCTTTATACATTTATCTAAAATATCTCTGTTTTGTTTTCTTTAAACTCTCTCTAGGTTCGATCAAGAATACTGTGTATTTGTAGCAACATCAGCAAGTTCAGGAGCCACACATTTTAAAAAAATTATATATATATATATATATATATATATATATATATATATATATATATATATATATATATATATATATATGAGTATTTTATAGCATGTATATGAGTATTACAGCTAGAAGACATCATTCATCCCATACGTACATAGTAAAACAATAAATAATTACAAGAATAATTAATAATGAATAAACAAATATAGAAAAAAACAATTCTAAATATATATATATATATATATATTGGGTTGTGTCACATGATATGTTATTTAATTATATTTCTTTTTAAATGTAATTTCTTTACGAACCTTTATAATTGATCAAACAAAAAGTACTTCCCTCAAAAACGAAAAATATGAAAATGATAAAAACTTACCTTCTTTTTCTACACATTTTTCCCAACGTGACACCAACTTTTTAATCCCCGAACTGAAAAACTCTGAGCTTTGAAGTGAAACAAAATCTGAATACGCACTTTTCACTCGATCATCATTTTCAAAAAGTTTTCTCTTGACGAAGTTGTCTAAATTCCTGAACAGGCGGTAATCTGTTGAAGACAAGTCGGGAGAATATGGTGGGTGCGGAAGAACTCAGTGAGATCATGAGGTACCCATGTATCGAGCTTTTTTAATTTCCCAATACACTTTAAATGTCTGCAAACGGTAGATACACTTGCATTTAGTTGCGCTGAGAGTCCTTTAACTGTTTGAAAACTTATCAAACCAAAGAATTGTCCGTTCATTAACACTCCCTTCCCCAAACACCTTGTAAATATTTCTAGCGGCCACAGCTGCTGAATGGCCGAGTTTAAACTCGTACAAAAATATTACTCGAAAATCGCGTGTTTCTATGTTCATATCTGGAGGTATACTAAAAAAGTGGGTAATTGATTGGGAAGCTAATGTTTATAATACAAAGGTAGAGGATTAGTAACTGTTTACTTTAAATATTTAAACATTCGGAAGAAAACAACAGAGACCTGCAAAATCCTTTATGTATTTCAGAAACTATAAAAACGGACATTACATGTGAAACAACCCAATATATATATGAAATAAAATAAATTCCGATTCTAGATTTTCTTAGTTTTATTAACGTTATAAGAAAAATATCACGTTTCGTATATAAATATATATATTTTAAGGTGTACTAAAAAATCATAGTAAATTATTTTAAGCGATGGTGACTAGGTTTTATTTTAAAAAGAGAGGAAAATATAGCATACAAAATACACACACAAATATATATATATATATATATATATATATATATATATATATATATATATATATATAATTACAAAATATTTCGTTAAATTCCATTTAACATCATAGAAAAATGATAATTTATATCATTTAGACAGTATAAACATGTCCATATTTTGTAAAGTGTAAACGATAAATTCTCTTATCATGAGACATGATTTGTTCCTAAGCCGTACACACTACTCCGACCTCATCGCTCATAAAATACAGCACGGCGGGCACGAGAGAACCATTTTGCGAGCAACATATGATTTAACCCGTCCAATATTTCCAAGCCGGCTAAAAGGTAACGATAAAACAGGTAATAAATCCGGGAGCATCATTTGTAAGGAGCAATCTGAGACGGCCTAAATAAAGGGAAAAATAAATAACAAGACCCGCTGGGAATGGAGTCACGAAGATCAGATTATACCCGGGTCGGGGTCGGGTATTAGGGTACGCTATGGTCGGCTAACCACCGACCGAAATTCACTCTCAGCATCATAACTTTAAAGTTTACAACTCTATGGTTTAACAAGCAAAATGTAAATAAATTTAATGAATGTTTTATAAGCTACGCAATAGAATAAGCAGCTATGTTTAAGTTCTTTCATTGTACAATATCGAATACTTACAACATTAAAATACACACTGGAATATTTAATTACCGGATATCGGAAAAAGTTGATAAGTGTAGCATTAGAGCAATCCAACCTTAACTACTGTAGGAATTTACTATTCCATAACAAAATCAATATATTAGGGATCAATCAATCAATTTTATACAGGAAATAACTGTAGAAACTCGACGGGTTTAGCAAAATGACACAAATAGCATGCTATAGCAAACGTAGTGAGTACCCCTAATATATTTCTGAGTTAACTTGTTCTCGGTACGGTACTTTTTATCTCTTAACTATTTCAAAGGTTGTTCCGCAATACTACTAACCAACCTCCGCCGAATTATTTTTTATACATTTTCTTAGGCTGACAATAAAACGTAAAAACTTCTTAAAGTCCATTACATAGGTATTTTAACATGAAGTAATTAAATTTTAACCTTTGATAAAACAGAGATTTTCCAACCAATCAGAAGGCCAATTCGTTCAACTTATACATTTACCTGTTGTTTTTTTAACAATGATAACAATTTTATTTTTATGTTATTTTCATAGAATCTTCAAAATTTAAGGTAATTTAGAGGAAGAAAATTTAAAGTATGGAAATTTAAGCACTGACAGAATATTTCAATGAGAATGAAACCTACATGATATTGAAGCTAATTCAATTTTACATCGATAGAACGAGTTTATGAATGTGACATGTTTTGTTAATTTATTTGTTTACTTAATTTATTTTGTCTATAAATTTTTTTATTGAATACGTTAATTTATTATGATTTGATTTTATGTAATTTGACTTTCCTTTTGTTTATATTGTAAATATTGTATGAATGAGATCCTGTAGCACTATTATTATTGTCTATTATGACAAATTGTAATATATACGAATAAAAAGAAAAAATAATAAAAAAATATAAAAAAAAGCGAGTTAAATCGAAATCAGTAGAGCCGTTCTAGAGAAAATCTTAAAAAGGTGCAAAATGTAAGGTATAAGGTAGCTCTTCTGGTTAGCTGATTTTGATAAAATAAAGTTGCTGTAATATCTCGGTCGTAGAGCTGTCTTAAATTGAAATTTCAGTTTCATAGGACTCTTCGTTTTCGCGCTGGATTTACCACCCAAACAAACAGAGACCTTTTTTGGTCATTTGGCCCTAAAACGTGTATTCAAAAATTCTCATGATCGCAATACTTTCCCTTACTAGATATTTCATAATTGGGGAGCCCGTGGCTGAATTTCGAATCCCAGTCCCGCCGGGGCTTTTATAAGGATATAATTAATTGGGGATTCACTCACAGCCTCTCCCCCGGGTATGTGAAACCCGTCAGCCGAATGGTGGCCAGTCACAAAATTAGGCGTAGGGAGTGATGACCCTACCCTACAACATGCATCAAGAAACGTGAGTGTAATATCCCAGATTACACCACGAGGCCCAGGGCCTACACGGCCTGTCGCGCCACTGGAAGAAGAAGAAGATATTTCATATATGGTAATTAAAAGTAAAAGAGTAAAATCCAGATTTTAATTAAATGTGGGCTTCCATCAATAAAAAAAATTGCTTTAATTTGCAAATAAACGCCAATCAATAGTATAACCTAAGTGGCCTCATTAATTTTCTAAAGAAAGAAAGAGATCATTGAAAAAGGACAAATAAAAAATGGAAACCGTCTAAGAAATTTATTTAACCCTTTTGTAATTAAAATAGAAGAACAAAGTCGAGTTTATAAAACAAATAAGAAAAGCGAGTAGGATTTCAGTCTATCAATTAACCAAATGACAACAAAGTCTTAAGAGAAGACGAGAAAAGCGGTGTCTTATTCTTTTTCGCAGGTAATTGAATTCTGGAGAAAGGGGGGGGGGGAGGAGGAAGAGTACCGCCTTCATATTGGATCGTTCCAGTTTCTCCATGATATCGCTATCAGAGGTACTCTTCCGATACTCTATACTCCTTTGAGGGACCCTCTTTATACAGAGGATCCAACTCTCGCAGGAGAATCTATACACAAGCAATATTCTCCAGGATTATTATTAGCCGACGAGGGCTAAGAGATGGGATAGGGGTTCTTGAAGAAGGAAAAAAGGACGCTTGAGATAGATAGATGGGGGTAAGAGGATCTCCAAGAAGTTAGATTAAAAGGATTCCTACCCGGATCCGTTTGTGGTATTAGGAGAACATCTTCCTTCCCTATTTACATCGCCAAGGGATGAAACGTCGCTCCTTATATTGATGTAACAAATCTTCCGCGAGGGTTCGATTTATTTAAATATAAGGGTGAGCGATTTTCAGGCTGAATAAATTCTAGAAAAACACCATCACCTTAGTGTAATATGCTTATAAATATTCACCTTATATTATATGAATGTTAAAAATGCCTTATCCGAAAAATTATAAAAATAATTAGAATAAACATAAGTGCAAGCCAGCTATTTCTTATATTACTTCTTCTTTTATGCCAATTTGCTTAACACATTCACGCCGGGCCGAGCGTACCACCGGTTGCCCGTACTTGTCTGTCTTATAGGACGGCGCGTACCACAGGTATTTCCATATCCATCTTATTTAAAAAAAAAAAAAAAAAAAAAAAAGGCTGTACCACTACAACCAATGAAGGGTATTGGGCTCAGTACATATAGAGATTCGTACTGTTTCTAGGCCAACGGCAGTACAATGAGGTGAGTAGGCCTTAATCGCGCTCATCAGCCAGGTGTCAATGATTGGATGGTGGCTGCACAAGATCCTGACAGTTGGAGGAAATTGTTACAGGAGGTCAAGACTCGGAGATGAGTTGTAGTACAAGTTCAGTTAGTTAGAAAGTAAAAATAAATAACTAATTTCTATAATTTTTAGCAGTAAGAAACACCATATTAAATTTTTCTAATGTGGTGCAACAATACCTAGCCTTCTTAGGCAACTAAAAAAAATTCAATACATAATTTTGTTCACAAAAATAAAAATTTAAATATACATTGTATATATTTTTTTAAATACAGGCACAAAAAAAAAGAAGAAAAAAATCCTAAAACTGCACGATAATTTTACATATTTCAGAAAAAAATTCAACATTTATTTATTTTCAATCTTTAAAACACCATAAAATATAATCATAATATTCTAAAAATATATGTTAATTGAATTTATTCAACAAAAATAATACTTAAAAAATTATACGCAGTCAGCAACTCAGGGTACTTGAGTTCTAAGTAGTGCGTAATTTTGGTTTTTCAATATATTTTTTTAATATATATTTATTTATTGGAATTTACAACTGTATAACAAGAAATACAACAAGTAAATTTGAATGAAACATAAAAAGACATGAAACACATGTAGAGAAGCTTCCCAATGAAAGCACTTTAATAATATTCTAAACTAGAAGGTACCGGGGCCATCTCCTTTTCAGACGCCTCGGAGGATTGTCAGGAATTGAAGAAGAAGAAAGGATTGAAACGAAAAAGGATTAGGGTGGGAATGGAGTTTGTCATGAAAGGATTGATACCTCGTACGGGACAAATCAGCAACATATGGGACGACATTAAGGTTTTTATGGATGATTTTGTTGGTGACAAAATAATTAGCATTGAGGATTTTACGAAGGATTTTGGACTGTAGTGATTGGATACGACAAGAATTCGATGGTTTAGTAGAGCCCCAGAGCTTTACTCCGTAAGTCCTTATCGGCCTTATGATAGTCATGTAGATGAGTCTTTTGTAGTTAAGTGGAAGATTAGAACGTTTGTCTAGTAAATGTAGAATAGTCGAGAACGTCGTGCAGCTTCTTGTCGTTTCAGTCTTGTATGAGGGTTTCAAGTAAGGCGTTTGTCAAGGTGCGGTCCTAGATATCGGATCTGTTCAACCGGGACAAGAGAAGTTATATTGAAGGAAACAGTAGGCAGGAAGTCATAGGTTTACGACGAAGAGTAAAGGTAACGGTTGGATTTGTTGGACTTTATTTTAATTCTCCAGTTCTAACACCAAACTTCAAGATTTTTCAATATTAAAATCAATTTTGAAAGAATCATAAAAAGCTTTTGGAGCTTTGCTTTCCTTTTTTTAATTGGTTTTAACTGTATCTATACGCAGAGGTAGTAATAATAGTAGTCTAATAAATATTGCATTATTATAAATGTTAATCTGAGTATTGAATGTTGCCATCCAAGTCTTACATAAAGAGTATCAGACCAAAAGTACCAAACAGAAAGGCATTTACGAACAATAAAATATGCCTTAAAAAGCATCAAACATAATAAATGTTCTAGTAGGACATATTATTATTATTAGAATTTTCTCCAAAAAGTTTAACTTGGCATTATAATTGACTATAACTGATGAGCTGATTTTCCTTTAGCTCTCTGCAGGCTTAGCAGTGCTTTATAAATTTTCTTATGAAACAGTATAATTTAATTGCCTAAGGATTTTCAGAACTTAAACTGCCGTTTTATTATATTTGATAGAATTAGCAAAGAAGTGACATAAAGTTGAAAATAAGACTCAAACCGGACAGAGATAATAAAGATCCGGCTGCAATGACTGAAAGAGCTGTAAAAAGGTTTATAAAGGCAAATCCTCATCGGCTCAATAAACTTATACTGCTAGGGTATAGGATTAGTACCCTTACCCTCTTTACGGTACTATTAACTATCTTAAGACAATTTATTTTTAAAAGTATAAATTAATTTCATCGGTGGTAGTTTCCTTTATAAATAAAGCCTAGATCTAGATAGCCTGCAGCCGAGGAAGAAAACAGCCATAATGGTCATGGAAGTTTCATAAAAATTAAAAATACAGCCACCGTACCAAAGCAGCTATTGAGGAAGAAAAACAATAATTTAAATGGGTCTAATTAGTTACTTACTTTTTTTAAGTATTGTATTTTTTATTTAATATTATGGAATCGGAAAAAGATTAAAATTGTATTTATTACCATTTTTTAATTCTTCTTTTATTCGTATTATTGCAAGATATAAGTATAATTATATATATATATATATATATATATATATATATATATATATATATATATATATATATAATAGGCTTACCGAACCCGAAGGTTCGATGCCGATACCACCAAAATCAGTCTACACAGACTCGTCCAATGTTCACCGTTCAAGCGCAAGCCCTCGAGATCAGCCTTAACGCAATCCTCCCATCGACGCTTCGGCCTACCTTTCGGACGCCTACCAGTCGGATCAGTAAACACCAACTTTCTCGGAATCCGCTCCTCATCGAGCCCAACAACTTTACTCGCCCATTTGAGTCTCCGCGATGCTATCAACTCAATTATATTCACAGGGTACAAACTCCGCAATTCCGCGTTGTGCAGCCTTCTAAACTCCCCAGTGGCCTCATCTCTCTTCGGACCAAATATTTTACGCAGTACCTTATTTTCGAAAACCGTAAGCCGTTGTTCATCCTTCAAAGTAAGCGGCCACGTTTCACATCTGTAAAGAACCATCTGAAGAATAATAGTTTTATAAATTCTAACCTTTAAGTTTTTAGATAGAAGCCGCGAACTAAGTAATTTAGCAACTGAATGATAACACGCATTTCCCACCTTTAACCGGGACTTTATTAATATTATATATATATATATATATATATATTATATATATATTATTATATATATATATATATTAATATGTATATATATATATATAAATATATAATATATATGTTAATAAATTATAAGAAAGAGGTCCAAAAGAATATACTTTATTTGCTTGACATAATACGCACTTAAACCTTTAGCATAACGAAGCATGTTCTCCAGGAAATTCCTATACGGGGGAGACGAAATAATTAAGCTGTTAAATGTATACATTAATATTCAAACTTATAAAAAACATTATGTATATATATATAACACACATAAATATAGAAGGTAAAGAAAATAAATGATCTTATTTAACTAGTTATTAATTATAAATACTGTTTTCTGCTGTTGAGCAGTTTTATTAGAAATTCGTAAATTGTTTTTTTTCGAAAGCAATAATAGTATATATTTTTTTTAAATAGCAAGATCAGCGACCTAAAGGAATCGGTTGTAGCCATTGTTAGTGACAAAGAGTGTATTGAACCATTGTGAGCTGAAGGTTGTTACCTAACACAGTTGTAATTATTTTGTGACGCAAGCCTTGATGAGGTGCTATATCCAAGCGTCGCTTACAACACAGCTTATATAGGCCTAAAGGTTAGATAGCAATGAAGGAATAATAAAAAAATATTTTTAAATGTTATTAAGATTGTATAGAATAGTCCTCCGAGGTTTTAAAAATGTTTTGTATTCAATCAAATATTAACTTAAAGAATTCAGATTTATTAATATATTTATTTTTTTATGAATTAAGAAGAAATAATATAGGTAAGACGTTTGCATATCTTGAAATTAATTGTATATTTTAAAATCATTATCATAATTATATTTAATATTAATAAATAAATATTTAATTAATAAAAATAAATATTAAATAATTATAATCATATTTAAGTTTTTTTTTAAATCTGACACTGAGATATAATAAGAATAGCCTAACCATTATGTGAATCAGTTTCCAATTAGAATGTAAATAACAAGATAATAAAACTTAAATTTTCTTGAGATTCAAAAAATATTAGCCATAAAAGCTTTATTAATACAGTACAGCTATAAACAGATTTCTTCCATCGTTCAGAGGAATATGCTAATTAACAAATAGTACAGGTTTTCATGTTGACGCTTTAAAAAAAGTAAATTTTTTTTTTTCACATTACAGGACTGCTCAATTTAATATACACGTAAAATAAGACTGTGGTATTTCTTCAAGGAAATAAAAAAAATTCCCTGTGCGTAATTATGATCTTAAATTGTTTTTCTTTAATAATTTGTTTATAATTGGCTATTACTAAATTAATTGTTTTAATTTTTGATCATTTATAAATTAAGTAATTTACAGCTACACGTAGAGGGAACATGTTACGCGATGCACAACATGGAACGAGAACATGTTAGAAAGAGAGAGAGAGGTGATATCCTAGAAATCCTTAATTTTCAACAGTTCGCTATGTATAACATTTAGAAATCCTCTCTTAGACCTGAGCACTAAACAATTCAAACCTGGGCCCACGCAGGGAGAGAATCAGAGGGATACGTCGTGGATTCCTCTTTCTCTAAAAATGTTTCGAGTTTATAAAAATTATTGAGCAGCAAGTGCAAAAAAAAAAAAAAAAAAAAAGATAGTGTCGGTGACAATTTTCGATGGTGAGTCTCTATTGATATTCATACTATATACCTTTACGATTTTTTTTTAAACGTACTTATCCCCAACTAAACCGAAAATGGACAGCTATTTAAGACCTTTAAGACGTCACTAAAAAAAAAAAAAGTGTTTTAATTCTGTAAATTATCTGTAAACATATTGCATAACCAAAATAATTGGTAGTAATGACGAAACTTTAACTGTGACTTTTAACATCAACTAATGTTCTCATAGAAGTTGTGGAGACTTTGGCATATATAAAAAACTTATCAACTGAACCTATAACGATTTTTGGACCAATTAATGTTTTAGGATTCTATAATATAATAATGAATAGACGTTATAAAACTAACAGTTTCTTGCGAAGGGCATTTTTATAAACTTTAAATAAACTGATAAACTCTAAATCGTTCAAACAATGCTTATTTTAATCACAAATGACACCACATTCATATTATCTCTGTGCGAAGCAGAAGCAGGCCACTATTATAATACAAAGATATATGTTTGGGAGATGTAGCTCATACAGCAGACGTGCAGGCGGTAGGAGAACGCCGGGATCAAATGCCAAGCGCCTCCTTTCCAATCGTGGCTGGAGAAGGTCAGCCAAATGTTACTCCCTTCTCCCTTCCTCTGGAAACAAAGGATCACAACTACAGGTTCAAGGCTAGACGGCTCCCGACAAGGATCCATGTAACATCGTGTGGTTTGGGCCCTGGTCAGGTTCGAATCACGAAGAGCATTAAGAAGGTACAGTTTGGTAGTATGCCTAAGCATATATAATATCTGGACACTCACAAGAAGAATCTGCAATAATAGAGTAGATATGCTTATAATTATTCTGCTTCTGACGCATTTTTAGGTTAAAACTGATTCTAATGTCTGGCACAAGGGTTGCCTTATAACTCTAAAACATAATGCGAACACTTTGAAGAACATTTTACAATTCCTTTAGCAAATGCGTAAAAGTATATTATGGCTTTCACTTACCTACATATGAAATATATAGTAAGGGAAAATATTGCGATAGTGAATATAGCGTTTAGGGTTTCCTCAGTCCAAATGAACAAGTCCCGCAAAAAGGTCTGTATGAAGTAAGTCTAAAAAAAAAATAAAAGTCCTATGAAACTGAAATTTCATATTTAAGACAAGCGTACGCCCGAAACGTTACACCTTTTTTTATCCAAATCAGCTAACCATAAGAACCACTTTATACCATGCATGTTGGACCTTGAACGATTTCCTCAAAAACAGCTAAAACGATCTTGATTAAACCCGCTATATAGATGTAAAATTTAATGGCTTTAATATGGTTCACTTTTCATTCATTCATTTTATGAAAAATTTTTATCTTAGGCACAAGCTTGTAAATGTTAATAAAGAGTGATGAAAAGCCGATTTTTTAATAAAATAACATTTTTAATAAAACGCATGTTTCTATAGAAATTTAATTTAATTCTTTATTTTTTATTATTTTTTTATTTTATTTTTTCTTTATTTTTTATTTATTTAATTTGATTCTTTATTAGTTTCACTTATTTTTATCTTTTAATGTATTCAAAAATTATTTAATCGAAACGGCGGTAAGTGAAAGTCCTGTGTTGCCTGTACCAGATTTTTTTTTGTTTCGATATAGGAATATTCACTCTGTCCCACAAGCTTAATGCTTCTTACACTTAAAAATTAACATAAAAACGCATTAAATGAATAATGAAATACTAGAAGCGACATATTATAAACTGGATCTAATTAACAAAATACACACTAAAAATTTTATTTTTGATAGATAATTGTTTGGAAATGAAACTATAGTTCAAGTTCTATATAACGACCCTTAACACGTGTGAAATGTATTAAAATTAATTAAAAAATATATTCCATGCATTAATTGATCAATGAAGCTAAATGTGAACAAAGACAAGCTAATACAAGTTAAATATAATTTTGATATTACAGTGATATTATCATGACAATGGGATTAATTCCCAGAAATGTAGACATCGGAAGAAAGAATTTACGTAATTTAAAGTTGATATTTTCATAGAATGTATTACGTCATCGTGTGTATCAACCGACATTTAAATAAATGTTAAAAGAAATAAATTAAATACAATTCTCTAAATCACTAACTGACTATTGATAAATCATAATAATATGACTCATTGATTATCTAATGTTTCGAATTCAAGTGACTGCATTCCTGAACGTAAAATATTAATAGAAATGAAAAGGTTATCCTTAAATCAATCTTATTAAAAAAGAACGAAAATTATACAGTAAATAAAATTAAAATGAGATAAAAAAAACGTAGACACTACCTAAAGCCCTCATGGCATCAAGGTCTTGCGGGTTTTGTATCTATAGAAAACCACAGGGGCCATCCTGACAGTACTAGACTTAATTTTAAGCTACTGTAAACCAACAATTAAAAAGATAAAAAATATATTTACCGCAGAAATTTACAAAACCAAATATATTATGGATATTGAAGCTATTCTTTTGATGTTAGTTCATCATAACACCTATTGTAACGTAATTTAACAAACCAGAAAACATTGATGTTTAATGTGAGAAAGATATTTACTAATATCATCATATATATATAGACTTCTAAATAGGAAATATCATCTCTCAACGGACAACAAACTACTCATTTACAAGACTATTCTTAAACCCATTTGGACCTACGGACTTGAACTCTGGGGAACAGCAAAATTTTCGAATATCAAACGTATCCAATCCTTTCAGTCTAAAGTCCTTAGAACAATGGTCGATGCCCCATATTATGTCACCAACAAAACCTTACACCATGACCTGAATATCCCATTTGTCCTTGATCTAATCCCATCCAAATTCTCAATCTTCCATCAGAAGCTTACTCCCTTCCTTATCTGTTGGCACACTCCCTATCCATTTTCAAAAATCCCTATAACCCTCCTCGTAGGTTAAAGCGGCAGTGGACCAGAGATCTCTTGTAAATATGTTATTGGAGTGCTGGCAATGGCCGGCTTCTCCACTCATGCCCTGAGTGTATGTGGCTCTAGCGCCCTCGCTCAGCCACCACTGGCTCTCAAGACCAGTGACGCGGCTAAATGAGAAGCGCTGGGATCTTCTGGCGCTGTGCCTCGACATCCACTAATGGATCTCGAGGTTTGATTCGGTGATCCCAGGAGCAGCTTGTAAATATTGTAAATAGGTATGAATGTGTTCAAGGTTTTTACTATTATTTTCTTTATAACTATTCATTTAACTTTGCGTTATATATATATATATTTTTTTCTTTTCTTCTTTGTTTGATCTTTATTAATTATTTATTTTTATTTCATTTCCAATGTACATATGGAATGAATGATTTCTTATATCTGTAATACTCATTGCCCCAGAAGGTGGCAGATTGTATTATCTTTTAATAAATAAAAAATAAAATATCATATAGTAAACTTGATAGATAAAATGGGAGGTAGAAGGTACTAATAAGTTATAAAATAAAATTCATAGAAAATAAATTAATGGGTAATAACTTACAAAAACACCAGTACAATTCACCACGTACCTGTAAACAGAAAAAATAAATATATGAGAATAATATATAAAGAATAATGTGAAAATGTGTTATTTAGATTAGAAATTAATTTCAACTATTAACGTTTATTTCTTTTTTATTTATTTTTTTTTTTATTTTATTATTATTTTCTTTTTTCCTAAGTCCCATGGGAGTTGGGGGTTGAAATCGGAAATAGAGAAAGGAAATGGGATCCTTTCTGCATTAAGCATATAAGGGGAGAGAGGATACAAAATTGTTTGGTATATGGGAGCGAATGGGAGTCACGTCTAGTGATGGGGCTCACTAGTCTTTCTGAGTCAGTTAGTCAAGTTATGGTTTCTCAGTCTAGTCTGAGGGTCCGTACATAGTCTTGCCAGCGCTGTGGCCGTCCTGTCGGAGTCAGTGTGTTAAACAGTGGGTTCGTGCAGTACCGAAGGTGTAGTGTATTTGGCCTGTCTTCGTCCTCTGTAGAGAAGTATGCCTCACTATTCGCCTCAGCACTCCATTTTGAAACTGCTGGAGCTTTTTTGCTGTGGTTGGTGATATATTAGTTAGCATCGGTGCTCCGTATAGGAGGGCCTGGTCTAATTAATGATTTATATACTAATATTTTCAGGAGGAGGGATAGATTCGGTGATGTTAGTAAATGATTTAGTCGATAGGACTTGGTCCTAGCTGAGCTAATCTTTTTGAGGCAGTGATTAGACAATTTGAGGTGCCTGTCAAGGGTGATGCCCAGGTAAACGATCCTATTGGCCGGTTTGTTTTTGATTCCCGCTACCTCGTAGGTCTTCGGTAGACGGCGCTTATTCTTCTGGAAAGAAAAATTAATACAGTCGGCCTTATTGGGATTAACTGTAATATTTAATCTCTCCAGCTTTTTTGTTATCTCATTACAAGCCAACTCCGCCTGATGTAGAGCTGTCTCTGCGTTCATCGAGCTACTGTAAATCGCTGTCATCGGCATAGGCCGCTACAGTAGCTGTTTTGTATTTTGCTCCAACAGTTTATTTATTAATATACTATGAACCTTATAAATATCTATTCAAACGTAATTTTCGAGAAAATAACTTTTTTTAAGATTTACTTTCTTACCGTATATGAAAATATTCAAGGAAAAAGAAATCATTATTTCTAAAAAAAGACAAAAACAGCACACCAGCTAACACTTTAAAAATATAAAAAACATTGACTAATTCCACACAGTTTTCAAGTTTTTTCGAAAAGGCATTAAAGGGTAAAAATCTATTTAACTCATATACTCAACTAAAAATCGCGATATCATTTTATATATAGTGATAGAATAAATACTTTAAAATGTAAAGAATGCATACACCTAAAGAAATTCTACAGCAAATAGTAATTTTTAATAATAAGTACTTTTTTATTTATTTCTTTATAGTGAGATTGATATTGCGCTAGACGCCAAGGGAGGATAACAAAGTAATCATCTTTTCATTTCCTAAAGCTGAGTTATAACTTTTTTTTTTTTTTTTCGCCTCCCGGGAGTTGAAAGCTGAAGACTTTCCTCGGAAGAAATACGTTACATTAATGATAGATCTCGCACACCCCTAACTAAAATAAGGTGATGGAAAGTCAAAGGGTAAGATAAAACATGTAAATCTACCCCAAGAATATCCGGGCAAGATAAAAATGAATTATTACCTTTTAACGCTATTTATGCTGAATATAAGAGATGTTGGGGGGAAGGAGGGGGTATTTTCCGCTCGGTTTGGGGCGCCCACCCCATTTTTCATCTTATTTTAAACCGTTTTTCCACGAGCAGCCCTAAATCAGGGAGCGGGTCAACACACCAACCATCCCCTATATTATCATTAGAGCAGCCCTTGTATGTTTTATTCACGTTCGCTCTCTTCCCTCCTCACATCTCTCTCACTTTCTCACTCCCTCTCTCTCTTCTCTCTCTCTCTCTCTCTCTTCTCTCTCTCTCTCTCTCTCTCTCTCTCTCTCTCTCTCTCTCCTCTCTCTCTCTCTCTCTCGCGCAATGATATTTCTATTGCATACCAATAGAGAGTAACAACAATCACGATCAAACTCTCCTTTCTACTCACCGTTCAAAAATGAATAAAAACGTGATGGGAAGTGAAAAATCGACTATATGAACAATTTAATAACCGATTTAAAAAAATAATTTTTTTTTCTAAACATATTTTTTGATATTTACAACTGTATTAAATAAAAATACATCTAGTAAATTTGATGGTAATATACAAAACTGTCATTAAAAACATGTAGAGACACTACCCAGTGGCAGCACTCTAAAAATATTTTAAACTAGAAGGTCCCGGGGCCATTTCCTTTTCAGGCGCCTCGGAGGATTATCCGGAATTGAAGAGGAAGAAAGGATTGAAACTAGTGGGTTAGAGTGAGAATGAAGGATTGGATGCGGGAAGAATTTGATGGTTTAGTAGAGCCCCAAAGCTCTAACTCCGTAAGTCCAGATTGGTCTTATATTAGTCATGTAGATGAGCCTTTTGTAGTTAAGAGGAAGGTTTGATCGTTTGTCTAGTAAATGTTGAAGTAGCCTAAAGCGGCGAGCAGTTTCTTGTCGTTTTAGTCGTGTATGTGGATTCCAAGTTAGGCGTTTGTCAAGAAGAAGTCCTAGGTATCGGATCTGTTCAACAGGAACTAGTTGAGTGTTATTAAAGGATACTTTAGGGCAGGAAGTCAAAGGTTTACGGCGAAGGGTAAAGGTGATTTGATGGGATTTGTTGGAATTTATTTTTATTCTCCAGTTCTGACACCATACTTCTAGGTCTTTGATGTGGGTTTGAAGGGTATTTGAAGCAACAAATGGATCTTTATGAACTGATAACACGCAGGTGTCATCAGCATAGGAAAAAAAATAAATAAAATGAAAAAGGCGTTAAAACTTTAACAAAACTTAAAATATTGAAAGTATAGTAATATTCTAAATAATTATTTATTTAAATCCATATACTTTATTTTCTTATCATTTTTTTTTCATCATAAGTATTGATTATTAATAAACATAAAAAAACAATAAAAAAAAAACGCTGAACCTCTACAACCTATGAAGGGTCATGCATGGGCTCAATACATACTGTACAGATTAGGGGTGGGCATAATCGAATGACGATTATCGGATCATTCGATTATTTCAATCATTCGAATTAATCGGTTTGGAGAAACGAATGATCATTCGAACTGAATTGTTTAACTTTTTTTTTTCTTTTTTTTGGTCATCACATAATATATATACATATTTCACCTAGGCTCAGCCATCATAGAGACGGGAATTGTGCCATATTGTCACTCAGAATGCATATTAATCATTCGATTATGGAATCATTCCATTATTTAAATCATCGAAGTCCGATCATTCGATTATGACCACCGTAATACAGATCGCACTCAGCCGCTATGTTTTTCTCTAATTATGGGTACCCATTTTATAGATATTAAGTTAGATGAGGAAGATGGTTGAGGGTGCGGTCATAAATTAGAAATACACATTTAAAACAAGTGCTATTTTAATTATGTGCCGACGTTTCGGCCTACATTGTGGGCCTTCATCAGGGTTGACTCTGAGACGGTGTCTAAAGAAGTATTTTATTTCTCAACGGTCAACAAAAACTCCATCATTATAGATATTAAGGGTTATAGCTGTATAGGTCTTCATACCCTAGGGTCGCTAAATTAACAGAATAAATAATTTTCCGCTTCTTCCGGGATTCGAACCCAGGACCCGAAGAACGGTAGACTAGTGCTCCCTGATCAATATTAACAACAAAGTAAAAATATAAACATATCATTTACGCAATAAATGACTCTTTAAAACGTAGTAAGGTTAAAATTACAACCTTGCATCTAAAATATTAATAGAAGTATTCCAGTCGAGGGCAAATGTTTATTAAAGGTGTAAAGTAGAGATAATTATAGAGATACATTATTACATGTATTTAACATATTTACTATATATAACATTTATTTATTTATACATAAGATTAAAACTAGAAAAAAAAATCAGTTTAAATTGAAATAAAGTGAAAAATAAAAAAAAAATAAAAATACAATATCCTTATTTTCAAATTTAATAAAATAAAATAAATAAACGTATACAATAACAAAATTTGAAGACAAAATAAATACAAATAAATGAAGTTAACAAATAAATAAACAAAACATGTCACATTCATTCCTATGTACAATATTTAAAATCAGCTCGGGAACACCGGACGGGGCTTGTCCTCCCACTTGTGGAAGGACAAGCAGAGTCCAAAGGATCCCAGCGCCTCCCTCTCAGCCGCATCACTGGTGAGAGCCAGCGGAAGCTAAGTAAGGGCGCCATGAGAGGATCACACCGCACATGAGAGGAGAATCTGAACAGTGTCAGAACTCCAGCAAATGTATTGACAAAACATCTCGGGGCCTCTGCAGTTTCATCAACCTTCTAGGTAGGTTGTATGGATGAGTGGAGCTGGATAGGGATTGTGCTAGAAGATTGGGATGATGAATGAGGTTCTGGTGGAATTTGGAAAATTTGGATGGAATCAGGTCTGAAATAAATGGATCATTAAAGTCGTGATGTAAGGTATAGTTGGAGACATAATAAGGAGCATTTACTATTGTTCGGAGGACTTTGGATTGAAAGGATTAAATGCGTTTGATGTTAGAACGTTTAGCTGTCCCCCACAAAAAATAACTGTAAACGGAAGCTTGCAGCAAGTTTGACATTTATATGGTACATAGTTTTACTTGATATATCATCCAAGCGTAATAGTAAGAGACTTAAATATAAAAATAATATTGTATTTAATGTTATTGAGATTGTATTTCTTTTGTATCTTTTTAGACCTGATAATGACCCACAAAGGGGGGTCGAAACGTTAAAGTTGAAACTATTTAGTTGTTTCATTTGATGACCGCCACCCGGACTAATTCCTTTCAGTAATTCTAAACAGTCAATTAATTATATGCACTATGATAAAAATAATTTATTTAGATCATACTTAATTTTAGCCTAGGTAACAAACCATTACGAAGTTTCAGATAATTGCTTCATATACATTTAACTAGAATTCAGTCCATTTTAATTTTGGGGTTTTAAAGACAGTAGATGAAAAAATGATAGCGTTATGAAACTGAAATCTACATCCTAAAATTAAATAAGTTGTGAAGACATTGAGATAGGGCCATGAGTTGAGAAACTCTAAAGGGGTCTTTTTTCGTTGGGGGTTTTAATCTGGCCTGGGCTCCTAAGGTGGAGTTATCTTTGACTTCTCTTCATAACTTGTAATGGCTTTAAGTTACTTTTCTTCCACTCCTCGGCCAACTTGTCTATTTTCGTTAGCCTCGCTTTCGATCGCCCACTCTCTCTTGTAAGGCAAGGCATCTGTTATAGGCTCTTTCGAAAAGATGACTTTCTTCAGCAAGAATACTTTATGTAGACTACTTCAACAAAGGGAAGAGAATTTTCCTTGTGGTCCATAGTTTCTGAAGACACTACCCCCTGATTCTTCTTAAATTGAACCGTTATTGAAAAGCGATCAGCAACGAGAAATAGAGCGTAGGCATCTCAAACGGTTAAAGTCGATTTGATAGTAATGCCGTAAACGTAATAACGATCAATTTTATTATTATTATTTTTTTTTTTTTTTATTGACCTTATTGGAAGAGTCTGTGCAGACAGAATTTGTCGGTATCGGCATCTAACTTTCGGGCTCGGCAAGCATATTATTATTATGTGGGTTCCATTGACCTTAAATTAGATCATTTACGTTCTTGGTCTTATTCCATCCAAATTATCAACCTTCCACCAGAAACTTACTCTATCATATAATCTTGTTAGAATTGATAAAAAAACGAACAAATATATGAGTTAAATTTATTCGTAATCTAACAAAAGGAGAAAAGAGCAAAAATTAATTTGTATGTAATTATTTGTTTTTGAACACAAACATAGTAACATAGATGTATAATATACCGATAGAAAGCTAAAGTTTTTATTAAAAATATGATCTTATACACGAAGTTGTGAAAGTTAATAGAGAGTGGTGGAAAGCCGATAAAACTAACTGATTGTCCTAAATAATAATATAATAGATTATTTGAAACACACGTTTCTATTTAAACTAAATGTAATTAATTCAAATAAAGTATGTTAAAATCGTGTGTTGTATGAACCAGATTTTTTAAAATTAAAACGATGCCTAATAAATAAATAATAAGAAGTACGAGACAAAAACTTCTTACAATTAAATTTAGTTATAATGAAAAATTAGGTAAAGGGAAAATTAATTTTCAAAGAGAAAACTTGAGCCTCTTTTTGAAAACGGCCATTTTCAAGATTATTTAAGCAATTTATATGGAGACTTCTGAACTTGATTAAGAACTTCAATATTAAGAAATATCTCTGTTATCTCTTGTAATAAAAGGAAAGTGCTAGCTCCGCTCTGTAAAATGAAAAGATAAAATTCAAAGGAGCGAGAAAAAAAAAAAAAAAAAAGGATGTAACCCTCCCTTTAAAGGGAGATTCAATGAGTTTTCTTTATTCTAACTTTATTTCAGAACAATTTTCTTCTACCATGACACAGCGCCAATTTCGCATTTCTCTCTTGTTCGTGATAGGACAATACAACCATGGTTTTACTCCTCCTATTTAGATAAAGGCTAAAAGCCACTTCTGACGGAAAACAGAGTCTATTCACTTAATACCGTGAGTGCCGGGAGATAGAGGAAGGGAAGAAGCCAGGTGGTTATAACAACTTAATAAACCTGAGGAAGGAGGGAACTGCACGTAAATAATGTTCAACTAGAATTACCAATAACTTAGCAAGTATTTTCTCATCTTCAGCTTTATTTTCGTAGTATGTTTAAAATAGAGAAGTTTTAACTTTTATTTTTTTTAATTTTCCAGAAAAAAAAATTCTAGTTCAGTTCGATTAGAGTTCAAATTTTCCTTAAGCAGATAATATTTTATTTCATATAAACCATTAGAGTATAGATCTGTAGATTTTTTTTATTTTTTTTTTATTTAGATATATTACAATTTGTTACAAAATAAACAATAGTAATAGTGATATGATACCACATTCATACAATATATACAGAAAATAATAATAATAGTCAAATTACATAAAATAGAAAATAAATAAATTACATAAAATAATAATAAATAAAAAAACAAAACAACAACCTATAATAAGATAAATAAAAAGTTGGCCAATAAATAAACATCATACAAACAATCATAACTATATACAATATATACAACTGCTAGAGGGACCCCAGACTGCGCCTTTCCCTCTACTTGTGGAGGAACAAGCGGAATCCAAGAGATCCCAGCGCCTCTATCTCAGCCGCATCACTGGTGTGAGCCAGTGGAGGCTGAGTTAAGGTAGATCTGTAGATAGAAACAATAATAGAATCACATGTTCGGAATGCATTAAAACAGTTATAGTCTCAGTATTTCAACTTTAAAAGAGGTTTCAGAAACATGTCGAGCAGAGAAAAAATGACAGAATATTACAATATAAACGAATAAAGTAAATTGAAAGTAAAACATTTTTTAATATAGAAAACAGTCGTAGAATAGAATAGAATAAGCCTTTATTTACACACGTACCAGTATATATTCATTTTTTGTTACTATGCATACTTTTTTTATTTAGTTAAGTTCTTATTTAATATTTTTATTTTAATTATAACACTTTCAATGATTAAACAAACAAAACTAATTATGCCTTCTTTATAAAAAATCTGGTGCGCGCAACACACGACTCTCACTTACTTTATTTATATCAATTCAAGAATTTATAAACACAAATAAATTGTTAAAGAATTCATTAAATTGAATTTTTATAGAAACATATGTTTTATTAAATTTCTATTATATTATTATCTACGACAATCAGTTAGTTTTATCGGCTTTTCATTACTTGCTGTTGTTTTAAAAATTATGTGTATACGATGATATTTTTTCTAAAATCTTTAGCTTCCCAACAGTATATTATACATGTATATCATTGTTCTTATATTCTAAATAAAAAAATTGCAATAATACTTTGTGATTTGTGTATTTATGTATGTGTGTGTGTGTGTGGCGCGCGCGCGCGTGTGTGTGTGTACATATATATTTTTGTTAATCTACTTTACCTATATAAATGTTTTTTTTTTACAAAATTAGTTTAGTTGTTTTTATTTTATCCTTATATTGTACTTATTATCATTATTATTATGATTATTACTTTGTGATTTGTGTATGTTTGTGTACACACACACACACACACACGCATATATATATATATATATATATATATATATATATATATATTTTTTTTTTTTTTTTTTTTTTTTTTTTTTTTTTTTTTTTTTTTTTGTATAATCTACTATACCTATGTAAATAATTCAATATATTTAATGTATTCTAGCCAGAAGTGCTGCTATCTTTATTTGAAACATTAATGTTATTCTTTAGGGACTATGTCCAAGAAAAAAGCTCATTTTCTATTCTAAAAAATATTTTTCCAGTTTTCTCCATTAGCTGTTTTTGAAATTCGCTCAACATATATATTTACCTGTTTTTTAGCAATACTAATCTGATGATAATATTTTGCTATATCGATGTAAAATTTAATAGGCTTTAATACTATGGAAGTTTAATCCAGATTAAAATAGTCTCACAGGGCTTCAATGCCGATATTTTCAATTTTCTTCCTCTAGACTACCTTTAATTTTGTACATTCTAAAAGATTAACCATATCACCTTTATGGCACTGATGAAGGACGGCTAAATATCAAGGTTCAGAGAATTTGAGAAACAACTAAAGGAGAAAAGTGCAAACATATTTTTTTTATTCAATTTTTGTGTTTTTGAACACAAGAATAGTAATATAAATGTATAATATACCGTTGGATAGCTAAAGATTTCAGAAAAAATATTATCTGGTACACGGAATTGTAAATGGTAATGGAGAGTGATGAAACGCCGATAAAACTAACTGTTTCGGGTTCCTGAAAAGGGAAATTCATGTAGACCGTGCTGCCACCTGGCGGTGATTACCTCAAACATTAACTGATCGTTGTAGATAAAAATATAATAGATTATTTAATGTGTAAAGTAAAACATCGAACATGTTTTTATTAAAATTCAATTTAATTAATTCTTTAACAATTTATTTTTATTTCTAAATGTATTTAAATATTCTGAAATGGATTTTAACAACGTAGGTAAGTGAAAGTCGTGTGTTGCGGGCACCAGATTTATCTGTATTATTGGAATGTAATTCAAAACTGTCAAGAAAGAAATTTCGCCCCTACATGAGACCTAGAAACGGACAGACAAATAAAACTATGGCATGTACATGACATGATGCGATATCTCTATTTACCTCCGATGCGTGGCAGACCCATCCCCAGGCAGCGTGCTCTTAGGCTCCTGTCAGTGTCAGCAAACGAACGTCAAGTAGCTTAGCGTATATGACAACCAGCACAACGGAATGGACTGCCTATCCGCCGGCACCAAGCCTTCATTCCTCATTCTAAAATATCTCCACACGAATTTCAACATTGATTAAACTATACTGCGATTATTTGATAAGCCTCATCCTCTAAATTGCCTATAATGTTCATTGAAAACCCTCCATAGAGACTAAAATATATTTGTTTTTGGAATTCAACTTTAGAGAGTAAAAAATTTAGTTCTGAATTTGCAAAATAAAGTTAAGTTAATTAATTAATCCACATTTTTTTCTAATTCTTATTCTTTTTATTGAATGCTATTACAATATGTCAATTAGGACTGCTATGTATCAAGAATAGTATAGAATAGAAAATAATCTTTATTCTAGGACATATTCCCTTAAGAACAACAAATATGTACAATTAAGGTATTACAATGTATCTGGCCAAAAGACCAAATGATCGCGATTAATTCTTATTTACAATGGTGTAAGAGGCAATAAAATAAAAAAAGAAATATATCTATACAATAAAACAAAAGAGTAAAATAAATATACTTCTTTAGATGCATACATTTGCTGAACAAAACTAAATTTAAAAAGATTAATAAATTAAGTTAGGTATGAGCAATAAATAATATTTCCTCTTTACATTCAAAATCTGATGTTTGATATAAAACGTCATTGCTGTTGAGCGTCTGTTTGGGAATACAGGAGGTATTGGAACAGTATGGACTTGGATGATGATAGAGAAGAAGCATGGGAGATATGAGTAGGTAGGAAATTCCTGAGATTTGCAGAGCGGACAAGAAAGGAATGATCAAAAGTTGTTGTCCTATAGGTAGGAATGTTAAGGTCAGTATGGCGAGACCTTGTTTCGAGGGAGTGGATTGAGGATTTAAATTGTAGAAAACTGTGGATATAAGGAGGAAGCTGGGTGTTACTGGTTGGGTAAAGGAATGATCCTAGGAAATGTTGTCAGCGAATTGGAGGGAGGAGCCACTTTAACTCGCCGTATAAATGGGTCACATGAGACCGCTTCGGAGTGTTGACGACAAACTGGAATACTGGGATGAAAAGAAATAATTTTGCATCATTTAAAATAGAGCAGTTTCCGCACTACAAGCAGGAAGGGTTCTTAGAAGGGCTATGTAAAAAACTGCACCGCTCCACTCCTAGAGCAGAGATATCCTTCCAACTGTGGGGGAGTCATAGCCCAGACAGGATAGGAAGCAGAAGACCAACCACGTCGGGGGTCAAGCCAGGGGAGAATTTTGCAGTAATGTCCAAAGATACCTTTATGTTATTTTATGTGGTAAACCTAAACAAACTTATTCGTATTCTCGATAATGGACAATGCCTCAATCTTTATTTTTATGGGAAATAATAGTTGTTATTTTAAGAATAAATGTGTATTTTAAGACAATTACTTCATTCCCCTTTTTGCCACATGATCCCAATAATGAGTCGATAAACATGATACCTTAGGATAAGAAATTCAATAGTTTTACAAAATAAGAATCGAAAAATATTTACATTTTAATCAATACAGTTTAGGAGTCACCGCTTCCTTAGAAAAGTAGCGGCCGAAACATGGTAGGACATTTATAACAAGTACAACATTCTTACAATAATACAAAACCACAAAATAATATACAATAATAAATTAATAAAATATTTACCAAGTCTAGAAGTCAAACAAACCTCAAATAGACAGTAAATTGATTGGAAAATCTAGTCAGTGCTAGAACTCCAACATATACATGGTAAGGGTGTGCGGAGCTAGATAAGGATTGAGCTAAAGGCTTGGTGTGATGGGTAAGGTTCTGATGGAATTCGGAGAATTTTGATGAAATAATGTCTAAAATAAATGGAATATTTCGTTTGTGGCGTAAGGTATAGTTGGTGAAATAATAAGGAGAAGTAACTATTGTTCGGAGGACTTTGGATTGAAAGGATTGAATGCGTTTGTTGATAGAAAATTTGGCTGTCCCCCACAGTTCAGATAGGTTTCAGTACTGTCTTGTATTTATATAGATATTTTAGAATTTATGTTCAATAGTCTGTATAATTGGCCAAATCGTCGATTAAGTTCTTGTCTTTTAAGTCTAGTAAGATCCCGAAACGTCATGTTGATGTAATAAAAAATTTTAGTCTTTATGGAAGAAGTTGTTCAGCCCGAAATCAACCTTAATATTAAAAACCAAATAAAAAATGACTGGAGGGTACAAAAAACTGTAATTCATTCATATCTTCTCTTCTATTGGCTAATATGCTAATTCCAAAATGATTGAATGTTTGTTCCAGAATGGAACAATAATTCTCAGAACATAAAACGGGATTAAACAGGGCGATACTGGAGTAGTTAGGTAGCTCTCAGATCGGACCCCTAAATAGAATTCTCAGTAATGTTCAAAGCCCACGCTTCATCTATGGTTTTCACTTTGAGTGATCACCAAATTTGATTGAACTTTATGCTCAGTGATTCGAAACCCAATGGTCATAGAGTGATGTTATAAGGTATCAATACACGGTAAAAACTTTTTTTTTTTTTTATAGACAATACTCACTTTGTCGGTTCACTGTTTGGCATCAACCAACCATACAACCGAAAAAGTAAGCTTCAGTTGTATATAAAGCTGTCATAACAATATAAAAGTAATTATAACAAAAATATAAAATTCTAAAAGAGAACAGATTAAACGATCTTAAAACAAAAAATCTGGTGCGGGCAACACACGACTTTCACTTACCTCCGTTTTCAGAATCGATTAAAGAATTTTCAAATACAGTAACAGATAAAAATGAATGAAACCTTTAAAGAATTAGTTAAATGGAATTTCTATAGAAACATGTGTTTTATTAAAAAATCTATTGTTGTCTAAAATAATTGGTTAGTTTTATCTTCTTTTAATCACTCTCCATTAACTTTTAAAAGCTCGAGTATTAGATGATATTTTTTTTCTAAACTCTTTAGCTTTCCAACGGTATATCATACATGTATATTACTGCTCTTATGTTCAAAAACAAAAAATTGCACTAAAAAATGTTTTTTCAGTTTTCTCCTTTAGTTGTTTTTTAAATTCGCACAACTTACATATTTAGCTGTTATTTATCAACGCTAACAAGATAATTTGGTTACTTTTCTAGATTCAACAAAATTAAAGGTACTTTAGATAAAGAAAATTTAAAATATCGGCATTTAAGCCCTGTCAGACCATTTTAATCCGAATGAAACCTAAATGATTTTAAAGCCCATTAAATTTTACATCGATATAGCGAGTTTAAACAAAATCGTCGGAATCGTTTTCGAGAGAATCGGAAAAAGGTGCAAAATGCATGATTTAAAGTAGCTCTTCTGGTAAGCCGATTTTGATGAAAAAGATTTTGTAACGTCTCGGGCGTATATTTGTCTTAAATATGAAATTTATATATATAGTAAGTGAAAGTAAAAATCGAACCAATTTCAAAGACATTTTTCGGGAAAGGTTCTATCCGATTGTACCCAACTCCCATATTGTAATTTAAAAAAAAAAGCTTCTCATTATGGCTGATTTTTCTTTATATATTGATTCAAATAGTTAAAATTATGTAAGGATAAAAATATAATGCAAAGGAAACATGTAGAGAGATATACTCTATGTCATATAAATAATGCATCTTATGTATTTTCAATCTTTAATAATTTATAATATAATATACACATAGTCACCTGGTTTAGTGGCTACCATAACATCTTTCTATGCCCAATGCCGGTTCTAACCCGGCAGATGGCCCTAGGATTATTTAAAGAGAGTAAAATATCGTTGGATATACAGTTCTTAAGAGGGAATGTAAAATGGTGGTACAGAGCCTGTAGATATCAGGTACTGGTTTAAGATCCCTATCCTAATTTAACAGGAAAAATTTAGTACTTTTACGTAGCATCGTCCTATTAGACATAGTAGCACAAATTTTTCATACTTTTTATTTTATCTACCATGTCAAATATAAAAGCGTTTGTGAATCCTTAAAAAATATTTCATAACATTTATATATAATATTTCAGTAATGTATAATTAATATACAAGTCATATTAAGTATGTCAGGCGATGTACCCTATCATAAAAAATCACAATAACCATATTCAGAATCATTCTCAAATTTAAATTATAATTGAAGCTTTTGTGGTCATGATTTTTCATGGGCTGTTTAAAAAACTGTAATTTTCATATTTTTATTAGTTATTTATTAAGTATTTTCAGATGAATTTGTTTGTTTTCACATTTAATTACTGCTTTTCCTAATCAATAAAGTGATAACCTATTATCTTTCTATTGTTATTATTGGTTGTTTTTTTTTTTCTCTTTATATTATATTCACGCCTGTCAGAATGTATCTGACAATCAGCAAATGTGCTGTACAAATTGAGATCAGGCATGGTAGGCATGGGAAGTAAAGTGCCCAGCAGCACCCCTTCCAAGGCTTTAATCTAGCAGAGGAGGTCCCTCATCCAGCTTCTCTTTAGCCTTCTTCTGACTGGCATTTCAGCTATTGACATATCGTAATCAGTCTATTGTCGTGTCCGTTAAGTTTACTGTGAAAACGAGTATAGAGTGTTCGTATATGTTGGTAACTGTTGGTTGTTGTAAGTCCGTATGTAGGGTTCTGTTGTTTACGTACCAAGGAGCTGTAGTTACTTTTTGGGGGTGTAAAACTTAACTCAACCCAACCATATTAGAATAGATTAGTGCTGATAGGATAATACGTCCTGTATGTCTTGATTAGAATAGGTAAGGGCAGAATAAACAACAGGGGAAAAATATTAATAAAACTACCGACTTGTGACTTAAATGGAATTGAACATTTAAACCTAAATGCCTAGACAGGAAAGTATCCAAAGCAAGAGAAGTACTTCCTCATCGAAACCACCAAAGGCCCTGCGGCTATTTATCGAGGTCCCAGACCTGTCGAGAATCGGTTTGGCAGCGACCTTGATTTATATTGAGTAATTTAGGGACTCTAGCTGAGCCGGCGATAAGGCGGTGAGCAATATGCTTGCACTGCTCTCGCCCCCTCCGACCTCCGATGAACAACACCGAATATCGAAGAGTAAAATACTACAAGCTCTTGGCTTTCTCGGTTAGTTTCCCTCTTGGCACAACTATCGACCAATAGAACTTTATTATTAAGATTAATCAGGATTATTAAGTAATAACAAAACATATTTTGTTAATAAAAACAGATTAAACGGAAGATTGCAATATAATATCAAATAATTAGTTGGTTTCTATGTCTTCCAAAAACAGTTTATTTCAATAAACTTTAACGAGTCAACGTTTCGGGGGCCTTCTATTGGGTTGTGTCACATGAAATGTCCGTTTTCAAGGTAAAGGATTTTTATTAAAAATACGATATGAAAACAAGACAATTTTATTCGAAGTATTTACCTTCTTTTTCTACACATTTTTCCCAACGTGACAACAACTTTTTTTATCCCCGAACTGAAAAACTCTGAGCTTTAAAGTGAAACAAAATCTGAAAACGTACTTTACACATGATCATCATTTTCAAAAAGTTTTCCTTCAACGAAGTTGTCTAAATTCCTGAACAGGTGGTAACTGTTGGAGACAAGTCAGGAGAATATGGTGGGTGCGGAAGAACTTCGTAGCCCAGTTCTTTCAATTTTTGAACGGTATGTTTTGAAACATGGGGTCTTGCTGCCACTTAGTGAGATCATGAGGTACCCATGTATCGAGCTTTGTTACGTTCCCAATACACTTCCTTTAAGTCTTTTAACTGTTTGGAAGGGGTTTCCTTCAACTTTATGTTTGAGGTACATCGTTGTCTATTACGGACGGAGGTCTTCCTCGGGGCAAGATTTCCAAGTCGGTATCCCCAGCTGAAAACTTAGCAAACCAACGGCGAATGGTCCGTTCATTAACACTCCCTTCCCCCAAACGCCTTGCAAATATTTCTAGCGGCCTCAGCTGCTGAATGGCCAAGTTTAAACTCGTACAAAAATATTACTCGAAAATCGCGTTTCCATGTTCATATTTGGAGGTATACTAAAAAGTGGGTAATTGATTGGGAAGCTAATGTTTATAATACAAAGATTGAGGATTAGTAACTGTTTACTTTAAATCAACAGAGACCTGCAAAATCCTTAATACTGCTTTTCCTAATCAATAAAGTGTTAACCTATTATATTTATTTTGTTGTTATTGGTTGTTTTTTTTTTTTGTTTTTTTTATCTTTATATTTATATTCGCGCCTGTCAGAATGTATCTGACAATCAGCAAATGTGCTGTACAAATTGAGATCAGGCATGGTAGGCAGGAAGAAGGAAAGTGCCCAGCAGCACCCCTTCCAAGGCTTTAATCTAGCAGAGGAGGTCCCTCATCCAGCTTCTCTTTAGCCTTCTTCTGACTGGCATTTCAGCTATTGACATATCGTTAATCAGTCTATTGTCGTGTCCGTTAAGTTTACTGTGAAAACGAGTATAGAGTGTTCGTATATGTTGGTTAACTGTTGGTTGTTGCAAGTCCTATGTAGGGTTCTGTTGTTTACGTACCAAGGAGCTGTCGTTATGAGTCTTAAAATTTTGGATTGAAATGATTGCAGTTTTTGAACGTGAGTCTTTTTTACTGAACCAAAAATCTATGTTATTGGTTGTTAACTTGTTTTTTTCTTCTCAGTACCGATGAAGGCCTAAAGTATAGCCATAAGAATTAAACGATGGCTAATTTGACTAACTTTTTTTTTTTTTTTTTTTTAAGTGGGCGTTGGGGCCCAAGGCTAGGAGATCCCAGCGCCTCTCAGTCAGTCGCGTCACCGGTCTAATAAGCCAGTGGAGACTGAGAGAGGGCGCTAGAGCCACAGACTCTCAGGCGTGAGAGGAGAAGCTGGCCATTGCAACACTCAGCATTGCTTAGTTATAAGAGATCTCTAGGCCACTACCGTTTCAACCTACGAGGAGTGTTATAGGGATGGCTGGAGCTAGATAGGGATTGGGATAAAGGATTAGGAAGGTGAGTTAGCCTCTGGTGGAAGTTTAGGTATTTAGATGGGATTAGATCGAGGACAAATGGGATATTCAGATCATTGTGTAAGGTCTTGTTTGTAAAATAATAGGGAGCATTGACTATTGTTCTAAGGACTTTGGACTGAAAGGATTGGATACGCCTGATGTTCGAAAATTTAGTTGTCCCCCACAGTTCGAGTCCGTAGGTCCATATCGGTTTTAGAATCGTCTTGTAAATTAATAGTTTATTAGCAACAGAAAGTTTTGATGTTCTGTTTAGTAGTCTATATAGTTGGCCGTATCGTCTGTTGAGTTCTTGTCGTTTAAGTCGAGTGTGTGGGTTCCACGTTAGTCTTTTGTCTAGTAAGAATCCCAGATACCGGACTTGACTAACTTTAGATCCATATTATAAGCATATTCCAATTAGAAAAGATTATTAATACCCCTGATAACCGGATATTGTTAGGTTATTAACAGCCCCTTAAAAGTTAAACACATCAAACAAAGGTATAACACAACTACAGGCTTTCAACTGTTATCGACAGAAGTTATAAAAAATTCTAGTGGCCCCGCTTAACCCTTTAGAAATTTAAAGAGGAGAAGGCAGCCATGTGTAAAATATTAACCAAAGCAGGAGGGAAGGGGGAGCCAACTTGCTGCGCCGGAAAGTTAGCCAACTAATCCACTACCTCAGCCATCATCAAAGAAGGCTGAATCACTTAAATGCTCCCCCGCTATACCTCCTTGTTATAGTCCGTCTAAATACCTTATCCCATCTAAGACGTGGTATCCCTTTAATAATTTTGAATTAGTTAATAACAATTAAGATTTGAAAACCATTAAAATATTGTAAGGTTGATGTTTTGATTTGTTAAATTGAATTTATATAGAAACATGTGTTAAAAAATCTATTATATTACTAGCTGTAACCCGCGGCTTTGTTCGCGAATATTTTATTTTGTCTTTATTTAAATTTGCATAAATGCGTTTACGAGTAATAGCTATAAAACAAATATGATGGAGCAGTTGTTTGGGGATGTGGTAACAAAGGAACTACCAATAAAACAAACATATTTTATTATTTTCTTACTGGTGTGTTTTCTTGATGGCTGCACCATCAACCAACTTCTTTACCATATAGTCAAAACGGTTAACAACTGCTCCATTACTATAAGTCGTATACATTTTCAAGAAATTTAAATATTATATTTTTTACAATTATATTTATCAAAGTTGTTTTCAAAAGAAACTATTCCCACTCGTTGGAGCAATGTATATCAATCACATTTATGTTAAAAACGTATACTACGTATATAAACGTATACTCCTACCTTCATCATGTCTAGTATCCTAACTACTTGTCACGTTAACGCCCAGTCCTTACCCGCTCACTTCGACGAATTCCTTCAATATTTCACCCACAACTTCTACCATCTTATTGCCGTTTCCGAGACTTGGTTAAAACCCTACATCCCTTCCTCTTCTGTTTCCCTTCCGGATTATTCCTTTATCCGTCACGACCGCATCTGTCGTACTGGTGGAGGTGTCGGGCTCTATATCCACAATAGTCTTAGGTTTCGAACTCTTGAACTTTCATCCCCATCTGAACACCCTCATATCGAATTCCTATTCATCGAAGTTAATTTCAAAGAAAATCCTCTCCTATATGTTGTAGCCTACCGCCCTCCTTTGGTACCTTTTGAAGAATCCCTTGAATCAACCCTTAACAAATACGTTCCTCTTAACAATAATATAATAATTTCCGGTGACCTTAATACCAACTTCCTTTCACATTCCAATGACAGACTTTACTTAGAAAATCTCTTCTTCTCCCTCCACTTATTCATAGTTCCCTTTGCTCCTACCCATCATACTCGCTGGACTGATACCTGGTTGGACGTTTACGTTATAGATACAGCAGAGAGCCTTCTCTCCTCCTCCCAATTACCAGTTCCATTCTTGTCATCCCACGATTTAATCCAAATATCCTACAATATCCGAACTCCAGCAGTCCTTCCTAAAACCATAACATTCCGTAACCTAGACGCCCTCTCCCGTGAAACGATTCTACCAGATGTTGAGTCTCTGAATTGGGAAGAAATTTACTCCTCCTCGTCCATTGACTGTATGGTAGATATCCTCACCTCAAATCTACTGAGGATCCATCTAAACCCATGCTCCTCTCAAAACCTGCACCTTTCGTCGCCGTCCTGCTCCATGGTTGTGTCAAGAAATAAAAGATCTTCAAAAGAAACGTGAGGCTGCCCGAAGACGCTATAGACGCACAAGACTAGAGGATGACTACCAAGCGTTCAGCGTACTGCGTAACTTGACACAATCAAGAGACAGACGAGCGAAATCTAATTATTTCCACGAAGCCCTTTCCTCTATCCCCGATCCTAAGTCTAAATGGCAACTCCTCCGAAAACTCTCCCTCTGTAAATCCACAACCTCTTCAGACATTCCAGTCTCACCTGAAGAATTGAACTCCCACTTTCTATCTTCGTCCTCTCACAATTCATCATCACCATCTTCCCTGCATCTCTCAGTTCCATCCTTTAACTCTGAAAACTTCTTTTTCTCTGACATCTCACCAACTGACTTAATCACCTCAATTATGAAATCTCGCACAAACTCCATTGGCTTTGACGGAATCCCTGTTAAATTAATAAAACTTTGTCTCCCAGAAATTTTACCAGTGCTCCTTTTCATCTACAATTTTTCCCTGCAAAATTCAGTATTTCCTACCTCTTGGAAAAAAGCCATAATCCATCCCATTAACAAAATTCCAAATCCAGCAACTCCTAAAGACTTCCGCCCGATCTCCATCTTATCTAATCTCTCCAAACCTTTAGAAAGACTAGTCCAATCCCAAATGTCAAAATTCCTCGAAGAAGCCAAATCAATCAATCCTTCCCAATCCGGTTTCCGATCTGGTTTCTCCACTCAACCTGCTCTTACCAAAATCACTCAAGACATATACACTGCAATGGACAACAAACTGCTGACAGTACTAATACTCCTTGACTTTTCTAAAGCATTTGATTCTTTGAACCATTCTATCCTTTATTCCAAACTAAAATCTCTCTCCTTTTCCAACAGCTCTATTCTCTGGTTCCAGTCTTTCCTTTCTGACCGTACCCAAGCAGTAGAAATTCCCAACAAACCTTTATCTCCTTTTCTTTCCGTTTCTTCAGGGGTTGCCCAGGGTTCAAGTGTTTCTCCTATCCTTTATAATACCTTTATAAATGATCTTCCTAATTCAATCCTCCACTGCTCCTACCACCTATATGCTGATGACGTTCAGATTTACCTATCCTTTCCTCCCTCTGAGTTATCAGCCGCGTTTACGAGTATTCAAGAAGACCTGGACAGAATCTGCTATTGGGCGAATCAGAACGAACTAAGGTTAAACGCCGGGAAAACTCAGGCAATCATTATTGGATCCAATTCCCTCCTTACATCTATTCCCTCTCTTCCTACCTTATTTCTGAACGCCCATCCCATCACATTCAGTTCCCCGGTAAAAAATTTAGGCATCCATATTGACCAAACCTTATCCTGGAAACCACATGTGGCCCAAATCTCCCGAAGGTCAATCAATACTCTTAAACTATTCCATCGTTCCCGCCATGTTCTCCCTTATTCCACTCGCAAGCTCCTTGTATCCTCTCTAATTTTCGCTCAGTTTGATTATGGATGTATGGTATATGATGGCCTCTCGATGATGCTAGAGAAACGATTAAAGTTAATTTAGAACTGTTTTTTTAAGATTTGTCTTTGGCACATCGAGGCGGTCTCATGTATCCCATCTTTATACCGAATCAAAATGGCTCTTTCCTCTTACCCGTAGGCAATATTTCCTTGGATCTTTCCTATACCAAACCATTAATTCACAACACCCTCCATATATCTACAATCTCCTACAGTTCAAACCCTCAATTCACCCACTAGAGACTAGATCCCGTTTTTCCAACCTTTATATCACCTCCCACAGAACAAAAAAAATACGAATGCTCCTTTCTGGCCCGTTCTACTAGTTTCTGGAATTCCCTTCCATCAAACATCCGCCATGCTCCTTCCCTTTCTACATTTAAATTCCTTCTTTTCCAGCACCTCCTAACATCCCAAAATGACGCTGCCTGACATATATTTTAAATATGAAATATATTTTATATAATTTTTGTTTTCCTTTGGTTCAATCTTTACAGTATTTGTTTAGTTTTTTTTATATCGTTATTTTTTTTTTCTAGAAGATTTCATTTCTTATATTTGTATTTTTTATTTTTATTTATGTTTTAATGGTATTATCTTTCATTAATTCTTGGTCTAATATAGATCCTTTATTATTTCAGGGTTAATGTTATTTTAAGAATACTAAGTATTAGTACAAGGTTACTAATTATTTTTGTTTTATTTAATTTTTTTTTTTGTTTCTTTTTTAATTTGGATTCTGTTATCAACTCATATATTTCTCATTTTTTTCTAACATAAATTAGCTTCTGAAGATTGTTTTTATTTTATTTATTTTGTGTTGTATACAAATTAATCAATTATTGTAAATAGTAGTTTATCATGTTTATCTTGTCTGTTGGCCAGACATATTGTATATTTAAACTGTACAAAGCTGTTATTCTAAAGGGAGCCAGTCCCAGAATAAAAATTATTTTCTATCTATTCTATCTATAAACGTATATACCTCGATTACGCTACAGCTAAAATATATCGAGTAATTTTGGGTATGCCTACTTCTACTGGAATTGCTATTGTATATTTAACAGAATAAAATGGCACTTATTAGGCTAAAGTTAGAATTATGGTTGATGAGGAAAGTGATTTCAAGAAGACTTAATCTATTACTATAATTAATCTAATACAACTGTAATTATTTTGTTTCAAAAACTACACTTCTTTATCTTGCGGTTTCGTGAATTCAATTTGATAAATAAAATAATTTAAATAAAAATTGCTACAAATTACGAAAGATGTTGATAGTGACTATGTTGAATGAGATTATATAAAAGAAATACAGGTGAATAGCAATGAGCTACTCTGTTCATGATAAATAAAAAATTATTATTTCATGACAGATATCAATTTTATTTACTCAATGTTACAATTACATACCAGTATTAAGTACCCACATCCAAATTATTCAATAACATCGTTTTATCTTTTAAACATAACCGCTGTGTATCATCATAACTCTTTTGCAACTCATAACTCATAGCAAGTATTTCAAAAAAATACTTATAATTTTTTTGAAAACGTATAGTAAATATGTATTTTATTATAACTGGAAACTATAATATAAATGTATATTTTATAAATAAGAACGCATAGAAACAATCAACACACACTTATATTTGAATTAATAATCACATATGTGTATATATGGGAAGGTTACTTACTGGACACCAGTGTTGCCACAGTTATACAAATTTTGTTTTACGTTTTTGAAAAATATATTTTTCAACCATTTAGAATAGTAATAAAAACTATCCTATCATTTAAGTTGGACCAAATAACAGATACTTAGGAATATTGATCAAAGTCGGTTCAGTAATTTCAGAGTTTATCGCGAACAAACATTGTGACTCGAGATTTATATATATATATATATATATATATATATATATATATATATATATATATATATATATATATATATATATTATCTAAAATAATCAGTTAGTTTTATGTTCATTTCATCACTCTCTATTAACTTTTAAAAGATTGTGTATGAGATAATATTTTTTTCTAAAATCTTTAGCTTTCCAACGGTATATCATACATGTATATTACTGCTCTTATGTTCAAAAACGAAAAATTGCATTAAAAAAATATTTTTTCTGGTTTCTCCTTTAGTTGGGTATCGAATTTATTCAATTTATATATTTACTTGTTTTTCGTCAGTGGTAACAAGATAATAAAGTTATTTTTATAGAACCAACAAAATTAAAGGTACTTTAGAGAAAGAAAACTTAAAATATCGGCATTTAAGCGCTGTCAGACCAATGTAATCAGAATAAAACCTACATTATATTAAAGCCCATTAAATTTTACATCGATATAGCGAGTTTAATTAAAATCGTCGGAACCGTTTTCGAGAAAATCGAAAAAAGGTGCAAAATGCATGGTATAAAGTGGCTCTTCTGGTAAGCTCATTTTGATGAAAAAGTTTTTGTAACATCTCGGTCGTATAGTAATCTTAAATATGAAATTTCAGTTTTATAAGGCTTTTTGTTTAGACCTTATTGCGTATAGACCTTTTTGCGGGACTTGGTTATTTGGACTCAGCGGACCCTAAAATGTGTATTTCCGTTGAAAACTGGAATTCGAAAATTTTCACGATCACAATACTTTCCCTTACTATATATAGTATGTGAAAGTAAAAACAAAAAAAAAAACCTCTGTTACACATGAGATGGACTGCTTCGAAAGAAAGATCTTGAGACTCATTCTTCGACCTGTTACGGAAAATAAAACTTAAATACAAATAAAATCTGAATACTCCAAAGTTCGCCAGGTACCAGAGAATGAAGTAATGAAAGAAAAGATAATGTTCTTTCAGACCTAAGTAAAACAGGAATAATTCACAGCACATGCTGCAGACAGGACTACATGGTGCAAAATGATGAAGCCGTTAAAGGATGATCCTTAAGCAGCGCCAATAAAGAAGAAACATACTGTTCTGTATTTACTCTCCATAAAATACCTGTTTATAAGCGGTTAATGATCATTTCATAATTATAATGAGGTAATATGGGCTTGAATATTTAAAATAGACAGGAGGAAGGCTGACAGGTGGCGAGGTAAATCTATTTCGGAGAGATAGTTAGGAGTGTAATGGGCCCTGGGCGAGGCCGGAGCTAACAGCTGTTAGCAGCGGGATAAATTACAAATTACCAAAGGTAGTATGAATTATACAAATGGAGGGATTAGCCCCCCTCCGACCTAAGGAGTATTAGCCCCTTCTCGGGCCATTAACTGGCAAATAATTCAGCATTTTCCCGGCCACAGGGCTCCTATCACCCGCTATTGGCAATTACATTATTTACTCCTGATGCCCTTTGTGAATTCCCCACCATTCTTATCATCTAGCCCTTGTTATTAATAATCGCTCCCTTGATTGCCCTCTTTCCCAAGATTATAATTTATTAATTTGCTTAAAGCAACCTTCGACGGAAACTAAGGACGCTCTGATCTCGTGGATGCTTGAATTATGAACATATGATTGCCGTAGTGCTTAACAATCTTTAATAGTATCGAAAAGAGAGGAGGTGAAATTAGTCATTACAATTAATTGAATAAATAAATAACATAATTTTCCGATATAGTTTGGGAGAATTAGAAATCCTCAAGTCAATACCGTTAAATAAATCCGTTACCTACGATGCATATCCATCTGTATACCTACAAGACGGCCGATAACTGTTAAGTAAGTTAATACAAAGATTTTATCTTTCTTTTTGAATAAAATTATTTTTCGATTTTTTTTTATTTAATGATGCTATATATTATGATCTTTTTGAAAACAGGTTGTTTTTTTTAAATTGATACTATAAAAATTATGACGACACTGCTGATGAAGCAGTGAAATGAATAGATATATAAATAACATGAAAATGCGTGGTAGGTAACGAATTTATTAAAATGTTGATATTAGATGTTAAAAATATATAAATGCCATAAAAACTTTTAATTGATTACAGATGCTTGAAAACGGCTAGAGGCTGAAACGTTGCGAAGTCTGAAAATTAAATAAATAAAAAAAAAAAATTATCCAAAACTTCTTTTGTAGAGTGGCCAAAATATATATATATCGAACAAATATTCAACCAAAAGAACACTTAAGACAATGATGAGAAAAATTTTTAGAATTTTTTTTTTTTTTTTTGTAGTGCGATTATTTAACGATTGAAATAATATTTTTTCGTCGTCATTATAAACTACAAATTGCATCAAAATATATTGGAGCGTCTCTCGTTTAGTGTTCACACTGGTCTGTATTTGTAATACCTATCTAATAATTGTAAATAACTATCGACTATGTCGTAGCCTGGCCTTAATCTACAAAATACTTTTGTATCCTGTTTGCTTCGGTTTGTTGTTGAAAACTATGCCCTTCATGATATATTAAGAATATTCATTTATATTTGGAGATTGTTTTATATATATATATATATATATATATATATATATATATATATATATATATATATATATATATATATATATATATACACATATATATATATTTCTTTCCCCTTATTTTTACATTTTATTTGATCACCGTGATTAGCTATCAATAAAATTATAAATTTGCTTCAGAAACTCTTCTTCGCTTTTTAGGTATTCTGCAATCCCTATTACCGCACTCGTTAAGCAATAAGAACTTTATTATTACTAGCATCAAAACTGCCTTGCGTAGTGTAGTGGTCGTGCACAGGTTTATATTTTATAATAGGTTACGGAATTTTATTGATATCCCGAGGAAGGTTCGTTCTTGGGGAAATCCACCATAAAAATACAGTTGGTTATTGTATATAGAAATAATACAAATTTATACAGCATCTTATTAAAGTTATATAAATGACAAAATAATAAAGGAATATATTTGTACAAATGTGAAAAATAAAATAAAGAAGATAAAGTTTGAAAAAGTAAAGATAAAATATTTGATATCAAAAGACACGTGAGCCATTGTTTTTTATTTATTATTATTTATTTGGAATTTACAACTGTATAATGGAATACAACAAGTATATTGGAATGAAATATAAAAAAAGGCATGAAACACATGCAGATAAGCTTTCCAATGGAAGCACTCTAAAAATATCCTTAACTAGAAGGTCTCGGTGACATCTCCTTTTCAGGCGCCTCGAAGGATTGTCAGGAATCGAAGAGGAAGAAAGGATTGAAACTAGAGGATTAGGGAGGGAATTGAGTTTGTCATGAAAGGAATGGTATCTAGATCGTGCTAAATCATCAACATACGGAACATAAAGGTCTTTATGGATTAGTGTATTCGTAACAAAGTAAGGAGCATTGAGGATTTTAAGAAGCATTTTGGATTGTAGCGATTGGATAAGGGAATAATTCGATGGTTTAGTAGAGCCCCAGAGCACTTAGAACTTTTGTCTAGTAAGTGTTGAAGTAGTCGAAAACGTCGTGCAGTTTCTTGTCGTTTCAGTCTTGTGAGAGGGTTCCGAGTGAGACGTATGTCAAGGGCAGCCATTGCTTTTAAAATTAAATTAAATATGGAATTTTCTAGCAATAATAACACACATGTACATATATATATAATATATATATATATATATATATATATATATATATATATATATATATATATATATATATATATATATACATTTATAAAATAAAACATATTTTTACAGTAAACTAGGTTTAATAATAAAGAGAGGAAAAGAAAAATGTAATTCAAATATATATAAATTGTACGGACGAGGTAAACTTCCAACAATAAAAATTTTATTCATAAAATGTTGGTTGAATATAAATTGATATTTCTTAAGGATGCGGTATTGGATGTGGGCAATAACTGAGTAAGTTGTTAACTATTGAAGTTTTTGAAGTAAGTTAGGAAAAGTTACCCGTAATCATTATAAGTTTTTGGACATGGAACTAGTAAATGAAAGAGGTCTTCAGGTAATTTATAACGTTATTTTATATTGGCAACTATTTAAATAATATTGATGAAATTAAATGACGCATATAAATTAAAAATCAGCTGATAATTCCATCGAAGCAGAGGAAATAATTTATATCAGGCAAAGTGAAGTTGATAATAAGCTTTTCAATAAATAACGGAATTCTCAGAGGACGTATTTTCGGCGTAATGCTATCAAAGTCAATTTACACTGCTGCAACAGTATTAAAACAAATACTGACTTTCGGTAAAATACACAAAACACTGGCCCTCAACTAAGATGGCGTGGGCAAAGCCCTTAAGCAGATTCCCTTCAACACGTACTAGCTCCTGCCCCTTCATCCTTCAACTTTAGTTGAATCAATGTCGGTAAGTATAAAGCGATATTAATGCTGTTAAAATCATTAGGAAAAGTAATGACCATAAACGCATTTATTTTCTGGATGTATGGAGCTTTATATTTTCATGATTTTTTTTTTAGCTAATGGAATGTTGAAGTTCAATTAGGAAGAGGTTAGAAATAAGTAGCTATGAATTAATAATGGTAAAGAGTTACATTCTCTTTACCATTATTAATTCAAAACTGAAAAAAAAAATATTAGTCCTAGAAACCATAAAAATTAAAGCATTATTCGATAACAATCAGAAAACTACTGACTAGAAAACTAATACTAATAAAAATTAGTATTATATTTTTATCGAACACTGGTGTAATAATGGCGTGTAAAGGTGAACGAAGCCAAAAGTAAACACAACCTTTACTCTTAGACGAAAATCCTGTCCGCCAGTTTATTTCAACTCATTACCAATTCCTCTCTCAGATACAGTCCGGTATCTTGGCTTACTGTTAGACAAAAGATTGACTTGGAACCCACATACAAGACTTAAAAGACAAGAACTCAATCGACGATTCGGCCAGTTATACCGACTACTCAACAGAAAATCTAAACTTACAGTTGATAACAAATTATTAATCTACAAGACAATACTGAAGCCCATCTGGACCTACGGACTTGAACTGGACAGCTAAACGTACTAACATCAAACGCATTCAATCCTTTCAATCCAAAGTCCTCCGTACAATAGTAAATGCTCCTTATTATGTCTCCATCTATACCTTGCACCACGACCTCAATGTTCTATTTATTTCAGACCTAATTCCATCCAAATTTTCCAAATTCCACCAGAACCTATTTCATCATCCTAATCCTCTAGCTCAATCCCTATCCAGCTCCACTCATCCATACAACCCACCTAGAAGGTTGAAACGGCAGTGGCCCCGCGACCTTTTGTAAATTTATTGGAGTTCTAGCACTGGCTAGATTCTCCACTCAATGTGATGTATGTATGAGTGTGTGTATGTGTAAATAGGTATAAGTGAATTCTTGACTATTGTATTGATTCATTATTGTGTATATATTTTATTGTAATTTTATGCCGTGTAAATATTGTATGAATGTAGTATGTATGATATCTTTCAGCACTACTATTGATGTCCAAATTGGGACAGATTGTAATTTTACTCAATAAAAATTGTTGTTGAAAAGTATTATATTTAACTACTTATTATCTTAAAGAGCCCGTGGCTGAGAGACTAACGCGCTAGTCTTCTCGCCAAAGGTTGCGAGTTCGAATCCCAGCCACGGAAGGGACTTTTTGAAGCATTTAATTAATGAGGATTTACTCACACAAACTTTCCCCCGGGTATGTAAGACCCGTGAGCCATTTGGTGGCCACTCACAAAAATAACCGTAGGGAGTGTTTACCCTACCCTATAAAATATCAAGAAACACGAGTGTATTCTCCCAGCATATTACACCGCGCGGACAAGGGCCTACATAGCCTGTCGCGCAACCAAAAAGAAAAAAAAAACTCTTATTGCCAAAAGATTTTTCTAAAACGAAATATAGCTAATGGAGCGTAGATTTGTATAATGTTGTTATTACTGAGTGGGTAGAGCGATTAAAAATATTTAAAGAGCCGTCCTATACTTCATTCAAAATTGTCAAGCGGTCAACAACATAAATCTGAGTGAACACTCTTTATATTTTTAATATGGAGTCTACCTCAAAAAAAATTAAAAAATATATATAAATACTAAGACAGCCATCAGACGAATAACCTATCTTTATACTCGATATACTGGTTGTTTCGGAGTTAAAATCAGCAACTTGATGTTTTAAAAGCTGTTCAAATTAGGTAATAATAAAAAAGTGATTTCACTGCAGAATTTCAACCTTCACCTCCTACTCAAATAAAAAAAATGATCTGGCCTTTTCCAGGGTTAAATAAAAAAGATACAATAGAGTTAAATATAATCGGTACAATAAATGGTGAAGTTAACAATATATAAAATAAATCAAGAATATTATAACAGGGGAGAACCCGTAGTGAGAGCGCTAGTCTCCCACGCCAAAGGTTGTGAGACTTTTTAAAGCATTTGAATTAATGAGGATACACTTACAGCCTCTACTGCGTGTATCTGAGACCCGTCAGCCTTCTATTGGCCACTCCCAAATATAGGTGTAGGGGATGATGACCCTACTCTATAAAATTCACATCAAAACGCAAGTGTATACTTCCAGCAGAATACCTGGCCAAGGACCTACACGGCCTGTCGCGCAACTGGATGAATAATATAGCAAATCGAACATTTTATAGCTTGATGGTGAATGGTGAAATAAAGGATAACATAGTTTTTGTGAAGGTCAATAAACTCATCCTAAAATAGTTAAAACTATATATTAAAAACCAACGTCATCACGGCGTGCGTGCTACGTTATAATTTGTAAAATAGTTATTAATATTGACCGTCACTTACTGTTTCGAAAACTATTTAATATACTACTTCCAATATAATTTCAAGGTTAGTTTGACCTGTTATTTTATGAATATTACTTCTTATTTTTGAATTCAAAATAAGTATACCTGGAAATTTATAATCCACAGTTTGCTTTATATTTGAAATTTAGCGCCTCAAACCGTCTTGTTCTTTCTCTTACTCTCCTGAGCTAATGCTCTCTCATTCCTTCAGATGTTGTCCTGATGTATCTCTTATTTCTTTTACCCCCCCATTTGTTCTTTGGTCCCCCAAGAGATCTTTGGCCTACTTCGGCATTCATGGTTGTAAGCCGTACGCCTTGATGTATAGCCTAAAGGTACAAACCGTTTTAACTCCCTTTTCTTCCCATCTTTAGACCTTGAGGTACAAAATATAAATTAAAACCGCTTGCTTTCCATTATATTTCTATAAACCGTTCGTACTCAAGTCTCATTATGCTACAGACTATTTTTAAACATTATTACAACCAATACCAAATAACGCTCTGATGATTTGAAATATAACGATAAAATAATTTTTAATAAGAACTGTATCTCTCCCATTGTACAATATTATTACATATTGTTGTACCATACAGCAGTATTATGTAACGAATTACATGGGACGAGAAAAACACACGATGTTTCGAGCATAAAATATCAAAACAAACAAGCAACACTCCCATTGTTTTAATCCTAATAATTTATTACCTTCGACAAATTACAACAAGGGTAGGTGGAGTTCAAGCTAGCTATATTAGCTATAGAAGCATGTACACGTCAAAATAAATGCAGGTTAGGCACAAATTGGACGTATTTGAGATATTAAGAGAGTTTTTTTTTGTTAAATATGGTTAAAAATATAAATATAAGTGTGTACATACTGAAGTCTATTCTTTAGTTTAATCCAGGCTGTTTATAAAAACTTTTTATTTAAGTTCGTTTATAAAATCAATACTCAGTTTCTAAGTTTTGATTGCCGCTAATGAAGATTACTAAGATTTAATTTGTATAAGCGACTTACATTAAATCCTTTTAAAGGGCTTACAAGGAGGGATCCCAAATGTGTTTCACCCATTTTGATAAAAAAAAAAAATACTATAAGAAATTCTGCTTTCAATCGCGGAGTAATTCGTGTAATATTGACTCATAAAAATAACCAGACTAAATAAAGATTTGATAATTTTATTGCTAACCACAACGTCATTTAATAGTCTATGATAAAAAGTAGCCTCCAGGTTTCTGCGCTGTACGTGTAAATCAGGAGAAATATTTAAAATTGTGTTTAAAAACCTCACAGGGGGTAGGGTTGGACGAAGTTTTAGAAAAACAGATTTTGTTTTTCAATTTTAATTTATAAGAAATAACTGATGTTAAGAAAAAAGGGTCTGAGAGGACATTTAAAAAAAAAAAAAAACTTATTTAAATCACTAATTGATGACATTCTTTATATTTTTACGGTTATTAGCACATATAACACTTAAATATTTTAGTAACTTATTGTATACAATGGGTTTCGCTCGAAAATGGACTGATTTTGACACCATACTTATTTGACCACTTTTTATCAGAACCAAAGATATTAAATAAAATGTGTTTCTTACACGAAAACTTCCCGATTTTTCACGGGACTGCGAGGAAGCACTGACGTCCATTATTTTGCACATTCTAATGGAATAATGTAAGACATGATTAGGATCCTCTCATAGTTAGAAATAATGCCGGTAATACCTAATATTTCAAAATTCACGAGAAAAAAAAACCCATAGCATTAAACTTCTGATTATAATTAAGCATTTCACCACTTAATAGCAGTTATATTGGACAGACTGCTGCACTTAAAAACCACTACATCCCTCACGCTAATAACATACCAGAAAGCCTATTTCCTACAATATTAACTATTGATGACCCAATTAAAATCAAACTACTCTATTATTATTTAGTAAGTACCTTAAAACTAAGATCATTTGTAATAAACGAGTAATATTTATTAACGACCACGAGCTACATTAGAAAATAATCAACTATTTATAAAATTAATAATAATGTACCTAGTCAATGTTTCATAATAATGCCTATGTAATAGATAATGTTTGTACTATTGCAAAGAACTATTTTAACTCTTTTAACTATATTTATATATCAGTGCTCATTTAAAATCTTAACATTTAATATTCATTCACTCCGATGTTAATTTAAAATGTATTTATGTATATATATCTATATATATTAAAACGTTGTATTTCAAAGACTATTTAAAATCTAAAATACTTTAATACCTCTATATAAGATAATGCTACGGTCAAGACAATGACGGGTGGACCACGCCTGGAGGGGCCTAGATGAGGCTAGAGACTTCTGGACCTGGACAGTCCTCGAAGTGCCTGGAAAGGCCCACCCGCCTTACCTGCTAGAACCTTACCGGGTCTAGAAGATTCGGCGCTGGTACAAATAGCGGTCCCCTAAGCCTGGGTGAGTCAGTCCTAATCCGGCTCAACAAGCATCTGTGATGTATCAGTGAACAGTGACAGTGAACAGCTCGTGACAGTGTGACAGTGTAGTGAAACTGTGTGTCAGTATTGTGATAACCGGTCGGTGGGAAATAAGAAGACTGTAGTTTATATATAACTTATAGTTGTAAGTTTTAGAATAAATCTAGCATATTGTATAAATTTACGTAAGTAGTTTAATTGTATGGAATACCTGATTTTATATGTATACTGTTTAGTAGTAAGCTGGTAATTCCATTATTATTGTTAATATAGTGGTTAGTAATCCCTTTGTATTTGTGTTTTCTGTATTAATAAACATCTGTAATTTGTAAACTGGAGTAGTTCATTTCTCACACCCCGTAGCCGGTAACAATTTGGTGTCAGAAGTGGGATCATTGTAAATGGTTATAATTTTGGTTTTCTTGTTTTTGTAATTATTGGGCTACTGTGTGGAAAATGACGTCTCAGAGTGTTAGACTGAATGATTTAAAAGTTGCAGACTTAAGACGGGAGTTAGAAGAACGAGATCTGGATACTTTCGGAACGAAATCAGTACTGCAACAACGCTTGCGCCAATTTTTTGTTGATTCAGGGGAAAATCCAGACGAGATTACGTTTGAAAATTATTTCAGTAAGTTGTCTGCAACTTTTAAAACTGAATTAGGCACTGTTAAAAATGAGTTAGGTAATGAGTTAAGTACTGTTAAAAATGAGTTAGGTAATGAGTTAAGTACTGTTAAAAATGAGTTAGGTAATGAGTTAAGTACTGTTAAAAATGAGTTAGGTAATGAGTTAAGTACTGTTAAAAATGAGTTAGGTAATGAGTTAGGTAATGTAGAACAGAAGTTAGGTAATGAATTAAGTACTGTTAAAAATACATTGGAGGCTAAGTTAGGCAATTTAGAAACTAAGTTAATGGAAAGTGTAGATAATAAGTTAGCTGATGTAGAATCTAGATTAGGAGAAAAAGTCGATTCAGTAGAAAATGAACTTAGGGTAAGAATAGAAGAACGTATGAGCAACCCACCGACAATCGACACCGACCAACCCTCTGAGAGAAGCCCTCACAACACCATTCCCTCCGCCAATGCTGGGATGCCACCAACGCACAACACCATCCCATTGTTCGACGGGAAGACGCCGTGGGAGGACTACATGACTCTCTTCGAGACAGCGGCTTCGATCCACGGATGGTCAAAGGAGACGCAAGCATCAGCGTTGTGCCTAGCCTTGCGTGGAGACGCCTTAGGAGTGCTACAGGGGATGCCCATGTCGGAGCGGTGCAACTACGGTGAGCTGACAAGAAGACTGGAGATGCGTTTCGGCCATCGCCACATGGACCAACTATACCGTTCCCAGTTAAAGAACAGGGTCCAGAAGACCAACGAGACGCTGCAGGAATTTGAAGCAGATATCGCCCGGCTAGTGAGGAATGCCTACCCAACAGTCACCGACGACGTCTACGAGAGCTTGGCTATCGACAAATTCCTGGATGGACTTCGAGACCCGGAAACCCAACAGGCAGTGAAACTCGCACGCCCTAAAACTTTGGGCGATGTATTGTCGCAGGCCATGGAATTCGAGGCTGTCAGGCAGTCAGTCCGTGGATATGCAAGAGTTCGAGCGGCAGAAGCGGAGCCTAACGCGGCCCCCACCATCGAGGACATAGTAGCAAAGGTTTTGGAAGCCCTCAGGACCCGCAAAAAGGAGATACGCTGTTGGAGCTGCGGTCAACTTGGACACCCCAGAAGCAAGTGCCCTACCAGGAAGCCGGAAAAGCCACAGGAAAACTAAGGAGGGTTGATGGGAAGGGGCAACTGTCAACCCGTAGCATCAAAGGCCCCAGAGTCGCCGTGAGAATCGCGACAATAGGGAGCAAGACCAATAGTTTTTATGTGGATGGAATGTTGAACGGGCAGCTGCGGAGTTTTCTGCTGGATACCGGCGCAACCATGACAATACTGAACCCGAAGGCAGTTAACGCTAAGAAGATATCACCTACCACTTGGGCGTTACGGAAAGCCACAGGACAGCCAGCCGAGGTCTACGGGGAGACATTTGCCACTTTCTTCATCGGGGGCCAACGTCTAGAGCACCGCGTTCTCGTGGCGAAAATAGACGAGGAAGTCATCTTCGGCATGGACTTGATGATCAAATACGGGATCAAGCTGGACATGTCGAGAGGTGTGATGACGCTGGGAGACGAAGAGGTCATCCTTCGGCAGGGAAAGGACCTCTATGCACGAGTACTCCTACTAGAAGACACCACTTTACCTGCACGGAGTCAAATTCTGACGCATGGGACGATCAATGGACGACTATCGGAGGGTCAATGTCTTCTACTTGAACCTGGGAAGCAGGAGGAGCAGGAAGTCGGACGCGGTGTTCTGGTTGCAAGGTCTCTCATCAAGGTCGGACATACCGCCCCAATCCGACTGATGAATCTTAACAGCTTCCCGGTGACACTAAAGAGAGGAACACCAGTCGGAGAATGTACGGCCGCTACCTCAGTAGTCCGACAGCTACAACGCAACCCCACCGAGCAACGAGGACTACCCGAAGAATTAAAAGGATTCGTGGAGGAATCATGCAGAGAACTTTCGCCTGAACAGAGCGAAATCGTGAAGAGATTGATTACCCGATGGCAGGACATTTTCGAGATCAGCTCAGGACCACGGGGTAGAACGAACATCGTCCAGCACAAAATTGGCACCGGGGATACAAAGCCCATCCGACAGATCCCGAGGAGGCTGCCGCTAGCTAAACGAAAGGATGCCGAGGAGATTATTAAGGATATGGCGAATGATGGTGTCATCGAGCCCTCGAGTAGCCCATGGATGTCTCCTGTCGTACTGGTGAAAAAGAAAGATGGGACGACAAGATTCTGCGTAGATTACCGTCTTTGAACAACGCCACGAACAAGGACAGTTACCCACTCCCAAGGATTGACGACACGCTGGACACACTAGAGGGTTGCAAACTATTTTCTACCTTGGATCTCCGCAGTGGATATTGGCAGGTTGGATTGGCACCGGAAGATAAGGAGAAGACGGCATTTTCAATCGGCACTGGCCTCTGGCAATTTACGGTAATGCCATTCGGGCTTTGCAATGCACCTGCAACGTTCGAGAGGCTGATGGAAAGCGTCTTAAGAGGCCTTTCTTGGGAGATATGCCTGGTTTACTTGGACGACATCATTGTACTGGGAAAATCCTTCACTCACCATCTGGAGAATCTGGAGCGGGTCTTCGAACGGCTGCGTGCAGCTAATCTAAAACTGAACCCGAAGAAGTGCAATCTCTTCCGAAGGCAAGTCAACTACCTGGGGCATGTTGTATCAGACAACGGAGTTGCTGTTGACCCAGAGAAGATTACAGCGATCACCAATTGGCCAGCACCTCGAGATAAGCACCAAGTGAGAAGTTTCCTCGGACTCTGCACCTACTACAGGAGGTACGTGAAAGGATTCGCCAACATCGCAAAACCTCTTACCAGGCTCACTGAGGAAAAACGGACTTTCCTTTGGGATCGCGAGTGTCAGGCTTCATTTGAGGAGTTAAAGAAGAAATTGAGTAGTGCGCCTATTCTAAGCAATCCACGTCCCGAGGGCAAGTTCATTCTTGACACAGATGCCAGCAACACTGCTATTGGAAGCGTCCTTTCCCAACTCCAAGACGGGGAAGAAAAGGTTATTGGGTACTTCAGCAAAGCACTGTCAGCTCCAGAACGCAACTACTGTGTCACAAGGAAAGAGCTTCTGGCAGTGGTTAAGTCCATAGAGCACTTTCATAAATACCTGTATGGAAGAAGATTTCTACTGAGAACGGACCACGCAGCTCTAATGTGGCTGCTGCGATTCAAGTCACCGGAGGGACAAGTTGCACAGTGGATCGAGCGCCTTCAGGAATATGACTTCGAATCTGCCCATCGTTCTGGAACGAGTCACCGGAATGCGGATGCGCTCTCAAGGAGACCCTGTGATGGAGAATGCAAGCATTGTTCTCGACAAGAAGAAAAGCAAGCAACAGTGTTGCGGACTACGGTCGTTACCGACGGTTGGCAGGACACACAACTGGCAAAGGAACAGGACGAGGACCCGGACTTGAAACAAATAAGGGAATGGAAGCTATCAGGCCAAAGGAGACCAAGCTGGCAGGATGTTGCTCCAATGTCGAAAAATATAAAAACCTATTGGGCTCAATGGGACTCCATTCTACTGGACAAAGGTCTGCTGAAACGAGCATTGGAGAACACAGAGGGAGATCAGCGGAGACTACAGCTCATCGTACCAAAGATTAAAGTGCCCGAAGTACTGAGGGAATTACATGATGGAGCATCTGGTGGCCACCTTGGAGTTCACCGGACATTAGAAAAGGTTCGTGAACGCTTTTACTGGGCAAACCTCAAGGACGATGTGTTAGATTGGTGCCGGCGGTGTGCAACTTGTGCCGCCTCTAATGGACCGATAAGGAAAAAGAAGGCACCTATGAAGAAATACAACGTAGGAGCACCATTCGAGAGAATAGCGGTAGACATCGCTGGCCCTTTTCCTGTGACAGATAATGGCAACCGATATATTCTCGTGGCCATGGATTATTTTTCAAAGTGGGTGGAAGCTTACGCCCTTCCGAATCAGGAGGCCGCCACGGTTGCAGATGTTCTCGTGAAGCAGCTCGTCAGTCGGTTTGGGGTGCCCATGGAACTTCACGCTGACCAAGGAAGAAACTTTGAGTCGGCAGTCTTCACCAGGATGTGCGAGGCTCTAGGAATACGAAAGACCAGGACGACGCCTCTTCACCCTCAGTCCGATGGCATGGTAGAGCGCATGAACAGGACAATGGGTCGATATTTGGCCAAGGTAGTTTCTGACCATCAGCGAGACTGGGACCAATATCTTCATCTGTTCCTGCTAGCCTATCGTAGTTCAGTTAATGAAACGACAGGGCAGACCCCCGCCAATGTCGTGTTCGGCAGAGAACTACGCTTGCCTTGCGATCTGAAATTCGGTTTCAAGCCTGATGAGGAGGTCGCCGGAGAAGACTAGGTCACGAACCTACGGAAGCGAATGAACACTATTCACGAGAAGGTTCGCACAAACATCCAGGGAGCAAGTGACAGAATGAAGGAGCGTTATGACATCAAGGCAGAGAAAGGTGGCTTCCAACCTGGAGACTTGGTCTGGCTACACGATCCTCGAAGAAGGCAAGGCTACTCACCGAAACTTCAAAACTCCTGGGACGGACCGTATGAGGTCATCAAGAGGATCAATGATGTCATCTATAGGATCAGGAAGCAGCCCAAAGGAAAACCCAAGGTAGTCCATTTCAACCGATTGGCTCCATACAAGGGAAACCATGGCCCTACAGAGGAACAGCAAGTGAGGAACCTCACCGACAAGGACCTAACTCCCCATCCTAAGGCGCCAGACTCCCGTAGGGTAACGCAGACAGTTTACAGAGACATATTCTCGTTACCGGTAGACTATGCTCTAGCACATTGTGTCGCCGAACATCTGAGGAATTCCCGGGGGATTGCGACGGTCTTCAGGAAGAAGTTCGCTGGAATTGAAGAGCTGGAACGCCAGGGACCAAGAGTTGGGAAGACTCTCCATCAAGAGCATGAAGGCCGGCACCTGTTTTACTTGGTTACCAAGAGTTCATCAGAGCAGAAGCCGACATACGACACACTGCGCCGGAGTCTTGACGACCTGCGGAGAAAGCTTCTGGAACTGCGTGTCACCAAGCTTGCCATCCCGAAGTTGGGTTGTGGATACGATGGCCTGGAGTGGAGGATTGTCAGGAACATTGTAGAAGAGACGTTCGCCAACTCTGGAGTCATCATAATGGTATGCACGTTCAACCCCTGGAAAGACAAAACACCTACATCGGAGGAAGATCAGCATCGCTCAGCTTCTGCAATCTGTGCTCTGGGGCAGAGCACGTCTAAGGAGGGGGTAGTGCTACGGTCAAGACAATGACGGGTGGACCACGCCTGGAGGGGCCTAGATGAGGCTAGAGACTTCTGGACCTGGACAGTCCTCGAAGTGCCTGGAAAGGCCCACCCGCCTTACCTGCTAGAACCTTACCGGGTCTAGAAGATTCGGCGCTGGTACAAATAGCGGTCCCCTAAGCCTGGGTGAGTCAGTCCTAATCCGGCTCAACAAGCATCTGTGATGTATCAGTGAACAGTGACAGTGAACAGCTCGTGACAGTGTGACAGTGTAGTGAAACTGTGTGTCAGTATTGTGATAACCGGTCGGTGGGAAATTAGAAGACTGTAGTTTATATATAACTTATAGTTGTAAGTTTTAGAATAAATCTAGCATATTGTATAAATTTACGTAAGTAGTTTAATTGTATGGAATACCTGATTTTATATGTATACTGTTTAGTAGTAAGCTGGTAATTCCATTATTATTGTTAATATAGTGGTTAGTAATCCCTTTGTATTTGTGTTTTCTGTATTAATAAACATCTGTAATTTGTAAACTGGAGTAGTTCATTTCTCACACCCCGTAGCCCGTAACAATTACATAAAATTTATACAAACCTGTAGAAAAATAGTGGAGGTAATTATCAGTATGCAATTATCCGTTTCCATTCTCCCACCATGCGCCCTGATGATGACCCACAAAGGGGGTCGAAACGTTGGCAAACAATAAATAGTTGAAACTATTTAGCTGTTTCATTTAATGACCGCTACCCGGACTAATTCCTTCCACTGTATAAAAATAATTTGTTACTTTCTGTTTATTTTGTTTATTCTACTGTGCTATTTAATGCTTATCTATTATCCTATTGTGATTTGTTCCGTTTTATGTTTATTACTTATAATCGTTATTAACTGCTGTTTGTAATGTATAGCCTGACCAGGCTTTATTTGTATCCGGAACTCCCAAAGACAAATAAACTCATTCTATTCTAATAAAGCATTTCCGTACATGGACTCAATGTTACTGATGGTTCATAGTAGCAAAGGGCTTAGGTTAAACTCTTGATTGACACTTCTATATAGTCTCGTGAAATGAAAAAAAGACAAAATTTATAAAAGCCAGAATATAGTACATATCGAATCAGAAGACAGTCCGGGTAGGACAGATCCGAAAGCCGATAAGACTGACAGGCGCTGGCAAATGACCAGAGGATGGGAGCAATAAACGTCAGTCCCTTGAGCGACTGCGGCTTCCAGTGGCACACGTGCGGCTCAGCCTCTCTGGATTCCAGCGGCTCAATGTTGCATTCCGCTCCAGCCTTAGCGATTTATTTCCTGGAAGAACCTATATGCTTGTGCAGGTATCTGCCTAAAATTAGTTTGATGCAGGCTACGATGTTATTAATTTCAGTATGGAATCTATGCTTTTCGATATAGCAACAACCGTTACAGAAGGATTTGTTTAAAAATAAAATAAAAATACGGATAGATAAATTTTAAATATCTTCATTGTTTCTGATACCCAATTAGTGAGCTAAATACAGCCGTTTAAGAAGGTAGGACTTTGGAATATCATAATCTTCCAAAAAAACTACTAAGATACATATATTAATCATAAATATAAAAATAAAACTAACTAAAATTGTCTATTCGAAAAAAAATAAAAATATGGTTTACTTTTTCTTTTCATACGTATTAAAAAAAATATATTTTTCTAAATACGCATGATATATCGAAATTCGGATCAGGAAATATTTGAAAAAGTCGAATTATGATATACTGTAACCTTAACAGTTTTGAGTAAGATTTGAACTTAAAATAATTTAAAGAAAATAAATTTGTTAACCTAAAATTTCTATAATTTATCATACGAATGAATTAAAAACGCTGAAAATTTATTTATTTACTGTGATATTTAATTTTTAAAATATTTTTATACAAAAATTAAAAAACAGTGGTTTCAACAGTTTATTGTCTCGCCAACGTTTCGACAAACATTGCGTATCATCAAGGCTCCGCTCAGTATGACAGCTAAGATAGGGATGGGCTGGTACCAGACAATTTATTTATTTTTTTTTATTTAAACATAAATTATTGAAATTTACAACTGTACTAAAAAAACATACATCAAGTAAATATGATATAAGAAAAATGACATTAAAAAGACTTGTGACCCCAAAGCTCTACTCCATAAGTCCATACAGGCCGTATGATAGTCATGTAGATGAGCCTTTTGTAGTTAAGTTGAACATTAGAACGTTTGTCTAGTAAGTGTTGAAGTAGTCGAAAACGTCGTGCAGTTTCTTGTCGTTTCAGTCTTGTATGAGGGTCCATGAAAGGCGTTTGTCAAGGTGCAGTCCTAGGTATCGGATCTGATCAACTGGGACAAGAGGAGTATTATTGAAGGTGACAGTAGGGCAGGATGTCATTGGTTTACGACGAAGGGTAAAGGTAATTTGGTTGGATTTGTTGGCATTTATTTTAATTCTCCAGCTCTGACACCATACTTCAAGGTCTCTGATGTGGGATTGGAGAGTTTGAGAGGCAATAGTTGGATCAGCATTGACTGATAACACACAATGTGTCATCAGCATAGGTAGAAAGGAAAGTGTTAGGATGGGATGGGATATCAGCTGTATAAACTGTGTAAAGGATGGGTCCTAGGATACTGCCTTGAGGAACACCAGCAAACTGACTAAAAATGGATGAATAGGAATTATTATGATTTACTTTGAAGGATCTGCCAGTGAGATAGGACTGGATGATAAGGAGGTATGTAGGAGGGAGGAATTTGCGGAGCTTGTAAAGTAATCCTAGGTTCCAGACTACCAGAAAATAAAACCCTATTCTGTTTTTTTTTTCAGTAGCAAAAAAAAAATCCACATTTGTCGAATGCAGCGAATCATTTTTTTTTTTTCTCACTTTGAAAATTATATACAACTTTAACATAAAACCTAAAATTGTAAGAGTGGTGAAATTTAATTAATAATCCGAAAAACGTTATCAAACAGTCGAAAATCTGGAGAAAACAAAACGATCAACCACTGAAAACATTCCACAGACTGGGACCAAGCGAATATTCAATGTGGTGGCATAGCATATGCCATCTTAACATGTGATTAAGCCTTTGTGAAGGAACATGTGGCAGTGCACTGCTGTGAGGCCGCAGATGAGCCCTGCCTGTTGGGGTATCCTCTTGTTGCCAGCTCCTATTGTATCTTATCCCGAGGGTACAATTAACTCGGCTGTACTTCCAGGGTCAGATGAACATCACGAAGACAATAAATAAACTTATTAACTATATAGATAATTTATAATTATTCATATACTACCATCCTATTCATTTCATTTGCTATCATTATTATATCTCTATTAATTGTATATTTAGCAGTTTTTACTTTCACTTACTATATATAGTAAGGGAAAGTATTGCGATCGTGACAATTTTCAATGTCCTATGAAACTGAAATTTCATATTTAAGACAACTATACGCCCGAGACGTGACAAAACTTTTTTCATCAAAATGAGCCTACCAGAAGAGCCACTTTATACCATGCATTTTGCACCTTTTTTCGATTTTCTCAAAAACGGTTCCGACGATTTTGATTAAACTCGCTGTATCAATGTAAAATTTAATGGGCTTTAATATCATGTAGGATTCATTCTGATTAAAATGGTCTGACAGGGTTTAAATGCCGACATTTTAAATTGTCTTCCCCTAAAGTACCTTTAATTTTGTAGATTCAATAAAAATAACTAGATTATCTTGTTAACGCTGATGAAAAACAGGTAAATATATAAATTGAATAAATTCGATACCCAACTAAAGGAGAAAACAGAAAAAATATTTTTTTAATGCAATTTTTCGTTTTTGAACATAAGAACAGTAATATACATGTATGATATGCCGTTGGAAAGCTGAAGATTTTAGAAAAAAACATTATCTCATACACAAGCTTTCAAAGGTTAACAGAGAGTGATAAAAAGCCCAAAGTCCTCCGTACAATAGTAAATGCTCCTTATTATGTCTCCAACTATACCTTGCACCACGACCTTAATGTTCCATCCATTTCAGACCTAATTCCATCCAAATTTTCCAAATTCCACCAGAACCTCATTCATCATCCTAATCCGCTATCTCAACCCCTATCCAGCTCCACTCATCCATACAACCCACCTAGCAGGTTGAAACGGCAGTGGCCCCGAGACCTTTTGTAAATATATTGGAGTTCTAGCACTGGCAAGATTCTCCACTCAATGTGATGTATATATGAGTGCGTGTATGTGCATATAGGTATGAGTGATTTCTTGACTTTATTGTATTGATTCATTATTTATTGTGTATATATTTTATTGTAATTTTATCCTGTGTAAATATTGTATGAATGTAGTATGTATGATATCTTTCAGCACTACTATTGATGTCAAAATTGTAATTTTACTTAAAAAAAAATTGTATTCGTGAAAAAATTTAGCAGCATAACATTTTACAAAGCACAGAAGCTCCTATAGTCACAGAAAACCCTCCGATCGGGAATCCTAAAGCTTAACATTCCCCTGCAGAAGAGACAAGACTTGCCAAACCTGCAACTAAATTGTTGTTAGCTAGAGATTAACATAGTTAAATAACCGAGACCGGACTGCTACTTGATTATTCAACTGTCTACTCAGTTCTACCCCTCCACGCCGTCCTTAATGGACCCAGTTCCCAATCGAAGAGCCGCTTCAAGGGACCAACTCGGCCAAAACTACTCACACCATGGAGATCAGATAACAAACTAACCATCACGGCAGTGAATTATTAATCGCTATCTTCAGTGCATAATATATCAAAAGCTGCAATTAAAAAGGAAAATAGACAAAAATTGAATTAGACTTTTAGGGATAAAACCTTTTAGGGCTCGCCTCCTTACCACTCAGTATAAAAATTTCACAAAAGTAAATTTCCACCTAATCTCATTGATGAAATACTCGAATCTAAATGGATTTTTAACGGCTAACTTGCTTAAAAAGAAAAACGCTCCTTTTAATTTCATTATTACTTATCAAAGCTGGCATTAATTAATTTGTAAAAGAGGGAGATAAATCAAGAAAAACTGTAGGAGAGTAAGGAAAATAAATGCGCGTCAAATAGAAGCGTAAAAATGTGGTGCGGGCAACACACGACTTTCACTTACCTCCGTTTTTAGAATTGATTAAAGAATTTTCAAAAACAGTAAGAGATAAAAATGAGTGAAACCATTAAAGAATTAATATAGAAACATGTGTTTTATTAAAAACTCTATTATATTCTAAATTTATTTAACAAGGGAGTTTTTTTTTAATTATTTATTTAAACTTTTCTCTACCTTCTGTTCCTTTGAAGGTGAGTTAAAGTTATGTGTTGCCCGCAACGTTTGGATTTTCCATAACGAACCTTTGTAATCGACCAAAAAAACAGTACCTCTCTCCCCCTCAAAATTTGTCGAGTTACATTTTAAGCAACGTACGGTTATTTTTAAAATGGCAGTCGATTAAAAGTGATTCAATTCAATAATTCAGATATTTTTGAAGATAGAGAAAAAAATTATTAATGTTTTTTTTTTTAAACCAAAAATCCCGAAATTAAAGTTTTACAAATAAATAAGCCCATAACGCAGTTATTTTTAAGGATAAAGGAAAACTTGTATAGAGTTTTAGAATCAGTAAAGTGCGACAAACAAAAAAAAAATCTGGTGCGGGCAGCATACGACTTTCACTTACCTCGGTTTTTAAAATCAATTAAAGAATTTTCAAATACAGTTAGAGATAAAAATGAGTGAAACCATTAAAGAATTTAATAAATGGAATTTCTATAGAACATGTGTTTTATTAAAAACTCTATGATAAGTATTATTATCTAAAATAATCCCTTAGTTTTATCAGTTTTTTATCAATCTTTATTAACTTTTATAAGCATGTGTATAAGTCAATATTTTTTCTAAAATCTTTAGCTTTCCAACGGTATATTATACGTCTATATTACTGTTCTTATGTTCAAAAACAAAAAATTGCATTAAAAAATATTTTTTTTAGTTTTCTCCTTTAGTTAGATATTGAATTCGTTCAACTTATATATTTATGTGTTTTTTCATCGGTGGTAACAAGATAATATATTTTTTAATTACAAAATTTAAGCCCTGTCAGACCATTTTAATCAGAATGAAACCTACATGACGTTTAAGGATATTAAATTTTACATCGATATGGCGAATTTAATCAACATCGTCGGAACCGTTTTCGAGAAAATCGAAAAAAGGTGCAAAATGCATGTTATAAAGTGGATCTTCTGGTAAACTCATAATAATGAAAAAGGTTTTGTAACGTCTCGGGAGCATATTTGTCTTAAAAATGAAATTTCAGTTTCTTAGGACTTAGCGTTTCCACCCGGGAGTTACCACACACACACGGACCTTTTTGCGGGACTTGGTTATTTGGACTCAGGAGACCCTAAAACGTGTATTTCCGTTGAAAACTGGAATTCAAAAATTTTCACGATCGGAATACTTCCCCTTACTATATATAGTAAGTAAAAGAATTATCAATGATGATATCAGTTGTTTTTTTATTTAAATATAATTAAATTGGAGAAGTACGAATTTGTTTTTAATAATAAATTTATTACTTGTGCCCCGTATCCTTCCATTATTTATCCCCACTGGGAAGTAGTTCCCTTCTAGATGCTGACAGATATCGAGAGCTCGTGGGCGTTCTTCTTTCTATGATTGCTTGTTTGCTTTCCTGACAGTTTTCTCCGACAACTTACATATGTCGCTCTTGATTTCCCAAGTGACCTTAGTTTCTTTGGAGAGCTATCGAAATCATTTCGGTTCGAATATGTTTGGTGTATTATTCGAGTAATCATGGGAGTTTGAGGCGGAAAAGTAAAGTCATGATAAGCTTAGGATATAGTTCTCAACTGTGTAAAACAAAACAAGCATATTAATTTCAATAATTAATAGACATCAAAATTTATTTTTTCTTGAACTGGCTTCTTTAAAAATCAGTATTAAAATTACAATATGGATTGCAGTAATGACTAATATATATATAAATTACTATAATTATCTTTTGTTGTTCAGTTAATGATGCAGGATTTTGATAAAGGAATTAATTAAAGGAAATTTAAGATAAACTCCGAAAACTCATTTTCTATTCTTTTTCCATTAAATATTTGTCCCGTAAGTAGTATTACAGGAGTCTACAAAAATGATAATCCGTAGGCAAGAGGAACGGAGAGTAGGGCGGATGTGGAAGTGTTTTATATCCAAGCTCCAATAGTTTTTTTTTGACGTCACACGTAAGACAAATGGCTGGGAGTTGTCATGCAATGGTTAAAATAGTCCGTTTCCGATTGATCAAAGATGGCTTGATTATTGCCAATTTGTGGTGCATTGCATTAATTTGGTCACAATATATATACTGATATATACTATACCAATATACTGATGGATATTCAAGGATTTAAGAGCTTAGTTAATTATTAGACTTAATTATTTCTAAGCATCGACAGTTTCTATTTAGAGGAGTATTTGAAGGAAAACTCTAACTACTGCATTATTTTCCGAATCACCCAATATCATTTGTGTCTATTAAGGTACTACACATGTTTTTACTTATTTTATTGTTTTCAGCAAACGAGAATAGAATCAACAGTAGGATGGTCCGAGGACCTACAAATTGTTTCTTAATAAATTAGTTAATTAAAAGCAACCATTTAAGGGTGTAGAGCTTTGAAATATTTAAATCTTCCAAATAATAAAGTTTAAATTAATAAAAAAAAAAATTTTCTATGTAGCTTTATTTACACCTGTCAGAAGATGTCTGACAATGAGCAAATGTGTTGGAAAAAGTAAGATCAGACATGGTAGGCATGGGGAAGTAAAATACCCTTAATAAAAAAAATATATGATGTTAATATTTCGACAATCGTCCAAGATTTCTTAAATACAAAATACGATTTCCTTTCTTTCATAATTATTAAAAAGCACCATATTTCTTAAAACTGAACATACATAGAAATTCGGAACAGGAAAGATTAAAAAAAGCCGGCTTAAGATCCCCCTAATAGTTTCTAATAAGATATAAAAATAACATAACCCTTAACAATAACTTAACCCTAACACGAAAATGTTAAATATAATTAAATAAACTTTTTAACAAATATTTAACATCTTCTAAAACAGAGAGAAATATTTCCGTATTACCTACACATGGAGAGTATTGAGAAAATTAAATACAATTTGGGATGGGCAACACACGACTTTCACTTACTTCTGTTTTTAGAATCGATTAAAGAATTTTCGAATACAGCAAGTGATGAAAATGAGTGAAACCATTCAATAATTATTTAAATGGAATTTCTATAGAAACATGTGCTATATTAAAAAATGTATTATATTATTATCTAAAATAATCAGTTAGTTTTATCGGTTTTCATCACTCTCTATTAACATTAACAAGTTTGTGCATTAGATAATATTATTTCTAAAATCTTTAGCTTTCCAACGGTATATTATACATGTATTGGGTTGATGCAAAATTAATGCAGGTTTTTAGTAGGTATTGTAAATACGCCATATCTTTATTTTAACCATATATATTTAATCAAAATAATTTCCATCTGAATCAATGCACTTTTGCCAACGTTCAACAAGCTTTCTTATTCCACCAGAAAAAAAATCCGAATCCCTGGACTCAATGAAATCACGAAAAGAATTTTCAATGTCGTCCTGGTTTTGAAAATTTTTCTCCCTCAAAAAGTTGTCCAGATGCCTGAAAAAGTGGAAGTCTGTAGGAGAGAGGTCAGGTGAATAAGGCGGATGTTGGAGAACTTCGTAGCCCAACTCGTGCAGTCGTCGAAGCGTTGGTTGTGCAACGTGTGGTCTGGCGTTATCGTGGAGCAGGATCGGCCCCTTTTCGGGAATTCGGCCCGATTCATCAATGCTGGGCAAAGACGTTGCAATTTTTGAGTTCCGATTTCCGCCGCCATTTCTCGTGTGGTTTTGGTTGGGTCTTCTTCCACTTTTGACCTCAGCTGGTCGTTGTCCAGAGCAAGATGACGGCCCCGACCTTCCTTGTCTTCGAGGTCGAAATCTCCTCTGCGAAACTTCTGGAACCAACGCTGCACCGTGCACTCATTAATAGCCTCCTGACCCCACACTTCATTAATATTACGAGCCGTTTGCGCAGCGCTGCGCCCTAATTTAAATTCGTAAAAATAAATTTGACGAAAATCGCACTTTGACATTTTCGATTCAAGACCTTTGAACACACTGAACAAAACGATTTTACTAAACAAATTCATAGTGAAAGAGAGGGTATTAGATAAGGTTTGTTTTGGTATAATAATGATCAATGTTAGGATTAGCTTTGTTTACACAATTGGAATTAAGATATTGCAATAGAGGAAACCTGCATTAATTTTGCATCAACCCAATATATTACTGTTGCTATTTTCAACATAAAAAAATATTTTTTCAGTTTTCCCCTTTGATTGGATATTGAATTTGTTCACATTATATATTTGCCTGTTTTTTATCAGTGGTAAAATTGAAGGTACTTTAGGGGAAGAAAATTTAGATTATCGGCATTTAAGCCCTTTCAGACCATTTCAATCAGAATGAAACCTACATGAAGTTTAAGCCTATTTAATTGTACATCGATATAGTGAATTTAATCAAAATCGTCGGAACCGTTTTTGAGAAAATCGATAAAAGATGCAAAATGCATAGTATATAGTTGCACTTCTGGTAAGCTCATTTTGATGAGAAAGGTTTTGTAACGTCTCGGGCGTATATTTGTCTCTAATATGAAATTTCAGTTTCATTGGACTTACCGTTTCCGCCCGGGAGTTACCACACACACACAGACCTTATTGCGGGACTTGGTTATTTGGACTCAGGAGACCCTAAAATGTGTATTTCCGTTGAAAACTGGAATTCAAAAATTTTCACGATCGCAATACTTATTATTTATAGTAAGTGAAAGTAAAAATTAAAAAAAAAATGGGATAAAATCCAATAATAAATATAAAGAATCAATTCTGTAAGACCCTTTACGTACAAAATGGAGATGAGTATTTTGAAAGGGTCCAACTTGAGGCAGCCGGACCGTAAAAACTGACGATATTGCCCAAGAGCGTAAAGGATAACAAACTGAATTTAAAAAGGCGAAATTGAAGTTTTATTCGGTAAATAAAAAGACAAGAAGGGAGAAAGCTGGATTAAGTTCAGTCAGCCAGAGGCGAGGAGATGAAAGGGCACTCGCCTGTGAAATTATAACAGTTCCACCGGCATACAAAGTAACTGGAAGGAGCATGAAATTAGTTGGCGAAACCGAATTTGCATACTTGGGGAAAAAGGAAAAGGAAAAATTAACATAACTCCTTAGGAATAAACTAGGGAGTGTTTTTCGGAATTGGAAACATCGATGCTGAATCGGATATCAAAAGGGGGGAGCGTTCTCTCTGCTAATTTAAACTCGAGATTGAAAGACTTAGTTTTTGTACCTGCTAAGAATAAGAAACAAATCTCATTGGTTCAAGATTTTAATTGAGGAAACTTACAAAAATGTTTAGGCATTGGGACATGAGGTGAGGTACAAAGCATGATTGAAAATCCTTCGCAGAACTTGTATGAATTAATAGTGAAAGCTTAATATTAATCGTTGTGTATCTAGCATACATTTCCTCAACTCAAAGTAGTCTTTCACATTATAAAGAGGATTTACCACGACGTTTTTACTTCTATTTATGTTAATAATAACAACGCTATTATACAAGCAAATTAAATTAAGAAAATGTGACCATTGATTATATGTGGTTGAGACGAGCAATTATCAATAAAATTGTGATTATTTTATAACGTTTTATCTATATTATTATATGTTTTATAAATCATTGGGAGAGAAAAAAAAAATCTCTATTTTTAGGCCAATAATTTCCCTCTTAAATTTGCAACATTTGTCAACGTTTTACGTTCAGGGCAAATAGGGCTATATTTGATCAGTACCTTGGTCTTGTATTGATCGCAACTAACAACGTATACAACATTTACATCTGGCCGCGACAAAGTTATTTTATACTGGAAGGATGTTGGGTGCTCCACCATAAAATAACATATAAAATAAAATCATTCGCAGTCTTAATTTCTTCTACCGAAATTGCCTTTTTGATAGATCACTTAGCGGCTATAAAATTAATATACTATCAGTTTTCTCATGTCATGGTCATTTAGAGTTTAGTTGAAATGTTAAAATATTTTAGAGAGAAAAGAAAAAATAAGGGTGCATTGTAATGAATAACATGCTATAAGGGTGCATTAGTAAAATGAATAAAACATTGAAATCCAGTATGAGCACATCATAGTTTAATATTGTCTCTATTATATTTTAAAAATGGACCAAGCTAGCAATTAAACGGTTATTATAGAAGTATTCCATTGTAGTACCTAAAATGTCAATATTGGCAATATGTAAAATATTATAGTGGATATAATTAGTTGACCGTTGATAATTACTGGAAGGAATTAGTCCGGGTGGCGGTCATTAAATGAAACAACTAATAGTTTAACTATTTATTGTTTGCCAATGTTTCGACCGCCATTGTGGATCATCATCAGGGCTAAAAAGATACAAAAAGGATACATTTAAATTAAGATTAAATATACTATATACACTCCATAACTTTTAATCATTCATTTAACTTTCAAGATTGTTCCATTTAAGATTCTGTTCCCAACCATAAAAAAAAGACTCATCGCTGAATCCGTCCAATCCATCTCCAATCTAAACCTTCATCATAAAACTGATAAACAATGCATCTCTCCACTATACCATGTATTAACTCTATTAGTATCAGCTTCCATGTCCATCCCTCTGTATACATTTTGTTTATTTATTGGTTTATTTTTTATTTATTTATGCATACATTTATTTTATATATGTATCTATTCTATTTGTTTATGCAAATAAAAAATTATTAATGGTTTTACAATTCAATTTATTCCTACTTGTAATTATTTTATTCTTTAGTATCAACTTGTATAACTTGTCAATAATTGTTACTTAATTTTTCTCATAATATTTTCACTTGGTTAATTTTACTGTCTTAATATGTGTACAATAATTATAAAAACGTTGGTTACATTATTATTCTTACTATTGTATTATATTGTTTTTACTTTAAGAATCTTGTTAAAACATCTTCTAGTACCATTATGATGTTATTAATATCATAGGTTTAATCTGATTACTTCTGTTTATGTTAATATTAAATGTTACTGATTCTTGTCAGATCCCGTCTAAAAATGCGGTACGTATTATCCATTTTACCCAACCTTTTGTACGTACTTTCCTATCTACCTGCCTATATTCCCTACTACCAAATTGTACCTAGTTTCCACTCGCCTACCACACGGTACGTATTTTCCACTGTACTCCATTTTTCAATGTTTTTTATTTCATGTAATTTTTTCATTCAACATATTTGTACATTATCTTTAGTCATTATCTGGTCTGTATAGCTCTCATTAGTATACCTTTATCATTGTAATTTAATTAATTGATTTCTTTACACATCTAGTTCCTTTTATGTTATAATATTGACATTCTCTAGCGCAATAGTTTTAAAAATAGTATATTTAATCTTTTTTTAAATGTATCCTTTTTGTATTTTTTAGCCCTGATGATGACCCACAATGGGGGTCGAAACGTTGGCAAACAATAAAATAATTGAAACTATTCAGTTATTTCATTTAATGACCGCCACCCGGACTAATTCCTTCCAGTAAAATATAATACATAAATAATTTAACACAAACCTTACACCAGATTTTTAGCTAATTGTTTGTAAAAATTGTTTTAATTTTTTTAATAAATTCGAATTAAAAGGAGAAGTTGAATAGTGCTTGTTTCTAGAACATAGGTATATTGGAGTAAGTGGAATTTACCGCTTTTAGTCCAACTTCAAAAAGTTATGTGTAGTTGGCATGTAGTAAAATTCTCAGTAAATAAAACGGAATAAAAACGGCGGCAGGTGAACAATGGAAGTGATGAGGGAGGATATGCTTGAAACCTTGCGAATAATAAAAATATAGAATATACACGAAAAACATTTTTTTTTCTTTTTCATTATCACCTGTCTTGTTCAATATCTATACCAGGAAAAACGAGCTACGTTATTTTTAACATTCGCCCGAATTCTGTGAGGCATGAATGTTGGTACAGTATGTAATTTTTACTTTCAATTCACTTACCCATATATGAAATTTATATTAAGGGAAAGTATTGCGATCATGAACATTTTTGAATTCCATTTGTCAACTAAAATACACGTATTAGGATCCTCTGATCCGAAACAACCTAGTCGAGCGAAAAGTGGTGCCGACTAAAATTTCATATTTGAAACAGCAGTACGCCCGAGATATTACAAAAACTTTTTTATCAAGATCGACCATCCACAAAACCCATTTTATACCATGCATTTTGAATCTTTTACGATTTTCTCTAAAAGACTGAACGATTTTGATCAAATCGATGTAAAATTTAAATAAAAATACTACTTTAGTATCATGTAGGTTTCATTCTGACAAAAATAGTCCGACAGGGCTTAAATGCCAACATATTTCCTTTTAAGTACCTTCAATTTTGTAGATTCAGAAAAATAAAACATATCATTTTATTAGCATTGAAAAAAACGACTAAATATACACGTTAAAGGAAATTGATACAAAAGAAGAAAAGAACAAACTTTTTTTTTTCTTTTTCCGAACATAAGAATAGCTATATATAATATATATATATATATATATATATATATATATATATATATATATATATATATATATATATATATATATATATAATACACCGTTGGAAAACTAAATACTGTTATGGTCAGGACAATGGCAGGTAAACCACGCCTAGAGGGATCCGGGTTTTACTAGAGACTTCTGGACCTGGACGGTCCTTGAAGTACCTAGAACGACCCATCCACCCCTGGGTATCCCTGCCTGCCGTGCTAGGCTCTTCTGTAATGGTACAAATACCGGTCCACTATGCCTGGGTCAGGCAGTCTTAATCTGGCTCAACAAGTATCAGTGATGTATCAGTGAACAGTGACAGTGAACAATCCGTGACAGTGTAGTGAAACTGTGTCAATATTGTGATAACCGGTCGGTGGGAAATTAGAAGACTGTGGTTTATATATAATTTATAGTTGTAAGTTTTAGAATAAGTCTAGCAGATTGTATAAATTTACGTAAGTAATTTATTTGCTAGGAATATCTGATTTTATATGTAGACTGTTTAGTAGTTAAGCTAGTAATTCAATTATTATTGTAAGTATAGTGGTTAGTAATCCCTTTGTATTTGTGCATTCTGTATTTAATAAATATTCGTAATTTTTAAACTGAAGTGGTTCATTCCTCACACCCCGTAGCCCGTAACAATATTTTAGATTTTTTTATCTTATATACAAAACTGTAAAACTTTCCACTCACCTACCAGACGCCCTGATGATGACCCACAATGGGGGTCGAAACGTTGGCAAACAATAAAATAGTTGAAACTATTCAGTTGTTTCATTTAATGACCGCCACCCGGACTAATTCTTTCAGTAAAACTGTAAAACGTTATGCAGAAAGACGAAAATAACAGAAACACATATTGCTGTCGAACCTCAATTCTTTAACGTTTTTTAAGTTCAACATTATTAAAAAGTTCTAACTCCAGATACGTATTTAAGTGAATGTAATGTGTTGTGTCCATCAGATTTTTATTTCAAAGGGGAGACCGAGAGCGATTAATCTAGAAATTCAGCTGACACTTCAGAATGTAATAATATTAGCAAGATCACAATAAGCTCCTTGGTTATTCTCAACAGGTGATTACCCACTTTATAGAGGCTGAATGCACCCTAAGAAATCTCCCTGACCTTTATAGAATAAATAATTACTCCACCACAGCCGGAGGCTCGAACCTGAAACCCGCAGAACAATAATCTAGTGCTTATTCCGCAAGACCATCCAAACAACATTACAATGACAATTTATAGAACATTTCTAGGTTCTTAGGTATTAAAATAATGAAATTTTAGAATCCTCTAATCCCGATTTAACTTATTTGAAAGAGTTTATTTGTTTTATCTGGTTTTCTGCTTCGATATGCTTAGTTTGACTTATTCGTTGTCTAGTGTATCTACAATTTTTTTTTAAATATTATTTAAATAATTATTATCGTAAAACATATCTTTTACTGTTTTATATTTTATGGTGTTCTCTCGCATCGCTCGCACTGAAGTGTCGCCTCTTTCCGTAGGGAGTTCCTTCTTGTCTTGTCAGGCAGTGTACTGGGACCGTTACTATTTAATATCTACTCGGCAGACTTACCAGAAAATGACCACGCCTTACTAGCCACTTTTGCAGACGATACAGCTCTTTTGACATCCCATCAAAACCCAATTCTTGCATCCTTCATGCTGCGAAACCACATTGATGATTTATCCAGTTGGGCTAATAGATGGAAAGTGAAAATGAATCAAATCATGGGGTTGACCAGCAGTCTATTTCGAGGATAAACCCATTCCGACATCAGAGGAAGTACGATATTGGGACTGTACTTAGACAAAAGACTGACATGGAGGATCCACATTAGACTTAAAAGACAACAACTGAACAGACGATTTGGACTACTATCTCGATCAAAATTATCCGTGAACACCAAACTTACTATTTACAAAGTACTGATCAAACCATTATGGACATATGGGATAGAGCTATGGGGATCTGCCAAATATTCTAACATCCAAATAATTCAGACCCTTCAATCGAAAATATTGCGAAAAATCGTGGATGCACCGTTTTATGTAACCAACGAATTACTTCACAAGGACTTGGACATACTCACAGTTTCAGACACAGCCACAGAATATAATAAAAGATTTCCTGACAAACTGACTTACAACATGAACCCATCGGCCCAAACACTTAAATCCTACACGAACCCGTACAACCCACCCTGACGACTTTTGAGGCGATGGCCTAGAGATGCCTTGCTTTAACCGACTTTCGGAATTTATCATATTTGCTTATTGCAATTATTTTTTTATTTTTATTTTTTTTTGCAGATAGCAAATAACATTAAAGCTCAAACAAAAACAATTGTAAATAAATAAATAAAATAAATATTTTATGGAGGTTATTTTGGAGATAGCTGGGTAACGTGGAAGATGGGTACCCCGTCCTGTAGAGGTGTCGGTAGGACTTGGGCAGGCAATCCATCTGCAGCTGGTCAGCCTGTCATCGCCTTTCTCCCTTTCGCCTCATCCCCTAGGGAGTTCCTCTTGTCTTGGTTATTAATGTATCCTACAAATTAACTATCCGTGGCGTTACTTTTTTTATATTTCTATTTGAGAAATTACCTTTGTAAGTTTGCAGTTAGAAGTAAAAATAAATCCTACTAAATCCCATCAAATTAACTTTACCCTTTGTCCTAAACCTATGCCTGCCTGCCCCACTATATCCCTTAACAATATTCCACTTCTCTCTCTAAAACTAGATCCGGTACGTAGGATACTCCTAGATAAATTTCAAACTATGGATTCACAGTTATTTTTAGGGCAAAGTTAACACTATCTGTAACTTATATTATTAGTTTCCGTTACTGTGGGATTTTTTTTCAGGTCACAATACCAAACTTGTTGACGGATAAGGGTGCCTTGTTAATGCAGACATAAATTTTGAGTAAAATTATAAATTTGTTGATGAAAGTAATAAATATAAAAACTGATTGCAGTTTCGAAGATTACGTGAATGAATGAATGAATAATTTTATTTGCATTCGGACTAACCGATACAAATAGAGCTGGCTACATAACAAATATATAATATAAAACATACTTCAATAAAAGAGTTAACAAGATACTAATTCACTACGCTATCAGCTCTAGGTACATTGAATAGTAATGAATTACAATAAAACTTATAACAAAATAACTCAAAGACAATATATGTTTCCAATATAATAAATATATAAATATATTATTTAACATAACACGGCGAAACACGATAAATAATATAATAAAGTTAACATATATGTTTATTCATCTATTATAAATGATCTGATTTGGCAACATTGCCTGGCATAATAATAAATGTTTTTTAATTCCTCAAAATCATCGGTGGTAAACAGGGCGATAAAATTTGTACTGTTCATATTTAAGGCCCTAGGGATGTAATGGGTTCGGTACGGAGCGTATATGGGGCATCGGATGAAAATGTGGAATAAGTCCTCTCTTTCGTTGAGGTTACGTAGAGTGCAGTTTTCCTTGGGTTTAAAATGGTAATATATATTATTAAATGTTAATTTGATATTGTAGTTTCCAGAAAGTCTTAAACGCGCGAATATTTTTATGACGGAACGGTACGTTTAAAGATAGGTAAGCTTGAGGTTCATGTCCGTTGTTATGAATGGACGGATAAAGTGGGTTGTATTTATCGGGAGTGTCGAAGATTACGTAAAATTCCAACATACGTATTTATATGGATTTTTTTTTTCTATATCTATGTAGTAAACTTAAAATTTCAACTTGTTGAAAAAGCAGGCGAATTAAGACGGTTAAAAATGTTTTTACCAACTATTTCCGTTATACTATCGGTGTTTGATACTAACGACATCTGGTAATGACAGTTGCTCTAGGCGCTAAGTATATTTTTTTAATAATTATACTATGGTCATGAGAACAATACTACAATACACCTGGTTCAACCAGATGTTATTTTCGTTAGATCCACGATCAGATAACACAACCGAAGCTCGTTCATATTTTTTTTTTCTAACGACTGACATATACTCACGCAACGTAATCGATAAGAAGATGTCGATATAAATACTCCCTCAATGTAGTAGTTTATACTCATGACAAAATATCTTTCTTAATAACACATTTCTTAAACCTCAGAGAATCCAAATAGCATTTCTTTATTACGTATCTAAATTTACTCTCTTGGATGCTGAATTTGTTTAAAGAACAAATGACTACAGGTATTAAAAGAAACAAAACATGAACTTAGTTCTAATGATAAATAACCATTGTTTTACCTAGCGCGACAGGCAGTGTAAGCCCGAGAATTTTATAGGATGGGGTCATCACTCCCTACGCCAATTTTTGTGAGTGGCCACCAGTAAACTGACGGGTCTCACATATCCGGGAGAGCGGCTGTGAGTGAATCTCCATTTAATTGCATCCTTATAAAGCCCCGCTGGGACTGGGGTTCGAACTCACAACTTTAGCATGAGAGACTAGCGTGCTAGCCACTCAGCCACGGGCTCCCCAGTGATTTGAAGTAGTCTCTTTTAATTTATTTTATTGTAATATACTTGTTTGTTGGTATATTAAATCATTTTATACATTAGAAGAATATTTTGTTATTTTTATTACCTAAGTTTTATGTAACTTGATCAAAGTATTGTTTATCATTTTTACTTTTTCTAAAAAATTCTATCAACGTTTACCCTAATAGTTATCTTTATTATTGCATCATTAATGTTTACCCTAATTGTTATAATGGTCTTTTTTTATATTATTCTGATGGTTATAATTATTACTGCTTATCTGTATTATAAACATTGTATTGGGCGATGCCCGTGTATATCAATAACAAAAAAAATATTTATTTTTTTTTATTGAAATTTACAACATATTATCAAAAGATGTTGATCTATGTAGGCAGGGAATGTAAAGGTTAAAATGGCGCGATCTTGTTTGGAGGGAGTAAACTGACGATTTAAATTGCAGAAGTCTGTGAATGTAGCGAGGTAGCTGAAAGTGGATGGTTTGGTAAAGGTATGATACTAGGAAATATTGTCTGCGGATAGAGGGAAGGAACCACTTTAGCTTGCTGTATAAATGGGTCACATGAGGTGTACCGAGTATAAATCTTAAAAAAATATCCCTGATTCGCTTTAGCCTATCCTAGAGCATAGTCAAGAGGCAACCATTTACCACGCAGCAATAGCCAAAGCGGGTGAAAATAAGTGAGGTTTCGAAATATAACAAACCGAAGCAATGAACGCACAGATCATTTATTTAATTTTTTTTTAAACATAATTTATTGAAATTTACAACTGTACTAAAAAAAAAAAATACATCAAGTAAATATGATATTAGAAAAATGACATGAAAAAGACTTGTAGAAGAACTACCCAATAGTAGCACTCCTGTAACTATTCTAAACTAGAAGGTCTCGGCGCCATCTTCTTTTCAGACGCCTCGGAGGATTGTCGGGAATTGACGAGGAAGAAAGGATTGAAACCAGAGGATTAGGGTGGGAATGGAGTTTGTCATGAAAGGAATGGTATTTAGATCGGGCCAAATCAGCAACATACGGAATATTAAGGTCTTTCTGGATCAGTTTATTAGTTACGAAATAAGGAGCATTGAGGATTTTACGAAGGATTTTGGATTGTAGGGATTGGATACGGGAAGAATTTGATGGTATAGTAGAGCCCAAAAAATAAATAAATAAAAAATAAATAAATAAAAAAATATAAAAAAAATATATAAAAACAACAATACGCTATTCTAACCATAAGTCCTACTCTTTCCCTCCATCGAAACAACGTTGGATTGTAATTTTGAATTAACCATTCCCATTATTCCAGTTGAATTATAAAACAAACACCAGATCGATTAGCAGACGGAACGAAACAATATTTTAAACAAAACAAAATAATTATCGGAAAGGGATAGAAGAATTAATCGGACAGAAAGAGCGGTTAGCTAAAGTAAATATTGGCTAAACGGGACAACTAATGGAAGGCAGTACCGAGGCCCGGTGACAAACGACCCGAGCACTAATCACCAAACGGCCGAATCTTATTCCGCAGTCTATCCGTCTCCTCTCCGCCTTGGCAAGATTTATCCCACCAATAGTCACTGACAACACATACATAATACGTCCGGGTACGCTCATATATCTTCGATAAATTAGAACAGAATTGGCATTTTATTTCCATTAGTAATTTGTTTTTGCTTTTTCAAAGAGAAAAATCTGGTGCGCGAAACATTAACAACCTTCACTTACCTCCGCTGTTAAAAATTAATTGAAGAATTTATAAATTCACTAGGAGAGGAAAATATATCTGGTTCGGGCAACACACGACTTTCACTTACCTCGGCTGTCAAAGTCAATTTAAAAACTATTAAATAAACCTAAATTTTTAACTAGCAATAATTGAAAATTTAGACAAATTTGGCACGAAACAACAGAAAACAAGTTAAGGGAAATAAGAAGGGACATCTCCCATTGGCATTCGGCCCTACGACAAAAGCGAAGGGAAGAGGTTATTCTGGCGCGCCTGCGTATTGGACACACCCGACTAACTCACGGACATCTCATGGCACGGGAACCTCATACGGACTGCCCAACATGCGGTTGTCCGATTACTTTTAAACACGTTTTGACAGAATGTAGGGCTTATGATACTCAAAGAGCTCATATTGCAATTGACACTGACTTACCAACCGTTTTACAAGACAACATACAGACAGCTGGAAAACTTTTTGACTTCCTACGACAGACAGACTTGTACAATAAACTATAATATTTAATCCTTGATTTAAGGCTAAAATGACCCAAGTGGTTTAAGCCTACGGAGGGAAAAAAAACAAACCTAAATTATAAAGTTAATTTAAATAAAAAGATTATACAGCTTCAGTGTTTCAGAATAAATAATAGAGCAATATCAAATTGTTCGCATAATTATTCGTTATAATTGTATGCCCTATTTGTCACTTTTACAAATTTCTATATAAGATGAAACCTACATTATATTAAAGCCTATTAAATTTTACATCGATATATCGAGTTTAATCAAAATCTATTCAGACGTTTTTGAGAAAATCGAAAAAAGGTCCAAAATCCATTGCAAACATAACATGTCTTACAATATAAAATATAAGCATTTTTCTCTAAATCATCGGCACTTTGTTGCAGTTGACATATTCCTTAGGTTTATTTATTAGTTTAATGGCACTTTAATTGATCAGACGATGCTACAGTGGGAATCCTTATGTCTTAAGTCCTGCAAGCTCGAGACAGCCATCTATGTCCCCTCCGATGGATGATATAATCAAGGATTTTTACTCCGCCGGGTTAGAACCCACGACTTTTGGAATAGAAGAGTTATGCTTTACACTGCACAGATCCCATAATTGCATTTTTTGGTTTTTGACAGATTATTGATCAATCTATACTATCAGAACTCAAAATAAATATCTAACTAAGCATCATACAACTAGAACACTTGTGTATATGTATATATATATATATATATATATATATATATATATATATATATATATATATATATATATATATATATATATATATATATATATATAAACAAATTTTTAAAGTATTTCTAAATGAAATTACATTATGTGTAGCTGTTTTTGATTATTTTCAATTAGAATTTTTTACTTTCATTCGCCACCTTTTACTTAAACTAGAATTCGCGGAGAAGTCAAAGCAAAATATTGTAATCGGTAAACATTTAAGAAAAAAAAAAGTTCTTATTGTATCAGTGACTTTGTTCTACATATGACTCATGAATATACGGAATAGTTTCGCTGATTTTAATACAGGTTTCAGATCCATGATCTGTGCACATGATGCACCCATCCTGTCCACAATAACGAAAAACCTGTTTTGTCTGAGTCTTTAAATTGTCGTAAAAAAATCAATTTTCATACATTAGTTTCAATAATGTTTGTGGCTACAGCCTCCACTGGCTCACACTAGTGATGCGGCTAGGATAGAGGCGCTGGGATCTCTTGGATTCTTGCTTTTTTCTCCACAAGTGGAGGGAAAAACGCTTGCTGGGGTCCCTTTAGCAGTTGTATATATTGTATATAGTTATGATTTGTGTAAGATGTTTATTTATTTGCCAACTTTTTATTTATCTCAATAATAGGTTGTTGTTTTGATTTGTTTTTTGTTTTTTTATTTATTATTATTTTATTGTGTGTATATATATATATATATATATATATATATATATATATATATATATATATGAATTTATTTATTTTCTATTTTATGTGATTTGACTATTATTATTAATTTCTGTGTATATATTATGAATGTTGTCTCATATCAATATTATTATTGTTCATTTTGTAACAAATTGTAATGCATCTCAATTAAAAAATTAAAAAAAAAAAAAGTTTCAATAATGAATTATAATAGAACTATAAATCTTCCTGAACATCTGATACTTATCCAAAAGATAATTCAATATCCTACGAAGCCGTATAATATATGATAAAATGTCCAAACTGACTTGACAACTCGAGTTAATGGCAACCTTATGCATATGATGAACAAATAATTATTCAGAAAATATTATATCATCATGCAAATTGTAAGATTTTTTCTCTTTTAAATATACCTATTAGAACACTGTATAGACATATTACATAATATTATACAATGTTGTTTTTCATCAAGAATGAATTAAATCCAAGTACATCATAAATTATCATTTAAAACTAACATTTCTGTGCAAATCTCAAATATAATTATTAATACATAACTTTGCGAAATCGGTAATGACACTATTTGGATTAATACCCCGTCGGAGGAATCCAACAGAACATTAGTCGGGCGAAACGAGGCCATGAAATCCGCTATTCAAGATAGAGATGGTTTGATGGCTAAGTGTAAAATTTAAGGACTTGATAGTTTTATGAAGTCTTTAAGCTGGCCGTAAAGGACCACTCCTCATAAAATAGACAAGGCGGGAAGAGAGCGGAAAGCACCAGCCGAGGGAGGGTTAAAATCACCATGTACATTTCAGAAGAGTATCTAATTGTTTACTATTTTAGTTTCTTAGGAGCGTGAACTTTTAGGCGACTCTTAGATGTTTTTCGAAGGAATTTAAAGGTAGATAGGGATTTTGTAATGTATGTATTGAGCGATCCATACTTTACACCGGAACACGATCAAGTAAAATTTTTCAAACCGTTACGCATAGATTTCTTCAAATTCATAGAATTAGCAGTTTTCATAATGTGACATTAAACAAGGGTGGTGCAATCGCAAATAACATGTTTGTGACATGTTGATTATGATTTCAACATTTTTACCTCATAAAAATCTTTAAAATACATTATCTATTATTCACTAGCTATGGAATTTTCTTCTGAGGATTGGAAATAATGAATTCATTGTAGTTTTTTATCTCTCTAGATATGTCGCAAAAAGAACTCAACCGCAGATTCGGCCAGTTATACAGACTATTAAACAGAAAATCTCATCTTACAGTTGACAACAAATTACTTATATACAAGACAGTACTGAAACCTATATGGACCTACGGACTTGAACTGTGGGGGACAGCTAAATATTTTAACATCAAACGCATCCAATGCTAAGTCCTACGAACAATAGTTAACGCTCGCTATTATGTTTCCAACTACACCTTACACCACGACCTTAATATTCCATTTATTTGAGACCTGGTACCATCCAAATTTTCCAAATTCCATCAGAACCTTCTTCATCATCCTGATCCTTTAGCTCATTCCCTCTCCAGCTCCGCCCACCCCAACAATCCTCCACGAAGATTGAAACGGCAGTGGCCCCGCGACGTTCTGTAAACATTTATACTGGAGTTCTGACACTGGTCAGATCCTCTACTCATGTACTGTATGTTTGTGGCTATTGCGCCCTAACTCAACCTCTACTGGCTAAGGCCAGTAATGCGGCTGAGAAAGAGGCGCTGGGATCTCTTGGATTCCGCTTTTTTCCTCCACAAGTGGAGGATATAGTTACCATTGTTTGTATGATGTTTATTTATTTGCCAACTTTTTATTTATCTCAATTATAGGCAGTTGTTTTGATTTTTTTTAATATTATTTTATTGTATATATATGAATTTATTTATTTTCTATTTTATATAATTTGACTATTATTATTATTTTCTGTATATATTGTATGAATGTGGTCTCATATCAGTATTACTATTGTTCATTCTGAAACAGATTGTAATAATTCTCAAAAAATAAATATTTAAAAAAAAACTAAAAAAAAACATATGTCTCAAAGATGTTTTACAAAGTTCACCTTCATTTTGGATAATATAAATGCATTATTAAAATTGGGTAATGCAGTACGTATATAATTTTTGAACCTATCCAATTCACCTATTTATCTGCATTCAATAATTATTTCTGTATATGAGGAGAATGAAAGCCTATCTTCCAAGCCATTTTTAAGAATAGGAGCTAAAACAAAGGCAGGCTGATTTTAACGTAGCAGTCCAGTATTAAATCATTGCGATAGAGGATTCATATCTTACGAGCAAATTTTCGAATTCCAGTATTAAACAAAAATACACGTTTTAGGAACATTGTATATAGTCATGATTGTGTGTATATATATATATATATATATATATATATATATATATATATATATATATTTATATTTTTATAATTTGACTTTATTATTGTTTTATGTATATATTATATGAATGGGATCTTATATCATTATTACTAATATTCATTTAGAAACAAATTATAATATATCTCAATAAATATATATTATATAAAAATGTTCTTCATATTAATATCATAATTATAAATTTTCGATCTCATTGGGTTTGGTGAAATATGATGTGATTGTATTCGATGACAATTTTCTACTTCCAAGATTACTTTTACTTTCACTCAGTATATATAGTAAGGGGAAGTATTGCGATCGTGAAAAGTTTCGAATTACAGTTTTCAACGGAAATACAGTTTTTTAGGGTCCCCTGAGTCCAAATGACCAAGACTCGCAAAAAGGTCTGTGTGTGTGTGTGGTAACTCCCGGGCGGAAACGTTAAGTCCTATGAAACTGCAATTTCATATTTAAGACAAAAATACGCCCGAGACGTTACAAAACCTTTTTCATCAAAATAAGCTCACCACAAGTCTTGCAAAAAGTTCTGTGCGTGTGATGATTTTAATTAAACTCACTAGATTAATGTAAAATGTAACAAGCTTTAATCCTATGCAGGTTTAATTCAGATTGAAATAGTCTGACAAGGCTTAAATGTAGATATTTTTTTCATCTGAAGTCCCTCTTTAATTTTGCTGATTCGAAACAATCAACCATATCATATTGTTAGCATTAATACATAACGAGTAAATGTATAATTTGAACGAAAGAATTCGAAATCCAACTAAAGGAGAAAGAAGGAAAAATATAGTTTTTAATGCAACTATTGTTTTTAAATATAGATGTAAAACATACTGTTGGAAAGCTAAACAGTTAAGAAAAATGTTTATCTTATTATTAAAATTGTAAAACTTAATGGAGAGTGGTGAAAAGCCGATGCAAATAATTGTTTTTGTGGATAATATTCTAATAGTTTATATAAAAAAATACCTATTTCTAGTGAAACTTGGTGTAATTAATTCTTTATGAATTTTTCTACATCTCTAACTGTATTTAAAAATTCTTAAATTAATTTTCTACAACGGTGGAACTGAAAGTCGTGTGTCGCGCACCCCAGATTTTTATTTTAGTTTTGTTCTTAACATTTATTTATCAAAATTCATTGGAGGCTGATTTATAACTTCACTACTATTTTATAAAAAATGAATGCATTTCATTTACACGACATTTCGTAGATTTTATAAATTTAGACACTGGTTTCTGGTTGTAAGCATCCACTCACACTAGATAAATTTGTTCCTTTGCACCTAAAGATAGCATTTTAACCGAAACGTGGTGCATTAATTTTCAATAATATAATATAGTAGAAAATTAATTTAAGAATTTTTAAATACAGTTAGAGATGTGGACAAATTCATAAAGAATTAATTACACCAAGTTTTAATAGAAATATGTGTTTTTCGCAAACCAGATTTTTATTTTAGTTTTGGTCTAAACAATTATTTATCAAAATTCATTGGAGGCTGATTTATAACTTCACTACTATTTAATAAAAAATGAATGCACGACATTTCGTAGATTTTATAAATTTAGACACTTGGTTTCTGGTTGTAAGCATCCACTCACACTAGATAAATTTGTTCCTTTGCACCTATAGATGGTATTTTAACCGAAACGTGGTGTATTAATTTTCAATAATATAATATAGTAGAAAATTAATTTAAGAATTTTAAAATACAGTTAGAGATGTGGATAAATTCATAAAGAATTAATTACACCAAGTTTTTTTCTATAAACTATTACATTATTATCCACAAAAAACAGTTAGTTGCATCGGCTTTTCATCTCTCTCCATTAAGTTTTACAATTTTAATAATAAGATAAACATTTTTCTTAACTGTTTAGCTTTCCTACGGTATGTTTTACATCTATATTTAAAAACACGATAATTGCATTAAAAAAATATTTTCCCTTCTTTCTCCTTTGGTTGGATTTCGAATTCTTTCGTTCAAATTATACATTTGCTCGTTATGTACTAATGCTAACAATATGATATGGTTGATTGTGTCGAATCTGCAAAATTTAAGGGACTTCAGATGAAAAAAATATCGACATTTAAGCCCTTTCAGGCTATTTCAATTTTCACACAATTTGACCTTCACACCTTATTAAAATTTATTTATTTATCATAATAGTTTCTTTTGTTTTATATTTTCTTCTTTCCTCTTTTTATTCTTATATCATTAAAAATATTGTATTTTGGCCAGATACATTGTATATCTAAATTGTACATATCAATTGCTCTTAAGAGACCATGTTCCAGATCAAAAATTATTATATATATATATTTTTTTAATATTTTATGAAAAAGATGAATGTTTTTATGACAAGAATTTGTTTTTAAATATTGACAAAAGCTCAACCGTGCCCCCGGCAAACCTTTGAGGACGAGGATATATAGGGAACGGAGTTTCCTTAACAACAGAGAAGAGACCTCGTTATACAGACTTATGTAAATGCCACTATCAACCTCCAATTTGTGAGTCCCACTCGTTCCTTTGTGACCGATTCAACGACACCAATCGTCTTGCGGGTTACCACTGCCTCTGCGGTGAACCTCTCAGCGAACTACGTCCTACTACTCAAATTACATAACCTACCGCACGCTCAATTATTGCTATTGATTATGAACTTATCTATAATGTCATTCAATAGCGGATTATTTGATATTCGTTCCGATCAAACTGCTAAAGAAATAGCACGGATAATGAGCCTCAAACGCCAACAGTTCTGAAATTTTAATTAAGCTAATAACGCGGGAAATCGACCACAAACACATGGATATCGACTTATTAGAGATAATCTTTTATTTATTCAGCAATGCTTTCAAATACATGCAAAATATTACAAATGAGGACTAAATAAAAAACTTCTTCATTATCCTGGGACATATATCCAAGTCCCTCAAGGATATAATAAAAATACAGATTTGATGACCGCAAGAATAGATTTAAACAACAAATAGTTAAACTAAAATGATTAATTTAGGTTAAAAAATATCTACATATTTACAAATCAGACTCTTAGGATGAAATCAGTGATGCGGCTAAGAGAGAGGCGCTGGGATCTCGTGGATTCCGCTTTTTCCTCCACATGACCACTTTGAAATTATCTCAATTATATTGGGTTGTGTCACATAAAATGTCCGTTTTCAAGATAAAGGATTTTTATTAAAATACGATATGAAAACAAGATAATTGCATTCGAAGTATTTACCTTCTTTTTCTACACATTTTTCTCTGAGTTTTGAAGTGAAACAAAATTTGAAAACGCACTTTTCATTTGATCATCATTTTCAAAAAGTTTTCCTTTGACGAAGTTGTCTAAATTCATGAGCAGGTGGTAATCTGATGGAGACAAGTCGGGAGAATATGGTGGGTGCGGAAGAACTTCGTAGTCCAGTTCTTGCAATTTTTGCACGGTATGTTTTGAAACATAAGACCCATGCTGCCGCTCAGTGAGATCATGAGGTACCCATGTATCGAGCTTTTTTACTTTCCCAATACACTTTAAATGTCTGGAAACGGTAGATGCACTTGCATTTAGTTGTGCTGAGAGTCCTTTAACTGTTTGGTAGGGGGTTTCCTTCTACTGTATGTTTCAGGACATCGTTGTCTTCTTCGGGGCAAGTTTTCCAAGTCGGTATCCCCAGCTGAAAACTTAGCAAACCAACGGCGAATAGTCCGTTCATTAACTCTCCCTTCCTCAAACGCCTTGCAAATATTTCTAGCGGCCTCAGCTGCTGAATGGCCGAATGTAAACTCGTGCAAAAATATTACTCGAAAATCGCGTGTTTCCATGTTCATATTTGGAGGTATACCGAAAAGTGGGTAATTGATTGGGAAGCTAATGTTTATAATACAAAGGTAAAGGATTAGTAACTGTTTACTTTAAATATGTAAACATTCGGAAGAAAACAACAGAGACCTGCAAAATCCTTTATGCATTTCAGAAACTATAAAAACGGACATTTCATGTGAAACAACAAAATAGAAGGTACACTTCGCATTTATTTATCATGCATCTTGATATCTTTATTATAATTTGATCTTTTTTTTTTTAATTTTAACAGAAAAGCACAGGAAAATATGCTTTACTAATAACTTTATTTATTTCAGAAACTATAAAAACGGACATTTCATGTGAAACAACCCATTAGATTGTTGTTTTATTATTATTTTATTGTATATATATATATATATTATATATATATATATATATATATATATATATATATATATATATGAATTTATTTCCTATTTTATGTAATTTAATTTTATTTTCATATCATCATTATTTTCTGTATATATTGTATGAATGTGTTCTCCATACATACCACGATAGCTATTGTTAATTTCGAAACAAATCGTAATACATCTTAATAAATAAATATTTAATAAAAGACAAAAAAATAATGAAATAAAACAAAAACAAAAAAGAGCTACTTCATTAGTAATAATTGAATTAATATAAACACAACAAAATTGATAATACCTAGCATCTGCAGTTTGAGGTTATAGTCTGTTTGACTGGGAAAGAAGAAGGTGGTTAGAAAGGGCCGATTTGAGGATGAAGCAGTTCTTGCATGACGGATCTCAGGAGGGATAGAATTCCAAAGAGAGGTGGCTTTGGCTAGAAAGGATTTATCAGAGGCAGGAGTAAGGTGAGGAGGAGGTAGAGACCAGATTTTTTTTTTTTTTGAAATTTTTTTTAACTGAATAAAGTAGAGTAAATTAAAAAAACAACAAAAAACATGTACTCACATGCGTTGAAGAAAATGTTGCATAAATAATACCTGAAAAAAATAAATAAGAAGGTTAAAATTAAGGTAAGATCATTAGAATTAATACATATATTCTACATGATTATGCTATAAATAAAACGAAATGATAGCAACTTGTATCATAAATGTAATAATTAAAAAACAAAACAAGAAAAATAAAACATTAGACAAATATACTTGTAAGAATCCATTTTAGAGAACACATCAATTCATCAATCCTTTTTCCATTGTTTCCCATAGCAGTCGGGACATTGCTTGGTATTCCCTTTTGGTCACTGGTAATCGTATAAAGCACTAAAATTTTAGAATTATTATAAATACAATCGAATTTTCGTATTCTTATATCGTCTTCTTTACAGAAATAAGCGTAGCGTTACGTAACGGCACATTATATATATATATATATATATATATATATATATATATATATATATATATATGTAATATTATAATATATATATATAATATTTAAAGAAATAAATTGGTGATCTTAAAGAATCTTCAGAATCGGCTTTGAATTGGCTACTAACTCCGGAACAACACTTTTCGATAACAATAAATACTAATAGCAGTTTAATGCTCAAGTAAATGGTTACTAAGTGGAACGGAAACTAAAATAATCAGTTAAAAGGGTGCAATCGGCCATTATGGTTTAATACAGTGGGTTCGGGTAGGTGAAGGTAACGCTCTCCTAAAGCCCCTAAATTTACTGAACAAAATGAAAAGCTCCCCTGAGGCAACTAAAATCCATCTCCACGACAGCCTAATAAATTCTAGCCTGCTTTAGGGCAGCCGGGAAGGCTTTGAGGTATTTATAAAGAGCGATACATCGTCTATGCTTCATCATCTAGGCTACGCTTCTCTGAAAGCCAATGTGGGCTGTGCCAAGGGCTTGCAATGATTCAAACCTCTCCCTCCTTTGGTAGGTGAGAAATAAGTATCAAATCCGGGAATTCAAATACTTGTATAAGCCGGAGGTACATCATTGAGATAGATCAAACATCTGATACCATCATTCGAGTATGCCCACCCCTAATTATTAGGCCTAATACCATCTCAATTCTGCATAAACGTGTTCACATGTATACCCCGATATATCAATATCACCAAGATCGCCACCGTTTCTGCTACCAATCATATATTTCGTCTTATCGGTATTTAATTCGAGTCTTCTACCTAGCAGTGCCAAATCATTGGAAAACCCCAAAACCGGAATCTTGACACCCATATTTAAACCTTTCTTGGTACACATCACCTTTTCTCTGGACATATTCAAATAATAATAACCGGCCTACCGAACCCAAAGGTTCGATGCCGATACCACTAAATTCCGTCTACACAGACTCGTCCAATGTTCACCGTTCAAGCCCAAACCTTTCGGACGCCTACCAGCCGGATCAGCGAATATCAACTTTCTCGGAATCTGTTCCTCACCGAGCCCAACCACTTTACTCACCCATTTGATTCTCCGCGATGACATATTCTTAAGCTATATTAAATTAAACAGGTGAAAGGGAGTCACCCTGTTTCAAACCCGATCGCACCTCAAATCTCTCGGAGTAATTATGACCGATTCTAACTTTATGGAATGTTTCCGACACACACATCTCTACTAGGTTTACTAACTTTCTAGTTATTCCCTGTTTAATCATAATGTTATACAGCTTCTGAAGGTATTTAATTTAGAAAGCCTCAATAATTATACAAAAAACTAAAACTCCTTACAATGAAATTAATAAACATTCTCTGAATAGATGTAGAAAATAGGTTGGTAGGATTGATGATTTAGCATTGAGTATGGAAGCCTTTAAGGCCGAACACACCCTCCCCTCCTTAAAGGCAAATTCTTACCCTCCCCCCCCCGCCAATATTCGGAGGCATTTTCCATCAGTATATTGAAATTTCTCTATACAACTTTCATGCAATTTTCTGAATATATTATATGATAATATGTTTCTGCATAGGCAACAGCTTCTTAACTTTCACAAAGACGGGAAAGCTATTAAAGGGAACCCCTTCTTAGACTCCCTTATTTATGCAGAGCGTGAGTATACTCAGAATTTTAAGTAAAATTTTCAATATTATTGGAGGCTTGTGCTTGCATTGTATAGATATCGTTTGAAAATACCTTGAAGGCTTTTGAGATGAGTTAAAAATCTGGTGCGGGCAACACACGACGTTCAACTTACCTCCGTTTCAAAAATCGATTAAAGAATTTTCAAATACAGCCAGACATAAAAATTAGTGAAAATATGAAAAAACATGTGTTTTATTAAAAAATCTATTATATTATTATCTAAAATAATCACTTAGTTTTATCGTTTTTTTTTCAATATTTATTAAATTTTACAAGCTTGTGCATGAGATAATATTTTTTCTAAAATTTTTAGCTTTCCAACGGTATATTATACATGTAGATTACTATTCTTAAGCTAAAAAACAAAAAATTGCATTAAAAAAATATTTTTTCTGTTTTTTCCTTTATTTGGGTATCGAATTCATTCAATTTATATATTTAACTGTTCATCAGTAATAACAAGATAATATGGTTATTTTTATAGAATATACAAAATTAAAGGTACTAAATGATAGAGGATGAAAATTTAAAATATCGGCATTTTAGCCCTGTCAAACTATTTTAATCAGAATGAAACCTAAATGATATTAAAGCCTATTAGATTTTACATCGATATAGCGAGTTTAATCAAAATCGGTTTTTGAGAAAATCATAAAAAGGTGCAATGTGAACGGTATAAAGTGGCTCTTCTGGTTAGCCGATTTTGATGAAAAAGTTTTTGTAACATCTCGGATGTATAGTTGTCTTAAATATAAAAATTCAGTTTCATAGGACTTTCTGTTTACACCCGGGAGTTACCACACACACACACACAAACCTAAAACGTGTATTTCCATTGAAAACTGGAATTCGAAATTTTTCACGAACGCAATACATTCCCTTACTATATACGATTATAGTAAGTGAAAGTAATAATGTGTCTCTAAATATCGTAATTGTAAAATGAATCACTTAAAGTTTTGATTTCCAGTTATATAAGTATTATTCATCCTTAATAATATTTTCCTTATGGCCTATTACAAACTATATTTAGTTGAAAAGTTTATTTATATATATTTTTAATTGAAAAATATTGAGTTGTTACATTCCATGATTCAGTCTCAAGGAATAAGTAAAACATCACGCTTCCTCAACCAAATATAAATTACAAAATTGTCCTAAAAAATCCATGAATTTGAGCTGTTTCACTATTATGCGATGGATGTGCATTAGTTTTAAGTTTTAACTGCCATCGCTAGAGATCACTTGTAGCTGGATGGCTAGCGTAACAGCCTCCCATGCTAAAGGCCACGGGTTCAAACCCGCAGATGGTCCTAGGATTTTTTAATGGGAGTAAAAAATCCTTAGTTACGCCGTCCTTCGGAGGGGACGTTAAAAGGTGGTCCCGAGCCTGTGCGATGTCAGGTACTCGTTAAAGATCCCTATCCTAATAAAACCTGGATAGGCAAAATTTAGGACTCCCACTGTAGCATCGTCCGATTAGCCATAGTAGCATAAAGTGACGTTAAATAAATAAACAAACAAACTACCATCGCTGGACTAACTTTCCAGAAGATCGATATGACGCTCAGACCGAATAAGCCTTCCCAACGAAATAAATTTCCTAATAAAACCTCAAAATACTTTTTCTCACAGGTCTCTCGATTAAAGTGATAAATTCAATATGCATTAACAGAAAAACAATAAAGATAAAGAAGCAACAAAAGAAACTTCGAAGAAGCCATTCAATCCAAAGTTGCCCAGATACCGGGGATACTTTCTCAATATAAAAGGAAGCGAAGATAGGGAAATTGAAAAGAGGAAAGAACACTGATAGGATACGTTTAACGCGGGATAGTTTCCTCCTACGGTGCACTTCCAGTGATAGGGTCCCCGGGGTGCTTTTCCAGGACTGGAAGATTCCAGGAGCGGAGGTTAATGGATGGGGAAAGAAATCCAGATTGTTTTTCCGAGATGAGCCGGCTAAGAGATAGCAGGAGATAAAGAAAAATGAAAAACCTTTGGCTGATACAAGGAAGAGGAGAGGGGACATTGATCGATGGAAATTAATCGAACTAAGGACCTCCTAGGAGGCATGCTTAATCAGTGGCTAATCTCAACCACTGCCTCAGCTCTTTCTTAGCCAATAGCAAACTGCTGACTTCCGCGACCTCTTTAGTCAGTTCTAGTGGCTTCGGGAGGGGTTAGGGGGGAGGAATTGACGTCATCGGGGTAATTGGGGCAGTTTGATATTATATTCCCCATTGTCCTTCCATTTCTTAATTAAATAATAGTTTGAAAAAAAAATCTGTCGCTTCCAAATAAGTAGAGTAACACATAAACCCAAGCATACATATCGTTTATGCTTAATGAACTCTTTTCTAAAGCACAAACGAAAAAAGCGCAATCAACGCTTACGACTAAAACTTTTTGATTTAACACTTAATTTTTGGTTTACCATTCCAACCGATCAAAAAAAAAAAAAAAAAAAATATGTATACAATACAATATACAATAAAGAATCAATAAGAATATGCACAAAAGTCACTCATACCTATATTAAATGGGAAATATTTAGATACTGTCTTAGATATCTATTCACCTTAACAGCTTTTAATTAGAGCTTTTCAAAATGTGAACGTCACCGCACTAGTACAATTAATTTAGAAGTTAAGAGATGTTTCTTTTTATTTTTAGTCCATTCAACATCCCACACAAACTAAGGTGATTATAACGATTTTTCTATACTAGAAAAAACTAATTGAGAGCATACGATTTTTTCAAGATGCGTAGAAACCGAATAACGAATTTAAGAAATTAATTTATTTTAATTAATAAATAAATACATTTTTACGATTTTCTCAAAAAAGACTAAAACGATTTTGATTAAACTCCCTATATCTATGTAAAATTTGATGGGTTTTGATATCATGTAGATTCATTCTGATTAAAATACTCTGACAGACTGATATTTTAAATTTTCTACCTCCAAAGCACCTTTAATTTTGAGGAATCTCTAAAAATAACTTCTTCCAGTGGCGCGACAGGCTGTGTAGGCCCTGGGCCTCGCGGTGTACGCTCCTGGGAGTTTACAGTCACGCTTCACGAGGCAATTTTTAGTGTAGGGTCATCACTCCCTACGACTAATTTTGTGAGTGAATCCCCATTTAATTACATCCTTATAAAAGCCCCTTCGGGACTGGGATTCGAACTCAGAACCTGTAGTATGAGATACCAGCGCGCTAGCCACTCAGCCACGGGCTCCCCATAAAAATAGCTATATCATTTATTCAGTACTGATAAAAAACGGATACATATATAATTTAAACGAATACGATAAGAGAAAAGACCAAAAATATTTGTTTAATTTAATTTCGGTGTTTTTGCACATAAAAACAGTAATATAAACGTATGATATTGGATATTAAATACGTACCGTTGGAAAGCTAAATATTGTAGAACAATTATTATGTTATACACAAAATTGTAAAAATCAATGGAGAGTGGTGAACAGCCGATAAAACTAACTAATAGTCATATATAATAATATATTATTTAATAAAACGCATGTTTCTACTGAAATTCAGTGTAACTAATTCTTAAACAATTTATTTTTATGTTTTAAAATTCTAAAAAAATATTTAAATTGTTTGTGACAACGGAGGTAAGTGATAGTCGTGTGTTGCGCGCAGCAGATTTTTTTTTTTAAATAAGCTAATAGGGGTTAGGGTATTGGAGTAGGTGCTCAACCTCTTGGTTATTAGCACCGAATAAATTTGTAGTAACATATTTGTTTTACTCTTTTTTCTTCTTTTTATTTATTTATTTTTCCTTCTATTTTTTTTATTATTTATTTATTTTATATTATTATGTTGTTGACACATTATGAATTAGTGAATTTATTCCAATTTTTTCTTTCTTTATTTTTTTTTTTTTATTATTATAACTATGATTTTTTTTTTCTTTCTTTCTTTATTTTTTTTTTCTTATAGTTCCGGGAGCAGAGAACATTCTTTGACGAACCTAATCAGTGAACTAACTGTTTCACTAGAGTCCTTCAAGCTCTCACTCAACGATCTAGCTAGGTTAGGTTTATCTATTTGTACATGAAAATAAGCTTATATTCACCAGTACTGTGTTTTCCATTTCTATGTAGGTCCAAATTTTATTTTTGTAGTTCTCATCATTCCATATCGTACATTCTTTCAAAACGACTAATTAATTAATAGACTTTTACAAGCAGATTTGAAAATTGTATTTTACTATTATTATTATTTTATTTTCTAAATTAATTAATTAATTTTTAACTTTATTTATCCACATACATATAAATTATAAATATATATATATATATATATAAAATGGGAAGAAGCTAAGGCAAATGAGTTTAAAAAATGTTTATTGAACTCTAACAAAATATACTTCAACTCAAAAGAGGTAAACCTACTGTATGAAAACTTTGTCACTTGTATGAAGGAAAGCATGACTGAAACTGGGCAAATGTTTTCCAAAAAGATACCGAAGAACGCACATCATAAGGACAAGCAACCATGGTTTGACCAAGAATGCAGAAAATCGAAGAGAGAGCTAAGAAAAAAATACAGGGCTATGACCAAATTCAACTTTTCTGATGATAAAGTACAAGAATATATTAATTTCAGGAATCTATACAGGAAATTAATTAGACACAAGAAAATTGGATTCGGTTACTCACTCTAAATAATCTCAGGGAAGTTAAAAATAGCAAACAGTTCTGGACTACTGTAAATTCTCTAAAACCATATAAAAGACAACCAAACGAAATAGAAATAGAAGAATGGAGCAGATTTTATATATCACACTATGGCCAAAAAACCATCCACGAAACTCATTTTTTTTCAGTCATCCATCCTTATCTGGAGGGTAACATCGCTTTAGAGGAATTACAATTTTGCATCCAACAATCAAAGAACCACAAAGCCCCTGGTTTCGACAATATTATTTACGAAACCTTTAAAAGCCTTACCCCAGAATGGGAGCACTATCTCCTCAACCTCTTTAATACAGTGATGGATCATGAGAAACTCCCTCTGCAATGGTCAAAATCCAAACTTTATTTGCTATTTAAGAAAGGGGACAGGAAAGACCCAGATAATTACAGAGGGATATCACTTTTAAATACAATGGTGAAGTTATTTACCAGTATTCTAGCAAGAAGGATCTTACTATGGGCAGAATCTGAAAATCTCATACCTGAGGAACAAGCGGGGTTTCGAAGTGGTAGAGGCTGCTCAGATCACATCTTCACTTTAATGTCACTGATCAGCATTAACTTCACAACTAAAGGCAGATACTTATTTGCTGCATTCATAGATTTAAGGAAAGCCTTCGACTCTATCAACCACAGCCTGCTTTGGGAAAAGCTTTTTTCACTTGGAATCGGGGGGAAACTCATAAGGATTATAAAGGTGCTATACGACAATGCTTCAACTCAAATAACAACAAATGGAAAGCTTTCGGAAAACATTGATATATCGACAGGTCTTTTGCAGGGAGAAAGCCTCAGCCCAACACTCTTCATCATGTTCATATCCGATATTGTCCGATTCTTTCAAGATAATGAAGCTACAGGAGTTAGCATTGATAGTACTCATGAGGCAATCATGCTCTTGTTTGCTGATGACATTATTCTTCTCAGTAATACTTGGCAAGAAGCGCAAAAGAAACTGATGATATTACAACAGTACTGCGAAAAGAATTCTCTAACCGTAAACGTAAAAAAATCCAAGGTTGTTGTATTCCATAAGTCCCCTAGGTTGAAGCAGCTTAAACCCCTTTATTTGAATAAAGAAAAAATAGAATACTCTAAGGACTATACCTATTTGGGAGTACCATTCACTTCCTCAGGAAAATTTAGCAAAGCATCTGAACATTTTATTCAGAGGTCCTCTGTTGCAGCTGCAAGAGTATTGGATGTTTTGCGAAGGGGTAGAAGTGATTCATGGGAAACAAAAATAGCTCTTTACGATTCCATGGTAGCCTCAACCCTTCTGTATGCTTCTGAAATATGGAGCTTAAGATATCTAGAAGCTGTTGAAGTGATACAACTAAAGTTCCTGAAGCAACTACTCAGATGGCCAAGGAGTACTGCCAACTACATAGTTCGTCTTGAAACCGGCCGAAACCCATTGAGCGTCAGGGTTCTGAAGAGAGCTGTGAACTACTGGTCCAGATTGTCAATCATGCCGGAGGAGAGGCTGCCAAGACTCTGTTTCAACAGACTGATTTCGCTGCATGCAAGGAACCCTGATATAAAATTTAACTGGGTCTCACAAGTTAGATCGATGGCTGCTCAGTATGGCTGTGAAGAAGAATTCAGTGTATTATGCCCGAATGGATTATTAAAGTGCAGAGATGCAATAATGGAAAAGATAAACAATCATAACCTTTCAATAGACATCCACCGATCTCTCAATTCTAACCATAACCCCATTTATAGAACTACCTCCAGCCCAGAGACCTATCTGACATATACAGCCAACATCAAAAAAATAAGATCATTGAGCCAGTTAAGAATTTCGAGCCCAGAACGTACCACACTTTATGGAAAAACCAAAATGTTCATCTTCAAAGCACCAGAAACCTGCACTTTCTGTGGTCAGTTTATCTTGAACAGCCAGTTTCATGTCCTTCTCTACTGTGAAAAGCTCATGAAAGACAGAGAAAGATATTTACAACCATTTTTATCAGGATCCAGTGATGACCAAAAAATTCAAAAAATTCTTCAAATAGACAATATTGAAAAACTGAACAACATTTTCTGGTTCACTAAGTCAGCATGTAAAACCCTGGATAATTTGAACTGTGAAGGTCCACACACCAATTAAGTGTCCAGTTATCTAAGGTTAACTGTTTATTATTTTTCATTGTACGGCGAATGTTTTCAGTTTGTTTTTCAAGTTGTTAATTGTTTTTTATGTTTTATTTCAGCGTTTTTCTATTATGTATCAATTAAATGATAAAATGTATTATTTAAATAGTTTACAATTATTATTTTTAAGTTTTTCTCAAGAGCCGAATAAATGGACATTTATTTTTAACTAGACTCATGTTGGCAATTGAAGAGATTTATAATATGAATTGATTTGTACAAGAATGTAAATCTTAAACAAATAAATTCTATTCTATTCTATTCTATTCCCTATATCTATGTAAAATTTGATGGGTTTTGATATCATGTAGATTCATTCTGATTAAAATACTCCGACAGACTGATATTTTAAATTTTCTACCTCCAAAGCACCTTTAATTTTGAGGAATCTCTAAAAATAACTTCTTCCAGTGGCGCGACAGGCTGTGTAGACCCTGGGCCTCGCGGTGTACGCTCCTGGGAGTTTACAGTCACGCTTCACGAGGCAATTTTTAGTGTAGGGTCATCACTCCCTACGACTAATTTTGTGAGTGAATCCCCATTTAATTACATCCTTATAAAAGCCCCTTCGGGACTGGGATTCGAACTCAGAACCTGTAGTATGAGATACCAGCGCGCTAGCCACTCAGCCACGGGCTCCCCATAAAAATAGCTATATCATTTATTCAGTACTGATAAAAAACGGATACATATATAATTTAAACGAATACGATAAGAGAAAAGACCAAAAATATTTGTTTAATTTAATTTCGGTGTTTTTGCACATAAAAACAGTAATATAAACGTATGATATTGGATATTAAATACGTACCGTTGGAAAGCTAAATATTGTAGAACAATTATTATGTTATACACAAAATTGTAAAAATCAATGGAGAGTGGTGAACAGCCGATAAAACTAACTAATAGTCATATATAATAATATATTATTTAATAAAACGCATGTTTCTACTGAAATTCAGTGTAACTAATTCTTAAACAATTTATTTTTATGTTTTAAAATTCTAAAAAAATATTTAAATTGTTTGTGACAACGGAGGTAAGTGATAGTCGTGTGTTGCGCGCAGCAGATTTTTTTTTTTAAATAAGCTAATAGGGGTTAGGGTATTGGAGTAGGTGCTCAACCTCTTGGTTATTAGCACCGAATAAATTTGTAGTAACATATTTGTTTTACTCTTTTTTCTTCTTTTTATTTATTTATTTTTCCTTCTATTTTTTTTATTATTTATTTATTTTATATTATTATGTTGTTGACACATTATGAATTAGTGAATTTATTCCAATTTTTTCTTTATTTATTTTTTTTTTTTATTATTATAACTATGATTTTTTTTTCTTTCTTTCTTTATTTTTTTTTTCTTATAGTTCCGGGAGCAGAGAACATTCTTTGACGAACCTAATCAGTGAACTAACTGTTTCACTAGAGTCCTTCAAGCTCTCACTCAACGATCTAGCTAGGTTAGGTTTATCTATTTGTACATTAAAATAAGCTTATATTCACCAGTACTGTGTTTTCCATTTCTATGTAGGTCCAAATTTTATTTTTGTAGTTCTCTTCATTCCATATCGTCCATTCTTTCAAAACGACTAATCATCTAGACATTGAGTTGGAGGTGATTGCCTCGAGCAATCTATCATATCAAAGTCAAATTTCTAAAATATCAAAACGATTATTAATAATTAATATAAAATTATAATATATTTTTCAGTAAAGGGTCTGGAATGTGAGTATTCGGTTTCAAAGGTGATACGCACAAGGAAATAAAATGTACAATCAAAAGTAAATCCGGTCTCTGCTACAGATTTAATGTATTTACAAGACTTGAATTGAAGAACCGTTGAGAGGAGGACAATTCCTACACGAGATTGATACTGGGAACCTCAACAATTCATAACTCCTCCTCTTGTATTATGCATGGCTTGGAGTTGGCTCATAGTTACCAGGCGCCGAGCTCTAACTGTTTCATCATTGCACGGCTCTTCTTACCCCACAACTTTTCTATTAGAATTAAACCGGAGAAAATAAATTATTCCTAGAAGACTAATAATGTATGAAAGATGAGCGGACACTTCATCACTGAACATGGCATAAAGTATAAATGTAGTTACGTACATCTTCCTATATACGATAGAATATTATATTGAGGATGTAAAGCATAGGGTTTATGCTTGGACATGGCTCAGTAATGCCCTGATGATGGCTCACAAGCTTGAACCGAAACGTTGGCAAAATTTTCAAAAAAATGACTGATTCCTGACTATTCCACCTATAATAGTTTCTACAGTCGACTATACATCCTCAATATAATTCACTCTACTTGGGACCTCAACTTCATCGCAAACTTCAGAAACCATCACATCTGAGATATATACTCTTCATCTTATAACCTACCACTACATGTTCATCATCAGTGTCACCTTCACAACATCCGGACGCCGATTCATCACTTTCTGTTACTTCATCTCCAGCAACAATCACAGCGACATCAGAAAATAACACTAGAACTGAGGTAAACTCTTTTGTAATTCTAAAAACAACATATCCTGAAAAAAAAAAAAAACCTCTTCTTAACTGTATTTCCCATCTTCATAAACAATTAGCCAACAAAGAGGAGTCGCTCATTTTCCTTCTAAAATGCCGCTCCCATTCTTTATTCCCAAACTTCATTTCCAACAATTTTAACCACTCCAATGTTAACAAAAAAATTCTCTCTAAACTTTAAACCATCCAATTCCGCCTTACAAAATCACTCCTTAACCTATATATCAAAGAAACGATTTTCCTCATTCAATCAGTAAAAAAAAAAACTAATTATTTATTTAACTCCTTCCATTCCCTTCTCTCTACTGATGATATTTCCTTACTAAACTCGTGCATTAATAATATCTATCTATCTCATAAATCAAAGAAAAAATGTATATTAGCAAATAAATTTAAACAGCTTCAAGAAAACTTTAACGCGAATAAGATATATCCTTCCGGGGATCCTGATTGGGTTCACAACATCTCCTCCGTTAAACTCCCTCAACATGTCAATAATATTCTCAGTTTAGGTCCAAATTTCAATATCCCTTTTACCAATTTAAAAAAACTAATACCATCTCTTATAACCGACCTTGAATTCATCCATCAAGACACTCTTTTGATTCCTGACGAAGAAAAACGAATGAATTCCCGTACCCGGACCTCTGAGTTTATGCTTGGACATGGCTCAATAATGCCCTTATGGCTCACAAGCTTGAGCCGAAACGTTGGAAAAATTAATTTTTTTTTCAAAAAATGACTGATTCCTTACTATTCCACATATGATAGAACATTATTATTATTATTTTACAGCGCTACAACCCGGTCACGGGTCTTGGCCTCCTCCAACCGCCTCCTCCAACCATCACGGTCTTGAGCCTCCTCCATCCAGCTCCTAACTCCAGCATCATGCGAGCGTCCGCTGCCACACCATCCGACCATCTCAACCTTGGTCTTCCTCTTCTTCTTATCCCATGGATCGGCTGAGTGAGCAATACTTTAGGCATTTCTCCATTTGCCATCCTGGCAATATGCCCTGCGTATCTTAGGCGTCTCAACTTCATAGCCCGGACCACATCAGCTTCTCCAAAAGCATTGTAGAGGTCCTGATTTGTGCGCCGCTTCCACTCCTCTCTAACTTTCACTCCTTCAAATATACTTTTCTTTCAAAAATGAGGAGTTCCTTCTCGGTCGCCTTTGAAGTCGCCCAAAACTCTGATCCATAGAGCAGTACGGGACGCACCAATGTCTTATAGAGGTGAAGCTTGGTCTGCCTGGAGAGTATCCGCCTGGTTAGCTGCTTGCCTAACCCAAGGTAGCATTTGTTGGCTGCAGTTATTCTTCTTCTTATTTCAATATCGGGATTATTATCTTGGGTGACCACTGATCCCAGGTATGTGAACTCTGAGACCTTCTCAAACTTATGCAGCCCAATAGTGACTGTCTCGCTTAGCATTGGAATTTCTTCTGTTACCATATATTTTGTTTTGGACTCATTAACTTTCAGCCCAAGTCTGCTAGCAGGACCTATCCTACACAGCCTTAAGACAAAAAACTGTTTTTGCACCTGAAGAAAATATCATAATAGAAGAAACATTGTGCATTTTTTAAAAATAAAGCTTAAAGTACAATAACAGCCTCCAATTAACTATTTAATTATTGGCCTTTACCTAAACTTCAACATATTGGCGGACCATAAATAAAGTTGAAATTTATTAATAAACCTGGCGTTGTTGTCGAATGTTTTTCATACCCGGAAGAAACTTGAAACTCTAGTAAGAAATTCAAGAAGGAAAAAAGTAAAATCCCTCAACTACCAATTTTCAATGATGTAATGTCCTTAAGTCAGTAAGCTTTTTGGTTTATAATCCCATTAATGAACACCCAACACCAGAAGGTCTAAAACACCCCCACACCACGACAGTTCACGTTGCGTGTTTAAATGGGGTCAAATTCTTATTTTTGAAAGCTGAGGTAGATTTCCTCGACACTTTTGACCTTCCGCCTGGCCCAAAAATATTAAATTAGGATTCCTCGGAGAATATGACCCTTTTCCAGAAATGTTTGAGTTTATCTTACCGATGAAGGCTTTCTTTTTGCGGCTGTATCCTTTTCATCTTAGAGCATATTTTTGACTGTTTCTGGGTGGACTTGAATCCCATAGTACCTATTTATTCTGAAGGCAATTGAGGTGATGGTAGTGTGAGGATTTGCATAGACTTCAGCAAAGATGGGTCGCCTCTGGCGATTCTCCAGTCTCCAGTGTTCCAGCACGTGGTCTATCCAACAAAGATTTTAACTCTTTATGTCTTTTTAGTACATATTGTACAGTAGCATGCGACTTATCCACAGACCTAAAATGTATCTTAGAGATAAGCTCTGCGAAGCATAAGCTCTCTCAAATCACGAGAAACACGCATATTGAATATAAATCCGTATCCCAGGCCAATGTAAAGTAAATACTGAACTAAAATTTGATTATAGAGATAAGATTTATAGATAAAACTCTGTAAAGACAGTCATAGTACTTCTTCCAGTGGCGCGACAGACTGTGTAGGCCCTGGGCCTCGCGGTGTAAACTGCGAGTTTACAGTCATGTTTCACGATGCAATTTATAGTGTAGGGTCATCACTCCCTACGACTAATTTTGTGAGTGGCCACCCTCTGGCTGAAGGGTCACACATACCCGGGGGAGAGGTTGTGAGTGAATCCACATTTTTTTACATCCTTATAAAAGCCCCGTCGGGACTGGGATTCGAACTGAGAACCTGTAGCTCGAACTTAGAACCCACGGGCTACCCCAGTCATAGTACAACAAATAGAATTAATATTAAAAGTTTTATCATCAATAATCATTAACAAATGACATTCTGCCTTGTTTTATTAAAATGATGAAATAAATCTATTTTTTATCTAATATAAGTATTAATAATTTGTACATCAGGAAATTATTAAGTTGAAAATAAATAGCTATGCAAAATAATAGCATGCTGGAAACTTTTTTGTGTGTATATAATATATATATATATATATATATATTATATATATATATATATATATATATATATATACACATATATATTGTTTGATTAGTTCTCGACGGTTGATAATTTAAGTTTTCTACTGGTCTTAGGGTTCAGTCAATAAATAAGCAATTTTATTTATGCAACGTTTCGAAAATTTATTGTTCTTATATTCATGCAATATGAGATAAATTAGATATACGTAAGCGTAAACTATATATATATATATATATATATATATATATATATAATATATATATATATATATATAGATTGTTACAAGAAAACAAATGAAAACCTATAACGGCAAGAGAAATATTCTATTCATTACAAGAAAATTGAATAAAACTTTAGCTGAATAAGTTACAGAACTAAATAAAATTACAGGATCCAGCTCGCCAGAGATATTCAAAGAACCTTCATCAAGGACGAGAACAATGCAATGTTAAATAAAGGGGAGCTCATTGATCCGAAAGATTTTCATGAGTTTCGAGATGAAAAAGGTCTTCTTGCCTTGGAAGTTCAACATGCAGCAGCGCAGACGTAGAAAATATGCCGAGGAAATAGGGAAAAAACTGAAAAAGGACGAGAGAGAAAGAGGAGGGAGAAAGAAAAGACGTTAATGATTGCCGGTTCAGTTTTAATTCTGACTAAGAGCGAGCGGAGAGAGCGATGCCTTATAATCTGGAGACCCCTTTGTAGGTCCAGGCTCCCTCCTGCACCATTCTCTTTCAAGAGGAGGTCTCTTGAGCCGTCGCTTCTTTCATTATGTCTATAGAGCTCGGTCAAAGGGGCTCTAAACCAAACACCTCCTTTCACCGGGAGGATACATTTCGAAAAATCCTACCTTTTTCCAACGGCACTTATTTTAACGAGCCGGTTTTTCTCAACACTTTCCCTAATGAGGACTATCCCCTTCACGGGATTTCCTCAGAAAGAATATCAATTTCCAAGCTGTTTCATGAGGGCTACTCGAAACCATGAGGACTTTGACACTTTTTGGTGACATAAATTGGAAAAGTATAACCAACACGGTAGATACAATCTCAAGGAAATCAAACACACCTCAATATTTTTAAATGAGGTGTGTCAATATTTTTATATGAGATAAAATATTCAATACTTTAATTTGAGTTTTATAAACTTTAAGTAAGACAACGAGGAAAAAATAGTAATAATCAATTTAGAAAACCTACAAACCCATCAAATTCTTCCCGTCTCCAATCCTTGCAATCCGAAATTCTCCGAAAAATTCTCAATGCTCCTTTTTTTTTCACGAATCAACTCATCCATAAAGACCTAAATGTTCCCTATGTTTTATTACAAACTCCATTCCCACTCTAATCCACTAGTTTCAAACCTTGCTACCAGTACAATCCCTGATATTCCTCTGAGGCGTCTGAAAAGAAGATGGGCTCGAGACCTTCTGATTTAGCATAATTTTGGAGATCTGCCGATGAGTAGTATCTCTACATGTGATTCACGACATTTTAATCTTGTATTACATTTTCTAGATGTATTTTATTATACAGTTTGTAAAAATCAATAAATATATTAAAAAACCAAAACAAATAAGAAACATGAAATATAACGGCTAAACGAAATAGATAATGTATTGGCAAGAGATAAAGTATCATTAAACAATAATAGGCAGGTGAGGTATATTATTAAAAGAATACGAATAAATAATACAATTAAGTAATAAATAGTACAATTACAAAAAAATCTGGTGCGGGAAACACACGACTTTCACTTACCTCCATTTTTAAAATCAATGAAAGAATTTTCAAATACAGTAAGAGATAAAAATACGTGAAAGTATTAAAGAATTAATTAAATTGAATTTCTATAAAAACATGTGTTTTATTAAAAATTCTATTATTATCCAAAATAATCACTTAGTTTGATCGACTTTTTATCACTCTCTAATAACATTTAAAAGCTTGTGTATGAGATAATATTTTTTCTAAAATCTTTAGCTTTCCAACGGGATATCATACATGTATAATACTGCTCTTATGTTCAAAAACAAAATATTGCATTAAAAAAATATGTTTTCAGTTTTCTCCTTTAGTTGGTTATCAAATTCTTTCAATTTATATATTTACCTGTTTTTCATCAGTGTTGACAAGATAATATAGTTATATTTATAGAATCAACAAAATTAAAGGTACTTTAGAGAAACAAAATATCAACATTTAAGCCCTGTCAGACCATTTTAATCAGAATGAAACCTACATGATATTAAAGCCCATTAAATTTTACATCGATATAGCGAGTTTAATCAAAATTGTCGGAACCGTTTTTTAAAAAAATCGAAAAAAGGTGCTAAATGCATGGTATAAAGTGGCTATTCTGGTAAGCTTATTTTGATGAAAAAGGTTTTGTAACGTCTCGAGCGTATAATTGTCTTAAATATGAAATTTCATTTTTATAGGACTTACCGTTTCCGCCCGGGATTTACAACACACACACACCTTTGCGGGACTTGGTTATTTGGACTCAGGGGACCCTAAAATGTGTATTTCCGTTGAAAACTGGAATTAGAAAATTTTTACGATCGCAATACTTTCCCTTACTATATATAGTAAGAGAAAGTAAAAATATTGAGAATCTTTATTAGCTGTCATTCGTTCTATATATACGTTTCTTATCTAATACACTATAATTCTGGATAATTATACTCATTTAAAAGAATTAAAAAAAAAAAGGACATCCATAGTTCTCTTTTCAAATCGTTCATACACAGTTAAGACATAATTACGAAAGCATACCACGCACATTAATATTGTATATTCAATCATCCATCATTATTTTAGGGCTGTCCTAAAAGACCTGAAAATACCTAACGTTTAACTTATCACAGCCGGACAAGAGGACTTCACGACAAAGACTGAGACGAATTGGGCGAGTCAATAATGAACGAGCGGCATTACAGGCTATTGAGGAATCGTAAGATTAAAGACTTGTTTGAAAGATTCATTTGTAGCTGTCACGTGTCACCGCTAGAGGGCGGGAAACAAAGAGAAAGTACAGCGATACACTGCGATCAATAGGCGTCACTATACTCTATGACAAAACGGAAAACTGCCGTTTGTTTCACCGTCGTCACATTCAATGCAACACAAAACTAGAAAAACGTGTTTTGGCATTGAGTTTAATTGTAATTAAAAATCCAAAATCCTTAATCCTCCTTATTTGTTACTAATAAAATCATCCATAAAGACCTAAATATCCCATTAGTTGAAGACTTGGCCCGTTACAGATATACCTCTTTTCATTCCAATCTCCCTGCCCACTCAAACCCGCTTATCCTTACCCGTGACCTCTCCTCCATATCTATTCCCGACAACCCAATGAGGCTCCTTAAAAGAAGATGGCCAAGAGACCTCCTGACATAAATAAGACATTATAGTGCTACCAATGGGTATTTTCTTCTCAGGACTACCATGTGTTCTAATGATATATAAAGCCTATTTACATGTTGTATTTATTTAATACAGTTGTAAATTTCTTTAAATAAAAAAAAATGTTTTTCTTAAGGGACTATGTCACAGAATAAAGTTCATTTTTCTATTCTATTCTATTCTGATTGCATTACACGATGGACTACATTTAAGAAGGAATTCTGAGAAACTCAGATCATAGAAAAGATTTAAAATACAAATTATATACTGCTTGCGATGTTAGACTGAATAATACAAAATAGTTCATCATAGTCCTGACTTTCCAACAGTAGCTATCCTTAGCTTTTTAGAAGTTTTATTATAAAAGCTAATACCCTCCCCCCTTTTAAGCAGTCTGCCTCCTCTCTTGGCTTCTTCTTAAGCGTTTTTTAATGGCTTTCGGCAGGTCTCATGAAACTTCGTGTTTTAATGGTCAAGTTCGTAATGGTGTAGGCAGTCAAACTTGATTTCCTTCTCACCCTGGGCCCAACCGCAACGAGGCTGACATCCTTTCCTTTCGTGACAAATCACTTTTATGTTAAATTGCTATTAAAAGCAGACAAGTAGACAGTTTCTTTCCGAATGGCCTGGTATGGGTGCAGCGATCCTCACCGCACCGGAGCTGGCCCGTCCCCTAACAGAAACAGTAAAAATAAGGTGGCAATCCATGTGGGATGAAAGCCCACCGAGTAAGCGTAAACCCCTGGAAAACCTAAAGCCGTAGTTCTCGTCAAGAAGAAGTTGCTATTACCCGCCTCAGAATCGGACATAGCCGACTTACCCATGGCTACTTAATTACTAGAGAAATCCATCCTAAATGCTCACAGTTGAAACAAAATTTTATCCATCAGACACATATTTGAAAAATACTCTTATTATCACAAAGTATTTTTTTACCAGCTGGGTATTCCGCCCAACATATCAATGGCTCTGCGGGATGATGAGCCCTCAATAAAAGAACTCATTAAATTCCTAAAAAAAGTGAACCTGTTAAACAGTCTCTGACTATCCAACACATTTATCGAGGACATACCCACCTTATTATGTATCTATTTAATTTCTTTTCCTATTTTTTCTACCTTTATTTTTTATTTCATATTATTATTATTTTTTTTTTTTGTTCTTATTCTATTTATTTATTTTTATTTTTTTTTTATCATTATAATTCCTCTTGAACTAAGAATAAACACCTCTCAAGGATAAACCATAATAACTAACCATCGGGCGTTGATGACCTGGCTGTTGTACGCCCTAAAACCAAACAAAACAAACAAACAAACAGTTTCTTTCCGATATATGAGTCTATGTTAACCATTTACCATACGAAATGCCAAATTTAATTTAAGAATATAAGTTAAATTATATTGTTGATAAATTAAATTTAAGTTATTTAGCATTCAAAGTTTAACTGTATTATTAGGATTTAGCAGTGAGAAAAGGGTGAATATTATTTATAGTACAAAGAACACATCGATTAATTAGCCAATCGTCCTAACCTAAAAGTGGCATCTTAGATGTTCATATTTTAACTCAAAATGTAGGATGGAACGTTAAAAAGGGATAGTAATACCATTTTATAATTCAACCACCCGGACTATCTTGTTAGTGAACATTTCAGAATTGTTTATATTTACTTTTTAATCGGCATTAAAAGTCACCGCGTCGCTACGCGGTCTAGGGGATGGAGTACTAGTCTAGTCTAGTCTAGACTAGTCCAGGTCACGGGTACGAATCCCGGCTGAGACAGAATATTATTAATAAAAAACAAAAAAAAAAAAACAGGAAAAAAATGTTAAAAGAGAAAAAAGGAAAAAAAAAATTGTATTTATAGTTAAATAAAATGTTAAGAATATTCCTGTAGGAAAGAATTGGTATGCTGTGTTATGGCAGCCCAATTAAGTTGGGCAGCATCGTTTTGTTTGTTTATTTATGATAAAAGTGTATCTCTCTCCCTCCATTATTTAAGTAGGAAGAGCATGGGGTACGGAGACCCTCCTGAGCCACACCCAACGCCTATAAACTGGGTACCCAAATATGTGGGGAAAACTAGCGGCTGAATGTGATTCAGGCCTTATCATTGCACGGCCGTTGGCCTAGAAGCAGTACGATTCTAAGGGGCCGTCGAGGTACAGGTTTTTACATACATATTCACCAGTCCAAAAATTATTTTTGGAATGACTAAATTCAAAATAAATTGTTTATAGTTTAACCTTTGTAAACTCAAACTAAGAGAAAGCAATACTACTAAAAGGATAATACTATTACGAACCAGCTCATGCTTTGGCTTTCTTCTATTCCGATATGCCCAGGACAATCCGGAAATTGGAAAACCAAAGCTAATCTTTAACAGAGGCGGGAGATGGTACGTCATTTCCGACCGACAGTTCCGGATTTGGGACCCCGATTACGTCAGAGGGTTCAAGTTCTAAATTCCAACTACTTCGCTATTATTAACTACGGATTGAGCCAAACTAATGCCTCGACTCTCTTGAGCGTAATTGGTTCTGGATTACATTAATGCCCTCGCTTCGCAAAGCTTATGGCTTATGTTTTATGATAAAGTGCATTAATTTTGGAAGTAAACTTGAACCATTAGCGTTAGGAGACTAGGCCAAATTAATTTTCACGGTGGAGGATTCTACGGAGAGAAATGGAAAGTGCTAGATGCTACCAGGACAGCGCAAAGGGTCACAACACTAAAAATAAATGAGGTAATGAAAGGATAACGAATCATTGCAGCTACGGTCGTAACAATTCAGAGTAAGACCACTTGTTCTGAAGCGGCTCCGCCCCAGAGAGACCATCGGAAGTTGAAATCAATGTTGTTAGTATGATAATATATGACTGTTCTGGCATCGATCCCGTTAAACAAAAACGAAAATTTGAAATATTAACTCTGCGACATACCCATAACTATTATGATTGTGAAAAATACGAGACGGTACAGATAATGCTTTTCTTAAATGTAACAAAAATAGAAACGTTCAATTTTTTTTTAACATGTCGTTTTTCTCAAGAACTAGTCGTCTTTTATTTTTTTCAAACAAATATACTTCCATAAGAAGAAAGTCAACATTTCGTTTAAAAAAAAAATTTATATTAGAAACACTATAGTGTTTTCACTTATCTCTATTAATAAAAGTAATTTAAGGACTTTTAAATGAAGTTAGATGAGGAAGATGGTTGGGGGTGCGGTCATAAATTAGAAACACACATTTAAAATAAGTGCTATTTTAATTATGTGCCGACGTTTCGGCCTACAATGTGGGCCTTCATTAGGGCTAAAAGAAACAAGATAACAGCCAATGTAATTATAGACTTAATAATGCGTTAGGTATATAATAATAATATGACAGTAATATAATATGGGAACATAAATAAAATGTCATCTTATTATCATTTTACATTTAATTTTATTTATGTTCCCATATTATATTACTTATATTTTAGCCCTGATGAAGGCCCACATTGTAGGTCGAAACGTTGGCAAATGATTAAAATAGCACTTATTTTAAATGTGTGTTTCTAATTTTATGACCGCATCCCCAACCATCTTCCTCATCTAATTTCTCAACGGTCAACAAAACTCCATCATTAAATGAAGTTAGAGGGAGAAAAAGGTTAAGAGTTACATTGGGTCTCGATAGCAACATGTGTTTCATTAAATAATATTTTACATTATTATCTACAACAATAATTTGCTTCGATCCGCCTATCATTCCTCTCCATTGCCTTTTACAATTGTATATATAAGATTTTTGTTTTTTCTAATATTTTTTTAAGAAAAAAAAAATATATATAGAATATGTTTGCTCTATTTTTCTTTCGCTGGATATTTCAACTCATATATTTACCGGCTTTTTAACAATGATAACAAGATGAGAGGATTATTTTTTTGAATCAATAGAAGAAGACAATTTAAAACATCGGCATTAAAGCCCTGTAAGAATGAAACCTACGTGATATTTAAGTGTTATCAAAACCGATGGAGCCCTTTTGAAAAAATTCGTAGAAGGGGGCGAAATGCTGGGACATCTCATGGATAGGTTTATCTTAAATATGAATTTTTTTAAGATTTAAGACATACAGACCATTATGAAGGACATCATTTAGACTCAGGTAATCCACAAACACTTAGCCGTGTATTTCCGGTGAAAACTCTAATTCTAACATTTTCAAGATTGCAATACTTTCCTTCACTATACATTTCATATATAGTTAAATGAAAATAAAAATCAGATACTTATTTAAAATGCAGTTTAACCCCTAAAGTATTAAATTAGACATAATTATTATTTTTTTTTTTTATTTTTTTTTTTATTGAGAAAATTTTACAATCTGTCCCAATTTGGACATTAATAGTATTGCTGAATGATATCAAACATACTACATTCATACAATATTTACACAACATAAAATTACAATAAAATATATACACAATAATGAATCAATACAAAAGTCAATAGTTCACTTATACCTATATACACATACACACACTCATACATACATCACATTGAGTGGAGAATCTAGCCAGTGCTAGAACTCCAATATATTTACAAAAGGTCGCGGGGCCACTGCCGTTTCAACCTTCTAGGTGGGTTGTATGGATGAGTGGAGCTGGATAGGGATTGAGCTAAAGGATTAGGATGATGAATGAGGTTCTGGTGGAATTTGGAAAATTTGGATGGAATTAGGTCTGAAATAAATGGAACATTAAGGTCGTGGTGCAAGGTATAATTGGAGACATAATAAGGAGCATTTACTATTGTACGGAGGACTTTGGATTGAAAGGATTGAATGCGTTTGATGTTAGAACGTTTAGCTGTCCCCCACAGTTCAAGTCCGTAGGTCCAGATGGGCTTCAGTATTGTCTTGTAGATTAATAATTTGTTTTCAACTGTAAGTTCAGATTTTCTGTTGAGTAGTCGGTATAACTGTCCGAATCGTCGGTTGAGTTCTTGTCTTTTAAGTCTTGTATGTGGGTTCCAAGTCAATCTTTTGTCTAACAGTAAGCCAAGATACCGGACTGTATCTGAGAGAGGAATCGGTAATGAGTTGAAATAAACTGGCGGACAGGATTTTCGTCTAAGAGTAAAGGTTATGTGTTTACATTTGGCTTCGTTCACCTTTACACGCCAGTTATTACACCAGTGTTCGATAAGGAAAAGGTGTCTCTGAAGGTTTAAGGATGCTGTTTCAGGATTGGAACTGGATGATAGGATGGCGGTGTCGTCTGCAAAAGTTGCCAGAAAGGTATCAGGATGTGTAGGAATATCAGCAGTGTAAAGGATGTAGAGGATGGGTCCCAAGACGCTGCCTTGAGGAACACCGGCCTCAACGGGATAAAGGTTAGAAAATTCTTCACCACAGCGAACTCGGAAGGAACGAGACATAATTATTAACGATGTCAGTTTATAGATTTATAACAACTTAACATTTATATTAACATCTTAGTTACAATATGATAAGTAATATTGTTTCTGGAACGGAAGGATATAACTCCTACGATCCTGTACTTCTAACTATTATAACCTACCTTTTTACCAATAACATATGCTTGTAAGTTTATGGGCTTACAACAACTTTATATTAACTTGTAGGATCTCTTGTATTGCAAATTAACTTTTCTAAAATCTTGCGCATTCCAACGGTAACGTCTATGTTTACTCATATTTCAGGAATAATTTTCTGATGGCATGATTAAAGAAAATGTATTCTTCTCGTTGCAAGAAAAGCTATTGTATATTGCAATGTACTTTACTTATAAACCTTCATCAGGTAAGAATTCCTTAAATGATGGTGAATACCGTATCAGAATCCGTCTTTTGGTTTAGAAGGAATACGCCGAAACCAAAATTATTATGCGTTATTATTATTATTATTATTATATATATATATAATAATAATATATATTGTAATGTATTGAGGATACTGAGGGGAGCTCATTATTAAATAATTTTAATATTAAACAGTTAAAGATTAAGAAGCCTTTGTCGGCAAAACTTCAAAAGGCATTTCCCAAACCCCCTTGGATTGTCCGTGGGCTTGGGCTGCTCCCCGCGGTACGCTTAGTACATTCTAGACAACAGCTACAATGGTGGACAAAGGCTGGACTTCCCATATCGGCCCATCCGAGGTGACGAGGATAAGAGAAAAGATCCGAAGAGGCAGTCTTATTCCATCCACGAGAAGAGAACAGACGAGGTCCATCCTCCAGAGGAAGCGATGTTCGCCGGAGGTCGTGGAGCAGCTGGAGTATGAAGCGTAGAAGGGTCAACTAAGATTCCACATTCGCCAGCCGACAGTGTTGTAAAGGTATTTGCGTTGATTGTAATATTGTATTGCAAAGGTAGTATTGAAAATGTCCCTCAGTATTCTCAATCAAAGTTCTAAGCAAGGTATTAATGTAATGGATATGTCTAAGTTAATAATTATAATAATGTATTAATTAATTCTTGTTTACTTTAATATTACCCTGTACACCACCTATTGGATTAGTTAACACGATACCTTTAGAAAGGAAATCCAATGGTATCATTAAATATAGTTTATATATGGATAATATATATCAAATAAACTAGTTTTTTCAGCTACCGCTGCCGGTCAAAAACATAGCAATATATATATATATATATATATATATATATATATATATATATATATATATACACACACACACACGTATATCCAGAGAGAGAGGGAGAGAGTGAGAAGAAATTAAATTTAGATAAGTAATAAAATTAAATTAAAAAAAAGAGACAATAAACCTAAAAGATTCTCAATCTATGGTCCTTTTTTTTCTTTTCTTTTTTAAATATTTATTCGAAATATATTCCTGTCATATTTAACTTAGACACCCCACCCTCCCTGACCAGCTGCCACCACCACCCCTACAACGAGGACCAACACTATGACACTCCCTGGACCCAGACCTGACAGCCCCGCTGTAAATAATACCAACACAGACAGGCCTCCTCCCTACCTTGGAAGGGAGGACGGAATGGAAAAGCAATAAAGGGGGGATATCCAACTCCCACCGCTCATTGTCTAATGGAAATCCATTAGTTCTCCAGCCTGGCTGGGCTCCAGCAATCCTAGCTCTCTTTTTTATCGATAATTCAGGGGAGTCAGCTCCTAGGTGGATTGCGGTCGATCCAGAGAACGGGGTTTATTTGTATATCCCATTGGGGTGGGTCTAACGAAATGGAGCCAAAACAGTGAAGAAGGCTAGTTCGGAAATGGACATTATTTCAAAAGTAGGAAGTGTATGTTGCAAGACATATATTTCTTTTCAATAACTAAGGTACTCAGGCTAGTTCTTTAACCTATCGGTGCGCGATGGAATTTTTATATCTCCAATGGGTAGAAATAGTCAGGAGTCCGTCAGGTAAACAATATTTTAATTTTGGTAACGTTCCAGGTCGAACATTTAATAAGGTTCATTCCATTAGGACATTATTTTCTGAAGGTTTGAAAGTACAATACAATACAATTAAGTTTTTTTTTTACATGGGAATATTCAATTTTCTATAATTCAGGCAACTATAAATCTTTCCTAAAATATGAGTAATGTCATTGACGCATGTTGTACTACGGAACATGGTCCATCTGTCAGACATTTTACATCTGCATCTAGGAGGACATGTCCAAATTAGTGTCATTGCAAGAACGCCATCTGGAGCGCCAGGGAAGGACCTCACGAATTGGCAGTAATGCAAGACCCCATGTAAGTCAGCAATATGGGAGACACTGGCAGTGAAGTGAGCATAATGGGCCGACGGGGAAGAGGACGAAGGGAAACAGGAAGAAACAAAGGAAATACAAATATGTAAATAGAATAAGATAACTAACACCACATGTAGCAAAAGTAACAAATACAACCCATTCATTTATACAGTCCACTATTCATTGAAATAACCAGCCCATCAATTATTTTATTTAATTATTATCAAAAGCCCCCTGGAACGCCCAGGCCTTAGATAATAAACAATGGATCATAATATAGCAAGATTTTAGAAAAGTTAAATATGCAACAATACATCAAAAACAGTGCTTGCTTAAACTACTAGTTACTTATCAAGTGACGATTCCTATGAATAAATCGAACTACTATATCGAATTACTATATTAAACGTTACTAATATCAATAAGTAAGATGAAACTTTTGTAAACCACTGACCGTTATGTTAGATGTTAGTTGTGGCTTTAAGCCGTAAAACACCAACGCCTAAGGAATCACTTGTAGCTGGGTGGCTAGCGTAACAGCCTCCCATGCTAAAGGTCACGGGTTCAAACCCGCAGGTGGTCCTAGGATTTTTAATGGGAGCAAAACAATCCTTAGTTACGCCGTCCTTCGGAGGGGGCGTTAAAAGGTGGTCCCGAGCCTGTGCGATGTCAGGTACTCGTTAAAGATCCCTATCCTAATAAAACCTGGATAGGCAAATTTAGGACTCCTACTGTAGCATCGTCCGGTTAGCCATAGTAGCATAAAGTGACGTTAAATAAATAACAACAACACCAACGCCTACACGAATGCTAACATAATTGTTAAACTTCTAGAAGAAAGAAGAAATAAATAAATGATATTAATTATAAAGAAAAAGTATAAGAAGGGAAATCAATTAAGTATGAATTTCAAAATTAAATTTAAAAAAATAAGCGTAAAGTTGCGAGAAAGTATTTAATTTTAAATAAATAAAGTTTTAACAAAAAACTTGTTTTGGTATAAAGTTCAAATGATGAAGGTAATAATGTTTATAACTTGGGTAGTAAAGAGTATTTCCGAAAAACTTCAAAGATTAATTCAATTAAATCCTCATTATCTCCTAGAAGTTTTGATATTCTTGGATGATATAAGTAATCGAGAGTATTCAATTTCAATGTTGGCACAGGGGTGCAGGCTCGCGAGCAATAAGGTAAGAATGTGGCAATCGGGTGCGACCACTGATTGTAATAAGAGTTAGTTGAGAAACTCTTTTTACGTTTCTTAATTAATTCAAAATAAGTATTAGAAACAACCTCATTCAGGTAAAACATTTAATTAGGCTTGATTTCGTTTAAAAACGATTCAAATTACCACGCAATGGTTTATTGTTTCCGAATAGCTATATCAGGATAAAATTATTAATATAGCTGTTAATAGGAAATTAACTATTATGAAAAACAATAAATAAATCAATAACTCTGCTAGTTCTAAGCGAATTTCAATGATTATTTTTTTCATTTTGCAGGAAATCTGATTCTCTAACATGTAGCACTAAGGGCAAACATTTTGGTATTTATTAATTAATTAGGAAAAACGGTTTCGTTATTCGGGTTCTGCGTATCTTGAAATTTAATACCACAAATTAGGAGAGTATTATTATATTTTTTTTTTTGTTTGTCCGATTACAAAGGTTCAATATTGAAAATAATAAACAAAAAATACTGAAATTTGATGGCGAGAATATGTTTACTACGATAATTTTCAAATAAAACAGACTCAAGAGTTTAAAAAGTTCAATTTACCATTACCATCCATTTATTACCAAACAATGTTTCCATCTAAATTAAAAGCATACATTGAGGGTTAGGATCAGATATAGAAGGCCCGCCCGCTGTCAGCAGATCCTCGCATCGGCGAAAGAGCTAAAGAAGCAATTATAAAATGTCAGTTGCGAATTCCCTGTTAATTGACTGACAGGATAGATTTGATTTTTTAATTTTTTTATATCTGTTCGCAAAAGATACGATGCCATCAGAAAATTATTTCACTGATAAATCAAAAAGCAATTCGTCAGCAAAATACTTTTTTTTTTTTTTCTATAGTTCCCAACCAATTAATTAATTCAAGAAATGTCAATAATATATTTAATAGAATGTCTCTCCAAAATTATTAAAAATGGTTGTAATAATTCTAAAGTATTCTTCTTTATTTATTTAACGTCACTTTTGCTAATGTGGCTAATCGGACTATGCTACAGCGGGAGTCCTAAATTTTGCCAATCCAGGTTTTATTAGGATAGGGATCTCTAAAGAGTACCTTTGACATAGCAAGGCTCGGGACCACCTTTTAAACGTCCCCTCCGAAGGACAGCATAACCAAGGATTTTTTTCTCCCATTAAAAAATCCTAGACCACCTCCGGTTTGAAACCCTTTCCTTGCATAGGAGGCTGTTATGCTTCACTAGCTACAAGTGATCACTTTAAGTATTCTTCAAATACGTTGTAGTTTATAACATAAATGATTATTAGAGCTATACTAGTATTAAGACTTACTTATAATATTAATAAAAATCTATATATAGATTAATTTATTTTAATACTAATATTATTATATATATATTGCTCAAATGATTATATTGGTTGTGTCACATGAAATGTCCGTTTTCATTCGTAAAGGATTTATATTAAAAATACGATATGAAAACAAGATAATTTTATTCGAAGTATTTACCTTCTTTTTCTACACATTTTTCCCAACGTGACACTAACTTTCTTATCCTCGAACTGAAAAACTCTGACTTTGAAGTGAAACAAAATCTGAAAACGCACTTTTCACTTGATTATCATTTTCAAAAAGTTTACCTTTGACGAAGTTGTCTAAATTCCTGAACAGGTAGAACAATTCGTAGCACAGTTCTTTTAATTTTTGCACGGTAGGTTTTGAAACATGGGGTCTTGCTGCCGCTCAGTGAGATCATGAGGTACCCATGTATCGAGCTTTTTTACTTTCCCAATGCACTTTAAATGTCTGGAAACGGTAGATGCACTTGCATTTAGTTGTGCTGAGAGTCCTTTAACTATTGGTAGGGTTTCCTTCTACTGTATGTTTGAGGACATCGTTTCTATTACGACGGAGGTCTTTCTCGGGGCAAGTTTTCCAAGTCGGTATCCCAAGCTGAAAACTTGTTTACTATAAATATGTAAACATCCGGAAGAAAAAAATCAGAGCCCTTACAAAATCCTTTATGTATTTCAGAAACTATAAAAACGGACATTTCATGTGAAACAACAAAATAAAGGTAACACTTCGCATTTATTTATCATGCATCTGATATTTTATTATAATTTAAATCTATTTTTTTTTAAAAAAATTTTAACGAAAAGCAAAGGAAAATATGCGTTACTAATAACACTTAATATTGACAAACCATTAATGAAACACATTTTATAGGGATAAAGATTGGATTTTAGGGTTTTATGGAAGGCTTATCCAACTTAAACGACAAGTTTGTGTTGCTCAAGGAATTTTTTTTTTATCTTAATGATGAATACAATATATATGGGATTTGTATGAGATATTACAACTCTAATTTATCTAACGCTATCGATCGCGCATGCGCATTGGTTTTCCTATGTTTCCTTTCTATAATGAACGCTACATAGGAAATTAGTAGGAAATTGAAAAAATATAAATTAAAAATTGTGACACGATTAGGTAAACGATAGATGCATTTAAACGGGGTTAATTAAGGGCATATCATCATGTTTTAAATTTATCTTTCACTGTCTTAACTAAAATTTCATCTTTGTCAATCATAAAGCAATGGAATCACAAGTACTAAAGTTCCTAGGCAGGGAAAGGAAATTGAATAGCGGCTTCACGACGACAGACATGTCATAAACTGAGAAAACCTATTATCCCAGACCGCAATGTAAACGAAATAAAATGTTAATAATAAAAAGACTATCAGATCAAATAAAACGAGCAAGGCAGTCCATCATTGGCTCCTGTCTTCGGAAACCATGGAGAAAATGATCTTATTTAAAACAAATAAATAAAAATTTTAACTCTAAAAAAATATTTTTTTAAAAATTGAAATTCACAACTGCATCAGTTAATACATCAAGGAAATTAGGAGATAATACATATAGATGATATACATAAAAGCACTTCACTACCAATTCCTTTCTTCTACTTTAGTCCAGCCTAATAGTAGGTATTGATTCTTCGATGCCAGTATCTAAGATTTTTTTAAATCACGTAGTCTACTACAGAAACTCCCGATAATTCAAAAACTGAATATAATGAAGGTTTTAAGAACAAACTGAGAATGGTATGCGAAACGAGACTTTATAAACAGAACATAAGACTCATACCTCCTAAATTTTAGTGACGTAGATGCGAAAATCGGTTAGGGGCAATCATACTTTCCTATTGGAAGACACTTTATCATGCAACCGCATACGCTGCTATCAATACTTTAATTAGGGATAATTTATACAAATTATTTTATTTTTGTATGACCTCTAAGAAAAAAATATCGCTTCATTTTACAAATACAATCAGTTACAATGCCATGGCTGGAACAAATCCAAATAATAAATATGAAAACTAGATAAGATTGCAAAGTTTTATTTATATATATATATATATATATATATATATATATATATATATATATATATATATATATATATATATATATATAATATATATATATTTATGTTAAGAGTTAGTTTTTGGTTAGTAGTTAACTGTTGATAATAATTTGTTATTGTATAAAAAGTTTATTGCTAATAGCTTATTATTGATTGTTATTTATTAATAATGGTTCATCGTTTGGTTTTTGCTGGTTTGTTTTATTATTTGTTCCCTTAGCTCTATTACTAGGGTATTTAAATGGTGAGGTAGCACCTATTTTTAGAATGTTAAATAAAACAAATTATGTGTCCATTCAATGGTTTTGTACTAACTAATTGTAGGAGCTAATAAATGAAATAAATATTCCGACAATAAACCTTTAAACAAGAAGATAGCATAACGTCATTGTTATATATGGATATTTTGTAATTAAAGTTTGTTTCAAGACTTTATTTTATTTTATAGAAAATGTTATTATTAAAATGGTCAGATATAACAGTCTTTCAGAAACTAATACTTGGTGACTTACTTGCTTTTTTTATTTCACGTATTCTGACTCCATCGATAAATAAACCCTTTCAGTCTACGAAGGAAAGCCCGTGGCTGAGTGTCTAATGCGCTAGTCACGAACGTCAAAGGTTGTGAAAGCGAACTCAGTCCCGGCGGGGCTTTCATAAGCATATAATTAAATGGAGATTCAAAGTCTCACATACCCGGGAGAGGCTGTGAGACCCGTCGGCCTACTGGAAGCCACTCACAAAAATAGGAGTATAGAGAGATGGCCCTACCCTATAAAATTCATTGAGAAACGTGATGAGTATATTCAGAGCCAAGAGCCTACACGACCTGTCGCGTCAGAGAGCAAAAACGAATAAAAAAAGTCTACAATACTAAAAAATTAAGTGACTGAGATTTTGAATACGAGCAGAAGTCAACTCTCCTAGGCAGGATTCGAAACTACCCCGCATCTAAATCAAGAATTGTTTGTCGCAGTAATCAACGGATAACATGATAACAAGGTTTTGTAACACGTGCATGTTCGACAACCAATGGTTTATTCCGAAGGACTCGCTGTGTATTGAGGACAATTCCGCCTCGTGAGAATAACAGAGCAGCTGCTTGAATAAACATCAGGAATCCTCAAAGCAGAAAACAAGAGGTGAGGTATTACGCAAGGCTGATTAAGGGGGTTGAATGTATGATCTTATAAACCAGGAGGTTAAACTCGCATATAAAGCCCCTAAAGATGGGGAACAAGGATAAGCATGGGGTAAATAAGGATAAGATATTTAATTAAAAGGACACACTCGCAAGGCTAGGACAACACAAAGCGTGTTAATTAAAAGGGAAGGAAACCAGGCAGAACACATTGCTTAGTTAGGGAGCCTCTTCTAGCCTTCTCCCCTTCTCCGCCTCCCTTAGTACTTACTAACTTCAGCAGTTCTACTAAAATGCACAGTGCAATGCAGAAAGAGAGAAGGTTCTTTTTATATATACAATAATCAGTTAGTTTTATATTCTTTTCATCACCCTCTATTAACTTTTAAAAGCTTGTTTATAAGATAATATTTTCCCAAAATCTTTAGCTTTCCAACGGTATATCATACATACATAAATTACTGTTCTTATGTTCAAAAACGACAAATTGCATTAAAAAAATATTTTTTCTGTTTTCTTCTTAAGTTGGGTATCGAATTCAGTCAATTTATATATTTACCTGTTTTTCATCAGTGGTAACAAGATAAAATAGTTATTTTTATAGAATCAACAAAATTGAAGGTACTTTAGAGAAAGAAAATTTAAAATATCGACATTTAAGCCCTCTCAGACCATTTTAATCAGATGAAACCTACATGATGTTAAAGCCTATTAAAGTTTACATTGATATAGCGAGTTTAATCAAAATCGTCGGAACCGTTTTCGAGAAAATCGAAAAAAGTGCAAAATGCATGGTATAAAGTGGCTCTTCTAGGTAAGTTCGTTTTGATGAAAAAGGTTTTGTAACGTTTCGGGTGCATAGTAGTCTTAAATATGAAATTTCATTTTTATAGGACTTTCATTTCCGCCCGGAGTTACCACACACACACAGCACACACACACACACCACACAACACACAACCTTTTTGCGGACTTGGTTATTTACACTCAGGGGACCCTAAAACGTGTATTTCCGTTGAAAAAATGAAATTCGAAAATTTTCACGATCGCAATACTTTCATATATAATAAGTGAAAGTAATAACAAGTCAGCATTTAACCAATTCATAACATCATAACTCGGAATGCAGTAGTACAAACGATCATAATCATATTATTTGAAATATCTTAGTCATCTAAATAGTGTGAGGCTTTTCTTAGTGGCCAAGAAATTAGGTGAACCACTTCAGCACCAATTCCTTCTTCTACTTTAGTCCAGCCTAAATAGGTATTATTTTCCATGCCAGTATCACAGATTTTTTTAAATCACGTACCTACTACAGATACTCGCAATAATTCAAAAACTAAATATAATGAAGGTTTTAAGAACAAACTGAGAATGTGGATGACGAAAACGAGACTTTATAAACAGAACAAAGACTCATACCTCCTAAATTTTAGGTGACGTAGATGCGAAAATCGGTTAGGGGCAATCATACTTTCCTATTGGAAGAACTTTATCATGCAACCGCATACGCTGCTATCAATACTTTAATTAAGGTAATTTATACAAATTATTTATTTTTGTATGACCTGTTTTATAAAAAAAATATATAAAAGATTGTTTCATTAATTTAATTAATAAAAAATTATAACTTAAAATTACCTACTTTACTGACACTATTATCTTTCTCACCACTAATCTATTATATGCTAATTATGTCAATAATCCTGTGGAAGTATTGTTATCAATTACACTAAGGATACGAACACACCCAGGCAATTGCCGGTCGACTCCGATGGAGCATTAGATAGACGAATTGCCTTTTCTCGGCTCAGGACACTCCGCTGAGTGTGGCCGGGCTAAAGAAGGGTAATGTTGACTCCGATGGTGTTAGGTATACTTCGGCCGTACTCGTGCCCTATCAGTGATAGGTTTAACTTACAGGAGTTAAGTGATCCTGGAGCTGAATAACAAAATGTTCTTCTGAACTGCTGCTTCTCATTGAATTTATTAAAACAAATAAAAGAAAGGTGAATACACACTTCATCGTTCACAAAGGACAATGTAACAATCAATGAACGTTTCCTCCTTGAGTTAGAGGAGGTTGGCCGTCAGGAATGTAGGCGGGAGTAGGCAATTTCCTTTTCTCGTCGGGAGACTCCGATAAGTGTGGCAACCTTGAAAAATTGTCTTTCCTATCCTCGCCAGGCGACTCCGCCAAGTGTGGGCCTTAAGGTTTTTATTTTTATTTTTTTTTCTTACACATATTGTTCATACCCTCTTTCTTATACAATATATCAAAGGTCAAGAAATATTTAATTAATAAATTCCAAACACATCTATACACTTAACTAAAAAACAAATTAAATCTAGAAAACCGGCAAACAAATAGACTAAATTTTTGACGATAATTAATAGTCATAAGAAAACTTTTTTTGATGTTATAATGTGAGCTAAATCAGCAACTTCACTAACGGTTGCTATCAAATCCTTACATAATAATCTTAGAGTATAGTAATAATCTAGTAATAATAAAACGGTAATAATATAAAATAATAAATAGTAATAATATAACTAAAATTTATCGCCCTTAAACACCTTACTACATACCCAGAGTATAGTATCTATGAAGAATGTAATAAGTACATTTTATGGGAAAAAATAGTTTACATCCACTTATAATATCCATTATATTTGTATAATGGTATGGCAATATGATTAGCCTTAAAATGGTAACAAGCACGATATAATCAGCCCCGAAAATATTCCTCAACTGATTTTCAGAAAATTGCATAAATCGCCGGAAGATATTTACGAGAAACAAAAGAATCAGACGTAAAATTACGATGAAAATAATCTATTCATGTATTCACGTGTTGCGGCAACACGCGGGCTCAGCTCAACCGCCGCATTTTAAAACAGAGTCGGCCAAAAACTCAATTGAACTGCTGAATAATTGAAATGGTTGCGGGGTATGGTTTCCTCCGGTGTAGTGCGCCAAACGAAATTATATCTTCCGGAGTGAGGAGAGGGCTAAGGAGGAGGGAGAGGCTGCGGCAATAATCGGAAAGATTGATGGCCTACTGTCTTCGAGAACATTTACCATTTTATTTATACTCGGGGGAAGAATTATGGCCGAGCACGGAAGTGAAATAGTGGCTAATACTTGAGTCTTTACGAATCCAGCCTGGTCAGAACTTGGATGGGTGGATGTAGAATAATAATAAAGTAAATCAGCAATCTAGAAAGATGATAGATAGTGATGTAGAATTGTGTATGCATCAATCTGATAGTCAGTACTTGATATCGACCAGTAACAGGAACGCTATGTTGTCACAAATCGTATTACGATGTACCTCAACAGTCGAAAGTTTCAATGAACAAAATAAAACTAGGGGATCACTTGTAGCTGGCTGGCTAGCGTAGCAGCCTCCCATGCTAAAGGTCACGGGTTCAAACCCGCAGGTGATCCGAAAATGGGCTAGTTAAAAATCCTTTATTTTACGGGGTACGTCCGCACGGAAGGGGCTAATACTTGGTCTCCGACCAGCCTGGTCAGAATTGTCAGGTACTCGTAAATAATCCTATACTAATAGAAACCTAGGGTAGGTAAAAATTTTAGGCATCCATTGATAGCATCTTCATATCGACCATAGCAGGCATAATGTGACACGTTATACAGTACCTCAACACAAAGCAAACAAAACAAAACTTTCATAAATGATCGTTATTAAATTTAAAAAAATGTTTGTAATAAAACTAAATTATATATCTATATGATCAAAATATAAATAAGGATTTTCGAAACTGATAAAATAGTTGTATTGGGTTGTTTGACATGAAATGTCCGTTTTTATAGTTTCTGAAATAAATAAAGGATTTTGCAGGTCTTGTTGTTATCTCCCGAATGTTTACACATTTAAAGTAAACAGTTACTAATCCTCTACCTTTGTATTATAAACATTACCTTCCCAATCAATTACCCACTTTTTAGGATTTTCCAAATACGAACATGAAACACGCGATTTTCGAGTAATATTTTTGTACTAGTTTAAATCTCGGCCTTTCAGCAGCTGAGGCCGCTAGAAATATTTGCAAGGCGTTTGGAGAAGGGAGATGTTAATGAACGGATCCTTCGCCGTTGATTTGCTAAGTTTTCAGCTGGGGATACCGGCCCCGAGGAAGACCTCCGTCCTTAATAGACAACGATGTCCAAAACACACAGTAGAAGGAAACCCCTACCAAAAGTTAAAGGACTCTCAGCACAACAAATGCAAATGCATCTAATCGTTTCCAGACATTTAAAGTGTATTGGGAAAGTAAAAAAGCTCGATACTTGTCTCCAACAGATTACCACCTGTTCAGGAATTTAGACAACTTCGTCAAAGGAAAACTATTTACAAAGTATTTAATATAAAAGCCGCAATATAACGTTTACAAAAATCTAAATATTTCATTTTTAAACCTTCGTAAAAGCCTTCAAGGTATTTTCAAACGATATCTATACAAATCGAGGACAAGCCTCCAATATATTGAAAATTGTACTTAAAATTCTGAGTATACTCACGCTCTGCATCAATAAGGGAATCTAAGAAGGCGTAAAAAGAAAAACAAAAGGAAGAAACTAAAGTAAATAATTATATCTCAATGACAGATCTTTCAAAATAAATCAAAATAGTTCCTATTCATCCCTTTTTGTTCAGTCCGCTGGCGTCCCACAAGGCCGAATCCTCGGACCCATTCTCTTCACCGTCTATACAGCTGACATCCCAACAAATCCTAACACTTTCCTTTCCACGTATGCTGATGACACTTGTGTGTTATCAGTCAATAACGATCCAACTATTGCCTCTGAAAACCTACAATCCCACATAAGAGACCTCCAGATATGGTGTCAGAATTGGAGAATGAAAATAAATTCAGACAAATCGCACCAAATTACCTCCGTCGTAAACCAATGACATCCTGTCCGACTGTACCCTTTAATAATATTCCGCTTGTCCCGGCTGAACAGATCCGCTACCTAGGTCTCCTCCTTGACAAACGTCTCACATGGAATCCGCACACAAGACTGAAACGACAAGAAACTGCTCGCCGATTTCGATTACTTCAACACTTACTTGACAAACGCTCTAACCTCCCACTTAACTACAAAAGACTCCTCTACATGACTATCATCAGACCTATATGGACTTACGGAGTTGAGCTTTGGGGCTCGACTAAACCACCGAATTCTTCCCGTATCCAATCCTTACAATCCAAAATCCTTCGTAAAATCCTCAACGCTCCTTTCTTTGTCACAAATAAAATCATCCATAAATACCTAAATGTTCCATATGTTACTGATTTGGCCCGAACTAGACATCAATCCTTCTATGACAAACTCCATTCCCACCCCAACCCACTAGTTTTAACCCTTGCTTCCTATTCGATTCCTCATAATCCTCCGAGGCATCTGAACAGAAGATGGCCTCGAGATCTACTTGTTTAAAATAGTTACTGGAGTGCTTCCATTGGGTTGCTCCTCTACAAGTCTGTCTCATGTGATTTTTCTTTTAGCATATTTACTTGTTGTAATATAAATTACAGTTGTAAATTTCAATAAATAAATATTTAAAAAAAAAATAATTAAATACCATTTAATGGAAGGTACGATTATTATATATACTTTCAACAATAAAATAATCTTATAATGTTTATTCTACCATTAGTACCATAAACTAAGATACATTGCTTTCCTTGGAACGTTTTTATCCAAGTATTAAGCATGCCTTTTGTTCCCGTTCATGAACATATATCATACATGTATATTACTGCTCTTATGTTCAAAAACGAAAAATTGCATTAAAAAAATATTTTTTATGTTTTCTCCTTTAGTTGGGTATCGAATTTATTCAATTTATATATTTACCTGTTTTTCATCAGCGTTAACAAGATAATATAGTTTTTTTTATTGAATCTACAAAATTAAAGGTACTTTAGGGAAAGAAAATTTAAAATATCGGCATTTAAGCCTTATCAGACTATTTTAATCAGAATAAAACCTACATGATATTAAAGCCCATTAAATTTTACATCGATATAGCGAGTTTAATCAAAATCGTGGGAACCGTTTTCGAGAAAATCGAAAAAAGGTGCAAAATGCATGGTTACCTCTTCTGGTAAGCTCATTTTGACGAAAAAAGTTTTGTCACGTCTCGGTCGTATAGTTGTCTTAAATATGAAATTTCAGTTTCATAGGACTTACCTAATAATAATCAAGTTTGATATGATAAATAATATTACTGGGTTAATGTTATTTTAAGAATACTAAGTATTAGTACAATGTTACTAATTATATTTGTTTTTGTTTCTTTTTTAATTTGGATTCTGTTATCAACTCATATATTTCTCATTTTTTTCTAACATAAATTAGCTTCTGAAGATTGTTTTTATTTTATTTATTTTGTGTTGTATACAAATTAATCAATTATTGTAAATAGTAGTTTATCATGTTTATCTTGTCTGTTGGCCAGACATATTGTATATTTAAACTGTACAAAGCTGTTAATCTAAAGGGACCCAGTCCCAGAATAAAAATTATTTTTTATCTATCTATCTATCTATCTATCTAAATATATAAACAAATTAGAAGAGAATGATCCGATTAATATATTCATAACTTAAATTACTCTTCTATAATAGTGATTGATATAAAATAGGACTTACCATTTCCGCCCGGGAGTTACCACACACACACACACACTGGAGAGAGGGGATCCTGAAGACTGCGCTATGTAAATGCTGACCCCGGTACGTAATATCGCGGTGCCTAAGGATCCCACTTCCTCAGCTACTTTTTCACCTAAGGGTTTCTTTTACTTTTTTTTTTTTTTTTGGTCAGATATAAATCAGAGCGAGATCTACCCCCGTGGAAGAGAAATAGTTCCATCTGCTCCAGGGCTACATAAATTACAGATCCCAACCTCTCTATTTCTTACACTCCCCCCTTTCCATTAGACTCCTATCAGCTTACCTTTTCCTGCTTTTCCAACATTAATCTTATTATTGGCCCCTCAGCGAATTTCTTACGCCTTAAAGAAAAACACGTTCCTTGTTTGTCGGGGCGATGGAGAGCAATTACTTACTTAGGTAACATGAACTTTTCCCCGCTGTCGAGGGACACGCCTCGGATTTCTAAGGCTAAATATTATTAATTAACTGCGTCGTATTGTAATTATTTCAGGCACGCGAAAGGTTATTTAGCATGCGACCACCGCTATACAATTATTCCCCTAAAGCATAAAATTATAATACAATTATTTTCGCTACTGATAACTATAATGGAGCAAAAACCCATTATGCGTATACAATGATCACATAAAAAATGAAGCCGCTACCAATTATTACACAATGGTTTATTATATCCAATTAACTTTAGGTACGTAACAAAATTAAACCACAATTCCGAACAAGGACTATCAGGATTTTTTTTTTTTTGTTATGTAAGTTTTAAATTTAAATGTAAATTAAATACCGATAAGACGAAAATATGATTAGTTGCAGAAATGGTGGCGATCTTGATGATATTAATATTTCAGGTCATACTTTTGAACACGTAGAGAAATTCAAGTATTTAGGTTCAATGATAACAAGAAAAAATGAAATCCAGGAAGAAATAAAGTCCCGGTTAAAGGTGGGAAATGCGTGTTATTATTCGGTTGGTAAATTGCTTAGCTCGCGCTTCTGTCTAAAAACTTAAAGGTTAGAACTTATAAAACTATTATTCTTCCAACGGTTCTTTACGGATGCGAAACGTGGCGCTTACTTTGAAGGATGAACAACGGCTTAAGGTTTTCGAGAATAAGGTGCTGCGTAAAATATTTGGTCCGAAGAGAGATGAGGCCACTGGGGAGTTTAGAAGGTTGCACAACGCGGAATTGCGGAGTTTGTACCCGGTGAATATAATTGAGTTGATAGCATCGCGGAGACTCAAATGGGCGCGTAAAGTTGTTGGGCTTAGTGAGGAACGGATTCCGAGAAAGTTGGTATTCGCTGAACCGACTGGTAGGCGTCCGAAAGGTAGGCCGAAGCGTCGATGGGAGGATTGCATTAAGGCTGATCTCGGGGGCTTGGGCTTGACCGGTGAACATTGGACGAGTCTGTGCAGGCGAAGTTTGGTGGTATCGGCATCGAACCTTCGGGTTCGGTAAGCCTATTATTATTATTATTATTATTATTATTATGTAAGTTTATCGAGTCAAATTGTATAATTTTATTTGGATTATGCGCCTTATAAAAATATCTTGATAGTCCCAAGACTTTCTAACATCAAATGAAAATATTTTGTTCTCTATATCCCAACTATTATTACCTCGATTATGATTTAACATAAATAGAATTAAAATGTTCAGAGTTCTATTCGTAAACTATTGTGAACTTTTAAAGATATAACACTAACTATCAGCAGTGTGAGAGTATCCTTGGGATAATAATAATAATAATAATAATAGGCTTAGCGAACCCGAAGGTTCAATGCCGATACCACCAAATTCCGCCTACACAGACTCGTCCAATGTTCAATGTTCAAGCCCAAGCCCCCGAGATCAGCCTTAACGCAATCTTCCCATCGACGCTTCGGCCTACCTTTTGGACGCCTACCAGTCGGTTCAGCGAATACCAACTTTCTCGGAATCCGCTCCTCATCGAGCCCATTTAAGTCTCCGCGATGCTATCAACACAATTATATTCACATGATACAAGTTCCGCAATTCCGCGTTGTGCAATCTTCTAAACTCCCCAGTGGCCTCATCTTTCTTCAGACCAAATATTTTACGCAGTACCTTATTTTCGAAAACCTTAAGCCTTTAAAGTAAGCGGCCACGTTATCCTTAGGATAATATAATTTAATAAAAGGAAAAACATTTTTTTTTTTTTAACGAAAACCTCGAATTTTCAGAAGGCGTTAATTTTTTTTTTTATTCATAAAAGTAGGAAAATAATCAATCTATTACCCTACCCAAGTCAACACTTTAATTCCGTTGAATAACCGTCTCAATTTCATTTTCTCTTCAAACGAAATAAAGGGAGATAGTTGCGGAAGTGAAGGCCATAGGATTTTTTAAAGGGGGTAAAAGAATTCCTTGGTTATTCGTAAAATAGTGGCCCAGAGCTGTGCTTGTACCTGTCAGGTACTCGTTAAAGATCACTATCGTAATTAAATCTGGATAGACAAAATTAAGGAATACCACAGTACCATCATCTGATAAACCAAGGCAGCATAAAAGTAACCCTTAAATGAATAAACAAACACAAACAAGGATAGAACGGAAGGATTTATGCCCCTAGTTCACTCACAATGATTCACCCCTTTTATTTATAGATGAGGAAGATGGTTGAGGGTGCGGTCATAAAATAGAAACATACATTTAAAACAAATGTTATTTTAATTATGTGCCGACGTTTCGGCCTACATTGTGGGCCTTCATCAGGGTTGACTCTGAGACGGTGTCTAAAGAAGTGGTGGTGGTCTAAGGAACTCTGAGCTTTGAAGTGAAACACAATCTAAAAACGCACTTTTCACTTGATCATATTTCAAATTTTTGACGAATTCTTTTTAAAACTTTACACGTCTCAGAGTCACCAGTGGCCTTTGACGAAAGTCGCATTATTAAAATACACTTTTTTATTGTGTTCTATTATGACCGCACCACCAACCATAAACTCCGCACATAATTAATACCACTGTTTCAAATAGTTTTATTTTTTAAGGTGTAAGTCACCTTTAATTTCTCAAAAGGTCACAAATTTATTATATAAGGACTATATAAATCACATTATATGGAATCATGTCACAACATGTTCTTGTCAAATGTATGAAACCTTCTCCATTCCTACCCTCAACATATTACTAAGTTCAAAGCTTACCATTCATGTTTAATTTTATAATCAGTTTATCAAACAACTAAAAAGATAAACGATATTATTAAATTTACGCACTTAGATCCCGAAATTGCATCTACAGGCCTCCAAACACACCTTTCTCAAATTGAAGACTGGTGTAACAACTGGAGAATCAAAGTCAATCAATCCAAATGCAGACATGTCACCTTTACCCTTCGAAGACAATCCTGCCCTCCAGTTCTCTTTAACTCCGTTCCGCTTCCTTTCTCCGACACAGTCCGGTATCTTGGCTTCCTTCTGGACAAAATACTAACTTCGAACCCACATACTAGACTTAAACGACAAGAACTTAATCGACGATTTGGACAATTATACAGACTACTGAACAGAAATTCTAAACTATCTATCGAGAACAAACTGCTAATATACAAGACAGTACTGAAACCTATCTGGATCTACGGACTTAAACTGTGGGGGACAGCCAAATTTTCTAACATCAAACGCATTCAATCCTTCCAATCAAAAGTCCTCCGAACAATAGTTAATGCTCCTTATTATGTATCCAACCATACCTTACACCGCCACCTAAATATTCCATTTATTTTAGACCTTATACCATTAAAATTCTCTAAATTCCAACAGAACCTTATCCATCACCCTAATCCCCTAGCTCAATCCTTATCCAGCTCCACACATCCTTACCATCCTCCTAGAAGGTTGAAACGGCAGTGGCCTCGAGACCTCTTGTAAAATGTATATTGGAGTTCTAGCATTAGCTAGATTCTCCACTCACGTGCTGTATGCTTGTGAATTGTATATAGGTATGAGTGACTTTTGTATATATTTTTATTTATTTTGTTTTGTATTTATTTATATTGTATTATTATTATATAAATTTATTGTTTTGTATATATCGTGTGAATGTAGTATGAATGTTGTACTTTATCCCTATTAAAAATGTAATAAATTGGACAGATTGTAATATTGTTCAATAAAGAATTGTTTCTAATAAAAACAAATTTACAGACATATCATTGCATTACTAATCACGGAGTTGTTCAAATTAGAGGACTCTAAAAAAAAAATTGTCAAACATAAATTTGAAATTAATAAACACATTGGAAATTTTCGTAATTATAATTGGCACTGTTGTGACTTCGTTATACAGTTACCTGACGGTTATTAATACCATGAATGGAGGGAAAATATTTCGTTAACGAATTCATAATTAATATAGGGGATGAATTGAGATGGAAAAAGCGAGCATGGACATAACCCCTACACGAAGCTCACTTTCCGCACCCCCGAGTTCACCAGTCGGTTCTGTATCGTCCGCTTTATGCTTCCACCTTTATGAAGTTACCCGTAAAATATGAAATATTTCCAGTGGCCCATATTTTCTCTCATGTTCATGGGGAAAATATCTCGTCTTTTTTTTTTTTTTCCTTTTTTTTTATTTGAATATTTCAAAACTTTTTCCAGACTCAAATAAAAAAACATAAACCCGAACCGTCCTGAATTTATAGTCATTGTTGAAAAAATTCTGTGCTTGTCCCTTTTTTATATTTACACTTACAGTTTTATAACACAAAAATTAATTAGTGATTCATAGAGGAAAGAATTGTTTATTATTACTCAATTAGAATTTAATTAATTAAGATTTGTCTATATAATTTGATTCAGGAGCATTTAAAAAATTTGAAAACATAATAAAAAAAAAACAAAGAAAAGAACTTAATCGACGATTCGGACAGTTATACAGACTATTAAACAGAAAATCTGAACTTACAGTCGACAAAAATTATTAATTTATAAGACAATACTGAAGCTGTAATATATCCGAATAAAAAAAAAAAAAAAAAAAAAAAAAAAAAAAAAAAAAAAAAAAAAAAAAAAAAAAAAAAAAAAAAAACGGCACTGGACATATTATTTATATATTTCTGTTGAAAAACCTTTTTATTTAATTTTTATTTTTCTTATCCTCCGATTTCATTTACAATAAATACATATACATTCTATACATACCTATGTATTGGGTTGTTTCACATGAAATGACCGTTTTTATGGTTTCTGAAATACATAAAGGATTTTGCAGGTCTCTGTTGTTTTCTTCCGAATGTTTACATATTTAAAGTAAACAGTTACTAATCTTCTACTTTTGTATTATAAACATTAGCTTCCCAATCAATTACCCACTTTTTAGTATACCTCCAAATCTGAACATGGAAACACGCGATTTTCGAGTAATATTTTTGTACGAGTTTAAACTCGGCCATTTAGCAGCTGAGGCCGCTAGAAATATTTGCAAGACGTTTGGGGAAGAGAGTGTTAATGAACGGACCATTCGTCGTTGGTTTGCTAAGTTTTCAGCTAGGGACTTGCCCCGAGGAACACCTCCGTCCGTGATAGACAACGATGTCTTCAAATATACAGTTAAAGGAATCTCAGCACAACTAAATGCAAGTGCATCTACCGTGTCCAGACATTTAAAGTGTATTGGGAAAGTAAAAAAGCTCGATACATGGGTACCTCATGATCTCACTGAGCGGCAGCCAGACCCCATGTTTCAAAACTTACCGTGCGAAAATTGAAAGAACTGGGCTACGAAGTTCTTCCGCACCCAACATATTCTCCCGATTTGTCTCCAACAGATTACCACCTGTTCAGGAATTTAGACGACTTCGTCAAAGGAAAACATTTTGAAAATGATGATAAAGTGAAAAGTGCGTTTTCAGATTTTGTTTTACTTCAAAGCTCAGAGATTTTTAGTTCGGGGATAAAAAAGTTTGTGCCACGTTGGAAAAAGTGTGTAGAAAAAGAAGGTAAATACTTCGAATAAAATTATCTTGTTTTCATATCGTATTTTTAATAAAAATCATTTACCTTGAAAACGGACATTTCATGTGACACAACCCAATATGTACAGTAATCTCTGATATATAGCTTTTTTCAGTCAAATTCATAATTTTTTCAGTCAAATTCATAATTTTTTCAATCAAATTCATAATTTTTTCAGTCAAATTCATAATTTTTTCAATCAAATTCATAATTTTTTTAGTCAAATTCATAATTTTTTTCAGTCAAATTCATAATTTTTTCAATCAAATTCATAATTTTTTCAGTCAATTTCATAATTTCTTGTACCCATTTTATACTGTATATTTAATGAGGTTTTGCTACCAAGAAGATAACATTTGTATTAAATCTTGTTGCTGTTTATCCATTTAACGTCACTTTATGTTACTGTGCTTAGCCCGACGGTGCAGCGGGAGTCTTAAGTTTTGCCTATCCAGGTTTACATTAATTATGTCGAACTTTAAGTCGCTCACCTGTAAAATGAAAGATTTTGACTTAACCATTTATTCACGACCGCCACAGATATAGAAGTGGTAAAACTCCTTCATAACCTTCCATATTTTTTTTTCACTTAACATTTTATTCACACCTGTAAAAAAAATTACAATAAGGAAATGTGCTATAGTAAAAACTTGGCGTGAGCAGGCATGAGGGAGACAGTGGTGCATCCTCCTTACATTAAGCACAACTATATTTTCAGGTCAGGAGGTCCCTCATCCAACTCCTTTTCAGCCTACGCCGAGTTCTGTCTGGTATGTCAGTTGTAGCAAAGTTTACGTGTCCATTTAGTTTGTCGTAAAATCGTTTGTAAGTTGTTCGAATGTGGTTTGTTGTAGTTGGGATACGTAAGTCAGTATGAAGGGTACCGTTTGAAACATATGGTGGTGAGTTCATTGCCAGTCTTAAATATTGCGATTGAAAGATTTGTATTTTACGTATGTGTGTCTTTTTAGCAGGTCCGTATATTTGGCAAGCGTAAGTCCATAAATTTTAAGAATTTGAATCTCTCTGTATGTATATGGTTTGTAATTATTTATTTGTACGTGTGAGGTTAAAAATAAATTAGTTATAATGAAGATAAGGATTCCCCACACTTTAGGAAGAATGGTATTTAAAGTAAGAAGTTGTTACATTAAGGCTTTAAAGTTAACGCGCAAACATTTTGAATTCCCGCAATGTTAGGATGAAATATAAACCGCGGTAAGTTGAGACGCGTTGGCGCAAGGCGTTGCCGAGCATTTAAGCCCCTACATAACGGTTACTGGAGCCCTTAACCAAGACTGCCTAACAAATCACCGTTTAATCTCCCTCCTCCCTCGCTATCCATTGTATCATGCAAAATTATATACTTTAGTCTGAAATATAGGAGACAATTTATTCATAGCGCCGAGTCACTGATAGAATAATACGATAATTTAATATTTATATTGAATTATATGGATTTGAAAATTCTGTAAGTGAAAGGCAGTATGGAAAATATAGATTAATTATCTGTAGTTGCTAATCACTCATTTATGAGGTCATCGCACTATCTCAAAAATTATTTTGGGTTTGAAAGAAAAAAACTCCCTTAAAAAAATATATTTTTATTTTTTTTTATATTGGGTTGTGTCACATAAAAAGTCCATTTTCAAGATAAAGGATTTTTATTGAAAATACGATATAAAAACAAGATAATTTTATTGGAAGTATTTACCTTCATTTTCTACACATTTTTCCCAACGTGACACCAACTTTTTTATCCCCGAACTGAAAAACTCTGAGCTTTGAAGTGAAACCAAATCTGAAAACGCACTTTTCACTTAAATCATCATTTTCAAAAAGTTTCCCTTTGACGAAGTTGTCTAAATTCTTGAACAGGTGGTAATATTTTGGATACAAGTCGGAAGAATATGGTGGATGCGGAAGAACTTCGTAGGCCAGTTCTTTCAATTTTTGCATTGTATGTTTTGAAACATGGGGTCTGGCTGCCGCTCAGTGAGATCATGAGGTACCCATGTATCGAGCTTTTTTACTTTCCCAATACACTTTAAATATCTGGAAACGGTAGATGCACTTGCATTTAGTTGTGCTGAGGTTCCTTTAACTGTTTGGTAGGGGTTTCCTTCTACTGTATGTTTGTGGACATCGTTGTCTATTACGGACGGAGATCTTCCTCCGGGCATGTTTTCCAAGTCGGTATCCCAGGTGAAAACTTATCATACCAACGGCGAATGGTCCGTTCATTAACACTCCCTCTCCCAAACGCATTGCAAATATCTCTAGCGGCCTCAGCTGCTGAATGGCCGAGTTTAAACTCGTACAAATATATTACTCGAACATTCGGAAGAAAACAACAGAGACCTGCAAAATCTTTTATGTATTCCAGAAACTATAAAAACGGACATTTCATGTGAAACAACCCTAGAGATTCAAAACTATAAAGAATATGATGAAATTTCTTACCACACTCAAGCAAAATCCTCTAAATATGACTAGTTTTGTGTGTATATATATATATATATATATATATATATACATATATATAGGTTGTCACGGTATTCACTTTCCTTTTGTACATTCTTTCCTAAAGGTTTATATGTGAAATACATTGCAATTATATTGCAAGTTTTTCATTAGAAGGGAGGATTAGATTGTCGTTTATTTTTCTGTGCGATATCGTATATAAATGGCCTTAGCTTGGTAAAGGTTCGTAATCGCGTTAAAATGGTGCTAAAAGAAAATATATTATGTTTTGCTTAGAAAACGCACTGAATATTGACAAAAAAAGATATAAATGATTTGTATTTCGTTAGTCCTTGTCAAACTATTATAAATAACTTATTAAGTAGTTGTACACACCTTGTAAGAAGTATATCATTTGTTTCATCCTTATTATCATCATTATACAGAATTATTGTAATTCATTTTCTTCTTTCCTCAACTCGGATATCAAAATACCCACAAAACTCGGTGTATATTGTTTCATCTGTTTATCGAAGTTTTGAATATAACTCTTCTTTAGTTGAAAAAGTAAATCTGTTTCCAATTATTCCGTCACTTAATTTAAATTAAAACATTTAAGAGAAGCGATCGTTTAACTTGGAAAACTTCTTAATAAAACGTAAATATTTCCATTTCCTAGTTATCTGGAATGTTAATTAAGCTATTTAGCATTACAGATTGAAACTTTGGGGTTAATTAGTTCGCCCTCAATTTAGCGGTTTGTATATATTGATGAATCTCTTATCGTTAAAAAGTTGTACTTCATCGATCATAAAACATAATTAATTCATTATGCTTCAATAAAAAGCAATAATAATGCTAATGGTGTTAAACTTATATCTTTGTTTTTTTTAACTTGTTTGTCACGTACCAGTACTGTTAGTGTGTATGTGTTCTAAAAATCAAGAAATGTTTCCCTAAATTATGATTAATATTTATAAAATTTGGTTGTGTTTCCATCTGATCTGAATAGTTCATTTCCTGAAATATTAATAATAATCCTTATTTGAAATTTATTGTTCATAACTTTATACAGGAGTACACGAAGTAAATAGGTACAAAGGTAAAATGAAACAATCGTTTTGACAAACTACACCATGGTAGGACTCCTATTGGAATTATAAGTTAAAAGGTATCGTAGTTATCTTTCATTTGTTCTTCGCTATTTATAACATTACAAACCAGAAAACAGATCAATATTACTAAAAACTATGGTTTTTACAATAGTTTTTAGGTTTTTAATTAATACTGGTTTTTACCTACTTATTTTTAAATAGATCCGTCCGATCTAATTAAAAGTTGCTGGAACGGTATATTGACCTAGTTAATTTATTTTGAAAAATAGCTTGCCTTCGGGCAATACGAGGCCTCAGCCGTGGAATGAATATAGGTTTTTTCAGTCAACTTCATAATTTTTTCAGTCAAATTCATAATTTTTTCAATCGAATTCATAATTTTTTCAGTAAAATTCAAATTTTTTTCAGTCAACTTCATAATTTTTTCAGTCAAATTCATAGTTTTTTCAATCGAATTCATAATTTTTTCAGTCAAATTCATATTTTTTTTCAGTCAAATTCATAATTTTTTCAGTCAAATTCATAATTTTTTCAATCAAATTCATAATTTTTTGAGTCAATTTCATAATTTCTTGTACCCATTTTATTCAGTCAATTCAATGAGGTTTTGCTACCAAGAAGATAACATTTTTATTAAATCTTATTGTTGTTTATCCATTTAACGTCACTTTATGTTACTGTGCTTAACCCGACGGTGCATTGGAGGGTATTCCCTTTAAAGAGGCTAGGTGTGGTCCAGAAATGTATTTTTGGGATATTTCTGATACATGGTAATTCCAGGACAGGTTTTGATTAAAAGTTATTTCATATATAGTTAAGTGATCACGCTTTCAATTAATAAAACAATAAATTCAAGTAAGTAATCTGTGCTCTAATGATTAAGAGTAGTTAGTTATCACTTCTGTCCCGCAAATAGAATATAATTAATTTCCCTCACCTCCTCGAAATGTATTCGATGACTAATTGAGCACTTCATTACGGATACATTATTCCGTAATCCCTTGCTACAAAGTTATAGTTGCTGCGCTGGAGATAGTTTTCTCCGAGCGAGCGGGGGCAATTCAATTTGGCTGATCGCAGATTGTCGATTAGCGGGGGAGGGGAGCCGGTAATGGCCTCAAAACTGAATTAGCCAGAGGCAGAGGTCCCCTATGACTAGCAAACACCACTCCTAGCATCTTTTATGTACAAGTAACTTTCCCCAAAGGCAACTTTCAATAAAACTACTTTCCAACTACTTTCCTTTTGCTCATCGGCTGGAACTAACCAAGTGGTCTACACCAGTGACAGTATCTTCCATATAAGATTTTCTCGGGTGCATAATGATATGTTTTTACTTAATCATAGCGCAAAAATTTCAAACACAATTTTTCATTAAGTCGTATCTGACTATAAATATAAAACTAGGGGCTTATTAGAAAAACAAGATACAAGTACGATGATAACACATACTGAAAAACGCTGCAAATTATAACACAATGGTATACAAAAACAAATCATGTAAATCCGTTGTAATCAGGGAATGCATGTACGTAAATCGCTAATGGTATTCCCTGTTATCACTGGCAGAGATGGATTGGTCTCTAAGTAACACAATACTTTACAGCTGTGAACAATTATGATAATGGTAAATAATTATAATTACGTTTAAATAGCCATAAAGAATAATAAAATAAAAAAAGTCATAGTGATATTTCTATGTACATATTCTAAGAATAAACATAAAATTTAACTTATACATTTGGCCCGTACCAGGTATCATTCCTTCCATGACAAACTCCATTCCCACTCTAATCCACTAGTTTCAATCCTTGCTTCCTCTACAATCCCTGATAATCCACCGAGGCGTCTGAAGAGAAGATGGTCTCGAGACGTTCTTGTTTAGATTGATTATTAGAGTGCTACCAATGGGCAGTTTCTCTTCACGTTTTTCATGTACATATCTTTATCCGCATATTTACTTGATGTATTGTAGTATACAGTTGTAAATTTCAATAAAATATAATTAAAAAAAAAAAAAAAAAACTTATACATCTCACTAAAAGTTGATACACTATTTACCTCACATTAGTTGGCATAATAAAATTAGCTTTCATCTGAATGGAAAGATAGAAAGTATTGAATGAAAGATGGATCGTTTTAAATGTACATGGATGGAGCATGACGGATATTTGAAGAGAGAGTATTCCAAAAGGCTGTGGATCGAGCTGAAAAAGAGCACTCTTATTTTTGGTTCAATGGAAAGGAGTGTAGAGGTTGGGCAGACGGGTTTGTTTATTTATTTAACGTCACTTTATGCTACTATGGCTAATCGGACGATGCTACAGTGGGAGTCCTAAATTTTGCCTATGCAGGTTTAATTAGGATAGGGATGTTTAACGAGTACCTGACATCGCACAGGCTCGGGACCATCTTTTAACGTCCCCTCCGAAGGACGGCACAACTAAGGATTTTTTACTCGCATTAAAAAATCCTAGGACCACCTGCTAGTTATAACACAATGGTTTATTATTTCCAAATAACTATATTAGGGTATAACTATTTATATAGGTGTTAATAGGCAATTAAATAATATGAAAATCAATAAATAATACAAAGGAAAATGGAATATCACCACTGCTAACTTCAAAACGCTTTATCGCTGCTAGTTCTGAACCAATTTCAATGATTCTTTTTTCATTTTGTAGTAATATACAGATCAACTTTTTTTTTCTTCGTGCTTTCGCGATTCTAAACCTCTCTTTATATTTTTCTCTATCTTCAAAAATAACTAAGCTATAGGCGTATTTATGGGTAGAATTTAAATGTTTTTTGTGGATGTAATTAGTTGACCGTTGAGAATTACTGGAAGGAATTAGTCCGGGTGGCAGTCATTAAATGAAACAACTAAATAGTTTCAACTATTTATTGTTTGCCAACGTTTCGACCCCCTTTCGGAAACTCCATTTTCCCACCACGCGTCCTGATGATGACCCACAAAGGGGGTCGAAACGTTGGCAAACAATAAACCCGGACTAATTCCTTCCATTAAATGTTTTTTCTTTCCTTTTTCTCTAATTATTAGCTTTTTTTTTGGTTGAAAAACACTAATACATTTTTCCTCTATCTTCACAAATAACTACGTTATGAGCATATTTATGGGTAAAATTTTTATTTATTTTTCTAATTTTTCGCGGTATTTTGGTTACAAAACATAACTACATTTTTATCTATTCATTGTACTAGTGTATTCGACTCATGCTATCAAAATAGCATCGTTTAAAATAATATTATTTTTTAACTCTTAGGTATTATATTATTTAAGTTTAATTAAACAACTTTAATATTATTTCTTTCTTTTTTTTTTTTGTTGATAAAAAAAGATCATTATTGAAAATAATAAACAAAAAACTGGAAGTGACAAATGTTGTCGAATTTCGAGATATATGAATATAAAATTATTAACCCTTTGCATACGTAACCATTTCTTCCGCTACCTACCAGTAACTGGATGCTACTTTCTTTGAGAAAATGTACACACTTAATCGTTAACATGTGTAATACATTAGGAACAAGTAATGTAATGTAATGGAATTTAGGTTTTATGTACTAGTGGTCATTGAAAAACACACAAAAATAAATAAAACAAGGGTTTATATTTTTTATGATTTCCTACTATGAATTTGGTTAAAAAATATTTTTATTATTTTTTTTTAAGTTTATTAATTAGATAATAAATTCGGAAGCAATTCCTAATATGACTAATAGATTAAAGTTTGCTTGTTTAATGTTAAATAGTATCTGAATGTTAAACTAATTCTACATATTGCTTTTTTTGTTATTGTATATGTTTATTTATTTTGGTTTCATTTTATGTAATTTGACTTTCCTTTTGTTTATATGGTAAATATTATATGAATGTGATCCTGCAGCACTATTATTATTCTCCATTGTGACAAATTGTAATATATACGAATAAATAAATTTATAATAAAAAAACAACATATATACCAGATTATTAGAGAAGGTGCACTAGCCATTTATTTATCATGTATCTAGATGTTTTTATCATTCTTTGTGATATTTTGACAGTAAACTACGGGCAAATATGCGTTTCTAATCATACTTTTTTAAAAGTCTAAGTTTATTCTACATAAACTTAGAGGGAACAATCGAGCGGAAAGGGTTAAGTAACCACATAAATCATAAAAAAAAAAAAAAAAAACTGAGTAGAATTAACCTATTTGTGCTCTCGTACATTTAGTCAAGTTATATGTGTTGGTATCTAAAAGTATTCATTTTATAAAAATAAAGGCCAAAAAAACACCTCATGGTTTTGGCCACGCTTTACCGATTTACAAAAAAAAACAACCGTTCCTATGCTATTTTTGGAAAAGCAATCATGTTCCTACAGCTTGTGCAATATAAGGAACCATCAGAAGACGTTTGAAAGCAAACAGTAACGTTACAACCTTTATCAGAATTTACTATAATCTAACTTGAAGAAAGAAATATGAAAATATTCTCTATAAATTTATTCAAAACCTTGTTAAGTCCATGCCACATCGCATGTGAGCCAAAATGACCGCAAGAAAAGGAAGCACTTTAGCTTAGATTTACATTCAAACAAATAAAGAAAAAATCATTTTGAAATTTTAGTTTCGATTAAAAAATTTCTTATTTTCGACGAATACAATCAAAAATCACAATATGTGTGTCAATAATATATTTTTTTTTTAGTGCACCAGGGCAAAAGGAGATCTAAAAACTATCCTTAATGCTACTAAAAAAAGAAGAAGATAATTCCTTGAATCAAAGATTATAAATTTTAAAGATTTATTGAATTGCCGCAGGTGAACTCCTTTTCCATACACGGGCTCGCCTTAGTGGGATAGTGACTTCTACTTGCATTGTAATATGTCTGTATTTTGATTTAAATAAAGAAGTTTATAAAAAAACAAAACAAAAAAAAACTTGTTTCGATGGTAAAGTAAAGCTTTAAATAGGAAGATTAATCGGATCAGTCGAACAGAGAATTCAGAATGGACCACAGCATGGGAATGAGTGGCCGCTACTTAGCAAGTACATTCACAATAGTAACATCAAGATACCTGAAATAATGTTGCAACTTTGGATTAGGATTACTATGCCAAGTATTCAGAGATCTAGAATAAGATTGATATCCTATACATTTTCAGAATCCTAAGCGTCGTTAATCATGGGGGAATCCAGGCGAACCATCAACATCCACTGCAAGACCAAATCGTTTTGGAAAGAAAACAATGCTGAGCGTTCTGTGGGATCAAAAGGGTATAATATATTAATACAACTAAAACCTGGCTAAACCGTTATCACTGATCGCTACCGACAATAAATGATCGATTTGAATCGAGTAATAAGACACACACAGCAAAACGGGTCAGGGATACGATCAAGGCGTTCAAGTTGGAAATACTAACGCATGCGGCTTATTCTTCGGAATTGGCTCCGTCTGATTGCCATCTATTTGCATCATTGGGCCATGCACTCGCCGAACAACACTTCGATTCGTATCAAAATGGCTGGACAACTGGTTCTCGTCAAAGGAAGAATTGTTTTTTTTTTTGTTCTTTTTTGACGTGGCGTTCATAACCGGGGAAGAGGTGGGAAAAATGGATAACTTCCAATGGAGACTATTTTAAATGAAGTATTTTTTATAATTTTCAAATAACAGATGTGCAATTTCTAAAAAAAAAATCGGGCTTCATACTTCTACACCGGCTTATAAGGGAAATAATATTGTCAAAGAACCCATCTTGTATTTCTTGGTAGTACTAAAGTTCAACTTCAGTTTTGATTTGCGGTTTATAAGGAATCAAGCAGGTGCCTAAACTGGAAATGCCAATTTAAGCGTTGTTGGCAAGTTCCTTGAGTTCAAACATTTGGGTTTTCATTTGCGCATTTTCTGCAATCCATAATCTCATTGGTTCGAAAGACCACCTTCCGTTCCCGAACAGCCCTCCAGTCCCGACAATGAGGGAACTAAATTAGAGAGAGAGAGAGAGAGCGAGAGAGAGAGAGAGAGAGGGGGAAAGAAGAAGGTAGTATTGATTGGTTGGCAAGTGGCTTAGAGAAATAATTGATGGAGGGTGTATAGAATCGCATGACGTCCTACGTCGATAGCCTCCCTAATATATATTTTAGCAGGCTCTGTCTCGGCCGATTGCCTGTCATTTCCTTCTCTCTTTCCAAGCTTAGTGGCTTAGGCTATCTCTAGAACCGAGCTTAATAACACCTTCGAATAGCCACAATACGAAATAATATCCAAAATAAAAATAAATTTTTAATTACAAATAATCCATCCCAATCTTAATAAAAAAGCAAGGGATAAAACATTTTTTTTTTTTTAATCCCCATATTTACTACTACAATGTTACACAGGTTTTTTACTTTCACTTACTATATATAGTAAGTGGAAGAATTGCGATCGTGAAAATTTTTGAATTCCAGTTTTCAACGGAAATACACGTTTCAGGGTAACCTGAGACTCAGGGGACTCAGGGCCGGAGTCCAAATAACCAAGTCCCGCAAAAAGGTCTGTGTGTGTGTGTGTGGTAACTCCCTCGCGGAAACGGTAAGTCCTATTAAACTGAAATTATATATTTAAGACAACTATCCGCCCGAGACGTGACAAAACTATTTTCATCAAAATGAGCTTACCAGAAGAGGCACTTTATACCATGCCACTTTATTTGCACCTTTTTTCGATTTTCTCGAAAACGGTTCCGACGATTTTGATTAAACTCGCTCTATCGATGTAAAATTTAATAGGCTTTAACGTCATGTAGGTTTCATTCTGATAAAAATAGCCTGACAGGGCTTAAATGCCGATATTTTAAATTGTCTTCCTCTAAAGTACCTTTAATTTTTTAGGTTCTTTAAAAATAACCATATAATCTTGTTAAAATTGATAAATAACAGCTAAATATGCAAGTTGAGTGAATTTGAAAAGCAACTAAAGGAGAAAACTGAAAAAAAAAATGTTTATGCATTTGTTTGTTTTTGAACATAAGAGCAGTAATAAACGTGTATGATATACCGTCGGAAAGCTAAATATTTTAGAAAAAATTTTATCTCATACACAAGCTTTTAAAAGTTAATAGAGAGTAATGAATAACTGATAAGACTTAACTGATTATTTTAGAAAATAATACTTATAATAGACTTTTTAATAAAACACATGTTTCTATCGAAATTCCATTTAATGTATTCTTTAATGATTTCACTCATTTTTATCGCTTATTGTACTTGAAAATTCTTTTATCGATTTCAAAAATGGATATAAATAAAAGTCGTGTGTTGCCCGCACCAGATTTTTTCTATAGCGTTCTACATTATCAGAAGTTGGTGCTATATTTTGTTTTTGTTGTGTGATAACAAGATGGTTCTAGATACTGGGGCACATCTTATTTTAATATTTTGTAAAAATAGCTTACCGACAAATTATTATTTATTAAGGTTTGTTAAAATCAATCTTAACGTCCAAGAGAGAACTGTGGGGTTATAGAAAACCATCAATCATTCAAGGAATACAGTCCTTTCGGTCAAAAGTGGTGCGTAATAGTGGACACACTTTTTTACGGGACAAATTACTTTACACATAATGAATTGAACAATACAATGATATCAGCCAAAGACTAACTTACAAAACAACCCAATAACAGGAAAGTAAAAATACTCAACGATTCTTACAGCCCACGCCGACGAGTAAGCAGGAAGTGTCCAAGACATATCCTGATCAATTAATGAGCTATTTAGAAATAAGCTTTCTTATATTAAACTTAAACGGTCAACATATTTGCTCATTGCACATATCGAAGAAATCGCAGATTGCAAGTTTCAATAAATGTATGTTCATGTTCATGCTTGTTATGATTATATATTTTTTGTAAAGTTGAAATTTCCTGTGATGATTTAGAAAAAAAAAACCACCCACGTTATTAATAAAAACAATCGAGCAGCATGTACCAACTTTTAAGATAGCAGTTACAAACACACAAGCTGGGAGTGTGTCGCGAAGGATTTAACAGTAAATAAGGTAAATTCACAATATAAAAAAAAAGTTTACTACAACCCATGAAGCATCTTAATTTCAGGGCACAGTAAAATCCTTACTGTTTCTAGACAACTTGAGCAAGGAGGTTTATTAAGAAATAACAGAAATGCTATGTTCAAAATCGTTTAAATAAATTTTGACAATATAACCCATCCCATCACACAAGACTGAAACGACAAGTAACTGCTCGAAGATATCGATTAATATAAAACTTACTAGACAAACTTCCAGTATATTACAAAAGACTCATTTACATCACTATTATCAGACCTATTTGGACATATGGAATCGAGCTTTGAGGCTCATTCAAATCAACTTCAGAAGATTTTTTTTTTTTATTATTTAAATAATATTTGCTCGCCGCTTTGGGCTGCTTCAACACTTACTAGACAAACGATCAAACCTTCCTCTAAACTACAAAAGACTCCTCTACATGATTATCATGAGGCCTATATGGACTTACGATGGTGAGCTTTGGGGCTCTACTAAACCATCAAATTCTTCCCGCATCCAATCCTTACAATCCAAAATTCTTCGTAAAATCCTCAACGCTCCTTACTTTGTCAGCAATAAACTTATCCATAAAGACCTTAATGTTCCCTTTGTTACTGATTTGGCCCGGACCAGGTATCAATCCTTTCATGACAAACTCCATTCGCACTCAAACCCACTAGTTTCAATCCTTTCTTCCTCATCAATTCCGGATAATCCTCCGAGGCGCCTGAAAAGGAAATGGCCCCGGGACCTTCTAGTTTAGAATTTTTAGAGTGCTTCCAATAGGAAGCTTCCCTACATATATATCAAGTCATTATATAACACATTTCATTTACTTGATGTATTTTTGTTAATACAGTTGTAAATACAAATAAAATGATTTAAAAAAAATAAAAATATTTATTCCTAAAACAAAGAAACATTAGAAAAATTTACTTACACTTCCAAAAGAAAAACATGGGGCACACTACTCACCTGAAAAAATAAAGAAAAGTAGAATTAATAAATTGATAAGATGTATATAAAATTTATATTTTTCTTTAAAAAATGTGTAAATAAAACAAGAAAAAATGGATTTTTTTATGATACTTTGAATGTAAATTCTTATACCTGAAACTAAATAAATTAAAACCTTCATATCTTAATGAAGTTTCGTATATACTCAAGAATTATTTTCACAAACATTAGCAGAATGTAATTAAAAATTTAGTGCGGGCAACACACGACTTTCACTTACCTCCATTTTTAAAATCAATGAAAGAATTTTCAAAAACTGTAAGAGATAAAAATACGTGAAACTACTAAACAATTAATTAAATTGAATTTATATAGAAACATGTGTTTTATTAAAAAATCTATTATATTATTATCTAAAATAATCAGTTAGTTTTATCGGCTTTTCATCACTCTCTATTAACTTTTAAATCTTTTGTATGAGATAATATTTTTTCTAAAATCTTTAGCTTTCCAACGGAATATCGTACATGTTTATTACTACTCTTATGTTCAAAAACTAAAAATTGCATTAAAAAAATATGTTTTCTGTTTTCTCCTTTAATTGGGTATCGAATTCATTTAATTTATATATTTACCTGTTTTTCATCAGCGGTAACAAGATAATATAGTTATTTTTATAGAGTCAACTAAATTAAAAGTACTTTAGGGAAAGAAAATTTAAAATATCGGCATTTAAGCCCTGTTAGACCATTTTAATCAGAATGAAACCTACATGACGTTTAAGCCTATTAAATTTTACATCGATATAGCGAGTTTAATCAAAATCGTCGGAACTGTTTTTGAGAAAATCGAAAAAAGGTGCAAAATACAAGGTATAAAGTGCTTCTTCTGGTAAGCTCATTTTGATGAAAAACTTTTTTCACGTCTCGAGCGTTTAGTTGCTTTAAATATGAAATTTCAGTTTTATAGGACACAAACACACACACTATATATAGTAAGTGAAAGTAAAAATATAGCAAAATAAAAAGCACTAAAAATTACAATAGAAAGCACTGATTTTCTGTTTTTTTCACAACTATCAGAAGATCGTAAAGATAGGATAAATAAAATGAAGAAGCCATGAGGCAAGTTTCCAAAAGATGAGATGGTGGCTCCGCTTGTAACTTGTAAAACCTAAACCCGACCAACATAAACAAGATTAGATTAGAGATCTTATTCTCCCAATTACATTCCAGCGGCTATCGCAGGCAGCATTCTGATACCGGGACCTTTATATTCCAATGGGACAATGCGGGGTTCCATGAGGAAGGAAAATAATCTTAGTCCCAATCGGAGGTTTTTGCACCTTTATAGTTGCAAGAAACAAAAATTAAATATTTTAAATATTTAATTAAAGTATACTTACAAAATAAATGCTACAGATAATAATAATATTACTGAGGCAACGAATTAGCAAAACATTTGTATTGCTATCCTGCGATGCACAGAGAATCTTACTATAGAGTATTAAGAATTATAAAATTAATTCTATTTTTCTGTTAGTTAAAAAAATATTATAAAAAATACTTTAATTTTTATTATACATTTTCATGAAATAAATTATATAAATATTTTATTCGTTTCGTTGGCATAAAGATTCCGATACCTCCAATAATAATATTAAGAAATAGCAATGCTATTCTTTACGATTTTTCGATCATACATTATATAACTTTAAATATCAAAAATAGAAAATATTTATAATATATGCTCGAGCATAATACAATACATATATAAAACAATACATATAGGAAAATAATGACAATACAGGATCATAATTTTGAAATTCCACTTTCACCAGTTGGATTTAACCCAAAGGAAGAGCCGGATACTCAAAGTTATTAGTTTTAGTCCGACGAGAAAGTTTGGCAATGGGAGGTCATGCCCAATTTCTAGAAGGCTAAACCTAATCCTGACAGATAGTGGTAGATAAGAAGCAACTAAAACGTACTCGTCCTACCGAAATAACTGAAGACATTAGAGTTACTTTAGAGAGAAATAAAATTACATGGCAGGGACTGGCGGACTCGGCTAAAGCTTTTGACAGTATCGACCACTCCATCTTACTTACCAACTTCTCCAACTTTTAACTTGTATCGGAGCTGGTTAAATTGGTTTCAGTCAGTCACTAGTCCTAACTGGCATCGCCCCTTGTTTTACCTAGTAGATCCCCTCTCCTCCTAAACTTTTATTTCACAAAGTCCGTCTTTTGCAGAAACAGCCGTTTCTTGAACACTTTTTATTTCTTCTGTAAAATAGAAAAGTAAAAAAGTAAGATAAGAAAAAAAAATCTGGTGCGGTCAACACACGACTTTCGCTTACATCGCTTGTTAAAATCAATTGAGGAACTATTAAATAAATTTAGAATTGAAAAAAAGTTTAAATAATTATATTCAGTTCCGTTAGAAACATGTGTTTTAGATTAAATAATATAACAAGATAATATTGTTACTGGAAGGAATTATTATTATGGAGGTCATTAAATGAAACAACTAAATAGTTTCAACTATTTATTGTTTGCCAACGTTTCGACCCCCCTTTGTGGGTCATCATCAGGGCTAAAAAGATACAAAAGAAATACAATTTCAATGACATTACATACAATATTATATAACTTGTTATATAGTATTAAAATATAACAGAAGAACTATATATGTAAACGAACTTGATTAAAATACAAAGACTATAGTATAATAATGAAAGTGTTATAAAGAAAAAAAAATTTACTATACAAAATTTACACAGATATCAATAATTTACATGAAATATGAAACATAAAAATATGAACTAGAGTGGAGATACGTGCCGCATGGTGGGAGAATGGAAACTAGGTACTGTTTGGCAGATGGGGGGGTAGGTAGGATGGAAAATACGTAGGAAAAAAGTAGAATGGAAAGTACGTACCGATTTATGGACAGGGTCTGACAACAATGAACCATACAAAGAATCAATGAAATTTAACATATGATAATAATAATATAATAATGATACAGGATAAAAAAAAAATTATAATTCTATTCTTGAAATATCACCTCTATATAATAGTAAGAACAGTGTTGGAAGATATATATGGAGAAAAACTGACTGTACCTCCAACCTAAATTATCAATAATTCTGTTAAAGGTACCCCTCATCTACCACACAGTACCTAGTTTCCATTCATCCACCATGCGGTACTCTCCACTCTACTTTATATTTTTATGTTTCATATTTCATGTAAATTATTGATATCTGTGTAAATTTGTTTGGTAATTTTTGTTATTCTGTATAACACTTTCATTATTATACTTTATTTTAATTAAGTTTGTTTACATATATAGTTCTTCTGTTATATTTTAATACCGACGTTCTCTAGCTCAATAGGTTATATAATATTGTATTTAATATCATTGAAATTGAATTTCGTTTGTATCTTTTTAGCTCTGATGATGACCCAGAAAGGAGGGTCGAAACGTTGGCAAACAATAAATAGTTGAAACTATTTAGTTTTTTCATATCATGACCCCCACCCGGACTAATTCTTTCCAGTAATTCTCAACGGTAAACTAATTACATACACAATAATATTGTCACGTATAATAATCACTTAAGTTTAAACCCTATTCATCACTTAACAATGCCATTCACACGTTCGTACACAAGATAACACTTTCTTTCAAATCTCTATCAATCTTTCCTACAGTATATTATACACCAAAATTACAATTCTTATGTTCGAAAAAAAAAAAAACCTAAATAAATATTTTTGTTCTATTCTTCTTTAGTCAGTAATCAAATTCCTTCAACATGTAAATTTGTCCGATTTTTATCAATGCTAACAAGATGAAATGCTTAATTTACTATATTTAAGGTAGTTAAAATAAAGAAAAAATATTGGCCTTTATGGCCTGTCAGACTATATCAATCAGAATGATTTTTTATTTCTATCTGTTTTATAATTTTTTTTTGTTTCGTTTTTTTTTTCTTATCTTAGTTGTTTTTTTTTTTAATTTTTACCAAAAATAAAAACAATTGATGCACAAAATAAGATTTCCAATCAATGTTTTAAAACTTTGCAGATGTATTCTATACAAATAAAAATTGATGTTATGAATAAAAAAAAAAAAAAAAAAATCAGAATGTGACCTACATGATATTAAAGTCTATTAATGTAGTAGCATATTTACATCGATTTAGTGAGTTTAATCATAATCGAACGACCCGTTTTTGAGAAAATCGTAAAAAGGGGCACAATGCACGTCATAAAGTAGCACTACCGGTCAGCCGATTTTAGTGAAAAAGGTGTGGAAACATCTCTCGACTAAAGTAGTTTTAAAAATAAAATATCACTTTCGAACGACTGTCCATTTTCGGAAAGTAAAAAAAAAAAAAAAAAATGCTTGAAACACGTTTCAGATTTATTCGGAAATAAAGTTTCAATACTTAAATAAAATTTGAAATGAAATGAAAATCAATTGGTTATATTGGGTTGCTTCACATCAAATGACAGTTTTTATAGTTTCTTAAATACATAAAGGATTTTGCAGGTCTCTGTTGTTTTCTTCCGAATGTTTACACATTTAAAGTAAACAGTTACTAATCCTCTACCTTTGTATTATAAACATTAGCTTCCCAATCAATTACCCACTTTTTAGTATACCTCCAAATACGAACATGGAAAAACGCGATTTTCTAGTAATATTTTTGTACGAGTTTAAACTCGGCCGTTCAGCAGCTGAGGCCGCTAGAAAATATTTGCAAGGTGTTTGGGGAAGGGAGTGTTAATAAACGGACCATTCGCCGTTGGTTTTTTTAAGTTTTCAACTGGGGATACCGACTTGGAAAAATTGCCCCGAGGAAGACAACGATATTTGCATGTTTCAAAACATACCGTTCAAAAATTGAAAGAACTGGGCTACGAAGTTCCTCCGCACCCACCATATTCTCCCGACTTGTCTCCAAAAGATTACCACCTGTTCAAGAATTTAGACAACTTTGTCAAAGGAAAACTTTTTGAAAATGATGATTTAAGTGAAAAGTGCGTTTTCAGATTTGGTTTCACTTCAAAGCTCAGAGTTTTTCAGTTCGGGGATAAAAAACGTTCGTGTCACGTTGGGAAAAATTTGTAGAAAAAGAAGGTAAATACTTCAAATAAAATTATCTTGTTTTCATTTCGTATTTTTAATAAAAATCCTTTACCTTGAAAACGGACTTTTCATGTGACACAATATAAAAAAAAAAAATATATATATATATATATATATTTTTTTTTTAAGGGAGTTTTTTTCTTAAACTTTCAAACCCAAAATAATTGCAATAAAAAGTAAAAAGAACCTCCATTAAATATTTAACCTTTACAATTACAATTTTAATTTGACATTTCATGTGACACTACCCAATATATAATGTGTTTGTTTAAATCGAAAAATCATAAATAGTACTCGGGTCCACAAACCAATTATGTTATGAAACACTAACATATTTTATTGTTCCTAACGTTAATAGTAATATTTAAAATACGTCAATTTTACATGTGAATTTAAAGTAAGAAGTTCCAGGTCAATCGTAACTGAAAATAATATGTTATTCTGATAAAAATTCGTAAAATTGAAATGAAATTCAAAGAAACAAAAATAATTGGCTCAAAACTTGACCGAAGATTCGATGAACACGTCCATCATTAATTGACATTACACGGAACAGCAGAGATACATTTTACAACTGCGTATCAAATTGAACAGAATATCAAATCTCGTTCCATGAAAAAGAGTGGGAGACAGTTAATAATTCCAAATATATTTAGGACGACAGAATATTACTTATTTCGATAAAAAAACAAACGAATTTATACACAACAAATTACAATTCAAACGGAATTAATCGAAACTGAATAAATATTACTGCCATAAATGTTCCAGATGAAGTATATACATATGGAAATAATAAAATATCGATACAAAACATGAATAAATTTTAATTTCCTTTCATAACTTTTTGCCACGTTTTTTTGGAGAATCACATAAAATATTGGGTTGTGTCACAGGAAATGTCCGTTTTCAAGGTAAAGGATTTTTATTAAAAATACGATATGAAAACAAGATAATTTTATTTGACGTATTTACCTTCTTTTTCTACACATTTTTCCACCAACTTTTTTATCCTCGAACTGAAAAACTCTGAGCTTTGAAGTGAAACAAAATCTGAAAACGCACTTTTCACTTGATCATCATTTTCAAAAAGTTTTCCTTTGACGAAGTTGCCTAAATTCCTGAACAGGTAGTAATCTGTTGGAGACAAGTCGGGAGAATATGGTGGGTGCGAAAGAACTTCGTAGCCAAGTTCTTTCATTTCTTTGCACGGTATGTTTTGAAACATGGGGTCTTGCTGCCGCTCAGTGAGATCATGAGGTACCCATGTATCGAGCTTTTTTACTTTCCCAATACACTTTAAATGTCTGGAAACGGTAGATGCACTTGCATTTAGTTGTGCTGAGAATCATTTGACTGTTTGATAGGGATTTCTTTCTACTGTATGTTTGAGGATATCGTTGTCTTCGGAATCCCCAGCTGAAAACTTAGCAAACCAACGGCGAATGGTCCGTTCATTAACACTCCCTTCCCCAAACGCCTTGCCGATATTTCTAGCGGCCTCCTCAGCTGCTGAATGGCCGAGTTTAAACTCGTACAAAAATATTACTCGAAAATCGCGTGTTTCCATGTTCATATTTGCAGGTATACTAAAAAGTGGGTAATTGATTGAGAAGCTAAGGTTTATAATACAAAGGTAGAGGATTAGTAACTGTTTACTTAAAATATGTAAAGATTCGGAAGAAAACAACAGAACCTGAAAAATCCTTGGTGTATTTCAGAAACTATAAAAACGGACATTTCATGAGAAACAACCCAATATAAAACGATTATAATGGGATTTAACCAGACGATTTTTAAATTTTAATTAAAATAAAGTTTAATTAAACTTTTGGTAGAACAAGGAAAGTTGGATCAATTGCGTCTATCTTTATCCCGAAAGTTCATTGCAGGACTGACGTCACAACGCTTCAACTATTCTATTCCGATTCTTACTTCATAGAAGCTTATTTTTTTTTTTAATAAGGGCCATAATTTTTTTTATTTTTAATTTTTTCTCTTTTTTAATATATACATAAATAATCGATCTTACATAAGTCAACAAATGAAATGAAACGGGAAGTAATAATGTCAAGTTCAGGGGATTATTCTGATGACGACGTTGGTCCAACATTCAAAAAGAACGTAACCATTATGCGGTATAATAAATTTGATTTTCTTTCATGTGGTTTTCATTATAAAAAAAAAAAATGTTTGTTTACTTTCATCACTTATAATAGAATCACAAATAAAATTTCAGCTAATAAACTTGGATGTAGACGGATAGCAGTAAGCCACAAATGTGAAATAGTGAATAATATATGTAAAAGTGTTTTCAAAAAAGTCTTGAGAATGGGGAAAGAACCCCGAAACGTTGAAAACGATGTAAAAAATTATGAAAGAAAATAAATATATAACAAAAGGAAGTTAAGGTGTGCTTATTCAAGTGAGTAATATTAAGAAAAACTTCCTGAAAAATTAAAAAAAGAAAAGAAATTGAAATTATACTTCAGTTACAACAGAAGCAATAATAATATAGTTTAATAAAAGTATTAATTTAAATATCCTGATAACCTTCAAAGCTACAGATAATTGTAAATTAGAGAGATTTCTTTACTTAATTTTTAACTTTTATTCTTTCATAAGAATGGTCTAGGTCAATGGAAAAGTTCAGGAGTTATTAGAAATTTTATAGATGTATGGAAAAAAATAAAATAAAACAAGAATAATTAAAAAGAAATAAGGGTTATCTCAGAATATATTGTTTAGGAGATTGTTGAAAAGAATTAAGCACTTTCTCAACAACAATAATAAATACCTTAATATAATATTAAATATAATAAAAGAGTTTAAGGGTTCACCTGTAGCAGGGTGGCTAGCATAACAGCCTTCTTGTATGTCAAAGGACACAGTTTCAAACCCGCAGGTTGTCCTAGAGACCTAGGTAAAAGATCCCTATCCTAACTAAACCTGGATAGGCAAAAATGTAGGACACCCACTGTAGCATAATAAATAAATAAAAAAAACAATAACAAGAGTTTGAAGAAACAAATCTTTGCAAAAACAATAATTTAACACATCTCTTTCCTCACTCTACTATCAAACTATCAAGTCTTCAAAAACTGCATTGTATATTCTTCTTACAAATGTTTCCCAAACTTATTCCTTACAAGTAAACCTTGAGTACACATATTAAAAGGCTGCATATTTATCAGTTTAGCTTCTTATTATACCAGGAGTAAACTAACCGGTAAGGATTAGGCTCAAAGACGAAGAAAACAAACAAAGTAAACAGACCCACTAGATGTACACGTAGGAAACAAGTTTTGCAGTGAAGTTCCCTTAAAGACCTTGGTACCCTACAGTGTATGAAATTCATGTGCAATTATATGCAATTATTTTTCTTCATCTCATTTATTTGACATAACAAAACAATTGCAAAACAAATGACGCACAATTACAGTAATTATCACTATCTTCTAAATCCTCCAATTTTTTGTCCGAAAAAAAGTTACAATATACAAAATAATATATCATAATAGGCATCTTATTTGCGTTATTTTTAATTTTATATTATTCTTATCCCGATAAGAAAAACAACACGCTTTTGGTTCAATTTCGCATTCCTCATCTACAGTATTTTATGCACTTGAAGAGGGTTTTGAGGAGTTGGTCTGGGAATAAATGTTTTTCAATTATCTTTCATGTCTTTTAATGTTTTTTTTTCTTCTTTTTCTTATCTCCTTTACAGTTCAACAATCAAGTAACAATGTTGAAAAAATCTGGTGCGCGCAACACACGACTTCCACTTACCTCCGTTGTTAAAATCTATTTATGAATTTTTAAATACATTTAAAGATACAAATAAATTGTTAGAGAATTAATTATTACTTTCACTCATTTTTAATTTCAGTATAAACATGTGTTTTATTAAATAATCTATGATATTTTTATCTAAACAGTCTGTCAGTTTAATCGGCTTTTCACCACTATCCATTAATATTTAAAATTCCGTATTTTAGATAATATTTTTTCTAAAATTCTTTAGCTATCCAACGGTATTTTATACATCTATATTACTATTCTTGTGTTAAAAAACGCAAAAATTAAGATGATGTTCTAATTTTTTTTTATCCAATCTAAAAAATCAAAGGTACTTTAGAGAAAGAAAATTTAAAATATCGGCATTTAAGCCCTGTCAGACAATTTCAATCAGAAATAAATCTGCATGATATTAAAGCCCATTAAATTTTACATCCATACAGCGAGTTTAATCAAAATCGTTAAAGCCGTTTTTGAGTAAATCGTAAAAAGGTGCAAAACGATAATATGAAATTTCATCTTCATAGCACTTTTAGTTTTCGCCCGGGAGTTACCACACATACAAACACACTTTTTGCGGGGAGTTGGTCATTTGGACTCAGAGGACCCTAAAACTTGTATTTCCGTTGAAAACTGGAATTCGAAAATTTTCACGAACGCAATACTTTCCATTTCTATATATAGTAAGTGAAAGTAAAAAGTCAGGTTTACTTTTCTTGAAAATTTGGCTTATTGCCGGAACAGTATAAAAGAAAGTGAGGAATCCATATTTGTCAAGGCACCGTATGGACAATAGGCAGGGACGACAGTTCCACAACAGCCTTTATCTCTTGTTCGGGAAAATAATGTAGCGTTAAAAAACTCCCGAAATAGGATGTGAGAGGGGGAGCTAGTGTTCCACTTGGCCGAAATTTATAACGTCAACGGGACAAGATATATAGGGCGATAGGTTGGAGGGGCCGATCAAAGGATAATGCCATGCTTGTACCATTCCGGGCAATTTGGTCCTGTCTCTTCCAATAGCGGGGAGTTCTCCCAACAGTAGTCGGGAAGACAAGAAGAAAAAAAGTAGTATGTGTCGGTATAAGGAGAAAGTTTGACGCATCTTTAAGGTCGGCTGGCCCTCACGGCAGTAAATAACCGAGACAACTTTCAGAGGGTGCAAGTATTCATGCGGCATAAGTTGGGGCCCTTAACAAGTTGCAAGCCCTTTCTTCCCTCGGCTCCTAAGCACCCCACCCACTCCTCAGCTCATGCTAAAAGCCATTATTAGCCATATAATTATCCTCCCTCAAAGAGGCTCCGTTCCAGTCTTCAAAATTACAGGAAACAGCTCGAGTTTTTAGTGTTAGTTGTTCCCCTTGTCTACAGGCGGACCATTCAGAACGTGGGCGTAATCTTCCACCTCCAGATTTGAATATTCGCTCGATGAAACGGGTAAAACTTTTTAAAACATTCATCATTTAAAACATTTTCACAATAAAGCCATGGTCGACATCCTGCCGTATTAACCGTAGGGAGGAGGTAGAATTGGTCACACTGCACTAACCCATTCATACCTCATAAAAAATGCACCTACTGCAGCTCCACCCTTACCATAAAGCACATCTTTGAGGAGTGCACTCATTATATAGAAAGTATTAATAGAATACTGGAAGGAATTAGTCCGGGTGGCGGTCATTAAATGAAACAACTAAATAGTTTCAACTATTTATTGTTTGCCAACGTTTCGACCCCCTTTGTGGATCATCATCAGGGCTAAAAAGATACAAAAGAATATAATTTCAATGACATTACATACAATATTATATAACCTATTTAGCTAGAGAACGTCGGTATTAAAATATAACAGAAGAACTGTAAAATGTAAAAAAAACCTTTTTATGTAAAAAAAACTTAATTAAAATACAATGACTATAGTACAATAATTAACGTCTTATACAGAAAAAATAAAAATGTTCACTTAACAAAATTTACATAGGTATCAATAGTTTACATGAAATATGAAATATAAAAATATGAAGTAGAGTGGAGATACGTACCGCATGATGGGTTAATGGAAACTAGGTACTGTTTGGTAGATGGGAGGTAGGTAGGATGGAAAATACGTAGGAAAAAAAGGTAGAATGGAAAGTACGTACCGATTTATGGACAGGGTCTGACAACAATGACTAAAACTCTTAATACTACCATACAAAGAATCAATGAAATTTAACTTATGATTATAATAATGATACAGGATAAAAAAAAGAAGATGTATGAAGAAAAACTGACTGTACCTCCCAACTTAATTATCCCTAATTCTGTTAAAGGTATCCAAAGATAATAGGGTGGAAAAAATAATTTAATAAAATTAAATTATTAATTATTAATATATATTAAAATTATAAATAAAAAATATTTTATGATTAAAAGACTTTATGCATTAGGTAATGATAATAAAAAACGTAGTTTCTAATAATAAGTCCTAAAAATTAATTTGCAGTCTCTATGAAATTAAAAAAAAATATGTTACCACAACTAGAATTAAGTTGTATTTGATCAAGCCCGTTTATTTTATTTTTACTTTCACTTACTTATATATAGAATACATATTTAGGGAAAGTATTGCGATCGTGAAAATTTTCGAATTCCAGTTTTCAACGGAAATACACGTTTTAGGGTCCCCTGAGTCGAATTAACCAAGTCCCGCAAAAAGGTCTGAGTGTTTGTGGTAAGTCCAGTACGAAAACGAAAAATTTCATATTTGAGACACCTATACGTCCGAGATGTTACAGCAACAATTTCATCAGAATGGGCTAACCAGATGGGCCACTTAATACCATGAAATTTGCACCTTTTTACGATTTTCTCAAAAACGGCTTTAAAGATTTTGATTAAACTCCTTATATTGATGTAAAATTTAAAGGGCTTTAATATCATGTAGGTTTTATTCTGATTGAAATAGTCTGACAGGGCTTAAATGCCAATACTTTAAATTTTCTTCCTCTAAACTAACTTTAATTTTGTACGTTTCAAAAGATAACATAACATCTCAATGACATTGATGAAGGAGGGCAAAATATACAAGTTGGAATAATTTGATGACCAACTAAAGGATAAATGAGCGAAAGTATTTTTTAATGTAATTTTTGTTTTTTTGATAATAAGAACAGTAGAATAGACGTATAATATACCGTTGGAAAGAGAAAGATTTTAGAAAAAACTATTATCTGATACACAAAGTTGTAAAAGGTAATATAAAGTGACGAATAGGGAATACAATTATCACTGATTAACAATTTAATATAGTTATATTATTTAATCTACATCATATATTTCCAACGAAAATGAATACACGTTTTGTCGAAATCAACTTCAAATAATAGTTTTTAAATTAATTTTAACAGTCTTAGTATTTTTTAACCAGATTTTTTTAGTTTAGATCCGACAACTATTACACCCTGGAGTCACTATAGTTTTTATTTTAAATAAATAAATCGATACGAAAATGTGAACCGCAGTGATCGTTAAAAAATCAAGTGAAATATCCGCCCAACCGCTATAAATACAGCCGAATGCATACAAAATAGAATACATGCATACCATTTAAATATTTAATGAATTTTTCGCTCTAGTCTAAACACATGCCGCCCAGATTTTTTTTTTTTTCTCTTTATTGCAATTTGACTGAAACATTGAAATTTTCTATTGATCGCTGCTCTCTCTGCGATGCTAACAAATTGAATTCGTTAGGTATTAATTGCCTTTGTACCTCAGGGTGTGGACTACATGTACACCAATTATTTTAAAAACACAGAGGTTCAAAGTAATAATTTCAGTTAGTGCCACACATAAAGGTATCGGAGTGATATAAAGTCTATCTCACTAATAAAATGCTAGTAAGAATTAAAAAAAAAAAAAAAAAAATCTGGTGCGCACAACGTCATCCGTAGAAATAATCTATTTAACAATTCTTAAAAACATTTATATAAGCATGGAAATAAAGAGTTAAGGAATTATTTTAATTGAATTTTAATAGAAACATGTGTTTTATTAATTATCTACGACAATCAGTTGGTTGTATCGGATTTTCATCATTCTCCGTTGACTTTTTCAATGATGTGGATACGATGATATTTTTTCTAAAATCTTTAGCTTTCCAACAGTATATTATACATCTATATTGCCGCGGCATTTCTCCAATTTTTTCGAAATTGGCTACAAAAATACTAGGACATGCAACTAAGATCAAAGCACGATAAACATAAAAATAAAAGAAAAAAAATTGATATCTTGTCTATATACACGCTTTTAACTAAGTTATTTTCGAAGACAGAGAAAAATTCATCAGTGTTTTTACCAAACAAAAAAATTAAATAATTATATAAAAAGAAAAAAAATTGAAATTTTATCCATAAATAGGCTCACAACTCAGTTATTTTTCAAGATAGAGAAACATATGAATAAACTTTAAGATTCAGTAAAAGCTCCCCGCCACAAAGACATGGCTCGTGATTATTTTTTAAAAAGTTTTTTGGGGTAATCTGGGTGGGGTAGCTGAGCTAGTAAACATGTGAGAACGATTTCGAGTCTCGCTAGCCGGAGGTCTTTTAACTCAGCACAAATCCCTCGTCCCTACCCCCCAGACTAGCGAGATACCCCCGTGTACCCTAAAAAGGCGAGGCAGGGGTGAAAAAAAATAGTAAAGCTCTGCAATAATCTGTGTGCTGGGAAACGCACTTTTACAGCAACACACCCAAACCCACTAGGCCACCCTACCCCCTGTCCCTATAATTTCTATTGTTATATTAATTAATTTAAAATAAATGTTCAAATCGAAACTAAATAAAGTTCTTCTTTTAAATTTATCTAATTCTAAATGCCTTAAATTTATTTTAAAAAGGAAGTATATTAAAAGCTTGTGATGGGCCCACCAGATTTTAATACAGCCAATTACGCACTATATTTTGGTAGAGGAAAAATACAGAGAATGCAGTTATCTAGACATTTTATACTTAATTTATTGTGCCAACGTTTCGGCCTAAATTTTATGCCATCTTCAGGGCTATAAAACAAATATAACAACCATCTTTTTAAAACAATATAAAAAGATGAAAATATTTAAGGCAGTATAAACAGATATTATGAATATTAATTGATGAGAGAGAAAAATACAGAGATGATATGTAATATATTTGGATGACTGGACCTCCAACCAACTTCTCCTTAACTTATAAATATATACTATTCTTCTATCATTTTTTTAAAAAACATATTTATTGATATTTACAACTGTATTAAATAAAAATACATCTAGTAAATGTGACGGTAATATACAAAACTGTCATGAAAAACATGTAGAGACATTACCCAGTGGCAGCACTCGCATGGCTCGGAGAATTATCCGGAATTGAAAAGGAAGAAAGGATTGAATCTAGTGGGTTAGAGTGCGAATGGAGTTTGTCCTGAAGGGATTGATACCTGGTACGGGCCAAATCAGTAACAAAGGGAACATTAAGGTCTTTATGGATAAGTTTATTCGTGACAAAGTAAGGAACGTTGTGGATTTTACGAAGGATTTTGGATTGTAACGATTGGATGCGGGAAGAATTTGATGGTTTAGTAGAGCCCCAAAGCTCTACTCCGTAAGTCCAGATTGGTCTTATAATAGTCACGTAGATGAGCCATTTGTAGTTCAGAGGAAGGTTTGACCGTTTGTATAGTAAGTGTTGAAGTCGCCTAAAGCGGCGAAAATCGAATATTGATTCAAAAATACACTGTGAAAATTTATATGTGATTGGCAATCCAACTTATTTGGCAAGTGAGAACAGTTTGGCAACAAAATTATAACATGATACTAATGATGCTAATATTAAATATATTTTGCATAATTTAAAAAAAAAATTAAAAATTGAAGTAAGAAATAATGATGCCTAAAAAGAACTTTCGGCAAAGAAATACACAGCCAAGTTAAGACCAAGTTTTCAAACGTCCTGACTTACTTTACCCAAACTGAAATATCACCCGAACTCCATTTTCGGGGTTTTCTTAATTGGTCCCGAAAAGGGAAACTGTCCCGGCTTGGTTTAATTTCGACTTTATGCAATTTAAAAACTCTAGAGAAAAGGCAGGCCCTCGACAATGAGAGTGGGGTAATTAAATGTTGGGAAACCATTAGGCGGCGCCCGGTGGGTACTGAGGCCCGGGACCCTTATCGTCAGCAACTCTTAACATTAACCACTTTGGTTAACTAACTGACTCCAGGCACCTCTTTTGACCAACTCAATTAAACTCCATATCGCCTCCACCCTACCTCCTTCCAAAGAGAACTTTTGTAGGGCCCCCCTTAGAAGGGAGAACTGTTCAGCCCTCCTGCATTAAGGGATTCATCCTTCACAAGAAAGGGATTTGAGCGAAAAGCAAGGGAATTATTTATAACTAGTGACACGCCCCTGCTGCTTCGCATGGCTACGATCTCAGTCTGGTCTAATTTATTATTATGATTTAGAGAATATGGCTTTGGGATCGGAAGTTAATTGTAACAAAAAGTCTCTAAAACATAAATTGGTCAATAAATTAAAATTGGTCCACTTCCTTTGATGGTGATTTTAGAGTGAAACATAGATGTATATTTGTATGAAACAGCTTTGGGTGATATATTTGGTCGTGTCAAATGAAATGTCCGTTTTCAAGGTAAAGGATTTTTATTAAAAATACGATATGAAAACAAGATAATTTTATTCGAAGTATTTACCTCCTTTTTCTACACATTTTTCCCGACGTGCCATCAACTTTTTTATCCCCGAACTGAAAAACTCTGAGCTTTGAAGTGAAACAAAATCTGAAAACGCACTTTTCACTTGATCATCATTTTCAAAAAGTTTTCGTTTGACGAAGTTGTCTAAATTCCTGAACAGGTGGTAATCTGTTGGAAACAAGTCGGGAGAATATGGTGGGAGCGGAAGAACTTCTTAGCCCAGTTCTTTCAATTTTTGCACAGTATGTTTGTTTGCACAGTAGTGAGATCATGAGGTACCCATGTATCGAGCTTTTTTACTTTCCCAATACACTTTAAATGTCTGGAAACGGTAGATGCACTTGCATTCAGTTGTGCTGAGAGTCCTTTGGCTGGTAGGGGTTTCCTTCTACTGTATGTTTGAGGACATCGTTGTCTATTACGGACGGAGGTCTTCCTCGGGGCAAGTTTTCCAAGTCGGTATCACCAGCTGAAAACTTAGCAAACCAACGGCGAATGGTCCGTTCATTAACACTCCCTTCCCCAAACGCCTTGCAAATATTTCTAGCGGCTTCAGCTGCTGAATGGCCGAGTTTAAACTCGTACAAAAATATAGCTAGAAAATCGCGTGTTTCCATGTTTATATTTGGAGGTATACTAAAAAAGTGGGTAATTGATTGGGAACCTAATGTTTATAATACAAAGGTAAAGGATTAGTAACTGTTTACTTTAAATATGTAATAAACATTAAATCAATTTACATAACCAATAATTTTTCATAGAATCACCAGCATCGGTACTTAAAAAATTCTTCTCTACGATGAATAGATACCCAATAAAAGTGAGTAAGAATATATCTGAACCCGTCCTTATATAAAATATAAAAGCATATGGTAATACGACCAAAAATATTAAAAAAATAAAGATAACCACTGAAAATATTACTGTATAATACATGGAATCTTAAAAGTTTAAAGAATAACCCGAATCCTAAGGGAAGGATATGAAAAGATATAAAACGAGAAGGGGAAGAAAGGATATGCAAAAAAGAGGCAATATCAAGGTTGAGGAGAGAGAGTTAATTCAGACGAAAGTTGACCGCTCCCTTTAATACCGCACATAAATAGAAGAGCCCATAAAAGAGGGTGGGTGTTATATGGATCCACGGACCAGGATTTCGGAGTCCATTTCAGATTAAACTACATATGGACCCTCCGTCTTTTCATACATATATATCTGAGAGAGGGATGTCTCCGGCAGTCCTTTTCCCTTCGAGATTAAAAAGAAAATATCTTGACTTTAATATATGGTACGATGCGCTGTAGAATCTAAATTATAAGTTAACATGAAGTAATAATAAAACCTGTTTAAAAATTTATATAAGTAACGATATTATTTCATAAGAGAAGTTGGTTGAGGGTGCAATCAATTTAACACACAATTAAGCGTAAACTTAATTTATTGGTGCCGACGTTTCGGCCTACATTATAGGCCTTCTTCAGGGTGGTTGTGTGAGCTGAAAAGTCCACATTAAGTACACTTAATCATCCCATTGTTGTTCACTAACGCCTTCTCAGCTCACACAACCACCTTGAAGAAGGCCTATAATTTAGGCCGAAACGTCGGCACCAATAAATTAAGTTTACGCTTAATACGTGTGTTAAATTGACTGCACCCTGAACCAACTTCTCTCATTTATACACACAGTCAACCATTGTCACTTCATGATATTATTTCGTGTTTTCAGAGGAACAAAAAATTTATTAAATATGTCAAAATGCAATAATGTAAAACTAATATGGTAATATGGGGCGTAGCCTATCAACTTCATTCACATGAATCAAAGAAATAATGAAGGAGCAATCAATGGCTATCATCAAATATTTGGCTTTAATTTAATAAAATCTAAATAAGAGAGAGTTTGAATAACTCCAACTCATTTATTTGTTGAACTGGTTTCATTAATAAATATCAATAATCGACGATTTAGCCAATTATACAGACTACTGAACAGATATTCTAAACTATCCATAGAAAACAAACTGCTAATATACAAGACAGTACTGAAACCTATCTGGACCTACGGACTTGAACTGTGGGGGACAGCTAAATGTTTTAACATCAAACGCATTCAATCCTTCCAATCCAAAGTCCTCTGGACAATAGTTAATGCTCCTTATTATGTATCCAACCATACCTTACACTACGACCTAAATATTCCATTTATTTTAGACATGGTATAAGGTATAAAATTCTCTAAATTTCATCAGAACTTTATCCATCACCCTAATCCCCTAGCCCAATCCTTATCCAGCTCCACACATCCTTACCATCCTCCTAGAAGGTTGAAACGGCAGTGGCCTCGTGACCTCTTGTAACATGTATATTGGAGTTCTAGCATTGGCTAGATTCTCCACTCACGTGCTGTATGCTTGAGAATTGTATATAGGTATGAGTGACTTTTTATTGATTTTGTTTTGTATAAATGTATATTGTATTATTATTATGTTTGTATATATCGTATATACTTTATCGCTATTAAAAATGTCCTAAATTGGACTGATTGTAATATTACTCAATAAAGAATTGTTTCTGAAAAAAAAAAAATATATATATATCTAAACAGGTCTATGTCAGACATTATTTTGTCTCGAATTGTAAGCAAATTTGTAATACTTTTTTTTTTATATGTACGTTAAACAATGGAAATTTTAATTGGGGTTTCTATATAACCGTGTTTGCATTTCATTGCGGATTCAATGCATTATTAAATGTATTCAAACATGTTTTCTATCTCTGTAACAATAACACCATCTATTAATAATTGTATACAAATTTTAATTTTCTTTTATTGTTTTTTCCACTGCTATGGCATGAATAAGAGAGGAATAAATTCTCGAAACGTAGCCTAAAAAAAAACTGCTTATTTATTGACTCAACATCAAGACTCGTAGATAATTTAAATTGTATGTGTATATATATAAAGTTAAGGACGGGAATCCATTATTATTAGCTTTAATGCCATTTCGTAAATGCAAACGTTAATAATATTAAAAACACACGTTATTATTATTCAATATCAGTAAAAGCATTAGTATTGTTTCTGGAATCGTGACGGTTATATATTTCAAACCATTTCCTTTTTTCTATAATTATTTTTTATCGACTAAGCATAACTTCTATATATAAAATTATAAGTTAACTTATATATAATTTATGAAGTTAAAATTTCCAAAAAAAAAAAAAAAAATATATATATATATATACACTGCCGGACAAAATTAAAGGATCACTTACAAATATTTATATTATTATTACATAAGAGATAAAAATAGGAATTCCTTTGTCCCAGACTGGACTTTGTGTTGTATCCTATCAAGTTAATCCTCTACCTGTTTATATTCCCACCCGTTTCTGGAGAAAAGGGTAAGTTAATCCTTTTCTTTTCTTTCTTCCTATCGGTAAATGGTTAGTTGTTAGCAAAATTTCATCTTATTGAAGATTTTCTAACATTTAAGAGACTTTAGTTTTTACTTGTGAGTTTAGTAAGAACGTTGTGATGGCCAACATAAGAGCATTGACCGAAGAGAAATAAATTCGTGCTGTTGCTTTGAGTGAAGAAGGGTTTTCTCAAAGGCATATTGAGCAACGGCTCCAGCGGTCACAATCCGTAGTCTCCAGGGTGCTTAATAGGCACCGTCAAACTGGAGGGCATACCTGTTACCAGTTACAGTCTGCGTGGTCTCCTCCAGAGGTTCGGGAATGTGCAAATTTCAGAGCGAACCGTGAGAAGACGACTCAACGATTATGGATTGACCCATCCTTCAGCTACTGGACCTCTTCTCTCCAGGGAACACCGGGTTGAGCGCTTGAGGTTTGCTTGGGAGCACCTAAACATGACTCAGGAAGATTGGAGCCTCGTATTATTCAGCGATGAGTCAAGATTCTGTCTCCGATCTCCAGATGGACGGGAAAAGGTATGGAGAAGGCGAGGAGAGAGGTATGTTCCATGCACTTTTTCTCTAAGGGTTGCGTTTGGCGGTGGGTCAGTGATGGTGTGGAGGGGCATAAATTTAAACTCCCGTTGGTTCTTGTAAACTGTGGCTCTATAACTGCTGACAGGTACATTAGGGAGGTACTTGAGCCACATGTAATACCTTTCGCCATAAATATCGCAGGTAACTTTATTCTTATGCACGATAATGCCCGACCTCACGTTGCTCGATCAGTGCGAAATTTCCTCAGACAAGAAGAAATTGACGTTATGGTTTGGCCACCCAGAAGTCCAGATATGAACCCAATAGAGCATGTAAGGGACATGCTAGGGAAGACGTGTCCGCGCCCGAGACCCACAAAATTTGGCAGATTTAAGGGAAATGTTAGTGGAAGAGTGGAACAACATCCCAGAACAACATGTAAGAGCCCTGGTCGCTTGAATGGGCAGGAGAATGGAAGCAATTATCAGAGCTAGAGGTGGGAATACCAATTATTGATCGTTTTCCTCGAATTCTTCCTTTTTATTCAGTTTTGTTATTTCATTTCATTTAATAAAGATTTTTCAAAAATACCCTATACAGTTCAGTAATTTCAAAATATTGAAGTGATCCTTTAATTTTGTCCGGCAGTGTATATATATATATATATATATATATATATATATATATATATATACATTTTTTTTTTTTTTTTTGGTAATTTTAACTTCAGCTATAGGTTTTTATGTCGTTAGATATTCTTTAATGTGATGAGAGTTACGCAAAACGTTATTGCGATACTACGACCCTGGTAGGGGTTGGGTGTAGTCATGTATCGGAACCCGAAGACGATAATATATGAGGACAGTGTTAAACATTAGGGGGATGCTGTTGCATATATTAGAAGGGAGACCCCAGGCATATATCAAGAAGGCCTCGGCTCCACAGCCTCCCGTATCTCTTTTTCATTATTCACTCCTCCTCTGTTGTCACCTGCTTCTGGTGAATTAGAAGGTTCCGGGAGCCTGCTTTTGCTCCAGTTCCGATTCTATTTATGCCCGCGTGGGAGTAGGGCTCGTCGATAAGGCCCGCTGAAATGTGTAGCGGGAATGTTAATATTTTACATGACAAAAACGGAGAATCACAATACCTCTTCGAGCGGAAAAAGCTATTTTTAAATATGACAATGCTAGGGGAGTTGTGTTCAGAATAATGCTAAACTGATCTAAATACACTACACGCAACTAAAATTAGCTATATCGATGTTATATTGAGCTATTCATTTAGTTTCTCTAGTCACTGAGGATTGCAGTAACAAAGGAAAGAAAAGAAAGTCTTTAACTTTATATATTAACTTTAGTGACGCGGCTGAGAGCAAGGCGCTAGGATCTCTTGGACTCCGCTTTTCCCTCTATAAGTGCAGGATAAGGCCCAATCTGGGGTTCCTTTAGCAAATTGTAAAAATTGTATAAAGTTATGATTGTGTGTATGATGTTAATATATTTATTACTTCTTTATTTCATTTTTTTGTATTTATCTCAATTATAGGTTGTTGTTTTTTTGTATTATATTTTATATAATTTGACTTTATCATTGTATACTGTATATATTGTGTGAATGGGATCTCATATCACTATTACTAATGTTTATATAGAAACAAATTGTAATATATCTCAATAAATAAATATTATAATGAAAACAATATAAAATATATATATATATATATATATTATATTGTTTTTATATATTTATATATATATATATATATATATATGTATATATATATATATATATATATATATATATATATATATATACACACACCCACACATATATATTGATAAACGGCCTGTTCAAAAGATTTAAAGTTACTACATAAACAAGTTCAAAAAAAGTTTTAATAATAAAACGAGAATACTTTTTTTTAAATTAAAGAAAAAATATTTTTCGAGAAAAATAAAGTAATTTAAACTGTACTTATTTTGAATAACTTCTAATTTAAGTCTAAATGTTTTTTAGTCCAAAATACAATTAATTTTGATGTATCAAAAATTCACTAATTTGTTTAAAACATTTATTCTATATATTTATTTATTTCATTATCGTCATGGTGAACAATCTCAATTAACGAAAAAAACATAAAATCTTTTATTTTGTAATAGATTTATGATTAAAGATACATTTCTAGATTTAGTAAGGCGTACCATATGGTTTTGGAAATAGAAATTTGAATATGAAATTTATATTGGACGCATTTACAATTAATAGGATTTTTAACGTTATTCATTGCTAAATACATCCCCAATATTCACTGATTTTTTTTTTTTTTTTTTAAATATGAATCTTAAACTATTGATAAAAATATCCAGTAAGAAATTTAGAGTAAATTAAAGAGAGATAATACTGTATTTATTAACTAGTACTGCCAAACTCGATGGGGTCGCTTAATACACAGCATACTACAATTTGTAAAGAATATTTTTAATAAAATTATAATAATAAGTATAACATTAATATCATATAATAATATAAATAGTGCTATAATTGCACTGCCTTCTGTTTTTCTCTTATTCATTTTTTTTAAATAATTTAGTTTTATCATTTTTATTTCCTTTCCATACAAATAAAAAAAAAAATTCAAACATAACCCACATTAGAATTAACGAATTAAAAATATATTTTAAATCTGATTGTAGTGTAATTTATATATCATATCTCCGGTAAAGTTTGTTAAAGATAACCACACTAGAAGTAAGTATTTTTTTAACAACCTTTTTCACATTTAATTATTGATCAAAAAATTTAAGATACGTCAAAAATGCTATTTTTCAGAAAAGAATGACTTAATTTACTAGTTAATTATATTTGAAACTATTGAGTCACGATATTAAATGTGGGCTCGGAACTTCTAGGCGCTTAAGATATACTATACCGCACAACAAACAATCCATCATAATGGACAGTGACCTGTACATACACTTGCTACACTAACAGTAAAGTACAACAGGCTATAAGATAGTTGCCAGTTTCCAGAGCTATTGGGGCCAGGAAAAACATGAACCGACCGCATTATCCTACTCTTTGAATGCTGAGCAATGATCAGAAATGATGGACTACAAGCAATGATCTAAAATCAAAGCATTGATGCGGGCAAACAGATGAGCTGAGATGGACTCGTTCCGAAGCGATTCAATTACAGATATGTAAATTGTGACCGTTAGCCTCATCATCAGTCAACTGTAATAGTCGCCTCTGCCCAATTATTTCTCTGTGGGTTCACATCAATGAGTTGGGTCTTCCATAACGTAGGTTTTCTGCTTTGTAGGTTAATATTCATTTGGTCAGAGAGTGATTAAGGTATTAGTAGTATTTAGACCAAATGATACGCAGCTGGGTTCAAAAACGAATTTATATATTATTTTGTCAATAAATAAATTGTTTGGTTTCTGGACGACAAATACTCCAACCTATTGTCAAAACAAATGTACCGAAGTAATATAAAAATATAAAGAAATTTCAATAGCATAAGTAAATAAAAAATCAATAATAAAAATAAACTAGATGAATTATTATTATATTTTTCCCCTTTTTGACTATTGTTGTGCGGTATATGGCGGCCTCTCGAAGGTGCTTGAGGACAGATTGAAACGAGTCATGAACTGTTTCATAAGATTTTTCTTCGGTACCTCTAGACCTTCGCATGTATCACGCCTCTATGACGAATCAAATTGGCTATTTTCCTTGATTCGAAGGCAATATTTCCTTGGTTCCTTTCTCTATCAACTCATCCGCTCCCACCGCCCCTCTTACATCCATAATCTCCTGCAATTTAAATCCACAATCCCCAATCCCATTTTTACGGCGAGTTGAAGCGGCTCCTTCCACCAATCCGCAGACAATATTTCCTACGATCATACCTTTACCAAATCATTAACTCCCAACACCCTCCATACATTTACAGTCTCCTCCAATTTAAATCTTCTGTCCATTCTATTGAAACAAGATCGCGCCATTTCGACCATTACTTTCCTACCCATAGAACTAAAACGTTTGATCGTTCCTTCCTTGTCCGCTCCTCTGGAATTCTCTACCTACTCATATCCGCCATGCTGCTTCTCTCTCTTCATTCAAATCCCAACTTTTCCAATACATTTTATTATCCCAAAAAGACGCTTAAAAACTGAGATATTTATATTCCTTACATCACACTTTGAAAGTAATATTTGTTCATAGTATATATTTAAACGATAAACAAATAGGTCTCGAATTAAATACCGATAAGACGAAATGTATGATTAGTTGCAGAAATGGTGGCGATCTTGATGATATTAATATTTCAGGTCATACTTTTGAACACGTAGAGAAATTCAAGTATTTAGGTTCAATGATAACAAGAAAAAATGAAATCCAGGAAGAAATAAAGTCCCGATTAAAGGTGGAAAATGCGTGTTATTATTCAGTTGCTAAATTACTTAGCTCGCGGCTGTAAAACTCTGTCTAAAAACTTAAAGGTTAGAATTTATAAAACTATTATTCTTCCAACGGTTCTTTACGGATGCGAAACGTGACCGCTTACTTTGAAGGATGAACAACGGCTTAAGGTTTTCGAGAATAAGGTACTGCGTAAAATATTTGGTCCGAAGAGAGATGAGGCCACTGGGGAGTTTAGAAGGTTGCACAACGCGGAATTGCGGAGTTTGTACCCTGTGAATATAATTGAGTTGATTGCTTCGCGGAGACTCAAATGGGCGCGTAAAGTTGTTGGGCTTAGTGAGGAACGGATTCCGAGAAAGTTGGTATTCGCTGAACCGACTAGTAGGCGTCCGAAAGGTAGGCCGAAGCGTCGATGGGAGGATTGCATTAAGGCTGATCTCGGGGGCTTGGGCTTGACCGGTGAACATTGGACGAGTCTGTGCAGGCGAAGTTTGGTGGTATCGGCATCGAACCTTCGGGTTCGGTAAGCCTATTATTATTATTATATATTTAAACGATGTTATCTATTAATTTATATTTAAGTTTGTTCAACACAATATTTTCTAGGAATTGTTTTTACATAATGTTATCATTGTATATATATTTTTTTGTATATATGCGTGAGTAATATACACACATAAATTAACCCATAAATCTAATTAATAGAAATTATGTTCCTTCGGTCTGTTGGCTAAACATGTTGTATACTTAAACTGTACAAAGCTGTTATTCTTAGCGGACCCAGTCCCAGAATAAAAATTATTTTCTATTTCTATCTATTTCAGGATTTTTTTTTTTTTTTTTTTTTTTTTTTACCTGTCACAAAGATTTATTTTTCTAATAAAAAACAGAGAGTTATAAAATAATTGATTAATATAACAGCGATAATAATATTTTTTTCTTATAAAAACATAGCAACTTTTTGGTTTCCCCACTCACTTTAATAGTTTAAAGTTTTAATAAATCTAAATTACAATTACAACTATTCTCATTTGTAAATTGAATTTCCCGCATTCTCCGTTAAGGTACTAGCTAATATCGAGGGATAGCTGTAGAGATGTATGCTGTTAGCCCTGGTGATAGCATCTCCCGGCAGCCGTACCGCCAAATCCCCAGGCTGCCATAGAGCCATCTCGTCCAATATACGGCACTTCACACGCCGGCAATATTCTAAACTTCCGACCGCCCCGCGGAACATCAGATAGCCACCATCCCATTTGGAAGCATAGTATGTTTGTTATTTTCCTGAGCCACCGTATATAAAGCGGGGGGTTAGGTTATAAATGAGTTTGGAGGGGGCGGGTTATTACCGCCGAGTTAGGTTGTAAAGATTAACGACTAGGGTTGTAAAGCCTACAAAGTGACAATGCACTAAGATAACATTGATTCCCGAAGTGTCGTAAAGTCGGCCCCTGGAATACTGCACTCTAAAACGAACCTTCTCTGATATTGTCCTTATATACCTCTATTCCTTCCAACCCGCCTCCTATTACCAACGCAGTCCTACTTTTTTTTTTATGTCTTTCGTAAAGATTCTGAATGGAGATCTCCAGGCAATTGATTCACGAGAAGATGTTTTAAGTTAAGTGAGCGGTGATAGCAGAAACTTATGGCTTTGCATGCGTACTTCGAGAATGGAGCTTCCCTGGAGAAAAACCAAGACCACTTAAAGAACAGAAATAAAACCGAATATGGGATAGTTAATGATAACAACAATAAAACTGTAAAAGCACAATACTAAAAGCATCAAACATTGCTCGATTCCTATCTGTTCTTATCAGCATTAATTACAGCTCTCTCCCCCAAAGAGTCCGGATACCCAGGCCATAAAGACAACCCTTGGCATGAATGAAGTCGTTAAGGTCTGATATAAAAGATTCCATATCCATTCCATATAGCAGCGATCTTAGCGAAACTCATCTGTGTGCACCCTCCTCCGATTACTCATCCGGTACGAACATGTGACGCCATGTCTCATGGGATCAGCAGCTTGGAGTTTATCTGTCTACAAATAAACAAAAAGTTTCAGCGAAAGGGACGTATGAAGGACTCTTTCAAGAAAATTTCTCGCAAACACGAGTGAGCTTCGGTCGACTTCACATTCATTTCATGTGTTAGTTATAACAATCGATAAGGGTAAAAAAAATCAACTTTGACCTATACATAATCTTGTCTAAACATTAAATAATAGAACATTAAACATGATGGAAATTTTAGCATCATTCCTGAAGTGTATACAAAGGTTTATTTATTTATTGATATTTAAACTGTATTGGTAAATACATCAAGTAAATAAGATGAGAGATAAAATACATGATAACGACATAAAGGAGAGACTGCCCATTGGCAGCACTCTGGTAGGTAACCTAAACTAGAAGGTCTCGAGGCCATATTCTTTTCACACACCTCGGAGGGTTTTCAGAAATAGAAGAGGAAGCAAGTATTATCATTAGTGCAGTCATAATGGGACATTAAGGTCTTTATGGATGATTTTATTCGTGACATAGTAAGGAGCATTAAGGATTTTTCAAAAGGATTGTGGATTGAATACACGAGGAATTTGATGGTTTAGTAGTAGCCCCAAAGCTCAAGTCTGTAATTCCATATAGACCTTAAGACAGCATTAAATAAATAAGCCTTTTGTAGTTAAGTTGCGTTTGTCCTTTAGATGTTAAAGAAACCGAAAGCGGCAGGCAGTTTCTAACAAAGGTTTGATATTTAAAATTACTAATTAGTAATTAATTGAAAAATGTAAATTTATATGAGAATCATTACGTTACAGGTTCAATAGTAACATTTCTGTTCAATAAACATCAATAATGAAACATATTAAAAAAATCTGGTGTGGGCAACACACGACTTTCACTTACCTCCGTTTATAAAATCAATTAAAGAATTTTCAAATACAGTAAGATATCAAAATGAGTGAAACCATTAAAGAATTAATTAAACGGAATTTCTAACGAAACATGAGTTTTATTAAAAAAATCCATTATATCATTATCTAAAATAATCACTTAGTTTTATCGGCTTTTCATGACTCTCTATTAACTTTTAAAAGCTTGAGTATGAGATAATATTTTTCTGAAATCTTTAGCTTTCCAACGGTATACCATAAGAGTATATTACTTATGTACAAAAACAAAAAATTGCATTAAAAAATATTTTTTCAGTTTTCTCCTTTAGTTGTTTTTCAAATTCGCTCAACTTGCATATTTAGCGGTTAATTATCAATACAAGATAATATGGTTATTTTTATAGAATCTACAAAATTAAAGGTACTTTAGAGAAAGAAATTTTGAAATATCGGCATTTTAGCCCTTTCAAACTATTTCAATCAAAATGAAACCTACATCATATTAAAGTCCATCAAATTCACATTGTTATAGAGAGTTTAATCAAAATCGTTAGAGCCGTTTTCGAGAAAACCGTGCAAATTATATGCAAAAGTGGCTCTTCTGTTAAGCTGATTTAGATGAAAAAGGTTTTGTAACGTTTCGGGCGTATAGTTGTCTTAAACATGAAATTTTAGTTTCGTAGGACTTTTCGTTTTCGCCCAGGAGTTACCCCTCCCCCCCCCACACACACAGACCTTTTTGCGGGACTTGGTTATTTGGGCTCAGGGGACCCTAAAACGTGCATTTTTTCGAAAACTGGAATTCGAAAATTTTCACGATCGCAATACTTTCCATTACTATTTATAGTAAGTGAAAGTAAAAACAATAATAATAATAATAGGCTTACCGAACCCGAAGGTTCGATGCCGATACCACCAAACTTCGCCTGCACAGACTCGTCCAATGTTCACCGGTCAAGCCCAAGCCCCCGAGATCAACCTTAATGCAATCCTCCCATCGACGCTTCGGCCTACCTTTCGGACGCCTACCAGTCGGTTCAGCGAATACCAACTCTCTCGGAATCCGCTCCTCACTAAGCCCAACAACTTTACGCGCCCATTTGAGTCTCCGCGATGCTATCAACTCAATTATATTCGAAAGTAAAAACAATAACTTATAAAATGATTTCGTTTGTTTTTGACAATTTGATAACAATATCAATATAATAAATAATATTAAACAATAAATTTATATAATTAATCAAAAATAAAACTGGTTTATTTGGAAAATTATGCTAAAACTTCCTAACGAAAAAAAAAAAAAAATGCACAGAGTTGAAAATGGCGCAAAAAGCCGTAACTGTACCAAAATAATACACTTCAATATTTAGCGACCAAGTCAGGTAATATAAAACGGACATGTGACTGCCAATCTAAAATAAAGGATCAAAAACTTATTCAAATAATTGTATTCGTTTTCTAGGAAAAATCAGTAAAACAAAAAGCAAATTAAAAAAAAGCATATAACGATTTTCTTGTTTTTTTACTCTATAATAATAATAATTTAGCAAAAATATGTTTGCATTCATATGCTTTTAAATTTCGCTGAGATACTAACATCAGGAAAACTTCGTGCTACGGGGACATAAAAATATTTTTAAAGAATCCGAGGATATAAAAAGTGTTTGATGAAGGGTAGGAAGATATAATCCAAAGAACGAATGATGTAGAAACATTTTTATAAGTATTAGATAAATCAAAAAAACAAAAGACGATTTTTTTTTTTGGCTGCCAGTGCCTTCAATTACAATGGAAATTCCATATTTAAGACAACTATACGCCTGAGACGTTACAAAACCTTTTTCATCAAAATGAGCTTACCAGAAGAACCACTTTATACTATGCATTTTACACCATTTTTCGATTTTCTCCAAAACGGTTCCGACGATTTTGATTAAACTCCCTATATCGATGTTAAATGTAATGGGTTTTAATATCATGTTGGTTTCATTTTGATTGAAATAGTTTGAAAAGACTAAATGCCGATATTTCAAAATTTCTTCCTCTAAGTGCCTTTAGTTTTGTATATTTTATAAAAATAACTTATTATCTAGTTAGCATTGATAAATAACAGCTACATATGCAAGTTGAGCAAATTTGAAAAGCAAAGGAGAAAACTGAAAAAATATTTTTTTAATGCAATATTTTGTTTTTGAACATAAAAACAGTAATATACATGTGTAATATACCGTTGGAAAGCTAAAGATTTTAGAAAAAAATATTATCTAATACACAAGAGCTAGTAAAAGTTAATAGAGAGTGATAAAAAGCCGATAAAACTATGTGATTGTTTAGATAATAATATAATAGATTTATTAATAAAACACATGTTTCTATAGGAATTCCATTTAATTAATTCTTTAATGGTTTTATTCATTTTTATCTCTTACTGCACTTGAAAATTCTTTAATAAATTTTAGAAACGGAGGTAAGTGAAAGTCGTGTGTTGCCCGCACCAGATTTTTTATTTTAGGTTTTATAAAGTTCTTTTTATTGACTCATAAAGGTAAATATCATTCTTTCTTTTTTTCTTTTAATATCTGGCGTTCATCTATCTCTTTTCAGAGCATAGACATATTTTCAAATAAAATTTCTCCTCAAGGGCGGAAAGTTAATAAGAGAAGACATATAAAAGAAGGTGACTAGGAGCTGATATAGCACAACCCCCAGAAAGGTACAATAAAACCCACTTTCCAACTGGCGGTGGGAATATACTGCGCACTTTCTGCCCAACACTAAGGTCTGTACATTATGTACTGCGCGCAGAATCGCCCGGTAATACACATTACCACATAAATAGCAGAGCAACACCTGCCCCTCAGCCAGCTTCTGCACCTTCCAGGCCAACGGATATAAATGACACAACATTTGTCTATTTATTAACTTTATAGTAATATAACACACTGCAAATTATTACAAAATGGTTTATTGTTTCATATAATTTTAACTTTCATCAATTCTTTTTATGTTAGTATTATAATTTTACTCATTATTGCCAGATCCCGTCTGAAATACGGTACGTATTTTCCATTCTACCTACATTTCATACGTACGTATTTTCCATCCTGCCTACATTCCATTCTACCAACTATACCCATTTTCCATAAATATTGACATAGACTAGATAGAATATTGTATTTATTGTTATTGAAATTGTATTCCTTTCGTATCTTATTATCACAATGGGGGTCGAAACGTTGACAAATAATAAATAATAATTTAATATTTTTTTTTTTTATTGAAATTTACAACTTTACAAAAAATACATCAAGTAAATATGCTGTAATGTTATAACACATGGAATGAACATGAAGAGAAACTGCCCATTGGCAGCACTCTATGGTAGTGAGTCTAAACAAGAGGGTCTCGAGGCTATCTTCTTTTCAGACGCCTCGGAGGATTATCAGGAATGGAAGAGGAAGCAAGGATTGAAACTAATGGATTAGAGTGGGAGTGGAGTTTTTCATGGAAGGTGTGATACCTGGTACGGGCCAAATCAGCATCATATGGAACATTAAGATCATTGTGGATGATTTTATTCGAGACAAAGTAAGGAAATCGTTTAACGATTTTGCGAAGGATTTTAGATTGAAAGGATTGGATACGGGAAGAGTTTGATGGTTTGGTAAAGCTACAAAGCTCTACTCCGTAGGTCCAGATAGGCCTGATGATGGTCATGTAAATGAGTCTTTTGTAGTTAAGTGAAAGGTTAGAGCGTCTGTCTAGTAAGTGTTGGAGTAGCCGAAATCTTCGTGCAGTTTCTTGTCTCTTCAGTCTTGTATGGGGATTCCATGTAAGTCGTTTGTCAAGCAGGAGTCCTAAATATCGGATCTGTTCAACCGGGGCAAGCGGAATATCGTTAAAGGACACTGTAGAGCAGGATGTCATAGGTTTTCGACGAAGGGTAAAGCTAATTTGTTGGGATTTATTGGAATTGATTTAAATTCTTCAATTCTGACACCATACCTCAAGGTCTCTGATGTGGGATTGGAGAGTTTGAGAGGCTATTGTAGGATCGTTATTAACCGATAACATGCAAGTGTCATCGGCATAGGTAGAAAGGAATGTGTTAGGATGGGTTGGGATATCAGCTGTATATACTGTGAAAGAATGGGTCCTAGGATACTGCCTTGAGAAACCCCAGCAGACTGGGTGAAAAGAGATGAATAGGAACTATTGTGGTTTATTTTAAAGGATCTTTCAGAGAGGTAGGACTGGATGATTAGGAAGTATGTAGGAGGAAGGAATTTACGGAGTTTGTACAACAGTCCCGGGTGCCAATAATAAATAGTTGAAACTATTTTGTTGTTTTATTTACTGACCACTAGCAGGACTAATTCCTTCCATTATTTTTTTTTCAATTTATTTTTGAGAATTTAAATGTAAATGTATGATTTTTTTTATTCATTTTTTATGAAATATCCTGATCTACCAAATTAAGAAAGATAGCCATGCTATATCAAGTAAATTATTTGTTATTATCGTATTTCTATTAATATTTAAAAAAATAATTTAAAACTCTTATATGAAGGCTTACTGATTTACTTTAAAATTCATATTTAAAGCTTAATTAAAATAATTAATATGATTATTTAAAAAATGTAGTAATACGTGAGATTACTACATAGATAGAACGAACTACTCGTTTACAAAAAGAAAGATTTTCTAATAACCTATCTAGATTAATATTTGTTTGTTTGTTTATTGAACGTCACTTTATGCTACTGTGGCTAATCGGACAATGCTACTGTGGGATTCCTAAATGTCGCCTATCCAAGATTAATTAGGATAGGGATCTTTAACGAGTACCTGGCATCGCACAGGCTCGGGAACACCATTTCGCGTCCCCTCCAAAGGACGTCATAACTAAGCATTTTTTACTCCCATTAAAAATTCCTAGGATCACCTGTTATGATAGCCACCCTTCTACAGGTGATTCGAGATTAATATTTGATGTAAAAGGCGGCTCTAATGGACATGCTAAGTCGTCAGGCTTAATGAAGAACAAATTACTAACACGTTAAGATGCAGTGAACTGACTTGGGAGAGTTCAAGAGATAGGTCGAGTCACAGGTGGGATGGTTGTGGTAAGTCAAATCTCGAGTATTTGAGCTCATTGGATTGGCTTGTTCAGGCAAAGTTGGTGATTTCAGCTTATGATGTAACCTTATTAGGATATTATTATTAATTGAATAAAATTAAACAATGATATATATTATCATTAACTGAAATAACTGGTCAGCTTTATTTAACCAACCCTAACCCACCGCAGTTATTTTTCGTTCCATTGTCAAGGGACTGGACAAAAGACTGGAAATACATACAAGATGGCGCCTGGTGCAGCCGATAAACATGAGATGAGTGGATGGGCATACATATTGCATGATGGGGGTGTAATCAGTGCAGGACACTCCGGGCACTATAGATAATATGGGATCCCTATTCAATACATCTACTGTCTCCAATACCACAATATCTACTTAGGGCTTCTTATCCCACGAAGGATATGACTAAGGCAGAAACAGGCGCAACATCGGATTTCATAGATTAATTCAATTAAAAACAAAATATCAATAAAAATACCATACCCTTTTTTTATTTTTTTTAAATTTATTTATCGGAATTTACAACTGTATGCAGGAATGCAACAAGTAAACTAGATGAAATATATAAAGGCATGAAACACATTTAGAGAGGCTTCCCAATGGAAGCACTCTAAAAATGTTCTAAACTAGAAGATCTCGGGGCCATCTCCTTTTCAGACGCCTCGGAGGATTGTCGGGAATTGGAGAGGAAGAAATGATTGAAACTAGAGGATCAGGGTGGGAATGTAGTTTACCATGAAAGGAATGGTATCTAGATCGGGCCAAATCAGCAACATACGGAATATTAAGATCTTTATGGATTAGTGTATTCGTGACAAAGTAAGGAGCATTGAGGATTTTACGAAGGATTTTGGATTGTAGTGATTGGATACGGGAAGAATTCCATGGTTTAGTAGAGCCCCAAAGCTCTACTCCGTAAGTCCATATCGGCCTTATGATAGTCATGTAGATGAGTCTTTTGTAGTCAAGTGGAAGATTAGAACGTTTGTCTAGTAAGTGTTGAAGTAGTCGAAAACGTCGAGCAGTTTCTTGTCGTTTAAGTCTTGTATGAGGGTTCCAAGTGAGACGTTTGTCAAGGTGCAGTCATAGATATCGGATCTGTTCAACCGGGACAAGAGGAGTATTATTGAAGGAGACAGTAGGGCAGGATGTCATAGGTTTACGACGAAGGGTAAAGGTAATTTGGTTGGATTTGTTGGCATTTATTTTAATTTTCCAGTTCTGACACCACACTTCGAGGTCTCTGATGTGGGATTGGAGAGTTTGAGAGGCAATAGTTGGATCAGTATTGACTGATAACACACAAGTGTCATCAGCGTAGGTAGAAAGGAATCATACCCTTTTTAAACTCCATAATATATTTTACAATTAAACTTTTTATATCGAAGTGGGCGTAGTAATAGTGCAATATATTCATGAAACCTACAACGATTTTTCGGAGTTTTGCGAAAGTTAATATTGCGGGTATGAAAACAACCAACTACTTTTAAGAATTTCCCAGCTCCCTTTGTTGTACCTAAGGACCTCAAATTCAGCATTTCTGGATCTGTTGTTGTTGTTGTTGTTTGGGGTTTTGAGGCGTAAAACCCAGAGGTCATAAACGCCTATAGTTCTCTTTAATTAAAGAAATCAATAATATAAATAAATAGGCTAAACTTATAATAATAGTAATAATAATGAGATAAAATATTAGATACAAATAAAATTAATTTAAAATACTATATTTTATTAAATAATAGGTGACTCTTGAGAAACCTAAACAGCGCCGAAATATTGTATTCATTGTCAGATTTGCATAAACTTGTCCTATAAAAAGGGCATTCTTCTAAAATATGACTGATAGTTAGGATATTATCATAATGTAGCACTTAGGAAGTGGTCGTTTGGTAATGAGGTAAAGATAGGTCATGTTTGTGTTTGTATTTCTGGATCTGGATTCGTTTTGTTGGAAAAATGATTTCAGTAGAAATCCTGAATCATAATATCGGGATATAAAATTATTCACTCACCATTTTTAACGAATTAAACTAAAGGGTTCAAAATCAGTATGTGAATTATCATTATAACATATTTTTTTAGACTAGAATAAGAGGATTGTTATAAAATAGAATGTGAAAATTGTCATACGAATGTCGTAATATTATTATATTTAAATAAGAAAGATAAAATGTTTATTATCAAATTTAGCTTATGTATATTACTGCTCTTATGTTCAAAAACGAAAAATTGCATTAAAAAAATATTTTTTCATTTTTCTCCTTTAGTTGCTTTTCAAATTTGCTCAACTTGTATATTTAGCTGTTATTTAGCAATGCTAACTAGATAATATGGTTATTTTTATAAAATATACAAAATTAAAGGTACTTTAGAAGAAGAAAATTCAAAATATCGGCATTTAAGCCCTGTCAGACTATTTTTATCAAAATAAAACCTACATGATATTAAAACTCAATAAATTTTACATCGATATAGCGAGATTAATCAAAATCGTCGGAACCGTTTTCGAGAAAATCAAAAAAAAGGTACAAAATGCATGGTATAAAGTGAGTGTATAAAGTGGCCTTCTGGTAAGCTTATTTTGATGAAAAAGGTTTTGTAATATCTCGGGCGTATAGTTGTCTTAAATATGAAATTTCAGTTTCATAGGACTTTTCGTTTCCGCCCGGGAGTTACCACACACGGACACACACAGACCTTTTTGCGGGACTTAGTTATTTGGACTCAGGTGACCCTAAAACGTGTATTTCCGTTGAAAACTTGAATTCGAAAATTTTCACGATCGCAATACTTTCCCTTACTTTACATAGTAAGTGAAAGTAAAAATACAAAATTAATTAAGATCAGTGTTAGCAATAGAATTATTTTTTATTTCTGAAAAAGAAAAACGTATTGATGATCGAATAGGAGAAAAAAGAGGACTTAAATATAAAAACACAAGAAGTCGTCATGCGAACCGATTCATTAAAACATTCTGTACAAAAACAAGAAGAATTACAGTTGTTTATAATCTCCAGACTAACTGTTCAAGGGGAATCGTAAAGGAACGATGTAATGAAGCTTCAGAAAATGAATTATGTTATAATAAGTATGTGTTGTTTGTTTATTTATTTAACGTCACTTTATGCTACTATGGCTCATCGGACGATGCTTCTGTGGGAGTCCTAAATTTTGCCTATCCAGGTTTTATTAGGATAGGGATCTTTAACGAATACCTGACATCGCACAGGCTCGGGACCACCTTTTAACGTCCCCTCCGAAGGACGGCATAACTAAGGATTTTTTACTCCCATTAAAAAATCCTAGGACCACCTGCGGGTTTGAACCCGTGACCTTTGGCATAGGAGGCCGTTATGCTAGCCACCCAGCTACAAGTGATCTCTAACGTAAGTATGTGTTAATATATGTTTTACTCTTCCACCGTGGACACGTTTAAAATTGTACTTTTTAGATGAATGAATGGTTTTATTTTTATCTTATTTTTTATCGTTCATTAATCAATGACTGATAAGATTAAAGATAATTTAAACCTTAGAGTTCAGGTGTCCATGAAAAATCTGAACACAAAATCAAACACTAAACCGTTGAGGAGCATGAAGAATTACTTACATAAAATAGCAACATTTGTTTTAGTTTTGATTATTTAAAACTAAAATCCATGTTTATAACTTATTCTATAATGCTATTGTAGATATGTGAATAAAGGCTGAGAAGTTGCCATATGCAGCGTAGACCATTTCCATACCACGAGGGTTATTATTGTTCCCGTCAGTTTCTCACCGTGAATATATCTTTCCGGCTTTTACTCTCAGTCACACCTCTTATAGCACCCATATTTTATTTTTCTCCTTATTACATTTATGCATGACATTTCATCTCGTATTATTATAGTTTAATTTTCCCTTTCATACCCTTAATTATAATGATTATTTATTTTATTTTTGTTTACTCTGAACATGTGGGATGAATGATTTCTTTTAGATGTAATACTCGTTGTCCCAGAAGGTCGCAGATTGTATTATCTCTCAATAAATAAGTTTAAAAAAAACAACTAATAGTCCTTATCCTGATCGTAATGTAATCTGCGTATATCAGGGCCAAACAGTAATATAAACGATTTACATGTATGAGTTAGAATCACGATTCTACGAAATCATCCACAAAAAAACATTCCCTTAAAAATTAGCTGTTATATGTTTCAAGATGTGGTAAAATCCCAAGTTCGAATAAAAAAAAATCAGAGTGTATGTAATTAGTTGACCGTTGAGATTTACTGGAAGGAATTAGTCCGGGTGGCGGTCATTAAATGAAACAACTGAATAGTTTCAACTATTTATTGTTTGCCAACGAAGGTGCTATTAAAATTTTTGACAAAACCTTTATTCCATACAATGTGCAAAAGACATGGCCGGAGACGAAGATGTCTTAACATTTATTCCAAATCACTAATAAATTATTCCAGGACACAGAGACTAAATTATTCATCTCAAAGGGGTGTCCATTGAGACAGTATTACAGCCATGTAAATTTTTAAAATGGCATCCCCGGCTGTTATATATAGGAGAAAGGGATAGCCCTCGCCGACGGGAAGGAGGGGTCCTAACAAAGTCTTTATAAATTAAAACTCAATGTTGTCTTATTTATAAACTAAAATCCCTAGCGTTGCAAAGCTATTCCAGACCAGAGGCCAACCAGCCCCGCTCTTCTCACTCCACATAATTTATTTCAACCATTAAATTATCTCTCAGGGAATGATATATTAATGTCAGAATGGGGAGTAGAACCTAAAAAAAAAGTTTAAAAAAGTTTCCTACTGGCTACTAAGATTTTAATATTTCAAACAACCACTTATATTTCTTTATGAGCTTGAAATCAACAGAGGCATTGAACTTCAGAAGTCAATTTTCACATGATTTTTCATGCATTAATGCATACAAAATAAATACATATAAAATTTATAAAATTTTAAAAAAACGAGTTAAAGTGGCCTATCCCCACCTTTCGAAGACAATATTTCCTTAGATCTACTAAAGGTGGAATAGTCAGGAATCAGTCATTTTTTGAAAAGTTTTTTTATTTTGCCAACGTTTCGGCCAAGCTTGTGAGCCATCATCAGGGCATTACTGAGCCATGTCCAAGCATAAATCAAGTTTATAAACCAAGCACGGAGTTTATGCTTGGACATGGCTCAGTAATGCCCTGATGATGGCTCACAAGCTTGGGCCGAAACGTTGGCAAAATTAAAAAACTTTTCAAAAAATGACTCCTGACTATTCCACCTATAATAGTTTCTACAGTAGACTATACATCCTCAATATAATTTTCCTTAGATCATTTCTCTATCAGATTATTAACTCCCACCACCCATTTTACACCTTCAGCCTCCTTGTATTTAAATCTCAACCATCACAGAAACAAGATATATTGTTATCACACATCACACAGAGATCACTTGTAGCTGGGTGGCTATGCCAATGGTAACGGGTTCAAACCCGCAGGTAGTCCTAGGATTTTTTAATGGGAGTAAAAAATCCTTGGTTATACCGTCCTTCGGTGGGGACGTTAAAAGGTGGTCCCGAGCCTGTGCGACGTCAGGTACTCGTTAAAGATCCCTATCCTAATAAAACCTGGATAGGCAAAATTTAGGACTCCCACTGTAGCATCGTCCGATTAGCCATAGTAGCATAAAGTGACGTTAAATAAATAAACAAACCCGTCTGCCCAAACTCTACACTCCTTTCCATAGAACCAAAAATAAGAGTGCTCTTTTTCAGCTCGATCCACAGCCTTTTGGAATACTATCTCTTCAAATATCCGCCATGCTCCATCCATGTCCATTTAAAACGCTCATCTTTCATTCAATACTTTCTATCATTCCATTCAGATGTAAGCTCATTTTATTATGCCGACTAATGTGAGGTAAATTTATTATTTATTATTACAAAAAAAAATTTGACATAAAATTTAATTTGCCATCTGCATTTCTTTTGCAATAAGCAAATTGTGGACTGTGAAGCAGCGGCTCATCATAGCAGAGTTCGTTAAGTGATCAGCTATCTCTTGGCCACCGCCTGCGTAGTCGTCGGGGTGGGCTGTAAGGATTCGTAGAGCATTTTAATGTTTCTGTAAGAGGGTTGGTGTTGTATGTTAGTCTTTGGTGGAAGTTATTGTATTGTTCTGTAGCAGTGGCTGAAATAGTCGGAATGTTTAAGTCGTTATGTATAACGTCATTTGTTACGTAGAACGGTGCGTCCACTATTTTGCGCAGCACTTTCGACTGAAAGGACTGTATTCTTTGGATACTTGTTGGTTTGGCAGAGCCCCACAGTTCTATCCCGTATGTCCAGATTGGTTTTAGCAAAACTTTGTAAAGAGTTAGTTTGTTGGTTAATGATAATTTAGAGCGTCTGTCAAGTAATCTAGATAAAAGACCGTATCGTCTGTTGAGTTCTTTGCGTTTTTGTCGAATGTGGGTACTCCAGGTCAGTCTTTTGTCCAAGTGAATACCTAAATATCGAATTTCGTCGGAAGGCGGAATAGGAATATTATTAAAGTTAATGGGAGGAGAAGGTTTGTGGTTCAGGGTGAACACTACATGAGCACTCTTGGACTCGTTCATCTTTATTTTCCATCTAGAAGCCCAAGCAGAAATTTCATCAAGGTGGTTTTGGAGGGATATTGCCGCTTGTAAAGGATCCTTATCTGAACAAAGAACAGCTGTATCATCAAGAACAGCTGTAACTTTTAATGAGATGTAAAAGTTAAATTCTATGTTTATTCTTAGAATATGTACATAGAAATATCACTATGACTTTCATTTATTATTCTTTATGGCTATTTAAACGTAATTATAATTATTTACCATTAATGTAATGTAATTGTTTTTGACCAGTTATAATTATTATTTTGTTCAAAATCGTTATTCCTAAGGGAAGTTGTCTCGGAATAAAGTTTCTTTTTCTAAAAATAATTTTTCCATTTTTAACATATCACTTGAAAAAAAAATTATTAAATTGATTTTTCTCATCATTGTCGTAATTGTTCTTTTGTTTGAATATTTATATTGTATAAAACGGCCTAATATTTATCGAACAATTATTAAATTGATTTTTAAAAATAAGGAAATAGGCATGTTTTAAATTGTAGCATCACAAAAATTCTCAAATACTTAAAAACAACAGTATTAGAAGAATGTGTGATGAATAATTTTAAATATTTTTCATTAGGTTTTATTTTATGTAAACTAACAAAGGATGAATTTTATTTGGTATCAATATTGCAAGTATGTTGAAGTAATTAAGTAAGTTAATTTACACGTACATACTAAAGTTTTTTATTTCATATTTATTTTTCTGCTACAGGCTCACAGTAGTTATGAAGAAAAAGTCCGTTTAAAGCTGTAAATTATTGTGTTACTTAGACCAATCCATCTCTGCCAGTGATAACAGGAATACCATTAGCGATTTGCGTACATGCATTCCCTGATTACAACGGATTTACATGATTTGTTTTTGGTTAGGCTGAGTCCTGAGCTGCTTTTAAAACAGATCTTTCTGGTTTAATGTCTCATTTTCTAGATCAGGTTTTAATATCTTCTTCTTTTGTGTTGGCAATTTTTTTAGTTTTTACAAACATCACCTACCAAGCTTATGATCTACTAAGTAAGGATTATTTGGATAGGTTTTTAATTTTTTTCTATTTACATAGAATATCTTAATATTCTACTAACTATTCTGGCGTTCAATATAAAAATTAACATTTTCTGGTTTAAAATAAAAAAATAGGGAATCACATGGAGCAGGGTAGCTAGCATAACAACCTCCTGTGCGAAAGATCATGAGTTCAAACCCGCAGGTAGTCCTATAATTTTATAAAATCCTTGGTTATGCCGTTCTTCAGAGGGAACGTAAGAAGGTGGTCCCAAGTCTGCGCGATGTCAGGTACTCGTTAAAGATCCCTATCCTAATTTAACCTGGAAGGCAAAATTTAGGATTTGCGAAAAGAATCAAATAAGTTGGTTTGATAATTTAGTAATGAGAGAATGTTCTGGGCGTGCGCATGAGTATAGCGGTCATCATTTAAGTTGGCTCTTGGATTTCTTACCTTTTCAGTTGGATATCACTTCAGAACAGTCTTGAAAACATCGCCAGGCTTCAGGATAACAACAACAATAAATATTGGAGCAAACAACGGTAAGTTGCGTTACAATTTACACTGCAAAGTGAATGCTGAGTCACCTCTTCATATCAGCTGATTGCCAATAGCTAGGCAAGGCTGGTCTTGCTTAACTTTTCTCAAGTTATTTTTTTTCCCCACATCTGGTTATTATTTAATTATTTTCCTTACATGAAATGCGATATTATCATAAAGTAATGTCCTCCAAACCTTCAACTAAAAGATCTAGATCTAGTGGTTCAATCCCGTCTCCTAGGAAACAAAGACCCCGCCGTGATACTAATAAAAGATTACAAGCAACCCCATCAGGTTCTAATTCAGAATCTGAACCACAACCTGGCGCATCGTCACAAGGGATGACTGACGAATCACCGTTTGTCACCCCCAATCCTTTTCAGATTTTACATAATGAAAAAGAAAACATGGAAACTGCTCCTATACCTAGTGAACCACGGCCTTCTCCAATATTTGTCAAAAATATTAAAAATTTCCAGTTGTTGTGTGCACAATTGAACAAAATTACCGAATCTACCAGCTACTACTGTATGAGTAGAATTAATGACACCAAAATATCTCCTACTACTGCCGAGACATATAGAAAAATAGTGAAATATCTAACTGATACCAAAGCGGATTTCCATACCTATCAGCTACGCCAAGAGAGAGCTTTAAGGGTTGTAATCAGAAACTTACACCCCTCGACACCAGTTGAAGTTATTAAAGAAGAACTAACGGAGATGGGCTATAAAGTGCGGCAAGTCACTAATGTCCTAAATGATAAAATTCCTCTACCTCTCTTTTTCGTGGACTTGGAGCCATTTGAAGGAGTTGAACAAATCTATGACCTCAATAGATTGTACTATACCAGTGTAAGAGTTGAAAAACCTTACATAAAGAAAGAGATAGTTCAGTGCCATAACTGTCAAGTATATAGCCATACTAAAAGTTATTGTCATCACATACCACGTTGCGTGAAATGTGGTGAACACCACAAGTCTGTTGAATGTACAAAACATAAAACAACACCCGCTGTATGTGCTCATTGCCTCAAGGACCACCCGGCCAACTACTTGTACTTGAGATAATTTGGGAATTGATTTGACAGTAAATGGTTGAATAGACGGGATTAAAATGCTGTAAGAGTTTGGGAGTCCCAGATAGAATTAAGACGCAATGAATAAAGTGTACACCTATAAAATTACGTTTTCATCAATAATTCTACGGTAGCTAAACTTAAAAATGAAAAACGTTAACGCTAAGATTTTATTGAAAATAGTTTTAGGTAAATTAGTTTCCGGTAAAGGTTTTGGGCTGCGTTCACCAGATTTGTCGAAGTATCGAAATGATTCGTTTCGTTTAACTCAATATAATTTGGCGGAGTTTTCCAAGGATCAATTTCATTGTAAGAGCACATTAACATTCAACCCCATGAATAAATTTCGGTTGAGAGAGTTTCACTCAAGGGACTGTTGCTGAATGAACTCGGAGGAAAAGACTAAGAGTAGAGGTAAAAACGTCGCCGTAGAGAGAGCTTTAAAGACTATAAATTAAGTTTAAGGGGGGTTTTATAGGGCTGCTGTTGGGGGCATAAAACTAGCTCTTATCTCACAGTCTCTGGCCCCTACTCCCTCCACTTACCGTCTTTTATCACCCTATCTCCCCTGTATATTTGTTTCTGCATCTATTTCCAAAAAGATTGTTAGCTTCAACTTTCTTTCAATATAATATAATAAAATACGTTGATGATGAAAGCGAGGAATACAAGCTGACCCATGTAAAAAATTGGTACAAAACTTAGCTCTCTGCATCAGATTTTTACAACAGATACATTACAGATTCAGCAATACCTTTTTACTTTCACTTACTATATATAGTAAGGGGAAGTATTGCAATCGTGAAAATTTTCGGATTCCAGTTTTCAACGGAAATACACGTTTTAGGGAACCGTGAGTCCAAATGACCAAGTCCCGCTAAAAAGTCTGTGTGTGTGTGTGTGTGTGTGGTAACTCCCGGGAGGAAACGGTAAGTCCTATGAAACTGAAATTTCATATTTAAGACAACTATACGCCCGAGACGCGACAAAACTTTTTTCATCAAAATGGGCTTACCAGAAGAGGCACTTTATACTATGCATTTTGCAACTTTTTTCGATTTTCTTGAAAACGGTTCCGACGATTTTGATTAAACTCGCTATATCGATGTAAAATTTAATGAGCTTTAATATCATGTAGGTTTTATTCTGACTGAAATGGTCTGACAGGGCTTATATGCCGATATTTTAAATTTTCTTCCCCGAAATTACCTTTAATTTTGTAGAATCAATAAAAATAACTAGATTATCTTGTTAAAGCTGATGAAAAACAGATAAATATATAAATTTAATACCCAACTAAAGGAGAAAACAGATAAAATATGTTTTCAATGCAATTTTTCGTTTTTGAACATAAGAACAGTAATATACATGTATGATATACCGTTGGAAAGCTAAAGATTTTAGAAAAAATATTATCTTATACACAAGCCTTTAAAAGTTAATAGAGAGTGATGAAATGTACATAAAACTAACTGATTATTTTAGATAATAATATAATAGATTTTTTAATAAAACACGTTTCTATATAAATTCAATTTAACTAATTCCTTAATAGTTTCACGTATTTTTTTCTCTAAATGTTTTTGAAAATTCTTTCATTGATTTAAAAAATGGAGGTAATTGAAAGTCGTGTGTTGTCCGAACCAGATTTTTTTTTTTTTTTAAATAAATCCTTTATTATCCTTATTAACATTAAAATAATATATAAATTAGGCTTCAAAGTTAATTAATTACATGTTAACTAAAACTAATCAAAAACAGGAATACGCAAAAATGTATAAAATAAAATAGACTAGAGTCTTATTCACAATTTTATAATGACAGGACGATCATGAGATGAATGAAAAGGAAGGATTTGAAAATTTGAAGGAAGGAAAAGAAAACTCTCACTTCAACAAGTGACGGATAGAAAGAGAAATAGAATTCATAGGATTGAGGATCACACTTAGGGTAAATCTGAAGGCGTTGAGCGTTTATAGCGGAGGTGTACGGCGGGATTGGATAACTTGGTAAAGGAATGATGCAAGGAAATACTTGCGACGATTGGAAGGTAAAGCCACCTCAACTAGCGATAAAATTCGGAGACGGAGATCAAACAAAGCATATCGAATTAGGCGTTTTATTTTTACTTCGAAATCCCTAGAAACACAACTGTATACGGTACAGCAGTGACTACTTTGACTGAAGTGGGAGCATATTAGAGAACTAACGAGGAGTTTTCGGTTTTCATGCGGGAATAGTTGACGAAGGGAATTCAGTCGCTTTATGGTGGGAAAAGTACGGCGAGAAATTTCGGAAATATGGTTTTTAAAAGTAAGGGTTTGATCGAAGGTTACTCCCGAATTCCTGACGGTCGGGTAGAACTTTATGGAATTACTATTTAGGATGAGAGTCGGAATATACGGAACAGTTTTCAGAAAGTTATTTTTTTCATATATATTTTGTACACATAAAGATATAATACTTAAAATATAGATACAATTTACACAACGATACAAGCTAATATAATCAAACATTTAAAAAATCTCAACACATTTTTTAAATAACCGATTTACATTTATTGCAAGTAATGATTATTATTAAAAAAGTAGCAAATTGAGTTAAAGATCTGCAGAGACTTGCAATTAGAAAGAGATAATATATATATATATACTTTAATATAATAAAATAGAGATAATAGTCCTCTATAGTAGATACTCCACTTATAAAGCGGACTCAAAACATAAATGAAATTTCTACGGATTTCTGAAATTAAAGAAAACCCCTACTGTTTTTCAAATAAAATTCGATGAAAAAAAAAATTTAGTTCAACATTAGGTTGTAAAAGTTAAATACTACCTATCATTTATGTAAGGTAGAAAAGTCATTTATACATCATTTTTTTCATAAAAAGTCATAAGAATCATAAATTTCGTTAAGTACTAAGAAACCAATAAAAATAATCTAATTTTTATTACTTTCCCTTAAAGTATGAGCATAAAAGGTAGTTAAATAATTAAAACTTTAAAAAAATATTTTTGTTGCAATTTTATAAATAACGAAACTTACTGAATGGATCATGTAAATTAGTTTTAAAAAGGAATTTATTTTCAATTCCAAATAAAATTGGAATACCTATTTTTTATTTTGTAATATTAGATTTTAAGTTTATATTCCGGTTTCATAAGTAATCATTCGTGCAAACCATTAAAGTAAATTTTAAAAAATTCCTTTTAATTCGATTAAAAATATTGGCAGTACCTGTAACAGTTCTAGATAAACAAAATAGAACATCGAGCCATGTCAGTGACAAATTAATGTAATATATAAAATGAACTCACCAAAATCTTGAATTCTTAAGAACTAACTGTAAATTTTTGCGCCATATTTACCTGTAACAAAACAAAAATTAATTAATTAATAGTTTAAAATTATTATATTAATTTTAAGAAGATAATATTGTAAGTTTATATACGATGTTGAAATACAAATATTTCTGAACGAAATGTTTAATTTTTTTTTTTTTTTTATTCATCGATGGCAATGATCATTTATATCTTATACGAGTTTAGTTAATGTGGTTCAATTATATAAACTGCCAGATTTTTTGGAGCTAATTTATTACCGTAAGTTATTAATTAACTCCACATGTTTTTATTGAAATAATTAAACTTAAGTAAATAGCTGTTAATACTATGCTGGAAATTAAAAAATAACATAATGAAACAGGGAACAGCTGGGTAGCTAGCACAACAGCCTTTTATGCCAAAGGTCACGTGTTCAAACCCGCAGGTGGTCCTAGGATTTTTAAATAGGAGTAGAAAATCCTTAGTTATGCCGTCCTTCGGAGGGGACGTTAAAAGGTGGTTCCGAGCCTGTGCGATGTCAGGTATTCGTTAAAGATCCCTATCCTGATAAAACCTGGATAGGCAAAATTTAGGACTCCTACTGTAGCATCGTCCGATTAGCAATAGTAGCATAAAGTGACGTTAAATAAACATACAAAAATAAACATAATGAAACACGCAAGGTTGACTAGATTTTATATAGGTTCTAGAAGGTAACTAAATATATGCATTAATTCATCATGTCTGCAGAATATAAAATGTAATAAAATTTGAAATAGCTAAATCGGTCAGTATTTCTGCTGTAGCTATGGACAAATAAGTTTTATTTTACTTCATATATTAAATCGTTTGGATATGTGTTTTATTAGTGACTAGACAAAACAACTCAAAATTACCATTTAAATATATTGCCAATCCTCACACAAGACTGAAACGACAAGAGACTGCTCAAAGATATCGATTACTACAACACTTACTTGAAAAACGTTCAAAACTTCCAGTATATTACAAAAGACTCATTTACATCACAATTATCAGACCTATTTGGACGTATGGAATCGAGCTTTGGGGCTCTACGAAACCATTTAAATCCTCCCGCATCCAGTCCTTACAATCCAAAATCCTGAATGATCCTTATTTTGTTACAAATCAACTCATTCATAATGTCCTTAACATCCCATTTGTTGTAGACATAGCCCGTGATAGATACTCCTCCTTTCATTCTAAACTCCCTGCCCATACAAATCCACTTGTCCGTAATTTATCTTCCCCTGTAATTTATATCCCTGATAACCCTCCAAGGCGACTGAAAAGAAGGTGGCCTCGGGACCTACTGAGTTAAAATAGTTGCTGAAGTGCTACCACTGGGTAGTTCTTTCTCAAGACATTTTCATGACTTTTTTTTTATTCCTCATATTTACTTATTGTGTTCTTTAATACAGTTGTAAATTACTATAAATAAATAAAAAATATATATATTGGCAATTAAATTGTATTAAATTAAATAATGTATTAAATAAAATAAAGCTTTTATCTTTATCTTTTATAATTATCTTCCTTCGTCTAACAGCCGCTCTGAACGGATCTTCATCCCGAGCCAGACACAGCAGCCGCTGTATCCAGAAACAGGACCACCGGAGCGAGTAGCCGCCCGCCCGCCGTAAGTATTAAAAAAAAAAAAACCTGTACCACTACAACCCATGAAGGGTCTTGGGCTCAGTACATATAGAGGTTCGTACTGTTTCTAGGCCAACGGCAGTGCAATAAGGGGATTAGGCCTTAATCACGCTCAGCCGCTGGGTTTTCCCCAATTAATTTAGGTACCCACTTTATAGAGGCTGGGTCTGCCCCAGGAGGGTCTCCATACCCTAGGGTCGTCCCCCGACTAAATTAACAGAATTAATAATATTCTGCCACAGCCGGGATTCGAACCCAGGACCCGGAGCACAGCAGACTATTGCTCTATCCACTAGACCACGCCGCTCCCTTCGTAAATATTAACTATATTTATATAAATACTTTTAAAACGAACTCAGGTATTTTTTTTCAGTAAGGCACAATAAAGGGCTACCGGTGGTAAAACACTTACCGGGCCCCCAAATTGTACAAAACATGTTTTCAGAAAGCAAATCTAAACTATAACTATAACCATTTTATAACTAAATCAAACAGATATACGTTAAATAAATATGAATTTATATTCCTAAATTCTCTTTAAAAATAAGTTTTTATTAAATTAGACTATATTATTTTCTCATTTCCTTTGTTTTTTTAAACGAGAAAAAAAAAGTTTACTTTAATTCGATTCAATCCTTCCTTTTCTGAAAAATATTGCGTTATTCTGAAACCAGATTTTTTTTCTGCTGCCTCTAACACTTTTTTCCTTCCTTTTCAATTTCCTTCAAACAATCTTCAGCTTTTGTCCGCAGCCCGTTTAATTCTTTTCTACCCCCGCTCACTCTCTTTTTTTTTCCAAATAAACATTTCCTGAATAACCTTTTGTTTAAGGGCCGGATTATTAAGAATAAAGGAGAGGAGAGCTAAGACTTACCTGCCTAAGACCATTTTGAATTCATTTATTCGGTCAACTATTAACGGTACAGCTGACAGGGCCCTCTGTTATGGTAATGGAAAGTTAAATATTCATTTGGGCCATCCCTCGGTCCTAGCCTTTTAAGGCGCCCCCTCACAATCCTATATAAAATGGAGGGGAGATTGTATCTTAATTAGTACTCCCCCTCTACTTTTTTTTGTCACTTTTTAAACAAAGTATATTAATTTATGGTAAAAAGGGCAATGGGGTAGTTTGAAATCGATTGTTTAGATTCACTAAACACAGTTTACGCGTTTCGTTTTAAGATTTTGGGACAATAACCTAGTAATTATAATTACTGGGATTAAAATATATAATTTTGATAGTTTTTACCAAGACTATTCATTTACATTTTCAAGCTTTTTTTTTTAATTTCAAAACTCTGAGGCTGACTGCCTGGCAATATATTGGGTTGTTTCACATGAAAGGTTCTGAAGGCAATCATGAAGATTTTTAAACTGGAAATAACAATATTGATAATAATAAAAATTTTATTAAACTATTGGGTTGTTTCACATGAAATGTCCGTTTTTATAGTTTCTGAAATACATAAAGGATTTTGCCGCTAGAAATATTTGCAAGGCGTTTGGGGAAGAGAGTGTTAATGAACGGACCATTCGCCGTTGGTTTGCTAAGTTTTCAGTTGGGGATACCGACTTGGAAAACTTGCCCCGAGGAAGACAACGATGTCCTCAAACATACAGTAGAAGAAAACCCCTACCAAACAGTTAAAGGACTCTTAGCACAACTAAATGCAAGTGCATCTACCGTTTTCAGACATTTAAAGTGTATTGGGAAAATAAAAAAGGTCGATACATGGGTACCTCATGATCTCACTGAGCGCAGCAAGACCCCTGTTTCAAAACATGCCGTGCACAAATTGAAAGAACTGGGCTACGAAGTTCTTCCGCACCCACCATATTCTCCCGACTTGTCTCCAACAGATTACCACCTGTTCAGGAATTTAGACAACTTCGTCAAAGGAAAACCTTTTGAAAATGATGATCAAGTGAAAAGTGCGTTTTCAGATTTTTTTTCACTTCAAAGCTCAGAGTTTTTCAGTTCGGGGATAAGACAGTTTGTGTCACGTTGGGAAAAATGTGTAGAAAAAGAAGGTAAATACTTCGAATAAAATATCTTATTTTCATATCGTATTTTTAATAAAAATCCTTTACCTTGAAAACGGACATTTCATGATGACACAACCCAATATCATGGCAATATCGCTTATGTATTAGAAGTCGACATGGTTCTTCAAGTCGGTCCTATATAAATCTAGGAACCTGCTACTGCTTCAGCCCCTAAAACGTGTGAAGTATAAACGCGCCCTAAGTGGTGCGACCTACACGTCACTAATGGCCTTAGCCTTAAGGATTTGCTCCTGGAATGTTCCTTTCCTGAGTCTTATAGAATGAACATATCGATAAATATATCAATGCTGGAACGGATGACTCGTCTTCTTCTCCGGCTCTACAGTCCAAGATAAACTTAGGCCTCTCCAACAATGTTTTGCGATTCTTCTTTCTACATGTCCCGTCTCCTCACGCCAATTTTAGAAAAGCCCTCTTCTACATCCTTAGTCCAGCATTTACATGGAAATCCCTTATTTCTTTTTCCTTAGAACGTTCCGCGCAGAACGTTTTTGGACATTCTTTCATCTGGCATTGGCTTCATATGATCCCGCTAACTAATTCTTCTAGATTTAATGAAACTTATAATATCTTTATAGTAAAACATTTGGTCCAAAGAGAGATGAGGCCACAGGGAAGTTGAGAAGGTTACACAACGCGGAATTGAGAAACTTTTATCCTGTGAATATAATTGAGTTGATAGCATCGCGGAGCGAGTAAAGGTGTTGGGCTCAATGAGGAACGGATTCCGAGAAAGTTAGTTTTCGCTGATTCGATTGGTAGACGTCCCAAAGGTGGTAGGCCGAAGCGTTGATGGGAGGATTGCATTAAGGCTGATCTCAGGGGCTTGGGCTTGAACGGTGAACATTAGACGAGTCTGAGTGGACAGAGTTTGGTGGTATCGGCATCGAATCTTTTGGCTCGGTAAGCATATTATTATTAGATATTATAATATTTTTATTCTTAAGTTAAGCCTTAAGGTTGGCTTATCGCTGGATCACAATAAAAATAACCGCAAAAAAATAAAATAAATTAAATATACATATATTGTACATTACCAAACATCCTTAAAAGAAAACTGTACTTGGGCAAAAGGAGGCATCTCCAAGAAAAATACCAAGTCAACGTGTATTATCCTATATTTATTCTTGTATTTGTATTTTAGGGGCTTTGAAATATACTTATAGTTTCATAGCACAAAAGCTAATTATTGTTTACTTCTCTCTATTTTAAGCTCAATTCAATTACAGTCGAAAAATCAAATAAGTTATTTGTCCTATCTTCAAAGATTGCTATTAATAAAATTCTAAAAATTAAGCACTTGTTTACTTCAGGGAAATAGAAAACAACGTAAAAAAAAACATTTCGATCTCAAATATTTTTAAATATAAAACGATGAGGCCAGGGCAAACGGGGCGATATCACGAGAAGAAAGAACACGAAAGCCGATTTTGAGCATCACGAAAGCAAAGGGACGGACAAAAACACCTCGATGCCGCCAATTATCTCAGATCGAGGATAAAAAGGCAGGGAGGTATTATCGGTCGAAATGACGGTGTAGGCTGCGGTTTTTGTCCGTCCGTATGTCTGGGTGAGAAAAGAATATAAAAGATTCAATACTTGTAAAAGGCTTTAAATATAGGGTTCCCAAGAATGGAATCAGTCCATTGAAAACGCCATTGTAAAGCCACGTCGTCATTCTCAAGTCACCACTCTAATACCATTTAAAAATTCAGATAGTTAAAAATACTGTAGAAACAGTAAAAGAGGGAGTTCCCAATATATTTTTTATTGGATCTATTAAAGTTTACAACTTTATGAACTAATAAAAAAATATAAAGCATTAGTGGACTCACCCGAGCGTGACGATTTGAATGAGGTGTCATTTACGTTTAAAAAATCTTTGTCTGACCGATTTTGAGTTTATTCATTATTATATTTATGTATCGCCAAAAATGAAAAACATTAGTCAAAATTGGTTAAGATTATTTGTTTGTTATTACTTTCACTTACTATGTATAGTAAGGGAAAGTATTGCGATCTTTTCTTTTCGATCTATTTTTTTTTATTTATTTTTTTTTATTTATTTTTTTATAATATTGATTATCCCTTTAGATCCTTTCCTTGGCAATCTCGACGGAAAAAATACGGTTTAAACAAATATTTTAAAAGTTATCCTCTCCCCTTTTTTACTTTCACTTACTATATATAGTAAGGGGAAGTATTGCGATCGGGAAAATTTTCGAATTTCAGTTTACTACAAAACTGAACTCCTAAAGGAAATACACCTTTTAGGGTCCCCTGAGTCCAAATGACCAAGTCCCGCAAGAAGGTCTGTGTGTGTGTGTGTGTGGATTTGTGTGTTTGTGGTAACTCCCGGGCGAAAACTATAAGTGCTATGAAACTGAAATATCATTAGGACAACTACGCCCGAGATGTTACAAAATCTTTTTCATCAAAATTAGCTAACCAGAAGAGGCACTTTATACCATGCATTTTGCACCTTTTTCCGAAAACGGACCCGACGATTTTGGTTAAACTCGCTATATCAATGTAAAATTTAATAGACTTTTAACATCGTGTAGGTTTCATTCTGATTAAAATCGTCTGACAGGGCTTAAATTCCGACATTTTAATATTGCAATCCAGAACAAAAGACGTGGCAAGTTGAGTAAGGGTATCGTTTTGCTGCATGACAATGCCGTCCACATGTGGCTAATCGGACCAAAGATCTCATCAAATCATTTAAATGGGTAACTCTAGATCATCCTCCATACAGTCCTGATCTGGTGCCCAGCGACTACCATTTGTTCCTGCACTTGAAGAAATACCTGGGCGGTCGGCGTCTTCAAGACGATAACGAAGTCAATACATTTGTGACGCAGTGGTTTTACAAGTCAGGCGGCAGAATTTTTTGAGGAGGGTATTCGAAAACTGGTGCCGCCTTATGACAAGTGCCTCAAAATTCATGGAAATTATGTAGAAAAGTAGATTAAGGTACAGGCTTTCATGTAAAAATAAAATTGGTAATTATTCCGAAGTGTCACTTTTCTTATCAGTGGCCATGTTTATGGTTATCCAGAGTGATATTGTTGAGCTTAGGTGCCTTCCACCCGACTTTGGGCGCTAAATTCTCTAGCCCTCACGTCTTTAGAAATATAGGTCAGGATATTTATCCGAGGTGTCTTCCACCTGACTTTCGGCGGCAAAAATTCAAATTCAAAATACTTATTAGAACCCCGTTCTTCCAAATACTTATCTTTATTTATCAAATAACTTTCGAAATAATGGCAGGAAATAGAACTTAGAAATGCATACATTTATTTTTATTTATATCGAAGACTTCAATTTTATTTACTCAATAGAAACTTTCAATTTCAATTTTATTGAATTTAATAATACGTGTTTTAATATTGGTTATAATAAATTATTATTCATAGGTGAAATAATCAGGAGTCAGTCGTTTTCTAAATATTTTAATTATGCCTATTTTAATTATTTTTGGCAAAATTTAAATATTTAGAAACGACTGACCCATGATTATTTCACCTATGAATAATTAATAATTTATTATAACCATTATTAAAATACGTATTATTAAATTCAATAAAATTGAAATTGAAAGTTTCTATTAAGTAAATAAAATTGAAGTCTTCGATATAAATAATAAATAAATGTATGCAATTCTAAGTTCAATTTCTAAGTCCAAAGATAAATATTTGGAAGAACGGGGTTGTAATAAGTATTTTGAATTTGAATTTTTGCCGCCGAAAGTCGGGTGGAAGACACTTCGGATATATATCCTAACCTATATTTCTAAAGACGTGAGGGCTAGAGAATTTAGCGCCCAAAGCCGGGTGGAAGACAACTAAACTCAACAATATCACTCTGGATAACCATAAACATGGCCACTGATAAGAGAAGTGACACTTCGGAATAATTACCATAAAATTATTGCGATATCTTTTCACGTCTTTTTTTAATTCCAAAACGGTACTTACTTGAAAAACACGCCTCGTATTTACAGCAAGTAAGAAAAAATAAATAGTAAAAAGAAAAATTTAACCAGTTTCTCCAGTATTTAGCTAATGTGGTGTTATGTTAAAAAATCTTAAACACATTCTTGTGATATTGTAACTTTTTTATTAATATGATATATGGAAAGCTATCAGAAATAGAGAGTTTTACCCAAAACATGTTTTCAGCCGCGAAGGTGAATTAAAAATGGCTGCGAAAAGAGAAGTATTTACTAGAACAATGTTTTATCAACGGTTTTATATTTAGAAAAGGACAGAGATTTTAACTGGTAAAGAAAGGAGATGAAAATCTAGAATGTTTTGCGACAATAATAACGAAAATAATATTTCGAATGGATTACCCCGTATCTATAGGAAGCTATAGTATCAATTGAAACCCGTATATCGATCGATATTTATTTCAATCACCTTAACATTTTGAAAGTTTGTAAATTGTCAGGACCATTGACAAATGCCTTCGTTAAGTATCTTTTAAAAAAAAAAATAAAAATATTCATAACTGAGGATTAAAGCGAACTTGAGGTAGACGATACTTCAAAAGTACCGAAAATAGATTCCAAGAGAGACACACTAATAATGAGGATAGAAATAATCAAATAAAAAAGAAGTTAAGAGGATGAGAAGCACTAGGTCCGAAATTAGAAGCGGGGGGAGGATGCAGAAGATAATTAAAAGCCCCTCTGGCGGATTAAGTGAAGAAATGTGTGCCCGCTCAAGTGGCTCCCTCTATTCCCAGGCTTAAGTCTCATTACGTTTCCTCAACCCAAAGCCAACAGCCAACTTTTTTTTTTTTTCTCAATCTTCGCTACTAAAAATAATTTTCAATTTCCCACAACCTTCTTTATTGACAATGGAAAGAGAAAGAGCGAGTTGTGTACAGAAGAAATATTTAATTAGATTTAATTTAATAGTCATCGCTAGCTGGGGCAAGGATGGAACTGACACTTTTCACGATTAATTTATTTTCGAATCCTCATACAAGACTAAAACGACGAGAAACTGCCCGACGTTTTCGAATCTTAAACATTTACTGGACAACCGTTCAAACCTTCCACTTAACAACAAAAGACTCATTTACATGACCATCATAAGGCCGATATGGACTTACAGAGTAGAGCTATGGGGGTCTACTATTTCCAGTCTGGAATAAATTAAATTTGCGATGAAAAAAAATTCCCTCAGCAAGTCATTACTTTTCTTGGATGGGCTGCTTAAAATCATTTGGGAACCTTAGGCGGCCACATATTGAGCAAGGAGCACATATCTTAACCAACACAAATTGTGAAATACCCAATGTAATCTAACCTAGTGTATCCACACTAACTTAAATTTAATATACGTGTTTTGATATTATCTTCATCTCTTAATAGATAAAGATGCATTGGATGTATAGTAATACAATATTCCCTTGGAAAGCTAAAGATTTTGGAAAAATAGTTATCTTGTACACAGAGTTGTGAAGGGTAATAGGGAGTGACGAATAGGGTATAAAATAAAATATTTTAAATAACAATTTGATCCGCTACCTAGTACTTCTACTTGACAAACGTCTAACATACCCTGAAACGACAAGAAACAGCTTGCCGCTTTCGGTTACTTCAACACTTACTAGATAAACGGTCAAAGCTTCCTCTTAACTACAAAAGACTCATTTACATGACCATCATAAGGCCGATATGGACATACGGAGGAGAGCTGTGGGGCTCTACTAAACCATCGAACTCTTCTCGTATCCAATCCTCCCAACCCAAAATCCTCAATGCTTCTTATTTTGTCACGAATAAACTCATCCATAATGACCTTAATCTTCCATATGTTGCTCACTTAGCCCGAACGAGATACCATTCCCTCAAAGACAAATTCCATTCCCACTCTAACCCACTAGTTTCAATCATTGCCTCCTCTTCCATTCCTGACAATCCTCCAAGGTGTCTGAAAATAAGATGGTCCCGAAAACCTCTAGTACAGATTCTTAGATTGGAGCAAATGAGTAGTGTCTCTATATGTAATTCATGTAATTTTCTTAATTTCCATCACATTTACTAGATGTATATCTTTATAGATGCAGTTGTAAATATTAATAAATATGTTTTTTTTTTTAAATATAGGGAAAAACGTTTCCTGCGACCGTCTAGGGAAGAAAGTTAGTTTATTATTAATAATTATAATATTAAGCCTAAGCTATGCCGCAGAAACATGGACTCTAAACTCAGTACTCAACTCCAAAATACAAGCGGCAGAGATGGATTTCTGGAGAAGGTGCCTTAGGATTACTCGCCAAGATAAAATCAGAAATGAGGAGATTAGGAGCAGGCTAGGCGTGACTGAAGGAGTTCCGGCTGCAGTGGTATTGGCACTGCCAACGGATGCCAGAATATAGGTGGCCGAAGAGGCTTCTGCTGTGGAAGAGCCGCCAGGAAGAAGGAGGAGAGGAAGACCCCGAACCCGATGGAAGGACTGCGTGGAGGAGGACATGGCCGGCAGGGGACTTGAGGAGGAAGATTGGTTAGATTGAAGGGAGTGGAGGAACGCTTTGACTTAATCAGGCAACCCATTAAGGGATCAAGCCTGCAAAATGCAAAATATATATTCAAGGCGAAATACTAGCGTCTAAAAGCTGTGAATTTCGTTGCTCTTACGTGACATTAAAATAACGTAATATTACATATTTAAAAAGAACAACCTTATCCGTGATATACGTCCTACATGGCGATCTCCTAATTTGAAGATAAACGACAAGAGCATTTAAGGGCGTCATTTAAAAATAGGCAAGTATGGAGCATGTAGTTACCAAAAAAGGCGGCAGACTTTACTTGTAAGACAAAATACACAACTATTAGGCGGTAATGTCTAAATTCTGTGCAAAGCCAGATTTTTAACTAAACCAAAGGATCAAAAATCATACTTAATTGAATCGAATAAGATCTGTGAACGTTTATTCATAAAATTAGGCAAACTCAGTTATAGAAAGGAGTTCAGGATTCTAATGCTAATCCGAGATAAACAACGCAACGACTTGAACATATGATGTCATCTATGTTGATTGGCCGCTCTAAATAGAACTGTGTCGTATGGAATTGCAGCCTAAAAAAAAGTTATAAGTATGCACAAGACCATTCAAAATTGATCAGAGGCACTATTAAAACTAAAAATTGATCAGAGGCACTATTAAAACTAAAAATTGATCAGAGGCAATATTAAAACTAAAAATTGATCAGAGGCACTATTAAAACTAAAAATTGATCAGAGGCACTATTAAAACTAAAAATTGATCAGAGGCACTATTAAAACTAAAAATTGATCAGAGGCACTATTAAAACTAAAAAATTGATCAGAGGCACTATTAAAACTAAAAATTGATCAGAGGCACTATTAAAACTAAAAATTGATCAGAGGCACTATTAAAACTAAAAATTGATCAGAGGCACTATTAAAACTAAAAATTGATCAGAGGCACTATTAAAACTAAAAATTGATCAGAGGCACTATTAAAGTAAAATTGATCAGAGGCACTATTAAAGTAAAATTGATCAGAGGCACTATTAAAGTAAAATTGATCAGAGGCACTATTAAAGTAAAATTGATCAGAGGCACTATTAAAGTAAAATTGATCAGAGGCACTATTAAAGTAAAATTGATCAGAGGCACTATTAAAGTAAAATTGATCAGAGGCACTATTAAAGTAAAATTGATCAGAGGCACTATTAAAGTAAAATTGATCAGAGGCACTATTAAAGTAAAATTGATCAGAGGCACTATTAAAGTAAAATTGATCAGAGGCACTATTAAAGTAAAATTGATCAGAGGCACTATTAAAGTAAAATTGATCAGAGGCACTATTAAAGTAAAATTGATCAGAGGCACTATTAAAGTAAAATTGATCAGAGGCACTATTAAAGTAAAATTGATCAGAGGCACTATTAAAGTAAAATTGATCAGAGGCACTATTAAAGTAAAATTGATCAGAGGCACTATTAAAGTAAAATTGATCAGAGGCACTATTAAAGTAAAATTGATCAGAGGCACTATTAAAGTAAAATTGATCAGAGGCACTATTAAAGTAAAATTGATCAGAGGCACTATTAAAGTAAAATTGATCAGAGGCACTATTAAAGTAAAATTGATCAGAGGCACTATTAAAGTAAAATTGATCAGAGGCACTATTAAAGTAAAATTGATCAGAGGCACTATTAAAGTAAAATTGATCAGAGGCACTATTAAAGTAAAATTGATCAGAGGCACTATTAAAGTAAAATTGATCAGAGGCACTATTAAAGTAAAATTGATCAGAGGCACTATTAAAGTAAAATTGATCAGAGGCACTATTAAAGTAAAATTGATCAGAGGCACTATTAAAGTAAAATTGATCAGAGGCACTATTAAAGTAAAATTGATCAGAGGCACTATTTATTAAAACTAAAAGAAAGGAGTTCATGAATACAATTAGATATAGAATTAATTAAAAGGAAAAAAAAATACAATGCTATGCAGATATTCCTTATTAAAATGATAATAAAGATGGTGGCATTATAATCCTACCGCATAAAAGCCATACTCACCTCCAGTTGAATCTCAAGAGATTGGGTTTGCTCTTGACAAAAAAGTATATTTACGGCTCCGCCCCGAGGCTCAATGGGCTATTCAAATGGCGAAATTCCATCTGAAAATGTTACCAAAGTTCGGTCGGGGATATATGAGAAAGGCAATTCCATTCAAGTCCTCCCAAGCACAACTTGTGGGAGCTCATCTGATACAGACACCTAAACGAGAACCTCTATAATACGCCACAACCACGCTCCGGAGAGCTGAACCTCCTAATACGGTGAAAAGGAAGGCTGAAGGGTTTGGCCATCGCTTTATACACTCTTGTGTAAACCTTTCTCGAGAGAGATTAACTAAAATTTCCGAAAAAAAACAAAAAAAACAGTTTTCTATGCCAAAGGTCGCGGGTTCATACCTGCGGGTGCCCCTAGGATTTTTTCATGGGAGTAAAATATGCTTAGTTATGCCGTCCTTCGGAGGGAACGATAAAAGGTGGTCCCGAGCCTGTGCGATGTCAGGTACTCGTTAAAGATCCCTATCCTAATAAAACCTGGATAGGCAAAATTTAGGACTCCCACTGTAGCATCGTCCGATTAGCCATAGTAGCATAAAAGTGAGTTAAACGCATAAGCAAACAAAAACAATCAGAATCAATTAGAAATAACTTGTAGTGAAATGAATATAAAATTAAAATAGAAAGAATGCTAAACACCTTCTAAAATAAATAAATACCTGACAAGTTCTGAGAAGCAAACAATAAGATCATGTTAAGTGGACACAAAATTGACATTAAATATAAAATGAATACGGTAAACGAAATCCTAAAATCGGTAGCAGACATCATCAATTGCTGTTAACATAAGGCTTTTTTTAACACAAGCAAGCAGTTCCAAACTGCATACTTTCACAGCGACCAGGGCTTTCAGGCATATAAGAAAATCTACAAACATGCTCACATCAACATCTTGTCGATTAAGTGTCCTCCACAAAATTTTAAGTAACATAGAAGTACGAGAAGAGAGGAAAAATGTTGTAATACAGATCCAAGATCCGTGATCAGTACGAGGATACACAGAAAAGTGATAAACGAGAAAATAGGACGTGGTATTATTAAGATTAGCCTAAATCTGAACAATTTGGCTCAAACATTCTCATTTTTATAATTACTTCGTTAAGAAACCAAAATAAACGAACATGAGCCAATCTCTCTTGAGGCAAAGAATTGTTCCATGGAGTTTTCTGCGACTTATTTATACTAAGATACAACATTAAAAAATATAATAGCTGGGAAAAAAAACTCTTATATTTCACAAAGAGACCATTACTGAAATCAGTTCTACGTATTTGTCAAAATGTATTAAGGAAAAATAAGTGTTAAAACGAAAGTATCAGAACAGGTGGAAAATAAGGGAAGATCCAATATAGCTCATGGAATCGAGGAGAGATACAAAGGGAACTTATAGAGGGTAGCTGCCTTGGAAAAAACCAGCAGAAGGGAAGCAGAAATCTTTTGTTGATCCTGACGTTCCGGGCTCCACAGAGCTGTTAGGGCTGGGGCAATTAGAAGGATACGTAATTACATAGCTGTACGGATCTCAGTGTCCTAAGGAGAACACAATTCCTTCTTTACTGGATCGATTACATTAGTTCAAGCTTTATGGACCAGGACAAACGGGAATCTTCTCTCCTTCACTTTCTTAAAGGGAATGATGTTCAACTTCCAATAAAGTACAAAGCGTAAACCTTATAAAATTTTACAGCTTGTCGTTTTAAATAAATAAATAATGTTAAATATATATTTATTTTTTCATTAGAAACGATCATAAATTGGAAACACACATTTAAAAGTGCTATTTTAATTATGTGCTGACGTTTGGGCCTACATTGTGGGCCTTTGTCAGAGCTAAAAGAAACAAGATAACAACCAATGTAATTATAGACTTAATAATGCGTTAGGTATATAATAATAATATGACAGTAATATAATATGGGAACATAAATAAAATTAAATGTAAAATGATAATAAGATGACAGTTATAAAGTATGGGAATAAACAAAATTAAGAAGATAGTTATAAAGTATGGAAGTAAACAGAATTGAGATGATAATATTGTAATACGAATATATAAAGAGAGACTAAGCAAATGAAAAAATGACAAAGGAAAAATATGTGAACAATTAAAAATTTTAAATATGAACAATTTTGAAGTGATTTTTAATTGGTTATTGGTCATTATTGGTTGCTATCTTGTTTCTTTTAGCCCTGATGAAGACCCAAAATGTAGGCCGAAACGTCGGCACATAATTAAAATAGTACTTGTTTTAAATGTGTATTTCTAATTTATGACCAAATTCTCAACTTTCCATCAGAAACTTACTCTTCTTCCTAATCCCCTGGCACAATCCCTACCTAGTACCAACCATCCTTACAACCCTTCTCGTCGGTTGAGGCGGCAGTGGGCGAGAGATCTCTTATAAATATGCAACTGGAGTGCTGTCATTGGCCAACTTCTCCACTCATGCCTGAGAGTGTGTGGCTCTAGCTCCACAGACTAGATTGTTGACGCGGCTGACATTGTGGGATCTCCTGACATTGTGCTTCGGCATCCATTTCTGGATGCAGAGGTTCGATTCGGAGTTCCCAGGGGCAGTATGTAAATATTGTATATAGGTATGAATGTGACCAAGATTATAATTATTTTCCTTTATTTCATTTATTTTATTTTATTTTTTTTTTTTCATTTGTTATTGAGGTATTTTATTTTTTGTTTGTTTTACTTTGTACATATGGAATGAATGACTTCTTTTATCTCTAATACTTATTGCCCAAGATAGTGGCAGATTGTATTACTTCTCAATAAAGCAATTTTTAAATTAATTTATGACCGCACCCCCAACCATCTTTTCATCTAATTTCCCAACGGTCAACAAAAAAACTCCATCATTATTTATTTTTTTTAATTCAATGGTAAAATCAACTGATGTGATTATAAATCAAACATAATGCATTCTAAATGGAACACTTAGGTATCTCCATCTCCAGTAAGAGGCATGCTTCATGCAGCAAACCCACCTCCACCTCTTCTCTACTCTTTTTCAAATAAACATTATAAACTGGACATTATAAACTCCCGGAACTATAAGAAAAAAAATTAAATAAATAAAAAAAATAAAATAAAAATAATAGCAATAATAAAAATAAAATGAATAAATAAAAATTGGAATAAATTCACTAATTCAGAATGTGTCAAAATAAATAAATAAACAATAAAAAATAAATAAATAAACAATAAAAAAAAATAAATAAAAAGAAGAAAAAAGAGTAAAACAAATCTGTTACTACAAATTTATTCGGTGCTAATAACCAAGAGGTTGAGCACCTATTTCAATACCCTAACCCTATAAATATCATCTCATAAAATTAATTTATTTTAGTCAGATCAGAACAATCAAAAAGCAGTAACTTCCTTTTTTCTTTGACTCACAAACGGTTCATATTGAACTAGAAAGTTCGTTATAAAAAGTATTCCCCTAAAAAAAAAAAAATGGTATTAAAACAAAACGACATTAAATAAAACAGCAACGAAGCTTTCGGGATGTAACAAGTGATGACACAATCTCGCAATTAAAGCCGAGACCGGCACCCGGAGATAAAATTAAATGGCAGAGCTCTATCTTAAATGGAGTTCCCTTGGGCCTCGAACAATACCACCGAGACCTTGGCCAGAAAATTAGGAAGCCTGGAATTAAAGCTGATCCGCTGTCAGGGAAACGGGTCCATGGACCCAAGGCTTCGGAGCAGATCCGAGATTAAGCTCACGACAACTGATGTCATCGTTAATGGGACCATCCCAAATGGGACAGCGGCTCCAAATTACTGCGAATTAATTGTTTTCGTCTCTTCTAATTCACCTTGAGTGTGGATAAAGGCTAGGGTGTTTATTGCAACAGTATCTTCACCGTTTCTACAACGTTCCGGGTGAACTACTAATAACCGACAGGGCTGCCTTATACCATGGTTCTCCAATAACCAACAACTTGATAGAAAAGAAATTTCACAATTAGTAAGACTACAGACTAACCATGCCTGCACAAAAATATGCCTCAATTTAATGAAAATAGAAAAGGATGGCAATTGCGTAAGATACAATGTCCCTGAAGACCCGCGCCACATTCTATTCCGATACAGGAAATATAGAAAGCATTGGGAAGTAGTGGTTCCCCCAGGAACAGAAGCCATGTTTTAATAAAAGTTAGACAAAGAAAAGTTTATAATCATCAAGCAATTCTTCATTAACGCTCAATATAAAATCTAAAAAATAAAAAAAAATAATAATAATTTAATTTTAATATTATTTCATTTTTTCTATTTCTTTTGAGTCACCTTGCTCTCTCGTTTACATTATCTTCTTTTATTCTCTATTTAATTAATTTATTGATCTTTTTCTATTATATTTGGTTCCGTAACCTAAGTTTCTAATAAATTATGGCAAACAGGTATTGACCATATAGGATTTGGTTTCAAATCTTTTTATGAGTTTAACGGAAAACGAGAAACTTTCTTTCAAATGTTCTGATAAAAAAATAATGAAGATCAGTATATATTTAAATTTAAGAAAAGGTTTCAACATAACGAAAATAATAATTATAAAAATGTAATCTAACACTATCTTGCTCCACTCTGCTAGATTGTAACGTCCAGTAAGTGCCCCGGGACTAGTTCATACATCAAAATTGAAATATCTTTCGCAGGCCTACGTCGGAAGAGTACTATCCGTAAGATTTCGCGAACGGTCTCGAACCGTACAAGCAGCTTTTTGAAGGATCTGGATGTTTGATAGAAGAATATCATGAACATGAGACGAAGTGTTGGGTCTTTCCTCAATTCCTCATTTAGACACACATCCCAAATTTATAGTACAGCAACAAAAAAGAAAAAAAAAATATTTTGTTTTAAATATAATAAAATTTAAAACTGTACTAAAATAAATACATGCAGTAAATATGACAATATAGTAAGCAATGACTTAATGTGCACTAAGAGAAACTGTCCATTGGCAGCCCTCCAAAAAATATTCTAAACCAGATTGTCTCAAGGCCATCTTCTTTTCAGACGCCTCGGAGTATTTACGGGAATCGAAGAGGAATCAAGGATAGAAACTAGTGGGTTAGGGAGGGAATAAAGTTTCAGGATGGAATGAATAGGTACCTGTTTTGTGCAAAGTCAGCAACATGCGGTATAAAGATCGTGATGGGTGAGTTTATTTGTGACAAATTAGGAAGAGTTGAGACTTTTATAAAAGAGTTTGCATTGTAAGAATCAGATACGAGAATAATTCGCTGGTTTACTTAAGCCATAATCTTTTTGGAGCCCATGGCTGAGTGGCTGGAGCGCTGTTTCTCATGCTATAGGTTGCGAAGTTCGAATCCAAGTCCCGGCGGGGTTTTATAAGGATGTAAATATGTGGATTCACTCATAGCTTCTCCCCCGGGTATGTGAGACCCGTCAGCCAAATGGTGGCCACTCACAAAATCGGACGTAGGGAGTGATGACCCTACACTATAAATTACATCGTGAAACGCGAGTGTAATCTCCTTGGAGACGGCCTGTCGCGCCACGGAAAAAAAAAAAAAAAAAAAAACTTGACCCACAAAGCTCAGATCACTTATGTCGATTTGAATGCTCCTATATAGAATAAATTGATAAATAGAAAAAAATGTATGAAATCAGTAACTTTGAAAAATAATTAAAAATATTTAAAAAATGTAACAAGAGTAATTTTTTTACACTCACTAATAAAAGACATTCTCTACTCATAAATGAAAAAAGAAGTTTTAATTTATCTTGATTAGATCAAGAGTTATAGAATTTATGCCGCTAAATCGTGATTTTTTGCCACTGTGCGCCGTAAGTCTAGATAATCATTTATATGAGCATTATGTAGTTAAAAGGGACCACCTTTTTACGCCTCCTCCAAAGGACGGCATTGACTTATATTAAAGAAATGCTAGGGCCACTAGTGAGGATTTTTTTAATGGTACGACCTCGGGCATAGAAGCTTGCCACTACACAACAGGTGACCCCACGAAAAGGTAATGGTTTTTGTAATGATTAACATATTCTCTTCAGTATAGACCAGAATATATTTCATAAGAAGAGTGAGGTTAAATCGCAAATAAATATATTAATGCTTTAATCTTGTAAGATGACAAGGATAAGTTTGATATATGTGGTGTGATTTTTTTCTATGTAGTTTCATGATGTATATATAATTTGTTGTCTTTTTTTACTTTCACTTACTATATATAGTAAGGGAAAGTATTGAATCGTGGAAATTTTGGAATTCTAGTTTTCAACGGAAATACACATTTTGTGGTCCCCTGAGTCCAAATAACCAAGTCCCGCAAAAAGGTCTGTGTGTGGTAACTCCCGGGAGAAACGGTAAGTCCTATGAAACTGAAATTTCATATTTAAGACAAATATACGCTCGAGACGTTACAAAACCTGTTCCATCAAAATGAGCTTACCATAAGAGCCACTTTATACCACCTTTTTTCGTTTTTATCAAAAAACGTTCCGAAGATTTTGATTAAACTTGCTATATCGATGTAAAATTTAATAGGCTCTAATATCATTTAGGTTTCATTCGGATTAAAATGGTCTGGCAGGGCTTAAATGCCAATATTTTAAATTTTCTTTCTCTAAAGTACCTTTAATTTTGTTGATTCTATAAAAATAACTATATTATCTTGTTACCACTGATACCACTGAAGGAAAAGAGAAAAAAAAAAAAAAAAAAAACAGCAAAAATAAGTAGAAAATATTTAAAAGAGTAAAAAAGGAAAAAAAATTGTATTTAAAGTTAAATTAAAATGTTAAGAATATTCCTGTAAGAAAGAATTGGTATGCTGTGTTATAGCGACCCAATTAAGTTGAGCAGCATCATTTTGTTTGTTTACTTATGAATAAAGTGTATCTCTCTCTTATGCAGAGCCAAAAAAATTCACCACCAATTATTGTTTTAAGCAATACTTGATAAATTCATGTATATTTTAACGAGTACAATTAAAAAAAAGATTTCCAAGAATAGATTCAATTTTAATTACATTAAAAAGTTTTTTTTTTGGACAAAGGGTAAGAGAAAGTTAGGGCATTGAGAAAATTTTTAATATAATTTTTTATCCTTTGCAGAAGTAATACTTTTCAGAGAATCTTTTCAAGAGTGACATAACAGAGCAAAAAGAAGCGTGTACACGGAGGGAGAGACAGTTTTGACAAAAACCATTTCTAGCAGGCAGTGGCGAGGGATGGGGGTGGGAGGGGGCTTTTCCCCGGGGAAAATGCTCCCACTGACGCTCAACTTAATTATCCAAAGATAAAGCCTCAACTGTCAAGGGACTGCCTCGAATACCCTAATTGGCTCAGCCCAACATCCCTTTTACGATTTTATTCAGAAAATACTTCACCAGCTTTATAATCATCTCCTAGAATACGAAAATCAAAAACATTTCAGGAAATATAATGTAGTATTTAGGGAACCAGCAAAAAATGAGATGTAGGAATAAAAATCATTCCTTTATTCTACTTATATAAAAAGAATAAATAAAAAAAACAACAACACGATCATCAGGCTTTTAAAAATAGAAACACTTAAAAACCTGACTTTTATTCAACGAATAAACTTAATTAATATGTGTTTTTTTTTTTGTTTTTACAAAATAAAAAAAGTTTTTTATTCATTCAATCAAAACTTTTATTGTGGTCACCTGTGGTGTAAATAGGATATTGAACATAGTATTAGAATTATATGGCTTCTTAGACTTTTGAATTTGAGAAACGAATGTTCTAAAATTGTATGAATAAAATATTATAGGTGGAATAATCAGGAATCAGTCATTTTTTGACATTTTTTTAATTTTGAAGTTTATGCTTGGACATGGCTCAGTAATGCCCTGATGATGGCTCACAAGCTTGAGCCGAAACGTTGGCAAAATTAAAACATTTTCAAAAAATGACTGATTCCTGATTATTCCACCTATAATAGTTCCTACAGTCGACTATACATCCTCAATATATGAATAAAATAAAAAAAAGAAATTAAAAGAACAATAGACATGTTAAGTCACCTGGGATGTATTGGCCAGTACAGTAAACCCTCTTTTTAACGAACACCCGTTTATAACGAACTATCGTTGCGGTCCCTTGAAAAATGAATAGAAAACTATGCTTTCTTCTCGTTTACAACGAAATATTCTCTTATAACGAATTAACGAACTACTTTTGTGGATCTCAGAATTGAATTTGTTCTGTTATTACGAAAAATAAAGAAGAAAAAAATTACGATACGTCTTAATTCCCAGTAAAGAGAACCTCTTCCTTCTATTCAGCTCAATTCTGTGATTCATAGTCTGTGACAGCTTCTGGTTTCTAGAGTTTCATCTAATTTTTCTGTTTTTATTGCTTTTATTACATGCTATAATTCGATTTTCCTACAAGGTTAAGAGAAAATCCATTGGTTTCAATACAAGGTTGGCGATTCTCCAAGAAGTAAATAAAAAAATTGAGTCGAAATCGAAAATTGCGGAAAAATACGGGATATCAAAATCTCCTCTATCAACGATTATCGCTAGTAAAGATAAAATCGATGCCTCCGTTGCGTCTTCATCGAGATGTGTAAAAAAAAAAAATTTTTTTTTTTTTATTATTTCAAATTTATATCAATCGCTGTGATTTTGACATTGTAAGTTCCTTTTAAGTTTTGTATTTTGAATGATGGTTTATGTTAATCTTATAGTATTATGTAAAATGTGAAATAAGACAGATATATGTACATAGTGCTTCGTTTTAACTACTTCTTTTTTTTTTTTTTTTTTTTTTTAGTAATAACAATTTTTATTGAGAAAATTTTACAATCTGTCCCAATTTGGACATTAATAGTATTGCTGAATGATATCAAACATACTACATTCATACAATATTTACACAACATAAAATTACAATAAAATATATACACAATAATGAATCAATACAAAAGTCAATAATTAACTACTTCTAATTGTTTCTAAATAAACATGTGCCTGAAAGCGAGTGCTGTATTAAACCTATTTCTTTCTAAGCACCTGAATTTATACCAAGACGTATAATATACGTACAATATATTTTTCGAAAATTAAAGATAAAATATATTAAAAATACTTCAAAGCATCCTACTCGTTCACGTGCTAAAACCATTAGTCTCATTATCGATGTCAAAGCCATGACAAAGCTGACGGAAATATATAATTGAAAGACGGTGGGAAATGGATGTATAAGCAAAATGAGGAAAAAAGAAAAAAAAAACCTGGAAGATATAAAAAAGAGAATGATGAAGCAGTGAGGAGTGAGTGGTGTTAACAAGGCGAGAGGGTTTCTCTCATTAGCAGCTCCCTGTCTCTTAATTTTAATTAGAAGGTAAGAAATGAGATCCTCCCGTCGACGACTGTCACCTTCAGTAAATTATATCTCACCTGTCATACCGCGCCAAAAGAGGCAGTATATATACTTGTGGCAAAAATAGCAGCTTGTTAGGGGGAAAAGTGACCTCCCTGGGGTCTCCCGCTAAGACCCTTCCGGATAAAAATGTCATCCTTTACATAGTCTTCAACGGAAATATATCACAGGAAAATATACAGCCATCCACCAGCTCTAAAAACATGAGCTAATAGAAAATGTATAAAAAAATCCATATTCATCGTTAAATAAATAAAAATATCTCCTTGCCTACGGGAAGATCATTCACCTGAATCACTTATTCAGAATCATTCCACCGCACGCTGGGGCGAAACACCAAATTATTGGACATTGTAGTTTTATGGCCTGACTGCTGGACGTACGAAAAAAAAAGATAAACGTAGAACCCCCCCTTATTTTTTAAAAAGGAATCGATTTATGTACTTAGATTTTAATTTCGATGTACAGGGTGGCCCAGTAGACACTTGTTTTTATTTATTTTCTCATTGGAACCCTATGATTTGATGTCGTTAATTGATTCCACACACTATTTCCAGCAAGTTTTACTTAGGACACTTTTTTTTTTAGTAGCAACCGTATTACGGTTTTTTTCGGCTAACCGAAACCTCCCGGAGTAGGTATTATTCAATTGACAATACAAAAACATGAACGAAATCCATAAATTTTTACTTTCACTTACTATATATAGTAAGGGAAAGTATTGCGATCGTGAAAATTTTCGAATTCCAGTTTTCAACGGAAATACACGTTTTAGGGTCCCCTAAGTCCTAATAACCAAGTCCCGCAAAAAGGTGTGTGTGTGTGTGGCTCCCGGGCGGAAATGGTAAGTCCTATGAAACTGAAATTTCATATTTAAGACAAATATATGCCCGAGACGTTACAAAACCTTTTTCATCAAAATGAGCTTACCAGAAGAGCCTGTTTATACCATGCATTTTGAACATTTTTTCGATTTTCACGAGAACGTTTCCGACGATTTTAATTAAACTCGCTATATCGATGTAAAATTTAATAGGCTTTAATATCATGTAGGTTTCATTCTGATTAAAATGGTCTGACAGGGCTTAAATGCCGATATTTTAAATTTTCTTTCTCTAAAGTACCTTTAATTTTGATGATTCTATAAAAATAACTATATCATCTTGTTACCACAGATGAAAAACAGGTAAATACATAAATTGAATGAATTCGATACCCTACTAAAGGAAAAAACAGAAAAAATATTTTTTTTGTAGCAATTTTTCGTTTTTAAACATTAGAACAGTAATATACACGTATGATATACCGTTGAAAAGCTAAAGATTTTAGAAAAAAATATTATCTCATACACAATAATTAATTCTTTAATAGTTTCACGTATTTTTATCTCTAACTGTATTTGAAAATTCTTTTATTGATATGAAAAATGGAGGTAAGTGAAAGTCGTGTGTTCATTCTATAATTAATTACTTTTACTAATTATGTTTGTAAATAATTATGTATTAAAAAAATTAAATTATCTATAGGTATGTTGGTTTAGTAAAATATTTAAATACACTTTTCCAATGTAATAATTAATGCCTGATACAAAGTAATAGTTCCACTAAACCATAAATCTGAGGAAACTAATGAAAAAAAGTCAAGACCCTCAAGAAAAACACTTCTCTACAACTCAGTCATAAAATTTTAACCATTTGGAGAAGTTGAACAATCTTAACATCCTTCTTCCTCAAACATTTTATAATAGACCGAAATTTGACAGAACTTTGTCTAGGGAATAGAATAGAATAGAATTTATCTGTTTAAGATTTACATTCTTGTACAAATCAATTCAAATTATAAATCTCTTCAATTGCCAACATGAGTCTAGTTAATAATAAATGTCCATTTATTCGGCTCTTGAGAAAAACTTGAAAAATAATAATTGTAAACTATTTAAATAATACATTTTATCATTTAATTGATATATAATAGAAAAACGACACTGAAATAAAACATAAAAAAACAAACAAACTGAAAACATTCGCCGTACAATGAAAAATGGTAAACAGTTAACCTCGGATAACTAGACACTTAATTGGTGTGTGGGCCTTCACAGTTCAAGGTATCCAGGGTATTACATGCTGACTTAGTGAACCAGAAAATGTTCAGTTTTTCAATATTGTCTATTTAAAGAATTTTTTGGTCATCACTGGATCCTGATAAAAATGGTTGTAAATATCTCTCTCTGTCTTTTATGAGCTTTTCACAATAGAAAAGGACGTGAAACAGGCTGTTCAAGATAAACTGACCACAGAAAGTGCAGGTTTCTTGTGCTTTGAAGATGAACAGTTTGGTGTTTACATAAAGTTTGCTACGTTCTGGGCTCAACTTTGCAACTTTCGTTGATGTTTTTCTGAGGAAAAAAATAAAAAATAAAATAGAAGCTTCAGACCACAGTAGATGTGTGTCCATAACAAATTCCACCTAGCACCCTCAATGAGTTATAAAGCATCATTACTACAACAATATTGATGTTGAAGCATAAGAGAAATTCCAGAATTAATCAACACTAATGAGCAACTGAAGCTTGATAATTATTATTATCGTAAATAAATTTTTACACGGTAATTAAAGAAAAAAAAATTAAATTTTAAACATAGTTATAACAGGATGGAGAGACTTTTGCGAAATAAATCCCCTTAATAAATAGCTGACTCCAACACTAAAGGCCAGTAATTAGTTTCCCCTTATTAAACAGATCGTGTACTTTAATCCTATTCCCGACACAAAAGGATTTATCTCTCTTAAACATCATTTATCCCCCCTTCCCCATCCTTTTTTTTTTATCTACTCCGCTTTTTGGGTAATTAAAATGCTAAAGAAAAAAAATTGGGCTCGTATGTTTCGCCTTAATACGGCTATTTAGTTGTCCAATTTATTACCGACAATTAATCTAATCCCGACCGATCCCAACAGGGATGAGCTGAATTATTCATAATTAATACAAATTTTATTACCAAGGCGCAAAATTAAATCATCGCTTTGTGAAAAGCACGGGTTATTTTTAACCAACCCTTTCAGATTAGGGTTAAAAAGATAAGGTAATTGGCCCAAGAAATTTATCAATGTTTACACAATGAGATTTCCGTTGACATTATCATGAGTAATTTCTGATATAATCTTAAATTGCTCCCTATATAGTGTTACATCATTAATTGCAGAACTGTATCAGACAATATTTATCATAGAAAAACAATACGTAATGTGAATATGGTCAATTAGCGACGAATTGTAAGTAATTTGAAAATAATAAATGCCTCAATTATTTTATTTTTTAACGGGTTACGTGTTTTCTTGGCTTGAATTTTTTAATATGTATATATATATATACATTTTTAAAAAAATCATTTTATTGGTATTTACAACTGTATTAACAAAAATACATCAAGTAAATGTGATGTGTTATATAATACAATGACTTGATATACATGTAGATAAGCTTCCCAATGGAAGCACTCTAAAAATATTCTAAACTAGAAGGTCCTGGGGCCATTTCCTTTTCAGGAGCCTCGGAACATTATCCGGAATTGAAGAAGAAGAAAGGATTGAAACTAGTGGGTTAGAGTGCGAATGGAGTTTGTCATGAAAGGATTGATACCTGGTCCGGGCCAAATCAGTAACAAAGGGAACATTAAGGTCTTTATGGATAAGTTTATTCGTGACAAAGTATGGAGCGTTGAGGATTTTACGAAGGATTTTGGATTGTAAGGATTGGATGCGGAAAGAATTTGATGATTTAGTAGAGCCCCAAAGCTCTACTCCGTAAGTCCAGATTGGTCTTATAATAGTCATGTAGATGAGCCTTTTGTAGTTCAGAGGAATGTTTGACCGTTAGTCTAGTAAGTGTTGAAGCAGCCTAAAGCGGCGAGTATATAAGTATACATATTTTTTTTTTTTTTAAAGAAGGGTTTTAATTTCGTTAAATAGTTCAATTGTAAAAATATATATATATATATATATATATATATATATATATATATATATATATATATATATATATATATTATATAGCTTGAATGCATCTGCATATTTAATATTATTTAAGTTACCTAGGGAAAACGCATATTAAAAATATTAGGTATTGCGATTGTGAAAATTTTCGAATTTGAGTTTAACGGAAATAGATGTTTTAGGAGTTCAAATGACCAAGTCCCACAAAAAGGTCTGCCTGTGTCCGAGTGTGGTAACTCTAGCGCAAAAACAAAAAGTCCTATGAAACTGAAATTTCATATTTGAGGCAACTATACCTCCGAGATGTTTCAGAAACTTTGACAACTAAATCAGCTAACCAGAAGAGCTACTTTATGACATGCATTTGGAACTTTTTTAGGATTTTCTCAAAAACGGCTCAAACGATTTTGATTAAACAAGCTATATCGATGTAAAATTTAATAGGCTTTAACATAATGAAAGTTTCATTCTGATTCAAATAGTCAGACAGGGCTTGTATGCCGATATTTTATTTTTTATTTCTCTAAAATGCGTTTAATTTTTTAGATTCTATAAAAATAACCGAGTTAAACGAATACGATAACCAACTAACGGAGGAAATAGTAAAAATATTTTTTCATGACATTTTTGTGTCATTTAAAAATATCAATATAGATGAGATGCGTAATATACCGTTGAAAAGCTAAAAAAATTTAGTAAAAAATATACTATACAAAAACTTGTAAAAGTAAATAAAAAATTATAAAAAGCCGATAAAACGAACTGATTGTTTTATAAAATAAAAAACAGTCCTTAAAATATGAAAATCGGGCATATCCTTTGAAATAGTAAATTAGTCCTTTTCGGGCGTAACCCACCTCACCCACCCTAATATAGACAGACTTAAGTTATTTCGGACAGCTTTTTGCATCGGGAAGAGAGTTTCTATATTAAAAAGAGTCCTTTTTAGTATGGTAATCCTAGTTACCATTGATTTATTTCGATTCGTATCCTTTTAAAAGGAGAATCGAGTCAAAAATGGAGGTTTTCTTCCATTTTGAACCGTATCCTGGTTACAATAAATGTCAATTGTTAAGAATCCTTTTTAATAAAAAACATGTGTCAATAGAAATTCAATTTAATTAATTATTTACTAGTTTCACTCATTTTTATACGTTATTTGAAAATTCTGTAATTGATTTTAATAACGGAAATAAGTGAAAGTCGTGTGTTGCCCGTACCAGATTTTGTTGGGTATAATTGTAATAAAATAAACTTAAATGCCAACGTTTCGGCTCAAACTTCTGAGGCATCATCATGGCATTACTGAACCATGTCTAAGCATAAACTGGTTTTTTTTTGTTTTTTTTTTTTTTTTGTCACTTAACATTTTATTTACACCTGTAAAAAATATTACAATCAGCAAATGTGCTAAAATCTAAGGAAACATGGCGTGGGCAGGCATGAGGGAGACAGCACCCAGTGGTGCATCCTCCTGACATTAAGCACAACTATATTTCCAGGTCAGGAGGTCCCTCATCCAACTCCTTTTCAGCCTACGCCGAGTTATGGATGGTGTGTCGGTTGTAGCCATGTTTTGCCCAAGTTTGTTTATGTGTCCATTTAGTTTGTCATGAAATCGTTTGTAAGTCGATCGAATGTGGTTTGTTATAGTTGCCAGTCTTAAAAATTGAGATTGAAAGGTTTGTATTTTTCGTATGTTTGTCTTTTTAGCAGCTCCATATAATTGGCAAGCGTAAGTCCATATTGCTTTTAATAAATAATTGTATACGTTAAGTTTCTGTCTGATGGGTAATTTAGAATGTCTATGAAGTATCGAATACAATAGTCTCAGTCGAAAATTTAGTCTTGACGTGTGGGCCCCATGTCAATCTTTTGTCAAAAATAAGTCCTAAGAACGTTACTGTGTTTGATTGTGGTATCTGGTGATCGTCTATGTAAACTGGAGGGCAGGTTCCATGTCAACGTGTAAATGTAACATATAGTGATTTGTCATGGATCTGTTTAAAATTAAATTAAAAAAAAAAAAAAAAAAAAAAAAAAAAAAAAAAAAGACTGACTCCTGATTATTCCACCTATAGTAAGAGCACCTTTATAATACTCAATACACAGTCCAAAAATACAGTGAAGTTGTTCACCGAAACCATAAAAGTTCTCATTTCTCGCTTGACTCCCCAAATTTTATGCCTTTAATCGGAATTCTCTTCACTTTGGGGTAATAAGCAGGCGCGTGAAAACGGTATAACTTGAAATAGCCTTTAATATATTTCCACGATAAATATAGCCCGATGAAACATTAAACGCGGCTACGGTAAACCCAATTATCAAACTCTTGAATATGAGTTTGGGAGAAAACAGGGAATTGCCGAGGACGGAGTTACCTAAGTCATTTCATGCATGTTAAACATGTTCTCTTCAAACCACCCAATTCGGTTACATAGCATAGCCAGGCTCCGAGCTCTACTAACTCCCTCCGTTATTTCAGTAAAAATAGCATCATACACTACTAATATACAATATAGTCTTCTTTTTTTTTTTTGTCTTATTTTATTATAACATCAAAATATTAGTAATTCAATATAAATAAGAGGAAATTTCGTATAAATTATATAGATCTACAAAGATTTACAATCCATAACTATCAGCGTACAGTAAATAGTGAGTGTAAAAGAAAACAAATGCAAAACGTGATTAACACTAAATTTATTTATATACATCAAAACACTCATCGGGGATATAGTATTGTTTCCATATTACTGTTTTTGTTTTATGTATTATAACATAAAAATATTAGTAATTCATCATAAATAAGAGAAAATTTTGTACAAAAAAAAAAAAATCATAAAAGATATTTGCAATCCATAACTATCAGCGGACAGTAAATAGTGAGTGTAAAAGAAAACAAATGCAAAACGTGATTAACACTAAATTTATTTATATACATCAAAACACTCATCGGGGATATAGTATTGTTTGCATATTACTGTTTTTGTTTTATGTATTATAACATAAAAATATTAGTAATTCATCATAAATAATAGAAAATTTTGTACAAAAAAAAAAAAAAAAAATCATAAAAGATATTTGCAATCCATAACTATCAGCGGACAGTAAATAGTGAGTGTAAAAGAAAAAAATGAAAAACGTGATTAACATAGTTCAGTCAATAAAATTTCATTTTCACTAAATGAAATTATTGGAAATATTTAAGCACTTATAAAAAGTTCTTGAATCTCATAAATTGATTACGAAAATTGCCATGCTCTTATATTACCACGAACTTCTACCGAGCAAATTGATACGTCGATTTCCAAAAGGTCCTCAAGGACATTTTTTGAGAAATTGATAATTTGATTTAACTGTTTAGAAACTTATGCTCGAAGCAAAATCATGCCTGGGCATAATAGAATTGTTTCTTAATTCATTATCGATTTATTTATATACATCAAAACACTCATCGGGGGTGTAGTATTGTTTGCATATTACTGTTTTTGTTTAGTGCATTATTCAGATTTTGTATGTAAGCATAATTTGTATTTATTCTTTGATAATGAACGATCTCAGTTTTAGGCAGTTAATTATATAATAATGTTTGTGGCTACAGCGCCCTAACTCAGCCTCCACTGGCTCACACCAGTGATGCGGCTGAGATAGAGGCGTAGGGATCTCTTTGATTCCGCTTTTTCCTCCACAAGTGGAGGGAAAGGCCCAGTCTGGGATCCCCTTAGCAGTTGTATAATCCGATAATCGATTAATTCGAATGATTGAAATAATCGAACGATCCGATAATCGTCATTCGGTTATGCCCACCCCTACTTCTTTATTCGGTAAAAATACATTTTCGATATTATGAAACAATATTCAACAAAGATTCATCGAAACAATAAAGCATAAACCCGTCTTGTCCGCTTCAACCTCATCCATTTGAACTACATCTAAGCAGGTAGGTCACTATAACGTTTGAATTTACATAGTAATGTTAAAAACTCATGATTATCTAATAATTACAAAGAAATTTCATTAATCTAAATTTTAAATAGTTTCAACAATTTGAAAAACAGCGCTCAGATGGCAAAATAGTATAAATTACTTTTTCTAGAATAAGAGGTTCTCACATAGACTGTATATTCGTTTATGTAAAGATGGTGGCCTACAATTCTCCACGAAGATTGAAACGGCAGTAGCCCCGCGACGTTCTGTAAATATTTATACTGGAGTTCTGACACTGGTCAGATCCTCCACTCATGTACTGTATGTTTGTGGCTATTGCGCCCTGGCTAAGACCAGTGATGCGGCTGAGAGAGAGGAGCTGGGATCTCTTTGATTCCGCTTTTTCCTCCACAAGTGGAGGGAAAAGCCCAGTCTGGGATCCCCTTAGCAGTTGTATATATTGTATATAGTTATGATTGTTTGTATGATGTTTATTTGTTTGCCAACTTTCTATTTATCTTATTATAGGTTGTTGTTTTGCTTCTTTATTTATTATTATTTTATTGTATATTATATATATATATATATATATATATATATATATATATATATGAATTTATTTATTTTCTATTTTATGTAATTTGACTATTATTATTATTGTCTGTATATATTATATGAATGTGGTTGGTCTCATATCAATATTACTATTGTTCATTTTGTAACAAATTGTAATATATCTCAATAAATAAATAAATTATATAATAATATATTTGGTATAATGTTGTATGGTCTTCTATGATAAATATTGTCGGGAACTGATTTTCTGGAATATTTTTTACGTATCGTATGTGGTAGTTTCTGATGGAGGAATAGATTAGGCACAATACGATTAAAATAATTGCTGCTAGCATAAACAATGCCTAAAAGGCATATAGTCAGTGTTGTTTTTGAAATGTAGTTTTAGTACAGTACAATAAGAAAAACAATAAATAATGATAAATATTTAGTTAAATGATGGTATTAGTGTGGTAAGTAAGTAAGGTGAATAAAAAAGAAGGCTATAACTGAGTTGCAAGTCCCATAGAAGCAGCACGTTTTACCTCTATCGTTGGCGGCTCCCAGGGGGTGTAGAACCGTAGAGGTGGGCATGGTCTAAGTCAGCTACTTACCTTTAGATGGTCTAAAACAAGCTAGGAAAAGGAGAGGTGTGTTGAGAAATTTCTGGGCTTTGTGTTCTAAAATTATTGTTAAATCACTAAGAGACATTACTGTAAAAAAAAAATAAATAAATAATATATATATATATATATATATATATAATTAATTGTTCTGGTATAACTTCATAAGTGAAATTACATGTGTACCGTGTGTTGATCTAATTTCTTCATAAAATCCCAAAACTTTAATGCATGTTACTCAAATTTAATAAACACATATAACAAAGTATCTGCATAATATAATACCTATAAAATAAAAATAAATAAACAAAAGGAGAAAATCCAGGACTCCTGACGTCATAAATTTGGAAAATCCTCCATACCTGAACTGTTCCTTAGCATCTTTACTTCAGTGTTCTTTCATAACACATATGTCTATGTAAGACACTATTTTATTTCAAATTCTAAATAAATTTCTAATAATATCTTTTATGTAAATTCTAATTGAAATATCTATATAACTACTGTAGTATTAATAGTCAAACATATTCTTTTCTGTATCTCTAACAATAACATATATTAATTATTGTATAAAAATATTAATGGTGCGTTTTTTGTTTTTCCACTACAAAGGCTAAAAATTATATATATATATATATATATATATATATATATATATATATATATATATAATTTGTGGGCGGGGTGGCTGAGCTGGTTAAAGCGTGAGAAAACAGTCAGCGCGTTGCACAGCAACCTGATTAACGATTTGAAGATAAAAACCAATTTCGAGTTTGCGTCTCTCTGGCGGGGGACTTTAAACTCAGCACGAATCCTCCGCCCTCTTCCCATGGCGAGCGAGAAACCACAGTATAGCCTACAAAGGCGAGGTAATTGATGAAAAAAAAAAAAAAATGATCCATATTAAAGTAAAGAAGTGCATCTTTATTTTTAGTATTTAGTATTTTATCATATAAAATTAAATAATTAATAATTAAGTAATACAAATAAATAATAAAATCCTATTAAAAAATAAAATGGGATGTTTTCTCAGCAGGAAGGGAATGGCGAACTATCCTAATTGTGACAGAAGGCTGTACAAAGACCTAATGAATAATGAATGGCTGACAGCCTCAGAGGAGTTAACAGGTTACATTTGTCCCTACCCTACTACCATCTAACCTAGCTCTTCTTTAGGATAAAACATCAAATTTTCTTTTAAAGTGAAACTATACATTAATTGAGACGTTGATTTCCAAAAGGTACTAAAGGACATTTTTTTTCGAAATTGATAATTTGACATCTTTGTATTCTAATGGTTTAATTTTATCTAAATTCGTCATCAGATTTTATCTAAAAAAACACAAAAATCCTTTAAAAATGTATTAGAAAATTACATTTCATTCCAAAAGGTACTAAATCCACATTTCATTTCATTCCAATAGGTACTAAAAACGTTTCGTTCCAAAAGGTACTATATCCTATGTAAACAGATACAACCTTTCCTTTCATTTCATTCCAAAAGGTACTGTATTTCCTACTATACGGCCGAAGCACCTAACCCACATATTATTAAATTTTGTGCATTTTTATTGGTTCATACGTTTATTTATTTTGAATACGTTTATTTATTTTGAATACGTTTATTTATTGTAATACGTTTATTTATTTTGATTTTATTTTATGTAATTTGACATTCCTTTTGTTTATATTGTAAATATTGTATGAATGAGATCCTGTAGCACTATTATTATTGTCTATTATGACAAATTGTAATATATACGGATAAAAAAAAAAATAATAAAAAAAAATTTATTGGTTCATTTAACACGTCTAGAGTCACCGCTATTATTTTAATCAATGATTTTAACCTAATAATCAGTTTTAGGCTGTTTTAAACAACTTAATTGCTTTTTTTTTGTTTTTTATGAAGATTATTATTTTATTTTATTTATTTTTTTTTTTTTTATAATAATCTTCATATCCATACTTTATTATTGAATATCGGCCCCAAACTTTCGTGGAAGCATTGAAACACTTGATCTCTTCCTCCTCGTCAATCGCTTTAAAAAAGGAAAACAAATGAATAAAATTACACTCACCAAAAAATCCAAAACAAGAGGACCGACCACCACTTACCTGAAAAACAAAATTATAAGGTGAAAACTAAGAAATAACATGCTACGCTGTGAAGCACATTTAAAAGAACAATAGCTACTTAGTACCGCCATTTTCTGAACGAAAAGATTGTTCCAAGAAGAAATAATTGTATACCTGTCTGTTTGGTACAGCAAAAAAAGTGAAAAAAAAAACCGAAATCAAAATGTTTAAACTACTTACGATAATACCATATAGTTAAGTAAGTTCTAGTAAAGTAAATTCATACAATTTAATCGATTTTTTTTTTTAATGTATTCATATTTATTTAAAATTAAAAAAAAAAATATATAAAATGATTATTCTGAAATAGATAAAAATTAAAGCATAAAGCACTATTTCGGTCTTTAATACCTGATAGACTATCTAGTGAGCGTTCATAAAAAAATGACTAATTTTAAAACAATTAATTAGTTGTGAATATTATTTGATAGAATGCTCGCATTTAATAATTGTTTTCTAGTTGAAAATTATGATTAATATTACTATTAATCGGGCTAATCTTTAAGGTCAACTAACTAAACGTCCTAAATTCTCCAGTGGCCTCTTTCCTCTTCAGACCAAACATTTTATGTAGAAACTTATTCTTAAAAACCTTAAGGTTATTTAAATTAATCTTTTAAGTAAGTTAAAGTAAACCGTTGGGAAAATAAATAACAGTTTTGTGAATTCTAACGTTCAAGTTTCTTGTTCGAAGCTTAGCGTTATGAGTCTAAAAATTGTTTATTGAAATGAATGCAGTTTTTTTTTTATGTGAGTCTTTTTTTGCTGAGCCATAAATATGTGAAGCGTAAGTCCATATTGGTTTAAGTAGGTAAGTGCATGCATCCAGTTTCTGCATACTTTTTAATTTTGATGATATTTATAAAACAAAATATAATCCAGTCGGTGTAAAATTGTTAATTAAAAAAATTCTTGTTCGCCAGTTTATTTCAACTCATTTCCGATTTCTCTCTCAGATACAATCCGGTATCTTGGCTTACTGTTAGACAAAAGATTGACTTGGAACCCACATACAAGATTTAAAAGACAAGAACTCAACCGACGATTCGGACAGTTATACCGACTAATCAACAGAAAATCTGAACTTACAGTTGACAACAAATTGTTAATCTACAAGCCAATACTGAAGCCCATCTGGACCTACGGACTTGAACTGTGGGGGACAGCTAAACGTACTAACATCAAACACATTCAATCCTTTCAATCCAAAGTCATCCGTACAATAGTAAATGCTCCTTATTATGTCTCCAACTATACCTTGCACCACGACCTTAATGTTCCATTTATTTCAGACCTAATTCCATCCAAATTTTCCAAATTCCACCAGAGCCTCATTCATCATCCTAATCCTCTAGCTCAATCAGTGGCCCCGCGACCTTTTGTAAATATATTGGAGTTCTAGCACTGGCTAGTTTCTCCACTCAATGTGATGTATATCTGAGTGTGTGTATGTGTATATAGGTATAAGCGATTTCTTGACTTTATTGTATTGATTCATTATTGTATATATATTATATTATAATTTTATGACGTGTAAATATTGTAAGAATGTTTTATATATGATATCTTTCACCACTACTATTGATGTCCAAATTGGGACAGATTGTAATTTTACTCAATAAAAAAAATTGTTGTTGATAAAAAAATAAGTAAAAAAAAGATGTAACTCTACATTTGGGGTTCAGAGTCTTGGGCTCATCCCAATTAGAGATTCGTATTGTTTCACAGCTAGCGGCTGCGTATGCAGATTAGACCTTCATGACCCTCAGCCGACAGGGTTTTTGTCCCCAATTTTTGGGGCCCTCTTTATAAGGGCTGGGTGTGCCCCAGAGGGTTCTACTCACCCCATGGCCGAAATAACAGAATAAAGGATTCTGCCTCAACTAGGGTTAGATGTCCTACCCACTTCACCAAGTCGCTCCTACGGTATTGAATCCACATGATAAGAATGAGGTATGTGAGAATGATTTTACATAATTAGTGAAAAAGCATTTGATGTGAATAAAAGGCCAGACAAGTTGTGCCCATTGTTCATATTTTATTTGTTTTCGAACTGGAAAGGATGGATGTTAAATTTTTATTCACGAGTAACAAAACTGTATAGACTTGACACTTGATATCATAGAATCGTTTTATGCTACACTCAATAGTTATCAGCTATAAATGCTATCATTCCAGGGGCTATTAACATTACGAAATCGTCAGAAAAAGCATAAAAGAGAGGAAGTTGAAATTCGATACCGAAATGGAGGGGGATGGAGGTATTAAAAAGAATGAAGTTATGTCGTTGGTATTCATGCCGAGGAGCTAAGCCATCATTTCCAAGATGGCTACACTTTTAGCCGGCTGTTAGCCTCTTCTAATTATGGCCATATCCCTGCACAGCCAACCCTTTGCTCCCTCTTCCCTTCGGCCATTAACAGGGTGGAATCGGGGTTATTCCGTCCCTCCCATTTAGGTGTCCTCCGATTGGCAGATAGCTTCATTAGCACCTGCGTGGGCCTCACGGCTCGTTCTCTGAAAGGTTAGGAGGAAGGGAGAGGGGATAGAGGATCATTGGGAATGGGATTCCATTCGGAACATTGATGTTGTGTCAGTATTTTTATACAATCCTTGTCAATAATTAAACGTTAGGTCAGAGTGGGGTTTGTACTCGGAAATGGTGCATATCAAAATAAAGTAGATTTTTTTTATTTGCATAGAATACATCTGTACAGTTATAAAACATTAATTGGAATTCCAATTCAATGAGCTCATAATTGACTAAAATTTATTTTGTACATCAATTGTTTTTATTGTTGGTAATCATAATAAAAAACTTAGAAAAGAAAAAAAAATTGAGAAATAAAAAAAATGTAATAAACAAAAATAAAGAAATAAACAAAATAACAGATATTAAAATCATAAAATAACGATTAGAAATTTAGAATTTTTATAATAATATATGTTTAGTTTCTTTTCTTTTTTAATTTTTTCGGAAGTTTTTCTTAATATAAACACTTAAAAGAGTACAATTGACTTCCATTTCTCACTTAATCACTTTATTTCAAAATCTTTTCATATTTGTCAACGTTTCGGGGCTGTTTCCCCATTTTCAAGACTTATTTTTTTCATTATATAATTGCTATTTCATATATCACCCATCATTTTATTTCATAGCACACTGCTATTTGTTCTTATTGGTGTTCATGGGCTCACTGATGAAAACCAATAAGGACAAATAGCAGTGTGCTATGAAATAAAATGATGGGTTATTTATGAAATAGCAATTATATAATGAAAAGAAATAAGTCTTGAAAATTGGGAAACAGCCCCGAAACGTTGACAAATATGAAAAGCTTATGAAATAAAGTGATTAAGTGAGAAATGGAAGGCAATGTGGACTCTTTTAAGTGTTAATATATGTTTAGTTCTCTTATGTCTATATTTAGAAGTTGATAACATAGTATAATCAAAAATTTGTTTTATAAGTGTATCGTCAGTCATTTGGCCTTTTATGAAAAAATAATAGTGTTAGTGTATAAATTATTGTATTGTTGAAATATCCAGTTCTGTATGGATTGTAGTTATTTCTGTGTATGGTGGATAATTATTAATGATTCTATTTTTTTTAATTATTGAGATATATTACAATTTGTTTCAAAATGAACAATAGTAATAGTGATATGAGACCATATTCATACAATATTTACAACAAACAATGATTAAGTCGAATTACATAAAAAAAAAACAAAAAACATATATATACGAAAGAAAAAACTATTTAAAAAAACCTATAATTAAAATAAATATAAAGATTATACAAACAATCATAGCTATAACCAATGTAATGATTATTAGACATCTATTTTGTAATTTTAGCAAATTGTTGATATACGTTTTGGTTGCAAGACTCCAGGCTGGGCATGCATAGATAATTATAGGCTTGTTTTTTAGTGATAATTGTGAATTGTTATTAAAGTAGGGAGACATCTTATATAATAATTTACGGCCAATGAAAAAAAATTGTCTTGCAAGAACTTCATTTTGTTGGTCATGTTTTGTTTTGCTCTACTCTTTGCCTTTTCAAAGCCCCGAATTTATCCCCTTGCACCAAGACGCGAACTTGTAATTATTTTATCCAAAGTTTGAGGTCATCTGGTGGCTGAGCCTCCCCACCCCATATTACAGTCATGTGTTGATGTTATATTCCAGCAATGACTAAATTTAATATTTTCATAACGCCAATTAATTAAGAGTTAACGGCAACTGAGTCGTGACCCTTTCCAATTCGTGTAGCGTAGATAAATTTTAAACTTTTCTTGTGTAAGCTTATATTTTACTTTAACCATTACTTTAACCGCTGTGTTATCACAAATAATAAAATGTCTTTAACAGCGAAAACGGTAATCGAGAAAGAATCGCTATGTCGAAGTAGGACAATAAAATGGAACACAGCCCGAGATCGGAAAAAGCTTCAATGTCTAGTTTTACTGTGGCAGGAGCAATGGCTTCATGTGGGCACCCACATCCACCAACAAATCCTACTCCAGTCTCCGTTCTTACAATTTCTCTCGACAAATAAGCACACGGGCTTCAACTTTAACCAATACTGTTTCGCTAAACACAAACTGCAATAAATTATATTAAAAATGGTAAAAACAGCATTATTTAATTTTAATTTAAAGCAAGAACATCACAACTTTCGTTGACAACAAAACTATTGAACTATGGGGAACTATTAAATTTTCGAACATCAAACGTATCAAATATTTTCAGTTTGAAGTGCTTAGATCAATAGTAAATGCTCCCTATTATGTTATAAACAAGACCTTACTTCCTGACTTCAAGATCTCCTAAGTCCTTGATCTCATTCCATCCAAATTCTCAACCTTCCACCAGAAATTTACTCCTAAGCCCTGGCACAATCCCTATTAAGCTCTAATCATCCTTACAATCCTCCTCGTTGGTTGAGGCGGCAGTGGCCGAGAGATCTCTTGTAAATAGGCAACTGGAGTGCTTGAAATGGCCCAGCCTCTCCTCTCCTGCCTGAAAGCTGTGGCTCTAGCGCCCTCAGTCATCCTCCACTGGCTGACTGAGAAGCGCTGAGAACTCCTCATCGTGCTCGGCATCCACCTGTGGTATGATTGGGAGTTCCAGAAGCAGTATGTATATATTGTATATAGGTATGAAAGTGACCATGATTATTTTATTTTATTTTTCCTCTATTTAGTTTTACCTATTACTTAGTAATTTTTTTTTTAATTTTTGTTATACCCTGTACCTATGGAATGAATTATTTCTAATAGCACTATTATCCATTTCTCAAGATAGTGGTAGATTGAATTATTTCCAAAAAAATCAATTTAAAATATAATTAAGTAAAACATTTATGTAGGTCTAAATTGTTTCTAATCAGAGTATACCACTCCCCGATAGATACTTGAAGTAAACCATTTTCACTGTCAATCCATGGTTGAGTATGAGTTATTTTAGATCTGTTCTAAAACCTCGGAGTTATCTTAGATCCCAAAAATGTTCTCATATCTATAAAGAATATACAGTTGTTACATTATACAAACCAAATAAAACCCTACTATATAAACTAAACTAAATTATGAAATTAATAAAGTCGTACATAACTAATTTAATTTATTTTTTACTTTTAATACTTCAAAATATGAAATAAAATGTAAGAAAAAGTACTGCGTTCGTGAAATTGGAAGTTTTCAAACGGAAACGTTTTGGGGTGCCTTGATTCCATACAATATTTTTCAATAAATGGCTTCTGAGTGCGTGGTAAATCTATAGAAGTTATTAGATAATGAAATATCATATTTTAAATACATTGGTATTGCCTAAGATATTACAGTAACATTATAATAATAAAACTGAATAGTTAATGGTTCTTTCATTAAATAAACTCCTTCTAAAATACCTTTAATTTTGTTTCATTTGAAATCATTGACCATCACACATTATTATTATGTAAATTTACAATTCAATCTACAGTTATTTCATAATGATAAATTAAAATATAAAGAAATTCTTTAAAACAACCGATGAGAATTATTTTTTGAGGAAAGTGGTATACAAAGTAAAGATACAATGCTGACAAAAAAAAAAAAAAAAAATCCACAATAACTACTTTTTTAAACATAGTAAGGTCATGCATAAATAAGATTTCGCTAATATTTTTTAAATTACCAAATTAGTAGGATGACCCATGGAATTTCCTTCTGAGCTCACACATAAACCTCATCACACCCCATCCTATGAACTACGGAATATTTGGAAGGAACTAATCCAGATTATCAAACTCCCGCTGGAGAAATGTTGAGATTGTTTTCCAGGCCTGGAGAAGTTAATGCGTATTACAGGACATCGGAATGGTAGCTCTAAGTTACATCCCCGCTCGGCTGGTCGGCTAACTTTACGCTCTTTCAATCTACCAAGGGCTCTTATCAGCTCAGCAACTTTTGCTAAATAGGTTTTCGGATTTTTCTACTCCCTCCCTTCATTAGTTGGCCCTTTCAGAAGGGCCTTCTCATTAGAAGCTATTAACTCCTGCAATCGAATTAAATTCTGAGATAAGAGAAAAACAAATATAAATAATATACAAATAGGGACAACGCCATTGGGAATAATTCACACTGGGATCTATTCAATATACTTAGATACATATGAAATTAAAATTGTTATTATAATTGTAATTTGTTTGAGTGAATACATGTATTACTAGGTTCTTTTTAAAGAATTTGACCCATTAACAATCAATATTTCTTTATTTCTTTCTATAGGTATGAATGTGGCCAAGATTTTATTTACTTTATATTTTATTTTCGTTTGTTAGTTAAGTTTACTTATCTTATTTCATCTTATGTTATTGTATATATATATATATATATATATATATATATATATATATATATATATTATTTTTTTTTTTTTTTTTTTTTTTTTTTTATGCATTATTAGTCTCTTATTTTTTTTTTTATATATTGTTATGTCTATTTTGTTTTGTTTTTACTGTGTACATATGGTATGAATGACTTCTTTTAGCCCTAATACTTATTGCCCAAGATAATGGCAGATTGTATTATTTACCAATAAAGCAATATTATTATGTTTATTTCTTTCTCCCTACGTTTCGGCCATGGCCATTTTCAAGGGATCTTAAATCATTCTTTTAAATTGCACATATATATAATACATTTTGTCACATATTAAAAAAGATCTATTACAGGCTGATCTAGCCATGCCAGCTTGTTATTATTAATCCCTTTCAATTAATTTGATAATAACAAGCTAGCATGCCTTGTATTAAATTGTATTATGAATTAAATACAACAGATGTTAAATAAAAACAGCTGTTCGAATTGAGAGAAAAAAAAAAAGGGTGATTAACTATGGTTCTTAAGTGTGTAATTATTAAATTGGGAATAGATTTTCTAATTCTAATGGAAACAGAGGTGGCAGAAAATCCCGTGATAGAGAAGGTAGTTTTCAACAATCTAATCATTACCAGGATCATGAAATTATTAGCTGATGAAACAGCAAGGACTCTCATCTGCAGTTAAAAACGGATGATAAGAGTCCATCCTAAACAAGAAAATACTCATGGACATAAAAGGATTGGTGGTTGTGCGTCCAGTCATTTTGGTTCGTAGATGCTAATCAAGTAAAAGAAAATCAACAATGAATGGTAGAAATGTGTTAAAGAAAGTAATTTTTTTTTTTTTTTTAAAGAAAGTAAATTTTATTCTGGGACCTTCAGTCCCCTAAGAATAACAGAAAAGTACAAAAGTTCGGCTTGTGTCTGGCACAGAAACAAGAACATAAAAGAAATACAAACTTAAGATATAATATTATTTAAAAATAAGAATAAATAAAGTTAAATAAATAACTACGATTACTTAGTATGCATATATGTTTATAATTATATAATCATTAATGTGTATCTGAAATATAAATTTTTTTTAAATATTTTTGTGTTAATGTTTGTTTTCTTATTTTTGTTCTTTTTCTTTTTTCCATTTATTTTTTTCACGGTTTGGGGGGAAGGACCTTTTATGTATTAAATACAACAGATGTTAAATAAAAACAGCTGTTCGAATCGTGAGAATAAAAAAAGGATGATAAAGTGTGCAATTATTAAATAGCATTAAGGAGATATAATAATTTATTTTATTGCTTTAATAGAATTTTAAACTATTTCAGTCTCTTGAGAAATCGGTAATAAGTTTTAATTTCTTGCTAGGCTCTTTTTAAATAATTTGATTCATTTTCACTCGACATTTCTTTGTTTCTTTCTCCCTACATTTCGGCCTTTTCGGATGAAAATTTGCATTCAATACTATTTCAAAACGTCGATCAACCAATCAAAAGTCTCCTCATAATGCAACATACTTATTTGTATTTTACCCGGGATGAAATGAAAAAAGTTATTCCTTTTTTTCGCAGTTCGGTATAACCTCAGTCGCGAAGTGTGTTATGCGGTATGGTTTAGCTCAAGCGCCGGACAGAGTGACTATAGATTTGAAATAAAGCAAATACCATAAACTATGTTTCTTTTTTGTCATTGGAGAAGAAATATCGAACGATACATTTTTGTTTTCCATTTTATATTATCTTTGCCGAATTATTCGTTTAACATTTATTCAATATTTCCTAATTTACATTTACCAAATAAACGCATTATATACTTAACTACCAGATTTTTTTTTTTTTTTTTCATTTGACCATTTCATTGTCTGGTAAGTTATATTGAACATTTTTTTTTAATTCAGTCCTACATAAAAATAAAAAAAATTAAGTTCGGCATGCTGTATTTCATAGTAAGACATTATAAAGAGGAAATAAATAAATTTTAAAAATAAAATATAAGTACCGTTTTTTATACAGCTCGAATTGGCAAGAAATGGTGCGGAGTCGCCCTCTATTGGTCTGGAACGACAATGTATTATATCAAAAAGATATACTAGAAAGGAAGAGGAAAAGAAAAACTCCATTGGCTCAATTTTAAGCTAGCGATCAAAACTCATTTATTATCTGCAGTTATTATCACTTTAACAGAAACTAGAAAAAAATCTATGCCAAAAACAAAAACAAGAATCTTTAACTACTCATTGGATTTGAGAAGTGTTAGGTCCAACTACTCGTTAGATTTATATATTCACTAGATATACTTTCCTATAGAAACGAAAAGTAAGTGTATGACCACTCTACTTTAGCCCAATCTCCTGGACTGTTCTCCCGTCAAACATCCAACATGATCCTTCCCAATCGAGAATCAAATCCCTTTTCAACCCATCTTCCTTCCCAAAACGATATGAATTAATTCGAGAAATCCAATTAAAGTGAAGTGAACAGTATTCACACTCATCAATCGTAAAAGAGTTTATTTTTATTTTTTAATTATTTTTTTTTTGTCCATAATATATACACATAATTATATAAACTTATCATGTATATTGATTATGCTTCAATATATTACGGATAACTGTGAATTATATCCTCTAAAGATAACTTGTACCACAGCAATACTGTAGAATTTCTCTAATTATATTTCTTCATTATTTCACCGGTCCCGTCACCTTCTGCAATCCTCCCAGAAATCCTCACTCATTTTCCCTCACTTTGATTATTGTTGTGTGATATATGGCGGCTTCCCAAAGGTTCTTTGTTGTTCATCATCACCTCCTATCAGCCTTTTTTCATTTACATCCTCCTGCTATTCAAATCTTTAATCCATTCCTAGGAAACAAGATCCCGATTTTCCGACCTATTTACACTTTCCTAAAGAAATAGATATGACCACTCCTATTTAGCCGACCTTAAACAATTTCAAAACGATATTAATTAATATAAGAAACTCAATTAAAGTGAATTGAATACTGTTCACACTCTTCATCATCAATTAATCACTCTTAATCATCAAAATTACCATTCGAAAACTGGTTTTCTAAAATGTCGGTTTTTGTATAAACCCTACTCACATGTTTTAGCCTAAAATATTAAAAAAGTCTGACTCTCGATTATTTCTACCTATGACAATCTCTACAGCCGACTTTACATCCTCACCATAATTCTTAATATATTCTTTCCCTTTGTCTGCAATGATTATGCCCTTTATATTACAGGTTATATTACACAAAGATAACTTTTCACGTCCTCTTTATAACAATTTTAAATCCTCACTGTATCAGACACATCAGTTTATTCCTTAAGTGATATTATATTGCCTGATCGGGTATAACTGTGGGTCGAAAATTGATTAAAAAAAAATTATTTTATTATATGTTTAAATAATTGTAAAAAAAAAAAAAAAGGTTTAAGGTCTGAGAGCGTTGAATTGTGGAGCGCGGACAGCCCCTGATTCACAATGACTCTACGAGAGCTAAGGGGAGCTGACGAGGCAGCCTTTTATACTAGGACTGGAGGGGGGTAAATTTTTCTCGTCATGAGCTCTCCACCACGTCTTAGGGAAAGCGCACCTCTCAGCAGTTTTCCTAAAAGAGTTTCCCTCTGGGAACTTCCGTCGAACTGGGACCATTTTCCTTCGCTGGATTCAATTGAGGGGCCTAGCAGAGCCAATTTGGTTAAAATGGGATCGGGTCGGGGGAAGGGGTAAGGGTGACAAACAAAGTTTATTTGTTCGTTGATAGCAGGCAAAAATCGTCCAAGTTTAAAAATATTCTTGAGATGAAAACCCACCATGTTTATGGGATCAGCTCTTCTTCAGTAATCAGCGTCATGCATAAAAATACTGAACATATGTAGATATTTATTTATTGAAATTTTAACTAATATATCATCAACATGTGAAGATTTTTTTCAAATAAACATGACTTGAATTTCGATTTTTACTTTCACTTATTATATATAGTTAGGACCAAGTATTGCGATCGTGAAAATTTTCGAATTCCAGTTTTTCAGTTCAAAACATTTTTCAGCAAAATGAGCTTACCAGAAGAGCCACTTTATACTATGCATTTTCCACCTTTTTTCGATTTTCTCGAAAACGGTTCCGACGATTTTGATTAAACTCGCTATATCGATGTAAAATTTAATGGGCTTTAATATCATGTAGGTTTCATTCTGATTAAAATGGTCTGAAAGGGCTTAAATGGCGATATTTTCTTCCCCTAAAGTACCTTTAATTTTGTAGATTCAAAAAAATAACTATATTATCTTGTTAACGCTGATGAAAAACAGGTAAATATATAAATTGAATAAATTCGATACCCAACTAAAGGAGAAAACAGAAAAAATATGTTTTTAATGCAATTTTTCGATTTTAAACATAAGAGCTGTAATATTCATGTATGATATACCGTTGGAAAGCTAAAGATTTGAGAATAAATATTATCTAATGAACACACTTGTAAAAGTTAATAAAGAGTGATGAAAAGCCGATAAATCTGATTATTTTAGATATAATATAATAGATTTATTAATAAAACACATGTTTCTATATAAATTCAATTTAATTAATTCCTTAATAGTTTCACGTATTCATATTTCTAACTGTTTTGAAAATCCTTTCATTGATTTTAAAAATGGAGGTAAGTGAAAGTCGTGTGTTGCCCGCACCAGATTTTTTAATTAACAATTTAATACCGACTGGACTATATTTTGTTTTATCAATATCAACAAAAATAAAAAGTATGCAGAAACTTGATGCATGCACTTAGCTACTTAAACCAATATGGACTTACGCTTCACATATTTATGGCTCAGCACAAAAAGGTTTCAATAGGATTAAAATTGTCTGACAGGGCTTAAATGCCGATATTTTAAATTTTCTTTCTCTAAAGTACCTTTAATTTTGTCGATTTTATAAAAATAACTATATTATCTTGTTACCACTGATGAAAAACAAGCTAAATATGAAAGTTGAGCGTTATTAAAATATGCAAGTTCAAAATTAATAAAAGAAGTTACCGGTGGATTTGTTACTACCATTAATTTTTATTCGTAATTTCTCTTTTTTGTTATGTTTTTTTACCTTAGGGCGCTAAAGTTTTGTAAATTTTCCTGTGATATCATCCTTAAGGGACATAACAGAATAAAAGTAGTTATTTATACTATTAATAGTTTAATGGTTATTAATTTATTAAAGTTAAGTTATAAGTAATTATTAATTAAGTTATTATTATTATGAATAAATTTGGTGGCTGATTTCTACTTCACCACTCTTTTATTGTAAATAATTGCACAACGTTTCGGCTACAATGCCATCTTCAGGTGCAATTTGATCCAAAAGTACAAAATATTGTAAAATTTACAAATAATTTTCTTACAATTTTTCATGAAATTATATAACTATGTTAAAATGTGTAACAATAAGAAATGAATTAATTAATCTCTATACGACTGTCATGGAGGGGGAAGTGAAGCGCTACGAGTGGCGAATCTCGAAGACACAGAGAGAGGCTTACGAACTTACCGAGAGTTGTTAGTGAATTTTGTGTAGTACCGTTAATTTGTCTAATTATACCTTTTCGTATGTACCTTTTACAATAATAGTTTTCTGTGGCCACTCACACACATGTAATCATTTAGTTGATAATATAATAATAAGTCTGGAATCAATTGTAAGTAGTTTAATTTATTTATTATGTATATTAACTAATAAAAATGGCTTATAGCCTGGCATGAAGTTTTCTATGTTCTCTTTCCGAAAATTAATTGGTTACATATTTGGCGCCCAACGTGGGGCCGAACTAAATACTTAAAATTAGACAAATCAACGGTACTACACAAAATTCACTAACAAGTCCACTCTCGGTAAGTTCGTAAGCCTCTCTCTCTGTGTCTTCGAGAGTCGCCACTCGTAGTGCTTCACTTCCCCCTCCATGACAATCGTATAGAGATTAATTATTTCATTTCTGTTGATATTTCATTGTTACAAATGTATGATAAGAAAACAAATTATATTATATATATATATATATTATATATTATATATATATATATATATATATATATATATATTACATACAGTTAAAATTATTAATAAGCTATGAGATAAACGTCAAAATTCTTGAAATTCTATCAAAACAATTTAAAATGATTTAAATAATTATAACTAAACATGACAAAACATTAAAAATAAAAATCATTCCACTATACAAACTATATATAAAGTTATTATTATTATTAAATATCAAAACAGCTTTAGCAAATTTAATCATCAGTACAGAGATACAAATTTTTAAGATGCTTGGAAAGCAAGAAGTTGACTGTACTTTTACTCATTAGTAATTTTAACTTAGAGTGTCGTCTATAATTCTATACATTTCAAAGAACTTAAAAAAAAAACTCATTATTTATTCGCTAACGATATACGCCGACAAAGGATATTATTAAATCATACCTTTAATTAATGATCAACTCATAATTCCCATCAAGTTTAGAATTTCTACAAGAGAGAGAGAAGTTTCTGTTGGGAAGTCCGAGCGGGCATGACTAACGAGCGTTCTATTATAAATGCATTACTTCTGGATCATTAAGGAGACCCCAAGCCCTGTTTATTGTCAAACCCAAAGCCCGGATAAGCCCCCGAATTAGGGACATTTCTGGAGGTGGAGGGGGCTTGGAAGGGATGGTTGGGGCATTTGCATTCGGTCCTGCCTCTCATTGAATCCCAACACCTTTCTGTCCTAGCTATCAAGGTGTGTTGGGATACCTTCTATGGTCAGAGGAGTTAGAAGATCGCAAGTACCTGCAATGTGTTCACCAGGTGACGCATGCAAAAAGCAATTCTCGTCCAAAAGATGGGTTTATTATATTTATATTATATTTATCATATTATATTATATACGTAATTACAAAAAAACAAATTTTCTCTGATTCGGATAAAAACAGATATCTCCAAGCTACCTATAATTTACTGACTGCGGTTCAGTTTAATTAAAAAGGATCGGATATCAGTATTATCATCATGTACCAAAACAACCAAACTTTCTCATTCTCCTATTAGTTAATTTTATAATTAAAAGGATCAAATTACTTTAGCTAGTAATTAAAGTAAATAAATTAATGTTTGAAATCAACTAAGTTGAGAGAAAATAATGCAATATTTCTAAAAATAAAAAAATAAAAATTGTAAATTGTTTTGTTTCCTAATCAAAATTGCACATATGTACAATGCCATCATCAGGGCATTACTGTCCAAGCATAAACTTCTGATTATTCCACCAATAATAGTTTCTACAGACGACTATACATCCTCACTATAACGATATTAAAATTTGGACCTAAACAAAGATTATTGTTATATATGTTGTATGCTTGGACATGCTCAGTAATGCCCTGATGATGGTTCACAAGCTTGAGCGAAACGTTAGCGAAATTAAAAAAATTACTGACTCCTGATTATTCCACCTATAATAGTTTCTACAGTCGACTATACATCCTGAATATACGTATATACATATTTTTAATTTTGTTTCTCATCTAGTTTGCTTTTCTCAATTATTATAAGAAGTGATTTATATATATATATTACAATTATTCATTTATTTTTTAGAGATATTTTGATTTTTTTCCTTTTCATTTATTTGGTTTTTATTTATCTCCTTTGCCATTATTAATTTTATTGCCGTTTACTTTATACAAATAAATAAATAATTCTTAAAGCTAATAATACTCATTGTCCCAAATTGTATTATCGTATTTCTGAATAAATCAATTATTAATTTTAAAAAATCTTAGAAATCGGATATTGAACATAATACTAGAATCATTTCGAAAAATGTTTATCAGACTTTTAAATTTGAGGAACAAATGTCCTAAAAATATCTGTATTCAAAAAATAAATGTGAAGAAAAACGCCAACAAGTCGAGTTACTCGCGGTGTAGTGGTAGCCTTCTATGCCCAAGGTTTTCGTTCAAATACGGCTGATGGTCATGATTTTTTTTTACCCCAGGAAAAATCTGTAGTTATGCCGTCCTTCGGAGGGAACGTAAAAGGGTGGTCACGAGCCTGTAATGTCAGGTACTCCCTGAGATCCCTATCTCAATTAAAGCTAGATAGAAAAAAAATAGGAATCCGACTGAATCATCGACCGATTAGCCACATTACTATAAACGTGACGTTAAACGAATACACAAACAATAATATTTAATAATGGCTTTTTCAATAATATTGAAGTAATAATAAAATTAATGCATCACAAAGTAAAGATAATTAATTATAATGACACGAGGAAAACCTCATTTTAAATTAACTCAACGAAATTCCAAAGATAACATTTCAAAGTTCAAACTATATAACATTTCTAGTTAACAAAGGTACGTTTGAAAGGCAATGGCTAACTAAGTCCCTCTTATCTTGTTAATGTCAATTACAATACTTCATCTCTACGGCGGACCATAATTCACCGAGCCACAATAGCCATGAACTAGTCGGCTCAGAGGTAACAATCAACAATCAGTGTGTCATCCAGAAACAGACAAATACCGGCATCCATTCCTTTAAGTTCAACACAGGAGTATCATTAAGGCATATTGTTTCGTTGGAAGCCGAAACGAGTTCTCGTGGGGGCAAACAGATGATTACGCCTACACACAAATTGTAACTACTATTTCAACTGTTACCAGATGTGAAATAAGAATTAGAAATGTCCCTTGAAACAGCAAAACCTTATTAAGGAGAAACGGATGATGATTCAATAACTATATTTTAAAATCTAATTTAAATTATACATCAATCACAAAAATAACTTAGGTTTTTTTTTTTGTTGTTTTTTTATATTGAGAAATATTACAGTTTGTTACATAATGAACAGTAGTAACAGTGATGTAGTACACATTCATACAATATATACAGAATAACGATAAAGTCAAAATACATAAAATCGGAAATAAATAAATTCAAATATGTACAAGAAAATAACAATTAATAAAAACAAAAAACAACAACAAACATATCATAACAACAACCTGTAGTAGAGATAAATACAAGTTGGGAAATAAATAAACATCATACAAGCAAACTTAACTATATACAATATATACAACCTGCTAAAGGGACCCTAGACTCGGCTGCTCCCTCCAGAAGTGGGGGGAGAAGACGAATCCAAGAGATCCCAGCGCCTCTCACTCAGCGCTTCATGGGTGTAAGCCAGTGTAGGCCGAGCTAGGGCGGAATAGGCTAAATAACTCGAGGTTTTTTATACAACTGAGTGAAACTTTGTTCTCAACATTTATTAAGTCATATATTTAAAATGACAGCTTTTCCCCATTTTCATACAACAAAAACATCGTCTTGAAATTTCATCTATACATTCCTATACCGTTTAAATTTTAAAATTTTAGGTGAAACCAGTATTTCAAGGATATTTAATCCTTTTTTTTTAGCTTACTAAAGCACATATATAAAAAAAAATTGGTTTTTATTAATTGTTATTTTCTTGTATATATTTGAATTTATTTATTTCCGATTTTATGTAATTTGACTTTATCATTATTGTCTGTATATATTGTATGAATGTGTACTACATCACTATTACTACTGTTCATTATGTAACAAATTGTAATATTTCTCAATAAAAGAAAAAAAAAAAAAAAAAAAAAAAAAGCTTACTAAAGCACATATATATTAATATATATAAATATATATATATATATATATATATATATATATATATATATATATATATATATATATATAAACAAATACATATACATTATGTTTTTAAGTGAAAACTTCTTTACGCGCATTATGCGATTTTTGGCAGGGGTTGTAAAAGCTTTGATTTCATTACCAAGATGCTCTAGACTGCGCAGCGGCCGGTGCATGCCTGTACACTAGAGATAGGATATCGATATCAATTTCTGAGAACGTTATCGGCACAAAAATATCGATATTATTAATATCGCTTATTTAGTATTTAATTGAATTAAAATCAACTGCAAATGAAGTGAGTTAAGACATGGAAGATAATCTGAGTTAGGACTTACCTCTTAATGTACATAAAGTTAATATCATGAATATTTAATGTCTCGACACTAAAATATCAATATTTGTAAATATTCTTAAAACATTAACTTTGCATGAAAAAAAAAAAAATCAAAAAACGGAATAGGAGAAAAATATTTATTTAATTTTTCTTATATGGATCAATCTTGCTAAAACAGGGAATAATTCTAATTTATAATTCCGAAATTCAAAATGAAGAGAAAATTAAGAGCAAAAAAAAGTAAAACGACAAAGGCTAAAAAAGAGCGACTAATTCAATTCTTCACAGATAGATCAATCTTTGAAAAAGTTATAAAGCATATTCCTAAATCAATTTCATGGTATGTAAAAAATTGTTGCGCGCGAAATTATGAAGATTACTCCGTTGTTGAGTCTATTTAAGAATCAATAAAAATGTTTTAAATATCTATTATATGTTTTGCTCAACGTATCGACCCTTTATGGCTTCATCACTCATTAAACTGTTAAAATTCACGATGGGGATCGCAAACTTTTGCAAACTATATATATTAAAAAGTTCAGTGTATAAAATTCTAATTGACCGCACCCGACTACATTCCACAACATATTACGTAAAGATGAATTTCCCCAAAAGGTTTATAAACGATAAATGAAAACATGATGCGCAAAATTGAAATTCCTCCTAAATCTATCTAATTTTAGAAAGCAGTGCTTTTAAGAAGAGTAATCTTCTTATTAACAATATTCAGTGTCATTATCGCTTTTCAAACTCTTCATTTACCTTTAAAATGCCGCGAATCCATCGCAATAACTATCCAAATCATTTCATATCTGATGTTCTAAAACAATTGAATCGACGTCACTCGCTGTATTGAGACGGCGAACAAACTCACAAGTACAGACTTGATAGTACTTGAAGTGTTTTTACTGCCGAATTGACAGCTATTCTAAAAGCAGTTCTCTAGCTAGACAACATTAGAAAAGTCAGTAATCATTTGTTCTGACCGCTCAGTGATCTCAGAGCAATTTTCAATCCATTCTAGCAAACCCTATTGTACAGGAGGTCCACTTCGCAATGAAACAGTTGGAGGACTTCTAAAAAAAAAAAAAAAATTATTTTGGATTCCCAGTCATTCCGGAATATCAGGGGATGAGGAAGTCGACAGAGCAACAACAGAAGCACATTCACTATGGCACTTTTATTTCATCATCTGAGCTGTTTCAGCCAATAAACTCGAAGATCATAGATGAATGGCAACAGTCTTGGACCGCTCTTGAAAACAACAAATTGAAAAATGTCAAACCGACCATCAGCTGCTGGGTCTCATCATCAAGAAAGTGCAGGCGTGAGGAGGTAGTTATCGCCCGCCTGAGGATAGGACACTGCCGTCTCACTCATGAGCACCTCATGGCACGAAGGGATCCACCTCGATGTCAACTGTGACAAAGTGAAGCTCACAGTAAGTCATTTTTTAAAGAGTGTTCTCGTTATAGTAGGGAATTTGTAAAATGTTGCTACCACGTAAAGTATCGGGCATTGAGCGATAGTGATGGGACCGTCGATGGTGTCATTCAATTGGTGAAGAACATTCGTTTATATCACCTCAATTAACATATTCAGGCTATTTTACGCACTTCTTGATATTTTACTCACAATTTTTATTTTATTTTTTATTATTTTTTTTTATTATATAGTTTTTTTCTTATTTTATTTTTTGTTTTCCCCTATCATAGGTAAGTTAATCGTCTTTGAAGATGTTTTGGGCAATAATAACCACTCGCAGTTTTTTGCCCTTAAAACCAAAACACAAAAAAACGAACGCACCTATATTTGAGTTTTTGTAACGTAATTATAAACCCTAGGTGAAGGATGTTAGGGTTGGTTAAATAACTTTCAATTTAATTTTTTATCTATTTTATTACTGAAAGTATGCGAGAAAAAAAAAAAAAAAAAAGTATCAATATTCTGTAAATATACAATTTAGAGAAAAATATTTTTTTAAATATAAAGTTGCTGTAGATAATTTTAATGACCCTTACCCGTACCTGAATAGTAATAAATGAAGGAATTTAATGCGAAGTTTAACGTTATATCAAATGTAATAATAAATCACCTAATGATAAAGAAATTTGAGATGGCAGTCAGCACAGCACCGAATCATCCAATTAATATACAAATTCCGGGATCTCATCCCATAAATCGAAACCTTGTATCGAACATAATTATATGAATATAGATTAAACTAATTATTTTTAATTAGAGATCAACAGCAGAGAGAAAAACTAGTGTTATATTAATAAAAAAAAATACTGTCAAGTAAATGAGTGAGATCAGCTTCATCTTTATTTGAATAAATTAATAACAAATGAGACTTCAATTGCACATGATATCTTAGTCATTTAATCACTACTTTAACTAGTATTACAGTTTATGCATACTCAACTAGATAATATCAATCTCTACTCAGTAGATAATAACAAGCTGACAAGGCTAGTTCAGCCTGTAATAGATTTGCTTTTAAATGTGACAACATGTATTTTATATATGTGCAATATGAAAGAACGATTAAAAAAACCTTGAAAATGGAAAAGGCCGAAACATAGGGTGAAAGAAAAAATAAATTAAGAAGTGTTGAGTGAAAATAAATCATTTTATTTTAAAAAAACCTAGCAATAAAATATTTATTAATTTTTTTAACTATTTTAATACTGAAAATATAGAAGGAAAATAATAATTATCAAAATTCTCTAAATATACAATGTATAAATAAATATATATTTTATAAAAGATTATAAATATATATTTAGCCTTCTGTGGTTTAGTGGTTAGCATAACAGCCCCATGCCCAAGGACTCGATTCCACAATCGACAGATGGCCCTAGGATTTTTGAAATCGTGTAAAAATTCCTTGGTTAAGCTCTCCTTTGGAGGGGACGTAAAATGGTGGTCCCGAGCCAGTGCGATGTCGGTAATCTTTAAAAATCCCGTTCTTGATTAAACCGGCATAGGCAAAATTATAGGACTACCACTGTAGTATCGTCCGATTAGCCACAGTTACCATTACGGTACCGTTAAGTTATAGACAAACGAAGGATATACATAGACTGACTTTTCGCGAGAAACATTTCCCAGTACCCAGAAAATTAACATACTTTTTATATATATATATATATATATATATATATATATATATATATATATAGCATTTCCAAGTCAATTGTAACCTTTTCCAAGTCAAATGTAACTTTTTCCAAGTCAAATGTAACCTTTTCCAAGTCAAATGTAACCCTTTCCATTTCAAATGTAACCCTTTCCAAGTCAAATGTAACTTTTTCCATTTCAAATGTCACCTTTTCCATTTCAAATGTTACCTTTTCCAAGTCAAATGTCACCTTTTTCTTCACTTCTAGCCTTAAATATTCCGTTTTATTTATTTATTTATTGAAAAATAATTATTGTAATTAAAATTATGACTTTTTTAATAATTTTGGCATATCATATCGCTGTTTTTTTTTTTAGATATTTGATATCAAGTTCTGTTTTTTACGAACTAATATTTAAAAAAATATTTAGTTTTAAAATAGTTGTTGATTTTGAATTTTTAGAGGGGAGGGATAGTTTTGGGGAATAATTAATGTGTTTTCGGGTATTATAATGACGTTTTTCGAGATGTATTTTTTATCGCTCGCGTGCATATTAACTCGCATTTACTTTTAATCTTTTTTATTGGTATAGGGATTAATTATTGTGCTTTCGGGTGGTTATGATTACGTTTTTCGAGCTGTATGTTTTATCGCTCATGGGTATTTCAACTCGCATCCACTTTTAATGTTTTTTATTGATATAGGGATTAATAATTTGTCCTTTCGGGTGGTTATGATTACGTTTTTCGAGCTGTATTTTTTATCGCTCATGGGTATTTCAACTCGCATCCACTTTTAATGTTTTTTATTGATATAGGGATGAATTATTGTGCTTTCGGGTGGTTATGATTACGTTTTTCGAGCTGTATTTTTTTATCGCTCATGGGTATTTCAACTCGCATTCATTTTTAAGGTTTTTTATTGATATAGGGATGAATTATTGTGCTTTCGGGTGGTTATGATTACGTTTTTCGAGCTGTATTTTTTTATCGCTCATGGGTATTTCAATTCCCATCCACTTTTAAGGTTTTTTATTGATATAGGGATTAATAATTGTGTTTTCGGGTATTATAATTACGTTTTTCGAGATGTATTTTTTATCGCTCGCGTGCATATTAACTCGCATTTACTTTTAATCTTTTTTATTGGTATAGGGATTAATTATTGTGCTTTCGGGTGGTTATGATTACGTTTTTCGAGCTGTATTTTTTTATCGCTCATGGGTATTTCAACTCGCATCCACTTTTAAGGTTTTTTATTGATATAGGGATTAATAATTGTGTTTTCGGGTATTATAATTACGTTTTTCGAGATGTATTTTTTATCGCTCGCGTGCATATTAACTCGCATTTACTTTTAATCTTTTTTATTGGTATAGGGATTAATTATTGTGCTTTCGGGTGGTTATGATTACGTTTTTCGAGCTGTATTTTTTTATCGCTCATGGGTATTTTAATTCGCATCCACTTTTAATGTTTTTTATTGATATAGGGATTAATAATTGTGCTTTCGGGTGGTTATGATTACGTTTTTCGAGCTGTATGTTTTATCGCTCATGGGTATTTCAACTCGCATCCACTTTTAATGTTTTTTATTGATATAGGGATTAATAATTGTGCTTTCGGGTGGTTATGATTACGTTTTTCGAGCTGTATGTTTTATCGCTCATGGGTATTTCAACTCGCATCCACTTTTAATGTTTTTTATTGATATAGGGATTAATAATTGTGCTTTCGAGTGGCTATGATTACGTTTTTCGAGCTGTATTTTTTATCGCTCATAGGTATTTCAACTCGCATTTACTTTTCATGTTTTATATTGATATATAGTTTATTAAGTGTATTTGCGGGTCTTGTAATTACGTATTTTGAGCTGTATTTATTATCGCTTGTTCGCATTTCAACTTGCATTTACTTCTAATCTTTTTATTGTTATAGGGATCTATACTTGTGTTATTGGGTGGTTATAAGAAAACTTTTTTTGGAATTCTTATTCTATAGCGCGCGCGCGCGTTTCAACTTAGCGCTAATATCTTTTTATATTTTGATAGAGTGGTCTTTCTTTGTGTTTGTTTTAGGGTATTCTGATTGTGTTTTGAATTATATTCTTTTATACGCTAGGGAATTTCTACATACCGTAGATATTATGTTATAATTTGAAGTAAAAATTATTTATTGTGTTTTCGCACATTCTGATTACGTTTTTTAACTGGATGTTACATCGCGATTGCGCATTGTTCTAGATAACTTTTTATTTTAGTTAAAATGTGCACTAGCTATACATAAAATGTCATAAACTCTATTAGTATTCCCCAAAACACTATAAAACATCCCTCTATCAAATATTCATGAAAAAAGAACAGTAACTTAAAATGAGTAACAAATAAGATTCAAATAATGTTATAAGAACACCCGAAAATAGAATAAACGATTCCTCAATTGAATTATCAAAGAATTGTAAGAACAAGTGAGAAAGTGGGTCCATTATAAAATATTTAGTTGAAAAAACTTACTCATAACACTAAAAGAAGAACTATAACTAATCCTTTTATAAAAAAATAATAATAGAAAAAAATAAATAAAAAAGCTAAATGATGTATATTCCAGCAACGTTATAATGAAAACTAAAAACAAAATAATCAATCCCAATATCAATCAAAAACTATTTCATAACCACCCGAAAGCACAATAATTCATCCATATATCAATAAAAAACATTAAAAGTAAATGCGAGTTGAAATACTCTTGAGCGATAAAAAGTACAGCTCGAAAAACGTAATCATAACCACCCGAAAGCACAATTATTAATCTCTATATCAATAAAAAACATTAAAAGTGGATGCGAGTTGAAATACCCATGAGCGATAAAAAATACAGCTTGAAAAACGTAATCATAACCACCCGAAAGCACAATAACTCATCCTTATATCAATAAAAACATTAAAAGTAATTGCGAGTTGAAATACCCATGAGCGATAAAAAATACAGCTCGAAAAACGTAATCATAACCACCCGAAAGCACAATAACTCATCCTTATATCAATAAAAAACATTAAAAGTAATTGCGAGTTGAAATACCCATGATCGATAAAAAATACAGCTCGAAAAACGTAATCATAACCACCCGAAAGCACAATTATTAATCCCTATACCAATAAAAAAGATTAAAAGTGAATGCAAGTTAATATGCACGCGAGCGATAAAAATACATCTCGAAAAACGTAATTATAATACCCGAAAACACATTAATTATTCCCCAAAACTATCCCTCCCCTCTAAAAATTCAAAATCAACAACTATTTTAAAACTAAATATTTTTTTAAATATTAGTTCGTAAAAAACAGAACTTGATATCAAATATCTAAAAAAAAAAACAGCGATATGATATGCCAAAATTATTAAAAAAGTCATAATTTTAATTAAAATAATTATTTTTCAATAAATAAATAAATAAAACGGAATATTTAAGGCTAGAAGTGAAGAAAAAGGTGACATTTGACTTGGAAAAGGTAACATTTGAAATGGAAAAGGTGACATTTGAAATGGAAAAAGTTACATTTGACTTGGAAAGGGTTACATTTGACTTGGAAAGGGTTACATTTGACTTGGAAAAGGTTACATTTGACTTGGAAAAAGTTACATTTGACTTGGAAAAGGTTACAATTGACTTGGAAATGCTAATATATATATATATATATATATATATATATATATATATATATTATATATAATATATATATATATATATATATATATAGTAATTTACAACTGTATTAAAGAACACAATATGTAAATATGTAGAATGAAAAAAAAAGTCATGAAAATATGTTGAGAAAGAACTACCCAGAGGTAGCACTTCACTAACTATTTTAAGGCAGTAGCTCTCCAAGCCACTTTCTTTTCAGTCGCCTTGGAGGGTTATCAGGGATATCTGAGGAAGATAAATTACGGACAAGTGGGTTTGTATGGGGAATTTTAGGTCATTATGGAGAAGTTGATTTGTGACATAGTATGGGGCATCCAGGATTTTGCGACAATTATAATTAAAATAAAAACAAGATTTATATATAAAGGCATCATAATCCTTACTTTAACAAAGGATTTTTTTTTTAAATACTCTCTTGTCTCCATACATTTTATTTGTTACATAAAATTTGTCAACTAAGTTTCAATCTTTTTCCATTATTAAGGTATTAAACGCGGTATGGGTCACTCTTAAAAATAGTTAAACAATTGTCTAGAGCAGGCTAATAACAGAGAAACCAACCGTAAGCTAACGCAGGCAGCTAACCCCGGTATTCTAAAACTGCCTGGAAAAGAGACACAGCCCCTACGATAGGACTAGGATGGAACAATATAATATAAAGAATTGGATCATAACACTGCTTTACGACGGAATGGTGTTTTCTTTCTGGGATTGGCCGGGGAGGTTATGCGCCATAAACCGGGCCAAGGAAATTCGGAGCAACTTTTATTGAATCCACTCATGGCGAGGAGATATGGACGCTGAACTCACCCCAATAAAGGCTAACAGACAGCAATAAAACTAACATGATTCAGCCCCGAGCCAACAAAAGGCAAACTTGTAGCCATCCTAGCTGCATCCAGTTCTTAAAGTTGGGACGATAGCTGAGGGTAGGTGGGCAAGGAGATATACGTCTCTTCCTTCCTGGAGGGTAACTTCACCCTGGGTTTTATATACACCCTGCGCTCTAGGGCTAGAGTATATAAAACCGAAGAATATATATGAATTTAACAATTATTTGAAAACACGGCGTTAGTGGCCTTAGCTGTTGTGTGTCCATAATCTCGATTAACTAGCCTAACCTTTATTAATTTAAATAATCTTAATACAATCATACTATACAAAAAAAAATCTGGTGCGGGCAACACACTACTTTAACTTGCCTCCCTTTTTAAAATCGATTAAAGAATTTTCAAATACAGTTAGAGATAAAAATGAGTGAAACCATTAAAGAATTAATTAAATAGAATTTCTATAGAAACATGTGTTTTGTTAAGAAATCGATTATATTATTATCTAAAATAATCAGTTAGTTTTATCTTCTTTCCATCACTCTCTATTAACTTTTAAAAGCTTGTGTATCGGATAATATTTTTTCTAAAATTTTTAGCTTTCCAACGGTATATTATACATCTATATTTACTACAAAAAATTGCATTAAAAAAATATTATTTTCAGTTTTCTCCTTTATTAGTTGAATATCGAATTCGTTCAACTTTTATATTTACATGTTTTTTATCAGTGGTAATGAGATGATATGTTTATTTTAATATAATTTACAAAATTAAAGGATCATGAGAGGAAGAAAATTTAAAATATCTGCATTTAAGCCCTCTCAGACTATTTCAATCAGAATGAAACCAACATGATATTAAAGCCCATTAAATGTTACATCGATATAGCGAGTTTAATCAAAATCGTTAGAGCCGTTTTTGAGAAAATCGTAAAAAGATGCTAAATGCATAGGATAAAGTAGGACTTCCAGTGAGCCGATTTTAGTGAAAAAGTTTATGTAACATCTCGGGCGTATAGTAGTCTTAAATATAAAATTTCAGTTTCATAGGACTTTTCATTTCCGCCAGGGAGTTACCACAAACACACACACACTCTCACACACACAGACATTTTTGGGGGACTTGGTTATTTGGACTTAGGGGACCCTAAAACGTGTATTTCCGTTGAAAACTGGAATTCAAAAATTTTCACGATCGCAATACTTTCCCTTACTATATATAGTAAGTGAAAGTAAAAAACAAAAACATAATTGCATTGAGTTTAGATGTAAGTATTTATTAATATTAATTATTGCATGCAATGATCACTTATTTGTATGCGTTTTTCGTCATTGTATATTACCTTCGACAGGTTATTTATATGTAAACTATTTATTGGAAGGAATTAGTCCGGGTGGCGGTCACTAAATGAAACAACTAAATAGTTTCAACTATTTTATCGTTTGCCAACGTTTCGACCCCCTTTGTGGGTCATCATCAGGGCGCATGGTGGGAGAATAGAAACTAATACTGGGGTTTCCATTCTCCCACCATGCGCCCTGATGATGACCCACAAAGGGGGTCGAAACGATGGCAAACAATAAAATAGTTGAAACTATTTAGTTGTTTCATTTAATGACCGCCACCCGAACTAATTCCTTCCAGTAATTCTCAACGGTCAACTAATTACATCCACAATAGTAAACTATTTATATTTCTTGAAAAAAACATATAAAATCCTTTCATACGTATTTCATATCAAACTACTTCTTTTATACTAACATCAAGAAATGATTAATTATTTCAAATTATAAAAATCAAAAAAAATTTAGAGGAAGAAATGAAAATAAAAATGAATCGGGTATAATCATCAGCTGCAAAAATAAGAAATTATCGACTTATTTTATTTACTTTTCAAAACCTAAATTTATTTTAAAAAGATCCAAATAAATTATAATTATAAAAAAAAATTTAAGATATCAACATACACATTAAGATAGAAAATATAAAAGTTTTCCAGTTTATAATTAACATATAAGAAAATATTACAGCTATTTTTTATTACCTTTTTTACCTTATTACAGTGATTACTTTTTTTACATTCTTAAAGTACACCTGTAAGTCCCTAATCCTTCAGGAGTTTTTCGAAAAAATATCGAAAATTTAAAAGAAATGGAACACGCAGCATTTCGATGTCCATTCTAGCTTAGGAAGTTACAGAGACTTATCTTTTCTGACAGATCGGAGGATTATCCAGAACTGATTGGCTTAGAAACTAATCGCTTTGTGCGGGTCTGATACATACCGAGAGAAGATTTATCTATTTTGGGTCAAACCTTTTGAAAGGGTATTGAAAAATAAACCCTTAATGGGTAACGATATTTGTACCGTAATAAGCAGTGTTGAGGCTATTACCAATGCTAGGCGTGAGATAGGCCAATTTACGAGGAGAAATTGAGAGATGGTGTCTGGAACTCGGGTGAGGGAAATTGTATACATTAAAATATCTAAAATATATATATATATATATATATATATATATATATATATATATATATATATATTTTTTTTTTTTAATAGATTTATTGCTACTTACAACTGTATAATGATATACATCTAGTAAATGAGATACATGATACAAATGTCATGAATTCACATGTGGGGATACTACCCATAGGCAACACTCCAAAAATTTTTTTTCAAAAATTCATTAAAATTCTCCATCATAGACCTGTTTAATCCTAGATGTTCTAGAACAATTAATAAATTAATAAAATAAAAAGCGATTAATGAGTTTAAAAAATAAAAAGGTCTTTACTGAGTTTATTAGACTAAAATTCATTACGAATCAATTTAAAATAATCTAAAAATAAAAATTCTCATTTTCTGCTTAAATGTGTGGAACACTCATGTTGTCTTAGACATTTGTTTGTCTCCATTTTTAATTTATTTTCGTATTTTAAAAGTTTCTTTAAATTAAAGTTCTTGTGGAACTTAGAACTTTAATGAAAACTTCAATACGAATAAAGGTATTCTAACTCTTCTGATATGATAAACGACAATTTTAACATTTCGAAGGGAATAGAATAGAGTCTATTATTGACCTGTTACATTTAGGACCAAACTGGTCCTCTCTTACAATCAAAAGGAATTGTATTTACAACAAAATAAAACATCCAATTTGAGATTAAAATAAAAATAAATAAACATAAAAGGAAATTTAACTGTTCATCATTCTTTTCAAATAAACGTTTCTAATACTCTTATATAAGCTATATACATTACAGACTTTAACAACACAAAATTTAAAATATAATATTTAAAATATTTTTTTTTTTTTTTATTGTATATTTATATATATTTCTCATTTATTATTTCTATTATATTTTTTTTAATTGTTTCTAATGATTGGTTTAAATTAATTTTTTTATTGAACAAATTAAATGTTCTACATGAACTTACTATGAATGATTTATTGAAAATCGATGTTTTATGTTTCGGAATCAGTAATGTATATTTAGATGCTTTATTATTTCTATTATGAATGTGGGTAAGAAGATCATATTTGCATAAAGATAGCTCGGGGTTTTGGACTTTAATATTTTACATGTAATGGTTAATAAATTAAATACTCTTCTTGACCTTATCTTCCTCCAGTTTAACTGTTTGTAGTAAGGTGTGATATGTCGATCTATTGGGGTTTGCGTTATATAACGTACAGCTGCATTCTGGGCTCTTTGAAGTATATTAAATAATTTTTCTGTGATGTCTGTATAGGTCATACTTACATAATTCAGGTATGGCATAACCATATTACTTATTAGGATTTTTCTAATCGGCATTGAAGGCTGAAAATTAAGTTTTCTGAGTCGGAATAGGGGCATAGTATCTTGAATTCTTATGAAAGTGATTCTTAAAACATTTGTAAATACACTCCAAGAGACTCTCCTCTAGGCGCTGAATAGTGTGCCAAATTTACCCTTCACGACTTTCAGGGATTAGTCACGAACCAATCAGCAACACAGTTCTGAGTGATCAAGCGAAGGTATTGGAAAATGCAGAAATAGCGGGGCTCCGAAATAAGTCGATTTTGCATCTCAGTTAAAAAGATTTATCAACTTTACGAACATAAATTATTGAAGTTTCGTTGTTAACAGTAGCTTTGTGGATGTTCCTAATCAAACGAACAATTATAATTTAACCATTATTCCGACTACGTGAAGATATATACTGACGCCTCAAAAACCTGCAATTAAACAGCGTTAGCCATAGTGGATCCAGATAAAGAACATACAATTTCATTCTCCATACCTAATAAATTTAGTATTTTCCTCTTGTAAGCTACTAAACACAATCAACAGCAGAAAAATTACTTCATACTTAATATTTGAAATAATCAACTCCAAAATCTCCGACGACAACCACTACAAATTTCAATACTGCTGACAGAGCTGCTGGGACAACGCAACCATTGAAAGAGGACACCAAGGTACCATGATGGATCTCCTAAGACACTTGAGGAAAGAAGAAATAAGAGAATGGCAAGATAGGTATGGCTGGGAGTCACAATCAAAAGGGAGAGACTTCTATAAGGTACCAACCTACTGTGAGCCTTGTTCCATGGTTTGCATCAGCAACTTACAAGAACGAGTATCGTACGAATCGTAAGACTGAGGGCTAACCACGGGTGCACTTACAAGCATCTTGCTCTTATGAATACCAAAAAAGATGGAAAATGTGAAGTCTGCGGACAACCAAAAGACCCGCGACACTTAGTTTTCAGGTGCAAAAATACAAAAGAGAACGGGACATTACTCAACAAAGTGAATATAAAAAAGATAGAACTGTTCTTTAAAAAAAAAATACAAATTGTAAACTTTAATTTTAATCAATGCTTCCAATAACTCTGTACTTGAACATGCATCTCTTTTAAATTGTTCACTGACCAAATAGGATTTGTTATCAAGTCTTAAGGGCCATTTGTAATATAAATAAATAAATTATAATTTATTTTATAAATCGATAAAATAAAAGTCGACCTGGTCCCTAAGCCCGTCTACTTCGGCAGACCATTTAAGATTTATTCAAGTAAGGGATAAATAAGACAAAGTGATCTTTTTGATTATTAGGTGCTTATTAAATTGTTTTCTCACTCTTAATTCTACAGTTATCGTTATTATTGACATCTCTAAAAAATTATTATATATTTTTGTGTGATTCTTAAACTTTATAAGATCGATATGGGTTTTAGAAAAGCATCCAGTGAAATGCATACTTTTTGATTTTTTGTAGACAAAATTTCAGGTTGTCAGATTATCAAATTACCAAAATTGGGATGCAACCCATATATGTAAACGTGTATTTCCGTTGAAAACTGGAATTCGAAAATTTTCACGATCGCAATACTTTCCCTTACTATATATAGTAAGTGGAAAGTAAAATGGTGATTTAAAATTTTTCTAAGAAATTTCGTTTGAAAAGATTGGATAGTTTTGGTACATGACTTTTTTACTGTTCTCCATAACTCAATCCCATAATTTCAACTTATTAATAATTTTAAAATAGTTGATTTATTTTGTCAATGATAATTTTGAACGTTTGTTTAGTAATCTTAAAAAGTCCATTTGATTCAGTTCTTTTGTTTTTCGCTTGAGTTGCCTATGGAGAGGATGTGACGAACAGAACTCTCAGATAAATTTCTTTTTACTCTCAACTTTTTGGCCCAGCAAGCTATGTTATCAAAAGTTCCTGGAGTGCTTTCAGAGGCATCTTTCATCGATGTTAGAATCACTGAATCCTAAATAACCCTTGAATTTTATTTTCTCACCTGAATATGACAAGGATGGAATTTTTTTTTTTTTTTTGTCATCTTTAAACCAAATAAAGTTACAATTTTTAATGTTAATTTAAGAGCAGTTGTGAGGATTTGTAATATATTACTAAATTGTATCAGTTTAAATTACGATATATATTTATAAACTATAAATAAATGTGGCCGTGTTAGAAGGGCGGTTTTAATTTAGGCGGGCATGCAAACTGCTAATAAAATAGCCCTACATAGGGATAAGAAGGGGATGAATGGGACAGGGAGGCGTTAGGGGGTGTACAGGGTTCCTTGGGAGCGGGCCAGGTCCCGTCGGTGGGGGGAGGGGATTAATCCTTCCGCCCCTCCTATTTCAGGTACCTACTGCTATCTCTTTACCATAATTCTAGCTTTAATTGCCTTTTTTAAAGGCACATTTAACCCAGCTCACATCACCGCCTGATAGCTACACTGATACCCGCGTCTAAATCCTTGGATAAGATCCCAGTGGGTTAGGGCTTCCGCAATAAATTTAAAGTAGGGGGGGGGGTTTAAATGTTAAAGCGGAGGGGTGGCTAATTATTCAGGGCGGGAGAAGATGTCGATGCCGATAGCATCCAAGGCTAATTGAAGTCCAATTTAAAAGTGCTGTGATAAATTCCGGTGAAATTTATATAGGTCGTTTAACTCCAATGGTCCATCCAAAGCATTCAAAATTATCCTTATAAGGACCGTAGTGTCTCTATCAACTTTATTTTTAAATTCACTTACTATATATAGTAAGGGAAAGTATTGTGATCATGAAAAATTTTCGAATTCCAGTTTTCAACAGAAATACAGGTTTTAGGGGACCCTGAGTCCAAATAAATGCCGATATTTTAAATTTTCTTCTTCTAATGTACCTTTAATTTTGTTGATTCAATAAAAATAACTATATTATCTTGTTACCACTGATGAAAAACAGGTAAATATATAAATTGAATGAATTCGATACCCAACTTAGGGTGAAAACAGAAAAAATATTTTTTTAAGCAATTTTTTGTTTTTGAACATATGAAAAGTAATATACATGTATGATATACCGTTGGAAAGCTAAATATTTTAGAAAAAATATTATTTCATACACAAGCTTTTAAAAGTTAATAGAGAGTGATGAAAAACCGATAAAACTAACTGATTATTTTAGATAATAATATAATAGATTTTTTAATAAAACACGTGTTTCTGTAGAAATTCCATTTAATTAATTCCATAATGGTTTCACTCATTCTTATCTCTTACTGTACTTGAAAATTCTTTCATTGATTTTAAAAGCGGAGGTAAGTGAAAGTCGTGAGTTGCCCGCACCAGATTTTTTAGATACAAATGCATGCACAAAGACCGGTTGGCAAAAAAAAACTTATATAAATAACAAATGGATATTGAAAACGCATAATTAAATCAATTGAGGTTTTTTTTTTTTAAATACTTGACGATAAAAGTGCAATATAAGAAAAACATCCTTAATATTGCATTATGTGGATTCTAATTTATTAGGTCATATCTTTACAATCATGTTAATAAATACTATAGTTTCAAAATTTTTGCAAGATTATGAAATCACAATTAAGCCTTGCATCATCTTATATAAAAATTGAATATGTATATGGGTCAATACATAGGAAATCCTTCAGACCTTCCCGCTGTACATTTTTGAATTTGATGATTTTTTTAACCGTTATCCTTTATCAGTTCCTGTAGATAAAATATTCTCCTGGCTAATACATTTAGTGTTGCAGCCATTTCAACTCTGAAAAAAATGTGTTGCGAAAATTCTTCAAATTCTTGTAATTTTTTAGATATCAAATGAAAACAAATATTGACAGCAAGATGAGGGTATTCTTTACATTTTTTGTACCCACAACTATATTACCTAAAAAGTGAAGCAAGTGGTTTAAAAGATTCTCTAAAATGAATAAAAAACGAGATTTTTAACGTTATAAGATGGCCGCATGTACAGTTCTATATTCATATCGCTCTGTATTTGTTACCTTGCCATTTCTGTTTTACTGAGTAAACAGCCCTCAAACTTTGTGAATAGTGAGTTAGTGAACAGTTAAACACTTTATAAATCACAACTGGAGAGACAGGTGAGTGCAGTTAAAATTCATAAGCACGTAATAGATTGGTGATCGCCAGGGCCTGGAGACGAGGCTACTTCGGCACCTGCCGAGAGGCTACTAATTCCTTCTGCTTAGCTATTGTTTACAAGGTCTCGGCCAGAACTGTTGTCATTTCTCACTTCGTAACCGAGTCGTTATTCATATAAACATTATTTTTACTTTTATTTCTTTAAAGTTAATTTTTGTTCTATTTTATTTCTTAATATTTTTGTGAGTTTTCTTTCATTATCTTATTTATTTTTTTTTATTACTCAGATATGTTTCTTTCAATTATGTTTTCATGTGTATATAATGTAAATAGTTTAGTTTTAAGGTTTTAATATTTTTCTCGATAAATATTCTGTTTATTAGCCATTGTAGGTTCATATATATATATATATATATATATATATATATATATATATATATATATATATATATATATATATATATATATATATATATATAAAATCGATTTTTCGTTTCTTTATTTGTGATCATGGACTCAGATATGGTTACATCGTGTGATGACTCGGACGGAGAGACTCCTTTTTCCGAAATTAGTGAATCTGATTCACAATATTTAAAGCGCCGTTCACTACAGAAAAGAAATCGCCATTCAAACCCTGGATCCCAAGAAAATTCGCCAACCAAAAAGAAAAATAAACCGGCCAAGATCAAACAACCGCCAATACAAATTACATCACCGCCTAAAACCCGCAGTACTACTGCAGCCAACAAGAACGAATCAATTATGCCATCTACGTCTGCGACTCAGTCAAACTCTATCGCTCAGATTAACTCTAAAGCTCAGTCAGCATCTACCGCTCCGTCTGCTTCTGCAATCAACAACTCAGTTACAGCTAAAAGCTTAAATGAGATTCCGGCCCAAGGGTTTACAAATCCAGAACCACCTCCTGTATTCGTCTCAAAAATTAACGATTTTATGTCCTTCGGTCGAGAAATAGCCAACCTGATTGGGCAGTCTAATTTTCGTTGTTTTTCGAGACATGATGACATCAAAATCAACACCACCTGTAAAGATAACTACAAAAAACTAATACATTACTTAACTACAAACAATTATGACTTCCACTGCTTTCAATTAAAGGAAGAAAAATCCTACCGAGTGGTCTTGAGAGGACTTCACTCAACCACACCTAAAGAAGCCATCAAAAGAGACCTGGAAGAAATTGGACACAACGTTAGAAATATTTCACCCGTTACACACCCGAAAGAAAAATATAGTTTACCTTTATTTTTCATTGATCTTGAACCGGCTAAAAACAACTCCGAAATATTTAATATTAATAGATTGGTGTACTCTACAGTTCGTTTCGAGGAACCGAGAAAAAAAACAATCATCGTTCAATGCACCAAGTGTCAAAACTTGGGGCACGCAAAAGCTTATTGTTTTCACCAGGCTAGGTGTGTTAAATGCGCTGGCCCCCATGCATCTGAAACATGTCTGAAGCCTCGAACTGAGACAGCAACGTGTGCTCTTTGTGGCGAGGCCCATCCGGCGAGCTACAGAGGATGCACGGTTTATAAAACTCTTCTCCGACAGAAAATTCAAAACACACCGGGACGAAGAATCGAAGAGAAGACATGCACCCCGGCACCTGCACTAGAAAATTTGGTTGATTTCCCAAGAATTCAGCAATCACCACAAACCATCGCGCAACCGCAGCCTTCTACCTCCACCATCACCAATGCTAAAGATGATTCCAGGAAATCATTCTCCGAGCCCGCCATTTTTAAGAAACAGCCACCTAGCCGTCAGACGCCTTCGACCTCACAAACCAAGCCTCCGGCTTCCCATCGACATCCACAAGCTACATATCGATCAATCCCTTCCAACCATCCACCTCTGCGTGTAAAACCATCTCCGGAACATCCTCAGAAAATCACTCCCCGTCCCATTGTTCAGCCGAAACCCTTACCTCAAGTATCACAGAGGACTGAACATCCTCGTACCCAACGCCAAATCCATTCTCCTGTCAACACTCCTGACCACATAACATATCCTTCTCACGCTCCTTATCCACACCCTTTTCCCAACCAAGATCTTTCTAGCATACACTCCATCCTGAACTCCTTTCTCTCAGATCTTGCAGAAACCATTAAACCTCTTGTCACCCTTCTCACGAGACTCCTTTCAGAAATCCCATTTAATCTCCCACGATGAATATGAAGCCCCTGACTATAGTATTGTGGAATGCTAATGGCCTACATAATCACCGTGACGAACTGGACATATTTCTACATGACAAACAGATAGACGTTGCACTACTGACTGAAACCCACTTCACTCAACGATCAAAATTTTACATACGAGACTACATCACTTATAGATCAGACCACCCCGACAACACTGCCCATGCCGGATCATGCATCCTTATCCATAATTCCATATCGCATTCCCTTATTCCTTCTACTCCAACTGACACCATACAGTCAACCTCTATAATCATTTCAAGTCGTCACTTTCCATGTTACCCTTTCAGCTGTATACTGTCCTCCTAATAAATCCCTTCCGTATATCCAACTTGATACCCTATTTCGATCATTAGGACCGCGCTTCATTGCTGGAGGAGACTTTAACGCCAAACACCAGCGATGGGGTTGTCGAACATCCAACCCCCGTGGCAGTATCCTCTCAAGTATCTCAATCTCAAATTGTTATTCTATTCTCTCACCCATGAACCCAACTTATTGGCCTACATCTCTCCGAAAACGTCCTGATATCCTGGATATATTTGTCTCCTCTCAGATATCCTCCTCCCAAACTATGATCGAAACCCTGAATGACCTTTCATCAGATCACAGTCCAGTTCTGCTATCCTTGCATTCGAGCTTTGTTTCTAAACCCCCGATCACCTCATTAATTACAGGACGAGTGGACTGGGACGGATTCCGATGCGACTTGGAGAATACATTGGACCTAAAAATTCCACTAAAGACTCGACATGACATTGATAAAGCTGTAGGAATACTGACGGACTCAATAACTAACAGTATAAAAGATAATACTGCATCCACATTCAACATCAATACTACTCCACAGACTGCACTGCCACAGCACATTCGTATCTTATTAAGAGAAAAACGCAGAGCAAGATCGAAGTGGCATAGGACAAGATATCCTTCAGATAAAACAAATTATACAAAATTGACCAACAAACTAAAATCAGAACTCAGGAAATTCAAAACTCAAACTTTACTTAACATGACCGAAAACCTCACTACCAACGATAACTCACTGTGGACGACCACTAAAAAACTCCTAAAGTTCAAAGATTTTAATCATCCTCTCCTAAATGAATCACAATCCTGGACAAGATCAGACGACGAAAAATCCCGGACGTTCGCACAACATCTCTCTAAAATATATAACCCTCATCCTGATATCCTTAATCCTCATCACCTCGAATGTATTGAAGCAGAACTGGATATTCCCCTCCAAATGAATCTTCCCCCTAAAGCGTTCCATCCATCCGAAATATCAAACATCATCCAGAGTTTACCATCTCGCAAAGCTCCTGGACATGATCTTATAACTTCCCATATCCTAAAACAACTTCCTCGAAAAGCCATCCTATATCTTACTTACATCTGTAATGCCGTTCTCCGATCCACGTATTTTCCCACTTACTGTAAATTATCCATCATTAAAATGATCCCCAAACCCAAAAAGCCTCCTGAATACCCATCCTCCTACCGTCCTATCTCTCTTATATGCATCATGGGTAAAATCCTGGAAAAACTTCTGCTTAAACGCATATATCCCATCCTTGATTCCAATCACATTATCCCAGATCATCAGTTTGGTTTCCGAACATCCCACTCCACTATCCAGCAATGCCATCGTGTGGTGGACGTTGTCTCGTCTTCATTGGAGCGCGGATTGTACTGCACGGGAGCCTTTCTCGATGTAGAACAGGCCTTTGACCGAGTGTGGCACCCGGGATTGCTTTACAAACTCCGTAAATTCCTTCCACCTACATACTTCCTCATTATCCAGTACTATCTCACAGGCAGGTCCTTCAAAGTAAATCATAATAATTCCTATTCACCCCTTTTTAATCAGTACGCAGGTGTTCCTCAAGGCAGTATTTTAGGACCCATCCTTTACACAGTTTATACAGCTGATATCCCATCCCATCCTAGCACTTTCCTTTCTACCTATGCTGATGACACTTGTGTGTTATCAGTCAACAACGATCCAATTATTGCCTCCCAAACTCTTCAATCCCATATCAGAGACCTTGAAGTATGGTGTCAGAATTGGAGAATAAAAATAAATTCCAATAAATCCCACCAAATAACCTTTACCCTTCGTCGTAAACCAATGACAACCTGCCCAACAGTATCCTTCAATAACACTCCTCTTGTCCCAGTTGAACAGATCCGATACCTAGGACTGCACCTGGACAAACGTCTCACTTGGAACCCTCATACAAGACTGAAAAGACAAGAAACTGCTCGACGTTTTCGACTACTTCAACACTTACTGGACAAACGCTCAAACCTTCCACTTAAGTACAAAAGACTCATCTACATGACTATCATAAGACCAATATGTACTTACGGAGTAGAGATTTGGGGCTCTACTAAACCATCAAATTCATCTCGTCTCCAATCCTTACAATCCAAAATCCTTCGAAAAATCCTCAATGCTCCTTATTTTGTCACAAATAAACTCATCCATAAAGACCTTAATATTCCCTTTGTTGCTGACTTGGCCCGAACCAGGTACCACTCCTTTCATGACAAACTCCATTCCCACTCTAACCCACTAGTTTCAATCCTTGCTTTCTCTACAATCCCTGATAATCCTCCGAGACGTCTGAAAAGAAGATGGCCCCGAGACCTTCTTGTTTAACATAGTCTTTGGGGAGCTGCCAATGAGTAGTATCCCTACATATGAATCATGTCAACTTATCTTGTATCACATTTACTAAATGTGTTTTTATTATACAGTTGTAAATACCAATAAATATATTTAAAAAAAAAAAATATATATATATAAATGAGTAATTATTAGTAAGTGATTTGAAACTGGTTGTATCATTTTTTAAATTAAAGAAGCGAAACAATTTGTTTTGTTTTACATGTTTAGCCATTATAGGTATATTGAATATTTAAAAAAAAAATCCGGTGCGCGCAACACACGACTTTTACTTATCTCCGTTGTTAAAATCAATTTAAGATTTTTTAAATACATTTTGTGATGAAAATAAATTGCTATAAAATTACATTGAGTTTCAATAGAAACATGTGTTTTATTATCTACGACAATCATTTAGTTTTATCAGCTTTATATCAATAATAAATACAATTTTGTGTATAAAATAATATTTAATTCTAAAATATTTATCTTTCCTGCGGTATGTCATACGTCTATATTACTTATGTTCAAAAACACAAAAATTGGAAAAAAAATAAATATATATAATAGTATTTCTCTTTTCTCTTTTAGTTCCATATCGTATTCCCTCAACTTTTATATCTAGAGAGATAGATAGAAAAGTCTGTTTTTATTTAAAAAAATTATAGCAAATAGAAAATAAAAAATAAACAATTTACAAAATACAATAATAAAAATCAGACACTCTACATGGTCTATTGACCGTCTGTGTTTATTGGCAAAATTAACATTTAATCTATCAATATAAATAATCAATAACAAAGTAAGATACAAACACTTCGTATGTCATATATGTACAAAAATTAATTCACAAATAGTCAAATTCACAATGTGTTAAATTGAATTTAACAAATTCACTTATACTAAAATTCTTTTGTTAGCAACATTCTAGTTAAATTTTTAGAATTAAAATATTTTTTTCTAAATCATTACGCCGAAAGTCTTACGACTAGAGGTCTACAGCACTATTGCGACTTGAACTTTCTAGTTTTTATCAATCGCAAAAAGATGATGAATGAATGAATGAAAAAAGGACTTTATTCTGGGATAGGTCCCTTAAGAATAACATAAAGGTACAAAACAAAGAAGTATTATGACTGGCCAAAGAACACATAAAGACTTATAACATTAATGATTACAATAAATATATACAAGTATTTTAAAGGGTCCCGGTTAAAGGTGGGAAATGCGTGTTATTATTCAGTTGCTAAGTTACTTAGTTCGCGGCTTCTATCTAAAAACTTAAAGGTTAGAATTTATAAAACGATTATTCTTCCAAAGGTTATTTACGGATGTGAAACGTGGCTGCTTACTTTGAAAGATGAACAACGGCTTAAGGTTTTCGAGAATAAGGTACTTCGTAAAATATTTGGTCCGAAGAGAGATGAGGGCACTGGGGAGTTTAGAAAGTTGCACAACGCGGAATTGCGGAACTTATGTCCTGTGAATATAATTGAGTTGATAGCGTCGCGGAGACTCAAATGGGCGAGTAAAATTGTTGGACTCGGTGAGGAACGGATTCCGAAAAAGTTGGTATTTGCTGATCCGACTGGTAGGCGTCCGAAAGGTAGACCGTAGCTTCGATGGGAGGATTGCGTTAAGGCTGATCTCGGGGGCTTGGGCTTGACATTGGACGAGTCTGTGTAGACGGAATATGGTGGTATCGGCATCGATTATTTTAAATGGTAAAAACAGAAAGAAATAAAAAAGATTATTATAATAATAATAATATAGTAATTTATATAGAATATCAAAATTCATGGTACTTTAAAGGAAGAAAATTAAAATATCGGCATTTAAGCCCTGTAGTACTATTTTAATCAGAATGAAACCTAAATGATATTAAAGCCCATTAAATTTTATATCAATAACAGGAGTTCAATCAAAATCGTTGGAGCCGTTTTTAAGAGAATCCTAAAAAGGTGCTAAGTGCATGGAATTAGAAAAATTCACGATCGCAATACTTTCCTTTACTATATACTTCACATATACGTAAGTGAAATTAATTATGTTGTTTTCAATGATGTCAATTAAACTTGGCACCGTTGAACATCAGTAATCATTCCACATTATACTAATGCAATAGGCAACCCATTAATGCCAAAGCTAGAAGTACGGTATGCATACCAACAAGATAATTTGAATAAACTAGCAAATTTATTTAAACACCACTCACCATCACTATGAAGAAATAAATGTTGTTTTTAACTGGATCTACTAACCTGAAAAAAAAAGCAAAAGCAAATTAGCAACATATATAAAGTAACAATAAACAAGTATAATTGCTAACATTAGAAAAAAAAAAAAAAAAAAAAAAAACCTGTACCACAACAACCCATATAGAAAGTACATATAGAGATTCGTACTGTTTCTAGGCCAACGGCAATGCAATGAGGTGATTAGGCCTTAATCACGCTCAGCCGCCAGGTTTTCCCCCAATTAATTTGGGTACCCACTTTATAGAGGCTGGGTCTGCCCCAGGAGGGTCTCCATACCCTAGGGTCACCCCCCGACTGAATTAACAGAATAAATAATATTTCTGCCACAGCCGGGATTCGAACCCAGGACCCGGAGCACAGCAGACTAGTGCTCTATCCACTAGACCACGCCGCTCACCGCTAACATTAGAACGAACGATTATTAAATAGAAACAATATTAAATCACTGCTAACTAAATCTTCGGGGAAAAAAAAAAAAAAGTAAATATTAAAAGTAAAAAAGATAAAAACCTACTTTTATAATGAAAACACGATCTTTCAACACGACCTGTCAGTAAAAGATAATTTTTTAAACAAATCATTACTGCTGAAAAAAAAAAAGTTAAATATTATATACCGTAGATCTAATTCTAAATGTTGGTTAGAGAAGGAGTTTTAAAATAAGGAAAGCACATACTCAAATTTATGTTTTATTTTCGAATGACGTCATCAGAAATCAAACCAAACTGGATAACTATAAAATTGTGTAAGTAAACTTTTTTGGAAATTTCCGTTGAAGACTTGAAAGAATCTGAATTATCATTTTTAATAATCAGTGGATAGAGAACCAGTCAACTGTTTTTCCGGTTCAATCCCGGTAGTGGCAGAATGTTAGTTACTCTGTTAATTCAGCCGGGGAGCGGACCTAGAATATAGAGAACCTCCTGAGGCAGACCCAGCCTCTATAAAGTGGGTACCCAAAAATTGGGGGAAAACATGTCGGCTTAGTGTGATATTGGCCTAGTCACCTCCTTGCACGGCCGTAGGACAAAAAACATTAAGAATCTCTGTGTGTCCTGAGCCCAAGACCCTTCAAGGTTTTCCCAATAACTAAATTATTATTAAAATTACTTGGAGGTACAAATGATCTATTTTCTGTTTCATAAGTACAGTCATCAATAAAAAAAAATGTTTCCTAAATTAAACACAACCGCATACTTTTAAAAAATGCTGATTACAAAAAAAAAAATAATATTATGTATCGTAAACTAAGAAAAGCAAATAAAAATGAATTTAAAAAATATAGAAGTTTAACTTCTCTCGTAAAATGAATTATAATATTAATTTTCAAAACTATGGCTACTGTTGATTAATTAAAGCTGGGAAATGCGTGTTATGTCTAAAAACATAAAGATTAGAATTTATAAAGCTATTACTGTTCCGACGGTTCTTTACGGGTGAGGAAAGTGGCCGCTTACTTTAAAGGATGAACAACGCCTTAAGGTTTTTCGAAAATAAGGTACTGCGTAAAATATTTGGTCTGAAGAGAGATGAGGCCATGGGGAGTTTAGAAGGTTGCACAACGCGGAATTGGGGAGCTTGTACCCTGTGAATATAATTGAGTTGATAGCATCGCGGAGACTCAAATGGGCGCGTAAAGTGATTGGGCTCGGTGAGGAACGGATTCCGAGTAAGTTGGTATTCGCTGAACCGACTGGTAGACGTCCAAAAGGTAGGCCGAAGCGTCGATGGGAGGATTGCGTTAAAGCTGGGGGCTTAGGCTTGACCGGCGAACATTGGACGAGTCTGTGCAGGCGAAGTTTAGTGTATCGGCATTGAACCTTCGGGTAAAAAAAAAATTAAGGAAGTGTATTAGTAACAGATACAAATAGATGAAATGATTCATGCAACTTCGTTATTTCCTGTAGCTATTTAATGATACCATAGTTAATAACCACATTTCACACACATTAAGTTTCTTGAAGGAGAAATTATAGGTTTATAGAAGGCAGAAAACGAAGGATATTGACTGACGTAATACCTTACTACTCTCATGCTATCACACAGTAAACAAATAGTAATAAACATTACAGAATACATAAACATAATAAAATGATTATGCATTTTATAAAAATAATATAAGCGACCCATCTAACATTGGGATAGCTCTAAAACTATACCATATGAAATATTCAAGGTCCTCGGAATTCGCAGGCCAGGCCTTGAGGTGTGGTCTCTCGTCACGATTTCCACGAAGTATCATCAGTCAAAATATAATGGTTACATTAGAGCCAAGACAGGCAGGGGGCCAAAGCGTTTCGTGAAAAATACTTCTTACTTTATATATATATATATATATATATATATATATATATATATATATATATATATATATATATATATATATATATATATATATACATATATATATATGTATAAACTGTTTAAATCAATGTCTTCTTCTAAAATGTAAATATATTTTCTAAAAGCTTTCAGATAGTTAACAGTTGTAAACATTGTCATTTTACTAAGCTTTTAATACAAATCAATTTTTAAAAATTATCATTGTAGTAAACGAAATCACGGCATTAAATAGTCCGCCGGTAATATATATGTAATTCTATAATACCTCGGAAAAAATTAATATTTTTGTTAAAAACCGCACTTAAGATTATTAAAAAAGCATAGTAAATAAAAAAAAACTATTTTTACTTGCTTAATTTATTTTCTTTTAAACAGAAAATAACTGGGATAAAACTTCAAAAAAACTAATCATCTGATACGGGTGTCAAGGTGTTAGGATTATTACGAATGCAATGTTAGTTTTTAGCCTGATTTAAAAAAAAAAAGGTCCAGTATTTTTGAGAGAGACAACGGACGGCGAATGGCGTATGTAACTTTATAAAAAAATATTATTTTTTTTTGTTCGTCATTTGTATTGCGTAAAATATACGTAGCTTTTTTTTTTTTTTTTTTTTGTTTTATTAAAGAAATTTACAACTGTATTGATTAATTTGAGATTAAGACACATGATTGTCCTGTGAAGAAACTACCCATTGGTAGAACTCCAATGACCAATTTATGGTAAGAGATCTCTTGGCCAACTTCTTTTAAGTTGCCTCGGTGGATTGTCAGGAATAGATGTTGAGGAGAGGTCACGGATAAGCGGGTTTGAGTGGGCAGGGAGTTTGGAATGGAAGGATGTATATCTGGATCAACTAATGGGATATTTAGGTCTTTATGGATAATTTTATTTGTAACAAAGTATGGAGCATTAAGGATTTTTCGAAGGATCTTGGATTGCAGGGATTGAATGCGAGAGGAATTTGATGGTTTAGTGGACCCCCATTACTCAATGCCGTAGGTCCAAATAGGCCCTACGTATCTTAAACGTAAGAACAAATGTTCATGGCAGGAAGGAGGTCATTTTATTTTTTAAATTTTTGTTTGATTATAAAGGTGGGTCATTTAAAATTCAAACCCGCGGGTTGCCCTAGGATTTTTTGATGGGAGTAAAAAATCCTTAGTTATGCCGCCCTTCGGAGGGGACGTTAAAAAGTGGTCCCGAGCCTGTGCGATGTCAGATACTTTCGTGAAAGATCCCTATCCTAATAACTGGATAGGCAAAATTTAGGACTCCCACTGTAGCATCGTCCGATTAGCCATAGTAGCATAATGTGACGTTAAACGAATAAACAACAACAGTATTTATAAATCAATTGAAAAGAATATTGTCATTCTCAAGTATTTTATATAGCTCCCGAAGTTCATATAAATGCTCTCATAAGAAGTACCTTTACATAAAAGATATTAGTTGCATCATAAGATCCCATGATCCGGAATATGCTATTCATTATCAGAGCAGGAAGAGACATGGAACGAAGGGGAACGTGGCAATAGAAGTCGGCGAGATGGTCCTGAGCTGAGTTCACTTTCACGATGCGCAGAAAGAGATCGTGTGTGGGATGATAAAGGTTTTCGAAAGGGAGACTGGAATCACGAAGAGGGGTCGTGAGGACGGCGGTCGTGAACTGTTCCAATCACGGCAGTAGGTCAGGGATTCCTCCGCTCTCGGCTCTTTCGCTTCGAGGGTCCACTTCCGAAGTACGGGGGTCCCAGCTAAATCATAAATGTGGTCTGGAGTAAGTACTCAAGCAATGGAAGAGCGATCCCAAGGTCTGCTGAATATAGCGTTCCTCTTAGCTAGTCGGTAAGACCTTTGTAGCTTTGGTAGCTACCACTATATTTTTATTTATTTTTTTGTTTTAATAGGGCTTTAGCTACGCGCCATTAGCCAACATTTAAAATTATATTTATAGCGAACCGCTTTAAATTTCATAGAATAGGAATTTCATGGAAACTAAGTTTAACTAACTTTAAACTTAAGGCTTTAATATAATGTAAGCTTCATTCTGAATGAAATAATCTGACAGGGTTTAAATTTCGATATTTGAAATTCTCTTTAATAGTAACGTAAATTTTATAGATTTAAAAATGTTAACCATGTCATGTAATTGGTATTGACAAAGAACTGTTAAATATACTATTTGAACGGATTTGATTACCAACATAAGTAGAAATGAGCAAAAATAATTTGTATGTGTTTTTTAACAATTATTTTATTTGATGTTTTTATGATAATATTATACATACTTATTACTGTACTAATAAGTATATATAATATACCCTTAGAAAACTAAACATTTTGGAAAAAATATTGTCTTATACACTAAGTTATGAAAGGTATTGAGGAATGACGCAAAAAAGAATAGAAAAACAAACTGATTGTTGCAGATATTAATATAATAGAATAGCTGACCCCACAGACGATGTCCTGTCTTAACAATCGCGTCGAAATCATTCAAGCCTTTCATGCATAATGATAGATAGATAGATAGTTAAATAGATAGAGAGACTAATATAATATAATAGAATAGAAAATTTAAAAAAATACGATAAAAACGAAATAACTTTTCTAATGTATTCTTTCATAAGGTCCTTTTTTATGAATGTTATAAACTCACAACAAAAAAAATCTGGTGCGGGCAACACACGACTTTCACATACCTCCATTTTTAAAATCAATGAAAGAATTTTCAAATACAGTTAGAGATAAAAAAAATCTGGTGCGGGAGACACACGAATTTACTTACCTCCATTTTTAAAATTGATTAAATAATTTTTAAATAAAGTAAGAGATAAAAAGTGGCTCTTCTGGTAACCTCACACACAGACTTTCACTTACCTCCATTTTAAAAATCAATTAAAGAATTTTCTAATACAGTTAGAGATAAAAATACGTGAAACCATCAAAGTAATAATTAAGTTAAATTTCTATAGAAACATGTGTTTTATAAAAAAATCTATTATATTATTATCTAAAATAATCAGATTTATTGGCTTTTCATCACTCATTTTCAACTTTTACAAGTTTGTCAATTAGATAATATTTATTCTAAAAGCTTCAGCTTTCCAACAGTATATTATACGTGTATATTACTGTTGCTATGTTCAAAATAAAAAAATTGCATTAAAAAAATATATTTTCCGTTTTCTCCTTTAGTTGGGTATCGAATTTATTCAATTTATATATTTACCTGTTTTTCATCAGCGTTAACAAGATAATTTAGTTATTTTTATTGAATCTACAAAATTAAAGGTACTTTAGGGGAAATTTTACATCGTTATAGCGAGTTTAATCAAAATCGTCGGAACCATTTTCGAGAAAATCGAAAAAAGGTGCAAAATGCACGGTGCAAAGTGCCTCTTCTGGTAAGCTCATATTGATGAAAAAAGTTTTGTCACGTCTTGGGCGTATAGTTGTCTTAAATATGAAATTTGAGTTTCATAGGACTTGTCGTTTCCGCCCGGGAGTTAGGGATTTGGTTATTTGGACTCAGGGGACCCTAAAACGTGAACTTCCGTTGAAAACAGGAATTCGAAAATTTTCACGATCGCCATACTTTCCCTTATATATATATATATATATATATATATATATATATATATATATATATATATATATATATATATTGCTATGTATCGAGAATATTGGGAGGTGAAGAAATATTTTTGATTTGTACAAAATAGAGTAGTTTCCGGGCGACAAGCAGGAAGGCTTCTTAGAAGGGCTATACAAAAAATAGACCCCTCCACTCGTACAGCAGGGATAGCGGAGTACCTGGGGAGTCTGAGCCCGGACGGGAAGATAAGAGGAAGTCAAGCACGGAAGTCGGAAGTTGGGGGTCAAGCAGTCATGTCCAAAGGTACCTATATGAAATATTATGTGGTAAATAGAACCTCAGTATTCTCGATGATAACAATGTCTCAATGTACTAAGTTTTATGTGTAATAATAATAAGTCATATTTGATAAATAAATGTATATTACAAGATAATTACTTTATTACCCTATATGCCACGAAACATAGTATTTTATGGCATCCAGCTTGTGGGGACGAATTTATCAATTCTTTATTAGTATCGAAAATTTATAAGTTAATTAAAAGTCAATGTTATAAGTGGCATTAGGGTAATATTGTCATATGTATTATATAGGAATCTGATATTAATACTTCATTAATTTATAATTAATTGTTAGCATCTGGTGCGCCTCCCTACTGTTTTAAGGTCTTAAAAGTGGTTAGTTTTTTAAAGTGGTTTTATGAAAGTTGTTAGATGTTTGTTATTTATGCCTTTTGTTCATGTAAGCGTTTAAACCACCCTTAAAGGTTTTTGAAGATTAGCCAGGGTTTTGTTTTTTATTATTTCGCACACGATTTTTTACTATGGCTTCCAGAGTAGATGAGCTACCAAAGCCAAAATGTTCAGAAGTTTCTGATCTAGGGTTGACCGGAGAGTCAGTGATCCCGTGCTCGTATACAACTAAGCCACAGACCAAATTAAGAGGGAAGAAGCTTAACTTCAAAGAAGAAGAAGATATTGAAGAAGATATTTTTTTTAAACGTTTCGAAAATTCAATAATGAATATTCTTGAAAGATTCGATAATTGGGTAAATAATGGATTTGATCATCTGGAGGAGAATATTGGTAGCATTGAAAATAAGAAAGATCCTTTTGAAGATAAAATAGAAGTGAACACCGATGAAAGACTCCAAGAAGAGATTAAAAAGAAAAATAATTTCATAAATGAGGAACTGCAACCTGAAGAGACCCCCACTCAAACTCCAAATAAATATTTTAATGCCAATTCCGGAAAAACACCATCTACTGAGGATGAAGCAGAATCTCAGTATGAAGAAATAAATATCCTGGAGAATGAAAAGGAAGAAAATAAAAACGAAGAAGGTACAAACCCAAAAATGGAAGATAAACTCCATTCTCAAATGACTCCCGCTGCTCAGAATGAAGAACCAATGAAAAAAAATGAAGAAGTTAATAACTCGAAAATTATAGATAAACTCCACTCTCAAATGACTCCCGCTGCTGAGAATGAAGATAAAATATATAGTGAAAAAAACGGTTGAAACAGAACCAAATGCAAAACTCGATCTTACCACTAATGAGAAATTTAAAATAATATTGATTCCTCAAGAAAATCCTGAAAAGTTCAAAGAAGAAAGTGTCCCTTATCAGAAAACCTTCCAGACTCAATTTTTAACTCTGAAATCCCTTATTCTATTCCGAAGTCAAGAATATAGATCTAAACTAGTCAGTTTCAAATTAAATACATTTTCGATTCCACTTGCTCCTAACAACACAGTACTTGATGTTTATAGAAAGGTGCCGGTTAAAGAAATAATAATTGTTATTTTGATATATGTAGGTTATAAAGGTTATATGATCTTAGACCATGTTAGAAAAGCCCCCATAACATATTATTTTGTTATACGGCAGTCTTTATCCGTTTCCAGAGGATAAAAAGGGGTAATTAGCGTCCCCTCCGTATGACGAGCTTACAGTGTTTAGCCTGGGCCATGTTCAGGTTAAACCTTACTGGAAAAATTGTAAATAGATTGTATATACAATGTAAATATTAGGATTAAGTTATTTGTATGTAAAGATAAGGGTTTAAGATAAACTTTAATTGATATTTTATATGTAAACGGAATGGGTCTCAGTTATAATTATCGTGTTTAATCAGATAAATTTAATAAATGTAGAGTAAGATAATGAGCATCTGAAAACTAAGAGCAAAAACGGTGGATCTTTATATATATTTTAATAGTCCTAATGCGGAGTATTTTAAGTAACATGGGAATAATTATCCTTTAATGGGAGTAGATATTAGTCCTCCTTATCATTCTAAGATGATATTTTTACCTTCTAATAGGTTTTGTAAAAGGAAGAACCCTGAATGTGGAGTAGCCGTAGGCCTCCTCTTATCCCGAAGGCGGGAATGATATTTATATTTTGTAGACGGATGATTTGTACAAAATAGAGTAGTTTCCGGGCGACAAGCAGGAAGGCTTCTTAGAAGGGCTATACAAAAAATAGACCCCTCCACTCGTACAGCAGGGATAGCGGAGTACCTGGGGAGTCTGAGGTTCACGAAACATAGTAATATATATATATATATATATATATATATATATATATATATATATATATATATATATATATATATATATATACATAGATTATTTAAGGAAACACATGAAATTTATTAAAAAGTTCTTGGATTGATTTAAAAACCGGGGGAAAGTGAAAGTCGTGTATGTAGCGTGCACCAGATTTAAAAACAAAATCAATTCAGATAGGGAACAAATTTAACATTAACATTTGTTGGTTCATTACCTCAAACAAAGTGTTGCTCGGTCTCTATTGCTATGATACGATTAAATTGTGTGCGTTGTATTTCTAAAAAACCTGATAAAAAATAGGGAATCTATAATTTAAAGAGAGGTATTATTCATGACATGACAAATGTCGCGACAGGGCGTTGATTAGGCCCGCCCGGGCCGAGTCAATCATCATTTAACAAAGACAACTGAGCTGGAAATAAACTGAGCCCGTTGATTAATCAGAAGCAATAGGGTAATGAGGCTTTGTTTAATATTCACTCTAACAGTTCTCTCTAGGCTCAATCAGCATTGGCAATATCGGATCGTTACAAAAACCTCTTTCGTAATGTCCCTTATGGGATATAAAAAGAATTTCAATGAGCTACATATAGCTATAAAATTACAGTAATTATTTAACGTCAGCTTTGAATAAAAACAAATGCTTGATGATGATTTTTTTTTCCAGCTACCTAATAGCATATAAATCTTGTTTATGTTCTAATTATTACTTACAAACAATTCTTATAAAAACATCTTTATTTTTTATGACATACTGGTCCTCATATTGTTATTTTCTTTCCTTCAGAGTTTTATTTATATGATATGATATATATATATTGTATAGAAGAGAATACAGTCCGGGCGGTGCTCAAATAGGATTAGAAAATAGTTTTTTTTTTAAACATAATTTATTGAAATTTACAACGGTACTAGAAAATAGTTAAACACAATTTCTTATCCAACGTTTCGACCCACGTTACAGATCTTCAAGACCAAGAAAACAACAAGATACAATGAAGTTTAATTTATAAATAACCATGAAAAAGTAACAGAATAAAGAACAAACAATAAGTATTATAAATTAGTGCATTGAACAATGATAAAAAAAAATTAAAATATATAACTGTTCCACGGTTCTTTACGGATGTGAAACGTGGCCGCTTACTTTGAAGGATGAACAACGGCTTAAGGTTTTCGAAAATAAGGTACTGCGTAAAATATTTGGTCCGAAGAGAGATGAGGGCACTGGGGAGTTTAGAAGGTTGATAGCGTCGCGGTGATTCAAATGGGCGAGTAAAATTGTTGGGCTCGGTGAGGAACGGATTCCGAGAAAGTTGGTATTCGCTGATCCGATTGGTAGGCGTCCGAAAGGTAGACCGAAGCGGCGATGGGAGGATTGCGTTTAAAGCTGATCTCGGGGGCTTGGGCTTGACCGGCGAACATTGGACGTGTCTGTGCAGGCGAAATTTGGTAGTATCGGCACCGAAACCTTCGGGTTCGGTAAGCTTATTATTATTATTATTAAAATCTTGCACTTTCCTAAGGTATATTATAGGTCTATTACAACTCATATTTCAGGAACGATTTTTCGATGTCTTGATTGACAAAAACTTTAATTTATATAGAGATTATTTTATATTTACACACTTCAGTGTTTTATTTGACAGGTTAACTTTTCTTTTTTTTTTTAATTCGCCAATACGCATTGTGAACCTTGGAAATTTCTGGAGTTTTTCCCAGCTGTTGGGTCGTAAAACTGTGATTGGTGTTGCAAAGGGGTTGGGACAATGTTTTATATATATTTTTTTACCCAGCTGCCACAGGGGAGTAATCTCCGAGCTGGCAATCTGGTTAGGCAGTCCTTCCTTCCTGATCCCAGGGCCTGCGATAACTTTAAATATCTACCCTAGTCGGCGCTTTTAGACTCTTATTATATCATCCTCTGCCTTACGTAAACCTTGTCAATTGTTACGATGTATTGCACAACGGATAATCATGTAACCAAATTATGCAATTTATTATATTTCTTACCTTAATTGATATTTTTGTCCTCTATTTTTAGACGATGTTATTTTTGTTTACTTTTTTACGGATACTGAAAAGTACCTTGACAACAGGAAATGGTTGCATGAGTACTTTCCTCTACCAATTAAGGTTAGAGGTAACTCAGATAGGTCGATGTAAACTTTTATCAACCCTCTAAAGCCACAAAACCCGTTTCTAATATAACTCTTAACTAATCTTGTAAAATAAATCAACAACAAGTATCCTTTTAAAAGGAGAATCGAGTCAAAAATGGTGGTCCTCTTCCATTTTGAATCCTAGTTACAACATTTGTCAATTGTTAAGAATCCTTTCGCCAATAATGGCGACTTTAACTTGGAATAAAAAAATATTTAAAAAATGAAAACGGGCCCTTAAAATATGAATATCGGGCATATCCTTCGAAATAGTAAAATTAGTTTTTTTCGTGCGCACTTAACCACTTAATGACAAAACTTACAACAGCCCAATATCATGTTTATTTCTCTAATTCATCATATTAATTCTTGGTTGATTACTTTCAACTTATATTTTTTTATGAACCTTTATAATTGATCAAACAAAAAGTACTTCCCTCAAAAACGAAAAATATGAAAATGATAAAAAGTCTTCTCATGCACGAAGTATTTACCTTCTTTTTCTACACATTTTTCCCAACGTGACACCAACTTTTTTATCCCCGAACTGATAAACTCTGAGCTTTGAAGTAAAACCAAATCTGAAAACGCACTTCTCACTTGATCATCATTTTCAAAAAGTTTTCCTTTGACGAAGTTGTCTAAATTCCTGAAAATCGTGATCTGTTGGAGACAAGTCAGGAGAATATGGTGGGTGCGGAAGAACTTCGTAGCCCAGTTCTTTCAATTTTTGCATAGTATGTTTTGAAACATGGGGTCTAGCGTTGTCGTGTAAGAGTATAGGACTCTTCCGATTTACTAATCCAGGTTGTTTAATAATTTTGTGTGTATTTGGTCAATTTCATTGCAGTACGTTGTGGAGGTAATGGTTTCACCTCTAGGTAAAAAGAAATAATGAATTATCCCACCCATGTACCACCATACTGTAAACATCAATTTTTTGGGATGCAAATTCGGTTTTGCAAATATTTCTAGCGGCCTCAGCTGCTGAATGGCCGAGTTTAAACTCGTACAAAAAAAAATATTACTAAAAATAATTGCGTGTTTCCATGTTCATATTTGGAGGTATACTAAAAAGTGGGTAATTGATTGGGAAGCTAATGTTTATAATACAAAGGTAGAGGATTAGTAACTGTTTACTTTAAATATGTAAACATTCGGAAGAAAACCACAGAGACCTGCAAAATCATTTATGTATTTCAGAAACTATAAAAACGGACATTTCATGTGAAAGAACCCAATAGTTTCCATATGAGTCCTATTTATTTCACAGTAAATCTACTATTTTTTGTAAAATGATCTAAAAGTAGATATAATTATTAACAGTATTAGTTTATAACAACTTTTAGCAACTTATTTTAGTACATAATATTTTTTATTTTCTAAAATCTTGACAACTACTTGGAAGTATATAACCTGTACGATCAGCATGAATCACCATAACCTACCTAATACAGTACATTACAAATAACATTTTTATGCGCTTATAACATCTTCCTATGAAAATCCCGTTAACATTTTATATGTAGAGAAATTAATTGCTACTTACGCGAAACTATAAATTTGCATATTAAAAATAAGACTTACATGTTTTGTTTATTTATTTGTTAACTTCATTTATTTGTATTTATTTTGTCTATAAATTTTGTTATTGTATACGTTTATTTATTTTGATTTTATTTTATGTAATTTGACTTTCCTTTTGTTTATATTGTAAATATTGTATGAATGAGATCTTGTAGCACTATTATTATTGTCTATTATGACAAATTGTAATATATACGAATAAAAAAAAAAAATAAGACAATTTTTGAATATTTAAAACATTCGGACGAAGAACTCAGATAATAACTGATCGTTTCACGTTAAAAGAAAATTAAATGAATGTGGATGAAAAGAATATAGTTGTCCTTTTTATGTTTCTCGTATACTTCTAAGAAACCTAAAACTTTCAGCTGATATCGCGGATTTGGGTCTCAATCGGTAAACACTGGAAAATAGACTATAATATAACACAATAACACTGGAAAATTTTGGTGTTTGGCATCGAACCACTGCTATATCTGCTGGTGCATACAAAGTTGAATCTGTAAAACAACTGTTTTATTTCCCACGTGGACGCAATAAATCAGCATAAACTATATCGAGCGGAACAACCTCATGGCAAGCGAGGAAAAAAAAAATGGCCTAACGGGTATGGCTACTTATTTCAATGTGCCGAATGAATGATGAGGAAGAGATCTCCAATGTAGATGGGTGTACGATCCGCTGCGAATGATGTTAGCACCGGATAAGCTTTTAATATCGAGATCAGTTGTAAGTCATTATTAGAATGACAATTCTGGGAATGAGGATAATCCACATCTGTTCGCAGTATGTCGCGGCTTCCAGAGGCTTCTTTTATCACATTTTATTTCCTTTTTTTTTCAGAACAAGGAGTCTGGGACAACACCGCGTTTCCGCTGACGTATTTTAATGAGAAAAGAATGGTGTATTGTTTTTATTTATTTATTTTTATAAGCGTTGCATAATTTATTTTAACAGGATCTGTATTAATTAGTAATAAGATATTCAAAAAGCATTCAAATTATTGAAATGAATATGTATTGAAGGTTTTTTTTATCGGTCTATCACGTTTAATATCTAAGAAGTTCATTAGTCTCAGGGGCGGATCCACAGACAAGAAAGGAGGAAATATATCCCTCTTAAATGAGCACTGTAAAATAAAAAATAATTGTTTAAAATACTAATAATAATAATAATAATAGGCTTACCGAACCCGAAGGTTCGATGCCGATACCACCAAACTTCGCTTGCACATACTCGTCCAATGTTCACCGTCAAGCCCAAGCCCCCGAGATCAGCCTTAATGCAATCCTCCCATCAATTCAGCGAATACCAACTTTCTCGGAATCCGTTCCTCACCTAGCCCAACAACTTTACGCGCCCATTTGAGTCTCCGAGATGCTATCAACTCAATTATATTTACAGGGTACAAACTCCGCAGCTCCGCGTTGCTAAAATACTTTGTTAAAATACGTTGTTAAAATACTAATACATGTCCTAAATTAGTTCATATGGTAATACTCAGAAAGTGCTGCAATAATGTATCTATAATAGTTTAGTAACGTTAAGTTTAATAAAAATTATTATTATGATTTTATCTTATTTTATTATTTTTATTGTACACGCTGGAGATTTAATATTGAAGCGGAGATTCATATGGTTGTAGGATATCATGGTATAATTATTCTATTATTTTTAATTTTATTTCATTAATTTTTACTTAATATTTCACACTCAAATATGCACACCTTAACTTCCTTTTCTTATATATTTATTTTCTTTCATAATTAGTTACATCATATTTCAACGTTTCGGGGTTCTTTCCCCATTATCAAGACTGAAACAATTTTTTTAAACGTTTAATTGGTGAAATTACATTATTTAAATATTTGTCTTTGAAAATTATCTTCATTAATAATTTAAAACTTATTAATATTATTAACCTTTTTAAAAAACATTTAAATATATCACTCATTATTTCACATTTATAGCTTACTGCTATTCGTTTACATCGAAGTTTATTGGCTGACTGTTATTTTCCAATTTTACACTATGTACTAGGGGTGGGCATAATCAAATGACGATTATCAGATCATTTGATTATTTCAATCATTCGAATTAATCGATTATGAAACGAAAACGAATGATTGACAAAGACGAAAACAAAGACAAAGATTTAAATAATGTAATTTCACTAATTAAACGTTTAAAAACATTGTTCCCCTTTCTTCTACTCATAATAATACTACTATCTTAGTCTAGATCAAAACATAAATATTTCATACGGATAAAATAAGAGTATTAAGGATATTACGTATCGAACTACCATTTCGATATATATTTATATAAAACATCTAAGACGATTTATATAAATATTTTTTTCGATACTTAAATCTCTATTTGGACGAAAAGGAACGTAAAACTTTGGTGATTCATCAAAGAAAAAAAAAATTCTGAATAATAATAAAATTATATTTTCTCGAGCGTATTACCATCACGTGCTTGCAAGGTTGTATAAAATGAATTAGCTCTGTGCATAAATAATAACGAAAATAATTCTGCTTAATGCGATATGGAATATTATGCCAGATATCACGAAACATTCAAAAGCCATTAACTCTATATATGATAATCATAGAGTGATCAATGATAATATCTGATTTTTGATAAACTTGTAGAAGGTCCTATTCCTATTTCACTTTTTATATTTTATTAAAAATTTTGATCTACTCGTCTGTTTTTAAGTTTCTATTTCTTAATTTTAAATATCCAGGACCCTCACAAGAGACAAAAACGACAAGAAACTGCCTGTAGATACTGATTACTACAACACTTGCTTGACAAACGTTCAAAAATTCACTACAAAAAGCTCATTTATATTACTGTCATCAGACCCATCTGGACAGATGGAATCGAGCTTTGGGGCTCTACTAAGCCATCTAATTCCTCCCGTATCCAATCCTTACAATCCAAATAAAATCATCCATAACGACCTTAATATCCTATTTGTGGCAGACCTTTCTCGTACCAGATATACCACTTTTAATTCCAAACTAAACCCTCTTGTCCGCAACCTATCAACCTCACATATTCCTGACAACCCTCCGAGGCGATTGAAAAGAAGATGGCCTCGGGATCTACTTATATAGGGGTGGGCATAATTAAATGATCTTTATAATCGAATGATTAATATGCTTTCTAAGAGGCAATATGCCAAAATTCCGGACTCTATATGATGGCTGAGTCTTGGTGCAAATGTGCATATAATTTATGTGATGAGAAAAAAAAGAAAAAAAAAGGTAGTTCGATTATCCCAGCTCCTAGTAATCTCTCGATTAACGTTATACGACATATATGATTCAGTTCGAACGATCATTCGTTTCCCCAAACCGATTAATCCGATAATCGATTAATTCGAATGATTGAAATAATCATTCGGTTATGCCCACCCCTACCTTCTTTATTCGGTAAAAATACATTTTCGTTATTATGAAACAATATTCAACAAAGATTCATCCAAACAATAAAGCAATAAACCCGTCTTGTACGTTTCAAGGTCATCCATTTGAACTACATCTAAGCAGGTAGGTCACTATAACGTTTGAATTTCCATAATCATGTTAAAAACTCATGATTGTCTAATAATTACAAAGAAATTTCATTAATCTAAATTTCAAATAGTTCCAACAATTTGAAAAACAGTGCTCGAATGGCAAAATAGTATAAATTGCTTTTTCTAGAATAAGAGGTTTTCACATGGACTGTATATTCGTTTATGTAAAGATGGTGGCCTACAATCCTACACGAAGATTGAAACGGCAGTGGCCCCGCGACGTTCTGTAAACACTTATACTGCAGTTCTGACACTGGTCAGATCATCCTCTCATGTAATGTATGTTTGTGGCTATTGAGTCCTAACTCAGCCTCTACTGGCTAAGACCAGTGATGCGGTTGAGAGAGAGGCGCTGGAATCTCTTGGATTCCGCTTTTTTCCTACACAGGTGGAGGGAAAAGCCCAGTCTGGGGTCCCCTTAGCAGTAGTGCATATTGCATATAGTTATGTTTGTTTGTATGATGTTTATTTATTTCCCAACTTTGTATTTACCTCAATTATAGGTTGTTGTTTTGATTTGTTTTATTTTATTGCACATCTCTTTCCATTCATCTGTCAAGAACTTAGGTATTACTCTTGATCAAACTCTCTCTTGGAAACCGCACATCTCCCAAATATCCCGCCGAACCATAACAACCCTAAAGCAATTCCGTCGCCTCCATCACCTCCTACCATTCAATATTCGTAAACTCCTTGTTTCTTCCCTTGTCTTTCCCCACTTTGACTACGGATGCGAGGTGTACAGCGGACTTTCAGGTGAGCTCGAAGCAAAACTTAAGCGTATTATGAACTGTGCAATACGGTTTGTATTCGGAATCACCAGAGACACGCATATAACCCAGTATTACACCGAGTTAAGGTGGCTTCATCCTCGTTACAGATGCCAGTATTTCCTAGCCTCCTTCCTCTACCAGGTTATCAGAACTCATCGTCCCAGCTACATCTTCCAATCCCTTCAATTTAAATCATCAATTCAGTCCCGTTCTACTAGATCCCGTCTTTCTGACCTCTACCCTCCTCCTCACCGTACTGCTGCCTTTGACAAGTCCTTTCTAGCCAAAGCAACCACTCTTTGGAATTCTATTCCTCCTGAGATCCGTCATGCAAGTACTGCTTCCTCCTTCAAATCGCTACTTTTCAACCACCTTCTCCTTACCCAGTCAAACAGACAATAACTTCAAACTGCAGATGCTATAAATACCAATTATTATTATTATTATTTTTTTTTTTTTTATGTGTTTGTATTACTCAAATTATCATTGATGAACCAGCTATTACTGTTTTTTTTTTTTTTGTTTTTCTTATTCCGAAAGTCTGACTTGTAAATATGTACATATATTACTACCTTAATTATTTTTTAGTTTAGTATTTTGTTATTCTAAATCATGACCACACTGTTCCGGTCATCAATTATGTATTTTATTTTATTCTTAAGGGACTTTAGTCCCAGGATAATAAAGAAGTTTTTTTCATTTCATTTCATTTCATATAAATGAATTTTTTTTTTCTATTTTATGTAATTTGACTTTATCATTATTTTCTGTATATATTGTATGAATGTGGTCCTATATCACTATTACTATTGTCCATTCTGAAACAGATTGTAATATTTCTCAATAAATAAATATTTAAAAAATTAAAAAGATGGTGGCACAATGCCATAAGTGTTTCAGGTAATTTTTTACAATTTTTCTTTAGGTTTAAGAGGAATCAGTTCTACCTTGTACAAATAAACCAACCACCTTATAAACATAAGCAAATGGACACCCCAGAATGCGAAAAACTCTCATTTCTAGAAAACGTGACATCATTTTGCATTTACAGATATACTCGCGTAAAGATTTCCTGATTAAAATTGTAATGCATGTGTGTGTGTGAAAAAAAAAATTTTTAAATCAATTATATTTGCACAATAATAATTGTGTTTCCCCGATTTCAAATCGTTTAAAACTACAAAAATATAGATATTTTTAAGACGTCTATCCCAGGAGTCCATCCCTTATCTCAAGTAATTTTTACACGAGAAAGGGAACTTTCAAAGAAATCATCACTGCCCCAAAATCGCCCTTTTAATGAATAGAATGCTTTCCGGAAAAGATAAAAAAAAAAAAAAAAAAAAAAGCACAAAAGGGGCGGAGAACTAAACGCGGGCGATAAGAAATAAAAAATAAATCCCTTCCTTAGAGAAGAGACAAAAAAAGAGCGGAGGACGAGACAGTAAAAGGATCTGAAAGGGTGACTAGATGGATTTTAATATTTATAAAGGCCGTGATGAATGTAGGGGGGGCTTCCATTCATCAAAGGAGCTCCATCGATCTGTCGTCTTCGGCTCACTTTCACGCTGAGTTAGTTGGATTATCCCATCTCCTTCCCTCTCTCTCTCTCGCTGGCCTTCTTCCTCTCGCAATCGCACCCCTTCCCTATCATATGCATATACTCCCATAATTATCAACTTTTTTATACTTTATAGGAACCTGGCAGAAGAAATCGACAAGTCTTTATTTTATTTATTGTTTCTGTGATTCAGTCTGCGACAGTTATGGCTTCTAGAGTTTCAGCTTATTGTTGTTTGTTTGTCCATTTAGCGTCCCTTTATGCTACTATGGCTAATCAGACGATGCTACAGTGGGAGTCCTAAATTTTGCCTTCCTAAATTCCTTTTTATTCTGTTGTTATTACTTTTATTCGAGAGGTCTGTCTCGCTTTTCGTTCTAATTGCGCTTCCGCTCCGTAGACTATGTCAAAGAGTATATCCATTGATTTAAAAACAAAGTTGAAGATTCTCCAAGAAGTGGATAAAAAAACTGAGTTAAAATCGAAAATTGCCGAAAAATACGGGATATCAAATAAACATGTGCCTAAAAGCGAATGCTGTATTGAAAATATCTCTTCTTAACCACATAAATTTATACCAAGACACATATGTACATACAATACATTTTTCGGATGTAACGAATTCTTTTATAACGAACAGAGAATTTTTCGGTCCCTTGGAATTCGTTATAACGAGGGTTTACTGTAGTTTAATGGCGTACGATCAATTCAATAACTTGTTGTGTCTTATGGAGAGTGTAGATGGACTTGATTGCTGTGCCATTGAGCATTATATAAGAGTGAGTAATTGAAAAGGTGAAAGGTTCTGTTTATGAAGATAGTTTACATTAGAATGAACTCGCATATAAGTCAACGCCTAAAATAGAAGAGAGATCTTATGGTTCTTGCGTGAAGGACAAGCAGGAACAGAGATATGGCAATAAAGGGGGCTTCGAGCCTTAGCTATATGCAAATAAGAGAACAAGTCAATATTGTGCAACTGCGGTCACGTTAACGAGGACTGGGACTCACAAGCTCCAGCACAAGGGAATCTACAAACATGGGAACTGGAGAGGTGGAGAAAAAAAAAAAAGGAATGTTGGCTTTAATTTTTATGTATAAAGAAGAAGAGACAAGCGGTAGAAGGGTAATGGGGAGATATAAGAACAATAGAGCACGGTCGTTATGCTAATGATCCCCTTCCTCGTTAACTGATACTTTCTCCAACTTCTCCAACAACCGTCTCTTTATACGACCTTTCTACAATTATAATTATCCGTAATTGTCTTTGTCATATTATTCAAGAATGATACAATGAAATTCCTTCCCAGGGGTTGGCAAGTGCTTATTAAGCTCTGCGGGTAGCGACTTTGAATGTCATCCCTTAAGCCCCTCAAATGATCACTTGTGGAAAGATGTTAGGAAGAAGGAGAATTGGTGTAGATGTTACCCCCTTAATACGAGATTCTTCGTCGACAACACGTTTAATGAAAATGAATTTTCAACTGAATGTCTTCCAACTTTTTTTCATATTATAAGCTATTGTAATATGATGCCATTTATATTTATCATACTACTCATTTGTGCAGATGTGAGGCCTGGGATAATAATAAACCCAAGGTCCCATCCCGATACCACAAAATGTTGCCTACAAAGATTCGTTTAATAACGAGCGTTCTAGCCCTAGCCTACGAGTAGTGCCAAGGAAGTATTATCTAAATCATATAACCACATAAGACGCTTGTCAAGATAAATGCATAAATAAAAGGAATAGTTTTAAAAGGTGGCGATGAAGAAGGATTAGTTAGGATTCTTTAATCCTATAGTCCTAGCACTATTCCTCAATAGTGGTGTTCCTCTATGGAGCAGACAGCTGGATCATGAATAAAAGGCTACAAAATCGTACAATGCCTCGAAAATTAAGTTTGTTAGAAGAATTGTGAGAAAGACGCTGAGAGACTGTGTCCGGAATAAAAGAGCCAGGGAAGACCTAAAAAGTCTACTCTGGAAGTCCTAAAAAAGAGCCAATTGGGATGGTACGGGCATGTCTGCCGAATGGACCACCACCAGAACCCGATTAAAACAATGAAGGTAGGACCTTTAGGAAGAAGACCTAGAAGGCGCCCAAAAAGCTCCTATATCACCCACATGGAGTGAATAGGGATGCTTAGAGGTAAAAAGCATGCCCACGTTGAAAGGCAAATGTGTCGAAGAGAAAGCAGAAGAATGATATAGGAAGCAGCAAGTTGATCAGAATGGATGGATAACACACATGTGTCAGGGTAAGTAGTGAGAATAGTGGGTTGAAATATCGGATGTATGAACCGTACAAAGGATTGAACAAAATATACTACCTTGAAGGACACCGACACGCCACGCAAATATGAAAAAGCAGTAAACATTATGGTTTACATTAAAGGTTATATCAGTGAGGCAGCAATAAATTTAAAGGATACATGTAGTGTAAACGAATCATCAGAATTTATAAAACTGTCTCCGGTACCTGAGTCGATCAAATGCTTGTTCTACATCCAGCCTGCTGTGCAGTACATTACGCGTTCCAATGTTGGGGGATATAACATCTACCACACCTTGCCATTTTATATGTAATTACAAAACAAAACATAAAACAGTTAAATGGTGAAAGGTATTGCGATCTTAGTAGTCATTTCATAACTCGAAAACTCCAGAACATATTTCATCATTATTTTAAGGTAAGTTGATTGCCTGTATAGCTATAACTTATAAAAATACCAACTCCATGAGAAGTATATTGCGAATGACAAAGGCACCTTATAAGTTTGATATCTAACGATTTGGAAATAATTATAACAATATGCTACATAAATCGAAGCACTCGACCAGAAGATCCATTGAGCCGTGTACTTGCTAGTATAGAAGACGGACAGCATTGAGAGAGGATGGTGCAGATCTAAGCAGGAGTAATGAGGGGTAGAGGCAACTCCAAGGGCGATTAACACAATTTATAGGACTTGGCTAAAGTTTCGGACAGTTAGTACTCAAAGGAGGGGGTACTCAAAGCTGTATCGACCCCGTCATTCAGTCAACAAAGGGAATCCTTCCGTCGCTCAGGAGATAAACTGCACTGGGATACGCCCCATCAACTGGCCAGTAGGGGGAACAATGTACGAGGGTTATATTTTTGCAACTCCAATTCATATTTTTGGAAATACACTAAAAAACACTCACACTAACGTAAACAAGTTAAAAATAACGTCTCATGGAAAGAGAAGATTTGAAACATATCTTTATGTAGTAATGAGTACACTGTACAGGAAGAGCACGTATTTTTAATAAAAAATCTGGTGCGCGCAACACACTAATTTCACATACCTCCGTCTTTGTTTGTTTATTCGTTTAACGTCACTTTATGCTACTATGGCAAATCGGACGGTGCTACAGTGGGAGTCCTAAATTTTGCCTATCCAGGTTTTATTAGGATAGGGATCTTTAACGAGTACCTGACAACGCACAGGCTCGGGACCACCTTTTAACGTCCCCTTCAAAGGACGGCATATCTAAGGATTTTTTACACCCATTAAAAAATCCTAGGGCCACCCGCAGGTTTGAACCCGCGACCTTTGCCATAGAAAGCTGTTGCCATAGAATGCTAGCAACTACGCTATGGGTGACCCCTACCTCCGTTGTAAATATCAATTTAAGAATTGTTAAATATATTAAAAATAAATTGTTAAAGAATTATTTCAATTGAATTTCAATAGGAACATTTGCTCTATTAAATAACCTATTATCTTTTTATCTACAACAATCAGTTAGTTTCTTAGGCGTATCATTACTCTTCATTAACCTTTACAATGCCGTGTGTATTAGATATTTTTCCCCTTAAATCTTTAGCTATTCAACGCCATATTATACATCTATATTACTATTCTTGTGTTTAAAAAACACAAAAATTGAATAAAAAAATATTTTTTAACTTTTATCCTTTAGTTGATAATCAAATTCGCTTGCCTATTGCAACTTGCATATTTAGCAGTAGTTTATCAATGCTAATAACATGATGAGCTTACCATTTTGAAATCTAGAAAATTAAAAAGTAGAGGAAGAAAATATATCTTTTGGATAATATAACAATAATTAATTAGAAAATTATTTTAGTATCATGAAAGATAAAAATCAGGTGCGCGCAACACACGACTTTCACTTACCTTCATTATTTATATCAATTTAAGAATTTTTAAACAAATATATAAACGAAAATAATTTGTTGAAAATTATTTTAATTGGATTTAAATAGACGCATGTGTTTTATTAAATAGTCTATTATATTATCATCTACGACAATCAGTTTGTTTATCTGCTTGTCATCACCCTCCGTTAACTTTTAAAATAGTATGTATAAAATAATATTTTTTTCTAAAATCTTTAGATTTCCAACGGTACATTATACGTCCATATTACTGTCCTTATGTTCAAAACAAAAAAATTGCATTAAGAAATATGTTTCCAGTTTTTTTCCTTTAGTTATTTTTCAAATTCGCTCAACTTGCATATTTAGCTGTTAATTATCAATGCTAACAAGATAATATAGTTATTTTTATAGAATATACAGAATTAAAGGTACTTTAGAGGAAGAAAATTTAAAATATCTGCATTTAAGCTCTGTCAGGCTATTTCAATCGGAATGAAATCTAAATCATAATAAAGCCCTTTAAATTTTACATCCACATATCGAGTTTAATCAAAATCATAAAAAGGTGCGAAATGCATAGTATTAAGTGCCTCTCCTGGTTAGCTGATTTTGATCAAAAGTTGCTGTGACATCTTGGGCGTATAGTTGTCTTAAATATAAATTTTCAGTTTCGCACGGCTTTTAATTTTTGCGCTAGACTACATAGAGACACACACAAACTTTTTTGCGGGATATGCTCATTTTGATTCTGGGAACCCTCAAATGAGTAATTCCAGTAAAAACTCGAATTTGAAAATTTTCACGATAGCAATACTATCCCTTACTATATATTTAATATACTACACTACAACAAGAGTGTAAACCATCCATCCTATGATTTTCCAGTTGATTTCGTGTTAGAATCTTAAGCTGCAGAGCTAGTATAATAATAAAATGGTACAAAGCAATATTGTCTTCGTAAAAAAACCACCATTCCAGTTTATGACTGAGAAGAATGATTTTTTACTCTTTTAAATTTAAGAAGACAGTCTGGACAAACGCTCCAGCCTTCCACTTAATTACAAAAGACTCATTTATATAACCATCATAAGACCGATATGGACTTACGGAGTAGAGCTATGGGGCTCTACTAAACCATCGAATTCCTCTCGTATCCAATCCTTACAATCCAAAATCCTTAATCCTCAATGCTCCTTATTTCGTCACAAACACACTCATTCATAAAGACCTTAATATTCCATATGTTGCTGACTTAGCCCGAACCAGGTACCATTCCTTCCATGAAAAACTCCATTCCCACTACAATCCATTAGTTTCAATCCTTGCTTCCTCTTCAATCCCTGATAATCCTCCGAGGCATCTGAAAAGAAGATGTCCACGGGACCTTCTAGTTTAGAGTGTTTTTAGAGTGCTGCAACTGGGTAGTGTCTCTACATGTATGACAGTTTTACATATTACCATCACATTTACTAATTTAATAACAATTTTTATTGAGAAAATTTTACAATCTATCCCAATTTGGACATTAATAGTATTGCTGAATGATATCAAACATACTACATTCATACAATATTTACACAACATAAAATTACAATAAAATATATACACAATAATGAATCAATACAAAAGTCAATAATTCACTTATACCTATATACACATACACACACTCATACATACATCACATTGAGTGGAGAATCTAGCCAGTGCTAGAACTCCAATATATTTACAAAAGGTCGCGGGGCCACTGCCGTTTCAACCTTCTAGGTGGGTTGTATGGATGAGTGGAGCTGGATAGGGATTGAGCTAAAGGATTAGGATGATGAATGAGGTTCTGGTGGAATTTGGAAAATTTGGATGGAATTAGGTCTGAAATAAATGGAACATTAAGGTCGTGGTGCAAGGTATAATTGGAGACATAATAAGGAGCATTTACTATTATACGGAGGACTTTGGATTGAAAGGATTGAATGCGTTTGATGTTAGAACGTTTAGCTGTCCCCCACAGTTCAAGTCCGTAGGTCCAGATGGGCTTCAGTATTGTCTTGTAGATTAATAATTTGTTGTCAACTGTAAGTTCAGATTTTCTGTTGAGTAGTCGGTATAACTGTCCGAATCGTCGGTTGAGTTCTTGTCTTTTAAGTCTTGTATGTGGGTTCCAAGTCAATCTTTTGTCTAACAGTAAGCCAAGATACCGGACTGTATCTGAGAGAGGAATCGGTAATGAGTTGAAATAAACTGGCGGACAGGATTTTCGTCTAAGAGTAAAGGTTATGTGTTTACATTTGGCTTCGTTCACCTTTACACGCCAGTTATTACACCAGTGTTCGATAAGGAAAAGGTGTCTCTGAAGGTTCAAGGATGCTGTTTCAGGATTGGAACTGGATGATAGGATGGCGGTGTCGTCTGCAAAAGTTGCCAGAAAGGTATCAGGATGTGTAGGAATATCAGCAGTGTAAAGGATGTAGAGGATGGGTCCCAAGACGCTGCCTTGAGGAACACCGGCCTCAACGGGATAAAGGTTAGAAAATTCTTCACCACAGCGAACTCGGAAGGAACGGTTCGAGAGATAGGATCGGAGAATGAGGTATAGGGACTGGGGTAAATGGGTTTTCAGCTTGAAGAGTAATCCAGTGTGCCATACCCGGTCAAAAGCTTGCGCAATGTCCAGAAACGCACCAGAACAATACTCTTTGCATTCAAGAGCTGAGGAAATATGGTCTACAACTCGGAGCCCCTGTTGAACTGTGGAATGCTGAGGACGGAATCCAAACTGATGGGAAGGAAGATTTTGAGATTCAATATGGGTAGGATACGTTTAAGAAGAAGCCTTTCGAAGATTTTTGAGAGGATGGGGAGTAGACTAATAGGCCTGTAGGATGAAGTGTTGTTGGAAGGTTTACCTGGTTTTAAAAAAAGGATGATGGTGGAATGTTTCCATAACAGAGGAAAATAGGTGGTGCGGAGGATGCAGTTATAAATATAAGTAAGGAATATAATAGCTTTCTGCGGAAGTTGTCGGAGGATCTGGGGAGTAAGGAGATCGTGTCCAGGAGATTTACGGAGAGTCAGTTTTTGGAGAAGATATTTGACCTCAGAGGGATTAATAGCTTTAGGAGGTAGGGAAAGTGGAATCGGTGACATAAGAAAGTCTTGCACTTTTGCGGTGTGATTGATGTGGGATTCCGGGTGAGGAGTGAATACTTTGGAGAGGTGTGTGGCGAATTCCTCGGCTTTATCTTCATCAGACGCAGCCCAGGAGTCATCACCACGTCGGAGAGGATGGGAAACATGATGGTATTTTAGGATCTTTTTCGTGCCATTCCACAGGGAATTATCACGAGCTGATAGAGAGGAGAGGTAGGAATTAAAGGACTGGGAACGGAAGTTCGCCAACTCCCTCTTCAATTGTCTACAATAGAAGTTATAGGAGCGGCGATCTGTTGGGTGTCGGGTGCGCTGCCATAATGATCTTGCTCGGCGTTTGGTGTGGATAAGGTCTATAATAGGTTGTGGAAAATGATTTTGGTCTGGATTTATATTGGAGTGTTTAGGAGAGGAAGCAGTCCAGACAGCTTGTTGGATGGCGGTGGTATCACATTTACTAGATGTATTTTTATTTAATACAGTTGTAAATATCAATAAATATGTTAAAAGAAAGAAAAAGAAATACAGTGTGATCTAAAGCTTCTTGCTCTCCATTAAAACTACTAATAGCTTTGGTAGAAAGTATATGCATTAAAGTTTCATGTGCAGTAATGCAAGTAATTACAGCTGTGGTAAATCCTTAATACGTCACAATCTGTTACAACTATAGGATATGTGAATAACTGATTATATTTCCAATTGCATTTAATCGGATTAATTAATTTAAAATTTATTATCCATAAGATAGGTTTGTTAGAATATAAACATAAAATGAAAAATCCTAATTATTCTGGAGCATTTGGCCACTCACAAAAATAGGTAAGGGAGAGATGAACCTAACCTATTAAGTATCATTGAGAATCGCACCGTGAAAGCGACCGAAAAACAATAATAAAAAATAATACGATTTGTTTCTTTCTGACCAACCGTTCTTTAAGTAAAATGTATTTAAGTTGTCTAAAATGGTAACTGTGTATAATTCGAAAGTTATGACTCGTAACCTTTGTTTTATGGATAGGCGGTAAAGTAACTTCAGTGTTTTACTCATCAGATTAAACTTTACAGAAGTATCGTATGCCATTACAGCAATGTTCAACAGCGTTAAGATATAAACATAATCTCGCCGAGTGAGGTTCAAAAAGTTAAATTAGACAGGATCTGGTAACAAAACGTAGGGAACACTGTAATCTCACATTGAGCCTGTTGATAACGTCACAGTAATGTCTGTATTTATAATTAAAGATCATACAGGGTGACTAAATAATAATCCTTATTACAATCATCATAACATCTCCGAAAAATGAATTGAGAAGCAATAAATAAAATAAAATGTGTATATATATATATATATATATATATATATATATATATATATATATATATATATATATATATATATATATGTCCATATATGAATTAAGTTTTTCGCCATGCTAATCAGGATAAACAATGTCTGCAAAGAATAATAAATATAATAAATACACGGCAGAAGAGACTTGTGAGCTTTTTGTCAATCGTTATCAGAGTGATTCTTATAACCGCGCAAACATTACATGTAACCCAATCATTAGTGCAAACAATAAACTTCAAATTTATCTTTAAAACAATATTTATTACTGTCGTCTAAAAACAGATAATTGCATAATATGTAAAATAAAGAAAAGGTTATATATATATATATATATATATATATATATATATATATATATATATATATATATATATATATATATATTTACAGGTTATATGTTTTGTTTTTATATATTTTCACAGAAAAAAAAGCTATTTATAGCTTATCTAGGTTCTGCAACTTTTATATCATAATAATTTATGATATGATTTATTTTCTCCTGTATAAAAAGATTTCAGGAAAATCAATTAGAGAGCAGTCCATTTGAACCACAATTTTCTAATATACTCAGTACTACTAACAAACTATTTTAGTTTAAGGATCAGGAAACCGTTAGAAAAAAAAAAGAAAAGGAGGAAAAATTTAAATCTTGTTAACGTATTTACATTCGTAACCCCGTTATTTTTAAGTTAGAGAAATAATGAAAGGTGTTCTGAAATTTTATTTTACTGATAACTGAAAAAAAGAAAATTATAAAAAAGTGTCGTACTAATGCTTTTGGTTTATTATTTTCAATGATTAATCTTTGTAATCAACCAAAAAACACCTCTTCCACCGTAAAAATATGGTTTCAAGATACGTAGAATCCAAATAACGAAAAGAAAAAAAAAAAAACCGATTGTCAGGTCACATAATACGTAAATAACTTTTTTAGTTTTAAAACAAATTATAAAATATTGATTTAATTTCCTACAAAATAAAAAAAGAATCATTGAAAACGGTTCAGAAATAGCAGAGATTAAGAAATTATAATTGGTGATAGGCCATTTTATTTTAAATTATTTATTGATTTTCATATTAGTTAAAAACTGTTATACCCAATTTTTTTTTTTCTTTTTCTAACACTCATGTGGTATCCTGATTTTATCTTAATTTAATATCCTTCTTCGTAACTCAAGAAAACACTTAAGTGAAGTAGATTAAAAAAGTAAATTTTAATTTTCACCGCTACTTTGACGATGTATTTGTTTGCTATTTGTAATGGTTCGTTGCTATTAAAGCATTATGTAATATAAAACGCATTTCAAGTCACGTACAAATTCCAGTTAGCGTAAATTGTGAAAAATCTTATACTCGCCATCTTGAAAAATATTATAAAATCCAAGCATTATTCAGAACTATGCTATTTTGCATGACTATTTCACCCGAGACTTTTTAAATTAAATTTTTTTTTCTTTAGAAAACCACGCATTTAGAAATCCTGGTTTAAAGGAGTCGAAATTCAGTTTATGATCATATCTAATAGATACAAAAAAAAAAAATTATTTACTCTGTTTCTCTTTCTAAAAATGCTGTAGCTTTTTAATATCGCACAAAAACATATAATTTTTGTTATAAACAAAAGCACTAAAGGAGAAAACTAAAAAAATATTTTTTTTAATGCAATTTTTCGTTTTTGAACATAAGAACAGTAATATACACGTATAATATACCGTTGAAAAGCTAAAGATTTTAGAAAAAAATATTATCTAACACACAAGAGCTTGTAAAAATTAATAGAGAGTGATAAAAGGCCGATAAAACTAAGTGATTGTTTTAGATAATAATACTTATCATGGATTTTTTAATAAAACACATGTTTCTATAGACATTTTATTTAACTAATTCTTTAATGGTTTCACTCATTTTTATCTCTTGCTGTTTTAGAAAATACTTTAATCGATTCTAAAAACGGAGGTAAGTAAAAGTCATGAGTTGCTCGCACCAGATTTTTCCTCTTGAGATTACTATCTTTTCACTCAACAACAGAAAGCTAATCAGACCATAAACGTATAAATGGCGTAAGATTTACACATTACTCAATCTTTAAATAATTCGTGTGGAATGACGAAGACATTAAAAAATAAATAAGAAAAGGATGTCAGAAAAAAAAAATTCCTATCTTGGATTCTAGAAGGAATTACTACTCTCGGTATCTCTTAAGGAAGGATATAGAAATAAACAGAAGACTAAACGGGAGCCCTGTATAGGATGGGGTTTACTTATAATCTATTTCCAAATAAGTCACGGATCATTGGCACAAATACACATGGACTATTAGTTAGGGCATCCTTCACTGGATACGGCCAATGTTCCACAAAGACAAAAGAGATCCCAGCTGCGGCTTTTCAGTTACTTTTCAAGATATTTTTCACCCTCTCAGAACCCATTTCTCTGCTTCTCCTTCTGCCTCATTCATTGCAAAGGCTCAAACCTTCAAATGGAATCTTTGATCTAGTTTTTGTTATTCCATCTTAAGATGAAAAATTCTGGTGCGGGAAACACATGACTTTCACTTCTTACCTCCATTTTTAAAATCAATGAAAGAATTTTTAAATACTTGAACTTCTAGGGAAACAAGTGTTTTATTAAAAAATCTATTGTATTATTATCTAAAATTATTATCAGTTAGTTTTATCGGCTTTTTATCACTCTCTATTAACTTTAAAAGCTTGTGTATGAGATGATAATTTTTCTAAAATCTTTAGCTTTCCAACGGTATATCATACATGTATATTACTGCTCTTATGTTCAAAAACGAAAAATTGCATTAAAAAATATTTTTTCTGTTTTCTCCTTTAGTTGTTTTTAAAATTCGCACAACTGACATATATATGTATCGAATTTATTCAATTTATATATTTACCATTTTTCATCAGCGTTAACAAGATAATTTAGTTATTATTATTGAATCTACCAAATTAAAGGTACTTCAGGGGGAGACAATTTAAAATATCGGCATTTAAGACCTGTCAGACCATTTTTATCTAAATAAAATCTACATGATATTAAAGCCCATTAAATTTTACATCGATATAGCGAGTTTAATCAAAATCGTCGGAACCGTTTTGAGAAAATCGAAAAAAGGTGCAAAATGCATGGTATAAAGTGCCTCTTCTGGTAGGCTCATTTTGATGAAAAAAGTTTTGTCACGTCTCGGGCGTATAGTTGTCTTAAATATGAAATTTCAGTTTCATAGGACTTACCGTTTCCGCCCGGGAGTTACCACACACACACAGACACACACACACAGACCTTTTTGCGGGACTTGGTTATTTGGACTCAGGGGACCCTAAAACGTGTATTTCCTTTGAAAACTGGAATTCGAAAATTTTCACGATCGCAATACTTCCCCTTACTATATATAGTAAGTGAAAGTAAAAATTGCATTAAAATGATATTTTTTCGGTATTTCTCGTTTAGTTGTGTATAGAATTCATTCAAATTATACATTTACCTGTTTTTCATCAGCGTTAACAAGATAATATAGTTATTTTTATAGAATCAACAAAATTAAAGGTACTTTAGAGGAAGAAAATTTAAAATATCGGCATTTAAGCCCTGTCAGACCATTTTAATCAGAATGAAACCTACATGATAGTAAAGCCCATTAAATTTTACATCGATATAGCGAGTTTAATCGAAATCGTCGGAACCGTTTTCAAGAAAAGGTGCAAAATGTAGTATAAAGTGGCTCTTCTGGTAAGCTCATTTTGATGAAAAAGGTTTTATCACGTCTCGGACGTATATTTGTCTTAAATATGAAATTTCAGTTTTATAGGACTTCCCGTTTCCGCCCGGGAGTTACCACACAGAGACACACACACACACATTTTTGCGGGACTCGGTTATTTGGACTCAGAGGACCCTAAAATGTGTATTTCCGTTGAAAACTGGAATTCAAAAATTTTCACGATCGCAATACTTTACCTTACTATATATAGTAAGTGAAAGTAAAAATTAAATCGTTGGAAACATGTGATATACATTAAATTTTTTTTTACTTCATATATAGGTATGTGAACGTAAAAAAAGTTGTAATGCATCAACTAGTCTTTTTTTTTTTTCTTAAGTTTTTATTAAGTAAATGTCTTTATTTATTGTTGGCAAGAGCCTTTTATTATTCGACTAATGGTTTATAGACTCAAAGGGCTGAAAGAAGAACTAAACAAGCCGAGGTCGAGTGTTAGTTGTTTCTGGCGTCTCCCTCTCCTTTTTTTTTTTTCCTTCGCCACCCTCCAGAGTAAGTTGGAAAGAACCAACAACTAGAACTAGTCCCTCCAAACTGCCCAAGTTTCTGATTCCGACTTAGGCCCTCTAAGGCTCCCCTTGTTGTCCTAGTCTTTCAACGACCAACTTTTTCCTTTCCGGACGAAGAGGGTACTCATATCATCCGGGCAGTGCCCACTTTATTCCTGCTGTCTTCCAACTAAACCAGAACAACAGCCATCGGAGCTTATGAATGCTATAGCCAATGTAGGAGCGGGATCGGAAATGACACAACTCTCAGATACGAAGATTTACTCGAACAAAGATTAAGTCCGCAACAAGGGCTTTATACTTCGATAGTCAGAACTGTCATAAGTCATGAAGTTCATCTCTTAGCAACAAGCGAGAGTCGAAAAATTGTTGTTTTTTGTTCTGGAACGGTATGTAAACAGGGGTCTGAAAAAAAAAAAAAAAAATGTTTATACCGATGCTGGAAAATATAATAAATCTCGGATCAAACTCAACGCTGCCATCCCTTGGAGAAACATTGTACTAGTAAACTGAATGGCACTAAACGATGAACAGATTTTTACATTTATGCAACATGAAATTAAATATATAAGGATAAATACCTATTTTTACATTAACTTACTATATATAGTAAGGGAAAGTATTGCGATCATGAAAATTATCAAATTCCAGTTTTCAACGGAAATACACGTTTTAGGGTCCCCAGAGTCCAATTAACCAAGTCCCGAAAAAGGTATGTTGGTGTCCGTGTGTGTGTGGTAACTCCCGGGCGGAAACGAAAAGTCCTATGAAACTGAAATTTCATTAAAAAACCTTTTTCATCAAAATCAGCTAACCAGAAGAGCCACTTTATACCATGCATTTTGCACCTTTTTTCGATTTCCTCAAAAACGGTTACGACCATTTTGATTAAACTCGCTATATCGATTTAAAATTCAATAGGCTTTAATATAATATAGGTTTCATTCTGATTAAAATAGTCAAACAGGGCTTAAATGGCGATATTTTAAATTTTCTTCCTCTAAACTACCTTTAATTTTGTACATTCCAAAAGATTGACCATATCACCTTAATGACATTGATGAAGGACGGCTAAATATATAAATTGAATGAACTCGATATTCAACTAAAGGAAAAAAGTAAGTAAAAATTAATGCAATTTTTTGTTTTTGAACATAAGAACAATAATATACCTGTGTAATGTACCGTTGGAAAGCTAAAGATTTTAGAAAAAAATATTATCTAATACACAAGCTTGTAAAAGTAATGAAGTGTGATGAAAAGCCGATAAAACTAACTGATTATTTTAGATGATTATATAATAGATTTTTTAATAAAACACATGTTTCTATATAAATTCAATTTGATTAATTCCTTAATAGTTTCACGTATTTTTATCTCTAACTGTATTTGAAAATTCTTTCATTGATTTTAAAAATGGAGGTAAGTGAAAACCGTGTTTTGCCCGCACCAGATTTTTATATTCCTAAGTATTGTATTGTTTCTAACTGTGTAGCGTGTTACTGTTTCTTTATAATAGTTTGTTTTATATTTTGTAATATTATTTAAGTATTGTATTGTATCATACTGTGTACTGTTACTGTTTATTATTGTCCTTTTATTGAATTGCCACAAGTGAACTCCATTCCCACAGACGGGTTTGCCTTAGTGGGATAGTGACTTCTACTAGTAATGTAAAAATGTATGTATTTCGATTTAAATAAACAACTTTAAAAAAGAAAGAAAGTGTTTTCATGACTGCAACCCCAAACAACTTCTCAATATCTATATACAGCCAACCATTCTGAGATAAAAAAACCTACTTAACTCACTAAGAAAAATACTTAATAAATTATAACAGATCTTAACCAAAAAATAAGGGAGAATTTACATATATAACATAAAAAATTAAGTGACAGAAATACTTGAGTTAGTATACTACAAATTAGTCGTTGTTCAAAAGAATGTGCTAAGTCTGTATCGTCATAAGGATTGTTTATAACACACACTATGAAATCACCAAAGCACTGACACCCTTGTCGTGATATTTCCAGAACGTAGGATTTAAAATGAATCAGCCACTGGTCCCCTTCACGACTGCAATTTAAAATGGTGAAAAAATACATGTTTTGAGAGCCTGGTAATAGTACCCAGATACAGCCATTACACTTGCAAAACCGCAAATGGCGTTTTAACAGCGACATGTGGTCTGCACGAGGGGCCAACTGAGATTGGACTGGATTCCAAGGAGAGGGCCTTCGTCAATAACTGGAGAACACAGTCTTCCTAACTACATGAAAACATCATTCTCCGTCCTTACTGCCCGAGCAAAGAGGGGTGCTAAACAGAATAAAGAAAAGAACAAAAACAATAAAATCTTTATACTTTAAAATCTACATCTCATATCTTTTTTTTAAACATAATTTATTGAAATATAGAACTGTACTAAATAATAAAACAAGTAAATATAATAAAAGAAAAATGACATGAAAAAGACTTGTAGAACTACCCAATGGTAGCACTCCTGTAACTATTCAAATTCTAAACTAGAAGGTCTCGAGGCCATCTTCTTTTCAGACGCCTTGGAGGATTGTCAGGAATCGAAGAGGAAGCTAGGATTGAAACTAGTGGGTTAGAGTGGGAGTGGAGTTTTTCATGGAAGGAGTGATATCTGGTTCAAGCCAGATCAGTTACAAATGGAACATTTAGGTCTTTATGGATGAGTTTATTTGTGATACATTAAGGAGCGTTGAGGATTTTACAAAGGATTTTTGATTGTAAAGATTGGATACGGGAAGAATTTGATGGTTTAGTCGAGCCCCAAAGCTCAACTCCGTAAGTCGATATAGGCCTTATGATAGTCATGTAGAGGAGTCTTTTGTAGTTAAGTGGGAGGTTAAAACGTTTGTCAAGTATATGTTGAAGTAATCGAAATCGGCGAGCAGTTTCTTGTCGTTTCAGTCTTGTGCGCGGATTCCATGTGAGACGTTTGTCAAGGAGGAGACCTAGGTAGCGGGGACAAGCGGAATATTATTAAAGGACATCTCATATCTTAAAATCAATATGTTAACTTTACGGAAGGAGAGTTTATACTATAGTAACTGAGAGAAAATTTGCGATTAAGGAATCTACTTCAATATTAAACAATAAAACTGACTATTAAATTATCTAAGTCGTAAATAAATTTTTATTCAAAATAAGGGTGATCTTCAATTCCTACATATCAGATTTGTCACCCTCCAGTAAACATTTAAGATATCATAAAGCTTGGGAAATATTATAACATTTGAAATCAATAACTTTGGAATTAATAAAACAGAATTATATTAGAATAATTTTGTTTTTTATAAAAATTGTGGGCTGTCTTAAGGAACACATTTCCACTAAACAAAAAAGATATAGAAAAATATTCATCCAATCATTTTCTCAAATTGTTAAGGAAAACTTTCAGTCAAGTTCAATAGATTCCCATCTTTCCACCAATAATAATAATTATTATAGATCTTAATGTTTAAAGTAATAATATTTAAGTTTTGAATTTAATATTTTTTTAAAAGTATTTGAATGGTTACATATTGGTTTTCTTTTATATATTTTCATTTATATCGGTTATATTTCTGGAGCGGCACGATTAGTGGTAGTTCGCTAGTCTACTGTTCTCCGGGTCCTGGGTTCGAATCCCGGCTATGACTAGAATATTATTCACCCTGTTGATTCAGCCAGGGAGCGGGGGACGATCCTAGGGTATGGAGACTCTCCTATGGAAGACCCAGTCTCTTCAAAGTGGGTACCCAAATTGGGGGAAAACCTGGCACCTGAGTGTGATCAAGGCCTAATCATCTCATTGCACGGCCGATTGCCTAGAAAAAGTATGTATCTCTAAATGTACTGAGCAGAAGACCCTTCCTTCATGGGTTGTAGAGGTACAGGTTTTTTCAATAATTTTTTTTTTTTTTATTTAAAAATTTGACACGTTTCCCACTCCTCAACCCTTTATAAACCTCTAACGCACCATCGAAAACGGCCAGAAGTCTGAAAAAATAAGAAATAGCAATAATTTGACGTCATTGAAAGGTAATTTTGAACCGTAAAAAGCGTTAAATCTAACATTATATGCTTTTACATTAGATAATATATACAGATAACATTACAATTTTCATTGATTAACGAAAGTCAAATGTTATCTGTTATGAGTGATGAGAAGGTAAAAAATAACGGACACTAATGGTTCACAAACTGTGTTGACTCGAAGGTTCTTCTAAACATCAGCTAACCTCACAGAGTGTTGCCAGGCTCCTACATATGATTTAGATTAAATAATTAACAATATTAAATTGTTAATCAGTAATAATTTTATTCCCTATTCGTCAATTCATGTTACCTTTTACAACTTTGGGTATCAGATAATATTTTTTCTAAAATCTTCCTCTTTCCAACGGTATATTATACGTCCATGTTACTGTTCTTATTATCAGTAAGCCAAAAATTACGTTAAATAATAGTTTTGCTCTTTGATTCTTTAGTTGGTCATCAAATTCGTCCAACTTGTATATTTAGCCGTTCTTCATCAATGTCATTAAGATGATATGGTTAATCTTTTGGAAAGTACAAAATTAAAGGTACTTTAGAGAAAAAACAAATTAAAATATCGGCATTAAAGCCCTGTCAGTCTATTTCAATCAGAATGAAACCTACATGATATTAAATCCCATTAAATTTTACATCGATATAGGGAGTTTAATCAAAATCGTTAGGACCGTTTTTGAGAAAATCGTAAAAAGGTGCTAAATGCATGGGCTAAAGTAGGACTTCCGGTCAGCCGATTTTAGTGAAAAAGTTGCTGTAACATCTCGAGCATATAGCAATCTTATATATGAAATTTCAGTTCCGTACGAATAATGGTTTTTGCGCTAGGCTTGCCATACACCACACACAGACCTTTTTTGGGACTTGGTCATTTGGACTCAGGAGACCCTAAAACGTGTATTTCCGTCGAAAACTGGAATTCGAAAATTTTCACGATCGCAATACTTTCCATTACTATATATAGTAAGTGAAAGTAAAAATTATAATAGAATGTAGATAATAATTTAAAGTTTTATTTCACAGTAGATTAAATGATAGTAATTGATACCGAATAGATAAAAATGTTTATAAAAAAAAAAAAAAATCTTATTTAAAATTAAACTTAAAAGTTATTTTATACGTCCAATTAGTTTCGGACCGGACCAGAGGAGTAGCTTCTTGAATAAATAAGCAGGGCCGCTATCTCGAAACCTGAAACCAAGGCTACACTGAATTATGTGTGACTGACAGCCGAACACATGCTTTCATACAGCTAGCAACGGTGAGCCAACCAATTAGGTAACCCCTGTCCGTATCGAGATAAATCTTAAAAGGCATGTTTGTACATGAATTTTTAAAAGTGGAGGCTAATTTAAATACACCTAAATCATTTTTATTTATTAAAGTTGGATCAACCAATGAAATATACTTACCATGTTTTAAGGTAGCGTGTAACCAAAATAAAACAAAATTCTTCCTAGAGAAACTATCTCGTTGAAATTCATATCGACAAACTTTCGATTCAACATTCATTAGAAACATAAAATTGACGATATTTTAAATTATTAACCAATAAACAAAATGTATGGAAACAAAATATATTAACCATGAAATATCTTAAAACATTTATTGTTGTATCCTCATGCTTTATAGAGATTATATTTTATTTTATCAATTGTATCCATTTTATATAATACAAAAATCAAATAAATATTGTAACAAGATTTTAATTTTCCCGCTCGGTTTTCGTCCACCCGGTGTCTTAAACTTGAGCCTATATATGGAAACGTACAGTGTCGCTGCCTAGGATAAGTACAGATGAGATAGAGGATTCCGCGATTTGAAGCCATTCCCGTAGAAAGTCTCGTACCGAATAGATGGATGGGAGTACCGAGTTAGCAGGGAAGCAACCAGGAGCAGTTTAAGGCTATTTCTATTTAATTTTTCGTCATATATATTTAATATACCCAGCGGTAAGCATCCTCTGTTAACTTTACTTTGAAGATTATTTGATATTATTTCCTTTTTTTTTTATTTTTAAAACTGATTATAATTTAATTAAATTTAGCTGGTGTTATGGTAGAATTTTTTTTTTTTTTTTGCCGTATGCTTGTATGCCGCTGACAAAGGAAATAAAGTATAACATCGAAAATAATTTTATTTTCTATGAAGAACCTGGACCTTAACCATTAACCATGTCACAATATTCGAAACCAAAGTCCATTAATATATCTTAGAACCACAAATCACCTACATCACTAATCACCTAATATATATATATATATATATATATATATATATATATATATATATATATATATATATATATATATATATATATATATATTAACCATATTCTGTTATTTCTTCTTAAAAGATACTGATCAAAACTGATACATGGTAAAATTATTCAATACATGATTCAGTGGCGATAATATCGACTTCCATGAAATTTTGAATTTATTGTTCTAAAACGACTGCTGATTTTTTGTAGGCACGTAGGACAAAGAGGCTTGGATCGATTCTATTTTTTACGTCAATTTTTTTTTTAAATATATTTTAGAATACCAATACGGTTATGCAAGAAAAAGAAATATACCACTCATTAAAAAAAAAAAAAAGAAAGTTTAACATTTTTAATAATTAAAGATTCGACTCATCAAAATGCAAGAGATAAATTATTAGCCTTCTTTTAAGTACAATCTTACTTGACTAAATGTCTGATTGAGATTGTGATTACTTTCAAGAAAAGATTTTTTTTTAGAAATAGTAATTCACGATTGTTTCAGTTTTAGGTCATGTACAAATTGTTATAATAATTTATTTTTGTTATAAACCGGTTTTTTTTTAGTATAACAATTTTTTTTTTTTACAAATATTTATTCAGACATATTACAATTGTTATATAAAATGAACAATAATAACAGTGATATGAGACCACATTCATACAACGTTTACAGAAAACAACGATAAAGTCAAATTGCATAAAAATATAAAGTAAATAAATTAAGCCAAAGCGGGACTTCCTGATGACTAGGCTCTCGACACAGGGCTTCTCGAATCACCGCGGCTGATATAAGGTATTAGGAAAATTATTAAGTACTCCTGACGAATGATGAGGATATGTCAGTATTCCTTCAACGGAGTGGCCTACATCATTAAGGTTGTCCCAGCCTTGTTCTACTTCGTTGTCAGCGATCGTAATAGTATGACTGACCTTCCTGGATAGCTCTAGTAGTGGGGTAATCGCTAGTCTAAGTTGTGGTTTCATGGCAATGATCAAGCTCATGGTTCATATTCGATAAGTACTTGAGGTATTTAGCCTTTGGCCTTTAACCTTAATGTCGTTTCTTTCAAAGCCACTTGGATTGATAACTATACAAGCTAAAATTCATAATAATTACAATTAAACCAATGTCACGCATCATATACATCTCAATTTCTTCTTTGTTTCAAGTTATAGACATAAATTTAAGTAATATATTGAAATGGATATCAACCTAATAACACCATTCTTTCTACGTATGCTGATAATATTGGGTTGTTTCACATGAAATGTCCGTTTTTATAGTTTCTGAAATACATAAAGGATTTTGCAGGTCTCTGTTGTTTTCTTCCGAATGTTTGTTTACATATTTAAAGTAAACAGTTACTAACCCTCTATACGTTTGTACGAGTGTAAACTCGGTAATTCAGCAGCTGAGGCCGCTAGAAATATTTTCCAAGGCGTTTGGGGAAGGGAATGTTAATGAACGGACTATTCGCCGTTGGTTTGCTAAGTTTTCAGCTGGGGATACCGACTAGGAAAACTTGCCACGAGGAAGACCTCCGTCCGTAATAGACAACGATGACCTCAAACATACAGTAGAAGGAAACCCCTACCAAACAGTTAAAGGACTCTCAGCACAACTAAATGCAAGTGCATCTACAGTTTCCAGACATCAATTCAGTCTCGTTCTAACAGATCCCGGCTTTCAGACCTCTACCCTCCTCCTCACCGCACTGCTGCGTTTTACAAGTCCTTTCTAGCCAAAGCAACTTCTCTTTGGAATTCTATCCCTCCTGAGATCCGTCATGTAAGAACGACTTCCTCCTTCAAATCGCTCCTTTTCAACCATCTTCTCCTTACCCAGTCAAACAGACAATAACTTCCAACTGCAGATGCTATAAATTCCAATTATTATTATTGTATTTTTTTGTGTGTGTTTATATTACTTAAATTATCACTGATGAATTAGCTTTTTCTGATTTTTGTTTTTGTTTTTTCGCTGTTTTATTTTTATTTTTTATTTCATTCTGTAAGTCTGACTTGTAAAGATGTATATATATTACAACCTCTATTATTTTTCTAGTTTAGTAATTTGTCATTCTAAGCCATGAACACACTGTTTTGGTCATCGATTATGTATTTTATTTTATTCTTAAGGGACTTTAGTCCCAGGATAATAAAGAAGTTTTTTCATTTTCATTTAATTTCAACTCATCTTTCTAATTCGTATCAACAATCGTGCATTCTCCAAGAAAGACGCTTATTGAAACACTAATATTGGAAGAAGTGAAAATATATTCACGATTTAGGATTCAAAAGCGTGGGGTAGCGGAGACACGGTGAGAGTTACTTTCCATAAATAGCCTATTTCCTAGTTAAATAGACAATAAGCATGCACACCCTCAGAGGAGGGGAACCCAACCGCCCACCGTACTCCTCCAGATCCTGGTTCCGGATGAAGCCTCTTCATTGTAGCTCTTATATAAGACCACTTTAGTCTAATCTCCCTCTCCAACATTTTCCTTTTGTGTTCCTTCCTCTTTCCATTGACGCAGCGGGTCGCTCCTCCAAGACATTACCAGGCTCCAACTTTCTAGAGAATATGCTAAAATCCTTTCCTTTGTTTGCACATCTTATTTTTCAAAGACTCTCTCTCTCTATATATATAGCAGATTTCATTTGAATAGAGAAGAAGACTTATTTCTTATTAATTAAACAGTGTTAAAAGCCCCGTCAGTTTTACTAACTAGTCCGAGTCGAAAGAAATAGGTACAGATGTTTCAATTATAAAATCTTAAATAAAGAAGGCATGAATTAAAACTGTCCTAATTTTTATTCAGAACACGATATTCAGGAATGGGATCACGTTCTTATAGTATACGTCAAGCTCAACTTACTAGGATAGAAGAAAGATATTTTATATTAGTTAGAAGGAAAAGCCATAAGTAAAAAGACTTTCATGAAAACTCGCAAGATTGCCAAAGTAATGCGTAGAAAGCCCTATAAAACCATACCAATGTGCGGTATCGATGTAACAAATCGCCGACATCGCATTCCCCGCATAGAAGGCTTTAGGACTCGTTTACTAGATCTTACATATTTTTTATCCGACTCAAGTCGAATGATCGCACGGGAGATGTCTAGAACCATAAAGCTTTATTCCATAACGTTCAAAGTATGGGTGCGGTAGCTACATGTTAAAACGCGTAAACCGATAGAAAGTTCCAACAGACGCATTTTAGAGGAATTAGCGGGATCTAATCAACTTTCTGCAACTCTTTTTTTTCTCTGTTAATATATATAACGGTGTGAGCGTTAAACAAACTTAATATATACAAAAGGTATTGCAATAATCACTTAGTTTAGCGGAATAACTCAATGCCTTAATTCTTTACTTTTATCTCCCGACTACTATGGGCTTGAAAATCTAGCCGCAAACGAAAATGTTTACTTTCTGTTTCTAATTACGACGATTTCACTATTGTGTAGTCCTTTATAGTTTTTTTTTCTGTGGCGCGACAGGTCTTGGCAGTGTAATCTACTAGGAGAATACACACGCGTTACTCAATAAAATTTTTGTAGGGTAGGGTCATCATCCTCTATTTTTGTGAGTGGCCACCGTTTGGCTGACGGGTCTCATATAGCCAGGGAGAGGCTGTGAGTGAATTCCCTATAACTAAATTCTTACAAAAGTCCCTCCGTGACTAGGATTCGAACTCGCAATATTTGGCGTGGGAGACTACCGCGATAGCCGCTCAGCCACGGGCTCCTCGTAAGGCTATAGGTATTATGATGATATTAAAATTTAATGGGATAAATGTTGTATTAGTAATTGCAACTTTTAGAGAAGAATTCAAAACATTAAAAAACAATCATTATTCATAAAAAATTAAAAATTAACACTTTTAACATTATTTGACTAGTAAGGTGTGAACATTTTCTGGTAAGTCTGCCGCGTAAATATTAAACAGTAACGGTCCCAGTACACTGTCTAGTGGAACTCCTGCTTGAATACGTTTTTATTACAGAAAATGCTTCTCCTACTTTTACAGGAAAGTGTCGGTCTGTCAAGTAAGAGATTAATATTAAATAATAAGTCGGAGGAAGCAAATGTTTGAGCTTGGAAAGCAATCCTTTAGGAAACCTTATCGAATACTTGACTAATATCGAAAAAAAACACCGGGGCAATATTTTTTAGACTCAAAAGCATTCAAAATGTAATCTACTAATCGATGGCATTGTTGACATTGGTCGAATCATTTGTGTGATCATACTTTTAATAAAAAGGTGCTTTTTATTTTATCTGTTAATTTTGGGATATTATTAGGGGATAGCTATTATTTTATAAATATACAACATCAACTGTTGATTGAAAACAATTAAATTGTAATTAATTAAAATGATACTTTATTCCCAGTAGCGGAGCTGTATAACATAATAAAACCAACCCAAAAGTATAAAATGAAACACAGGAATACTATTTAATAAGCAAGATGCGGGACCCTGGTTTCCAGGGATAGTAGATCAGAAGCCGAAATAAGTTTATAAAATTACCGATTCAGATCCAGCCTCCTCGCTCCTTTGTCAGGGGGGTAATTGAGTTCAAAGGAGCATTAAAGTTTAATCTCTTCACTGAGGAAGCAATAATTAAGGGCATCCCTAGGGGAAGGCTTTCGTATTTTATGTTTTCCGGAAGAAAAAAAAAGGAAAAAAAAAAAAAAAAAAAAGGAGATCCCGGAAGTTAGAAAACTGGCAGAAAGTTTTCTTGTTAGCCATGGAGTAAAATTATTTGTCAGTTTCCTGTAAACAGATGAAGGAAGCGGTGACAAAGTCCGATAAATGAGAGAGACAGTAATTCATATTTATACAAGAAACATTAAGTTAATATTAGGCGGGTCTTTAAAAAAAATCCCTTTAAAAAAAAAAACTAAAAAAAGATAATTTTATATTCATCAGGATGACACCTCAAATCGCATAAATTTAGGAAAAGTTCACAACTAACATTTGAGCTCAATAAGATGAATGACGTAAAATTCTATCAATTATTCAGTCAAGAAACGAAACGATAACATGTTAAAAGTATAAATTGCAAAAGTCAAACAAATAATTTGAAAAAAAGGGATTGTTGTATAATTTTTAATATAAACGATAATAAAGTAAACGCAGCTTTGATCCTACATCCATCTTCACCAAAATGAAATATCAAGAACACAAACTTGTTAATTTAACCCTAAGAAGTTACTACCAAACTTTATTTAAGGTAAAGTACCTCAGCACATAGTGCCTTGACGTGTTGGAGAGATCGTAAGTTATGTCTACATTTTTATGACAAGAGACAGGTGCTTATTACACCTTTTGACGATTTCCTCTAAAACAGCTCAAACGATTTTGATTAAACTCCCTATATCTATGTAAAATGTATTGGGCTTTGATATCATATTGGTTTAATTCTGATCGAAATAATCTGAAAGAGCTTAAATGCCGATATTTTAAATTTTATTTCTCTATAGTAATTTTAATTTTCTATAAAAATAACTTATCATCTATTTAGTACTGAAACAAAACGGATATATATATATATATATATATATATATATATATATATATATATATATATATATATATATATTTTTGAACGATTACGATATCCAACTAGAGGGGAAAAGTGCAAACATATTTTTTTCTCCAATTTTGGTGTTTTTTTTAGCATGAAAACAGTAATATAAAAGTATAATATACCCTTGGAAAGCTGAAGATTTTAGAAAAATTATTATCTTATACACACAATTTTAAAAGTTAAAAGCCGATAAAATTAACTGATAGTCATAGATAATAGTATCTGTGGCGGTCGTGAAAAACTGGATAACTCGAGTTATATAAAAAATGAGTTAACTCCACGTATCGCTCCCTCAGACCGTCTCCCACGTCGTGTTAAATTGGTTAAAGAAATTCGCAAAGTCGCTCACATGTAAAATGAAAGATTTTGACCGCACCACTTATTCACGACCGCCACAGATATAATATATTATTTAGTAAAACACAAGTTTCTATTAAAATTCAAGGTAATTATTTCTTTCACAATTAATTTTTATCTCTATGTGTATTTAAAAATTCTTAAAAACTATTTAAATTGATTTTAACAACGGAGGTAAGTGAAATTCGTGTGTTGGGCGCACCAGATTTTTATTAATCAGGAGTGGAATGTTTTGTGTTGGGTAATAGATTACTGAAAATTCATAATCCTAAGCACCACAATAGTATAAATAGAAGAATCTTACTTATTTGTCTATGACATACCTTTAGGGTGATACTAGAATGATCAATAGAAACAGAGAAAACATACCTGCAACAGAAAAACATAAAAATTAGTATAGGAATATCGCCGTATTGATTTTATAAAGATATTTACTTGGGAAATAATTTTGAAAAACAAAATCAGTATTGATTTATTTATTTTTTACTTTCACTTACTTATATATAAAATATATATTAAGGTCATATATTACGATCGTGAAAATTTTCGAATTCCAGTTTTCAACACACGTTTATACACGTTTTAGGGTCTCTTGAGTCTAAATGACCAAGTCCGACAAAAAGGTTTTTGAGTGTGTGTCCGAGGAGGGTAACTCCCGTCCGTAAACGAGAGAAGTCCTATGAAACTGAAATTTCATGTTTAAGACCGGAGTAGAGTTATGGGGCTCTACCAAACCATCCAATTCTTTTCGTATCCAATCCTTACAATCCAAAATCCTTAATGCTCCTAACTTTGTCACGAATAAGCTCATCCATAAAGACCTTAATACTTCACATGATACTGAATTAGCCAGATATCAATCATTCCATGAAAAACTCCATTTCCACTCTAATCCACTAGTTTCTATCCTATCATCCTTTTCGATTCCTGATAATCCTCCGAGGCGTCTGAAAAGAAGATGGCTTCGAGACCTTCTTGTTTAAAATATTTTTAGAGTACTGCCAATGGGTGGCATCTGTTAATGTATTTCATGTCAGATTACTATATCCATCACATTTACTTGTTGTATATAATAATACAGTTGTAAATATCAATAAATATGTTTAAATTAAAAAAATATATAATAATTGAAGACAAATATACGCCCGAGATGTTACAACAACTTTTTCATCAAAATCAGCTAACCAGAAGTCTACTTTTATACATTCATTCATTTTGCACATTTTTAAGATTTTCTTCAAAACGGCTCTAACGATTTTGATTGAACTCGCTATGTCGATGTAAAATTTAACGGGCTTTAATATCATGTTCATTCTGATTGAAATAGTCTGACATGGCTTAAATGCCGATATTTTAAAATTTCTTCCTCTAAAGTACCTTTAATTTTCTAGATTCGAAAAAATTAATCATATCGTCTGATTTGCATTGCTAAAAAACAGTTAAATATATAAGTTGAACGAATTCGATATCCAACTAAACGAGAAAACTGCAAAAATATTTTTTTAATGCAATTTTTGTTTTTGAACTTAAGAACAGTAATATATATGTATAATATACATTATACATACTATTGTAAAAGTTAACGGAGAGTGATGAAAAGCCGATTAAACAAACTGATTGTCTAAATAATAATATAATAGATAAAACACATGTTTCTATATAAATCCAATTTAAATAGTTCTTTAACAAATTTATTTCCGTTTATAAATCTGTTTAAAAATTGATGAATTCATATAAATAATGAAGGTAAGTGAAAGTCGTGTGTTGCGCGTACCAAATTTTTTTTTTTTTTTTAGATTATAAATATATGTATTCGTATATATTACAAGATTTATTTATTAATTAGAAAAAAACAATAACCATGACATGCTCGTACTTTACTTATGTTGGTGACACATAACGTTGTAAACAAGACACTAGAGATGGAGCTGCCCTCGAAACCCCACCCAGGCGTTCGATCGGGAGAGCAGGTACGGCGATGTAATCCCATTAGGGGATACGATCCCGGCTGATGGTCAATAATTTACCTGGTCAGTCGGCTATGAATGATTGATCTTATCAGAGGAATTCTTCCAGGCCAGTCAACCGATAAAGTGCCTGCCCATTGCTACATAGGGGCTTTCACTGAATCCATTACATTAGGCTCCCAATCGTCAACAATTACATTCCGAGTGAATTTCATCACCTGTTAGAACCAGGATTCGAAATTTGTTAGTGGGTATAGCCGGACCTTGATGAATGTTTGGACCGACCGTTGGAACGCGAACCACCGCGGAATTTCAAGTATGGCACAAGGCTACTTACTAAGCAGGAAACATCAATGTCCATACGCGAAATGATTATTGCAATTTGAACATTGATGGAATCAATATCATGGTTTATATTATAGTAGTGAAAAATGCAACACACATTAATAAAATATACTTATGAAGTATGCTACTAATGGGAGAATAAGAGAGTACCTTAGATATATTACGAATCTTTATTAAATCATGTTAATACTTTATTAATCGTTGAACTACAATAACAAGCCATACAAAACAAACCATTAAAGTTTTATTGGCTGCTATATGTCTGAGGGTTTGCAATCGGCATATAAATTATCAAAAAAACTGACAAAGAATAGCTTCCACAAATAGGAGTTTAATCAAATTAAGTTGTATCATTTAATAACAGAGAGCGCCACGTGAATTTAACTGATAAAATTTGCAATGGGTAGGTACACGATTGTAAACACCACGAAATCAGATTTGAGAATCTATAATTAATTAAAATAATAAGCATGGTTTGGAAATATTAAAACAACGAATACATAATACATAATACATAATACATACGAGTACATATGAAATAGTGAATAATTTAATAAATTATCCTACAGCATTTACAGATTTAAAAGTGTACAAAATGAAAATCTAGGAGAAAAGAGAAAAAAATAAATAATAAGATACGTATAACTTTTTTTTTTTTTTTTTTTTAATTAGAATAATAACGAAATCCAAAAATTTACACAATCCAATCATACTTTTTTATAAAATTTCATGTACATTATTCTTAAAATTTCATGTACATTAAAAATCTTAAATTTCATGCACATTAAAATACTTAAAATTTCATGTACATTTTTATAAAATATTTATTGTAATGAGTAGGTTTTTTTGATAATTCTTCCTACAATCGAAATATAATCTCAATTTAACTTCATCATATGTTAGTCATTTAGGCTAATGGACTATAGTTAACCAAAAAAAAAAAAAAAAAAAAAAAAAATATATATATATATATATATATATATATATATATATATATATATATATATATATATATACATATATATTGGGTTGTTTCACATGAAATGTCCGTTTTTATAGTTTCTGAAATACATAAAGGATTTTTCAGCTCTCTGTTGTTTTTTAATATATACATATTTAAAGTAAACAGTTACTAATCCTCTGCCTTTATATTATAAACATTAGATTCCCAATAAATTACCCACTTTTTAGTATACCTCCAAATATGAACATGGAAACACGCGATTTTCGGGTAATATTTTTGTACGAATTTAAACTCGGCCATTCAGGAGCTAAGGCCGCTAGAAATATTTGCAAGGCGTTTGGGAAAGGAAGTGTTAATGAACGGACCATTCGCCGTTGGTTTGCTGTCATTACCTCGTGATCTTACTGAGCGGCATGTTTCAAAACATACTTGTTTTGTTGGGAAAAATGTGTAGAAAAAGAAGGTAAATACTTCGAATAAAATTATCTTATTTTCGTATCGCATTTTTAATAAAAATCCTTTACCTTGAAAACGGACATTTCATTTTATTTTTTCTTATTTATTGACAAATCCTAAAAACTATGAAGGCTTTGAAAATCTAATAAGGACCGCTATTCACATAAAAATAAATAAATAAAAGTATAAATTCCATTAGGGCGCGTTTATACAGTTTACACAATATACGAACCCGCTACCACTCCAGCCCCCAAAACGCGTGTATTATAAACATGCCCTTTTTATAAATCCTTTCTTGTTTATTATTTTAACATCGATTTATCCCACCATGAAGAGAGCATCACAAACTAAAACCACCAAATATAACAAATATTTGGGCAAAAGGGCGAAAATCGTCTTTTATAAAAATTAGATGAGGAAGATGGTTGGGGGTGCGGTCATAAATTAAAACCACACAATTAAAAATAAGAGTTATTTTTATTATGTGCCGACGTTTCGGCCTACAATGTGGGCCTTCATCAGGGATGACGTGCAAGCTTTGCCTACGAAGTGACTTTTGACAAGCTTTGACTTCGTAGGCAAAGCTTGCACGTCATCCCTGATGAAGGCCCACATTGTAGGCCGAAACGTCGGCACATAATAAAAATAACTCTTATTTTTAATTGTGTGGTTTTAATTTATGACCGCACCCCCAACCATCTTCCTCATCTAATTTCTCTACGGTCAACAAAACTCCATCTTTATAAAAATTAGGTTTTCTAAGTTTTCAAATAAATAAGTATTAGTAATAATTTTAGTATTTCACTATAAATAATAGCTACTTATGAGATAATATAGGATTCACGAATAAAGAAATACTTATACAGGAATTAAAATAATTTATTAAAACTTTTGAAAGTCGTCCTGTAAGCCCAATTTCCAAGATTTAACCCTTTAAGCCCAAGCATCAGTGATCTAATAAAACCGAGTCACGTGTATGATTTTAAATATAAAATTTATCTAACTTTTAAAGTTAAAAAAAAAAAATAAAATGAAATATAAATAAATAGGTAGTAAGGGAAGGGGAGGCAAGTAGGGCGAGCACGTGACAGCAAATAGCGAGTGCTCAAGCTGTGCCCGAGCCAACAGCTGACACCAACCTTTGTTTATAACGCCTAACGGCTCCCTGCTCTTTTGTTTAACATACTTATTGTACCTCCCAAAAATAAAACTCTAAATTTATGCAATTAACGACAAAACATGGAACAGCTAAAAAAAAAAAAAATATATATATAACTTAGAAAGAATAAAGTTAATAAATACATTTTCTCGGTTATCATTATCAATAATGAACCTTTGTAATAGATGAAAAAAAAAGCCATCCTCAAAATTTGAATACGTACGTTTCAAGATAAGTAGAATCCGAATATCGAATAAAAAAATTATTATGTTTTTTATAATGTTTAATGTTTTTCCTATAAAAGGAAATATATGATAAGTAGCAGAAACAGTGGCGATCTTGGTGATATTAATATATTACGGCATACTTTTGAATACGTAGAGAAATTCAAATATTTAGGTTCACAGATAACAAGAAAAATGAAATCCAGGAAGAAATAAAGTCCCGGTTAAAGGTAGGAAATACGTGTTATTATTCAGTTGCTAAGTTACTTAGCTCACGGGTTCTATCTAAAAACTTAAAGGTTAGAATCTATAAAACTATTATTCTTCCGACGGTTCTTTACGGATGTGAAACGTGGCCGCTTACTTTGAAGGATGAACAACGACTTAAGTTTTTTCGAAAATAAGGTACTGCGTAAAACATTAGGTCCGATGAGAGATGAGGCCACTGGGGAGTTTTGATCACAACGCAGAAATGCGGAACTTGGATCCTGTGAATATAATTGAGTCGATAGCATCGCGGAGACTCAAATGGGCTAGTAAAGTTGTTGGGTTTGGTGAGGAACTGATTCCGAGAAAGTTTTTATTCGCTGATCCGACTGGTAGGCGTCCAAAAGGTAGGCCGAGGCGCCGTTGGGAGGATAGCGTTAAGGCCGACCTCGGGGGCTTGGGCTTGAACGGTGAACATTGGACGAGTCTGTGTAGGCGGACTTTGGTGGTATCGCCATCGAACCTTCGTTAAAATAATAATTATTATGATGCATCAATAATAACTATTGAATAATTGATTTAAAAAAAAAAATTATACATATAAAGTGAACAACGCACAGCACTGAAGAGCAGTGAAATGTATCTTCCTCGCTTGGGCACACTCGGACGTATCCCGAGTTCATCCGATCGAGCCTTTCACCATAGATCGTGACGGATCAGCCTCACCCACAGCCCACTACAAAATCTGTGTGCGGTACGCCAAAAGAAGCTTTCATTTGAAAAAGTCGTACACCGTCCGCGGTTTTTCTCCAAAATTACAACTGAAACTCGGCACTATATGCTACTACCGCATCCAACGATATATGATATATGAACTCAGTTATTTTGAAAATAGATAAAAAAAATAATAAGTGTTTTTTCATCATGAAACCGGGAATAATCCCTTTAAAAAATAGTGAAATTTTACCCATAACTAAGTTTTTTTTTTTTTTTTTTTTTTTTTTTTTTGGTAGAGAAAAAAGGTATTGAGTATTGGAATCAGGACACCGCGACAATAAATAAAAATAAAAGGAAAATAATTGAAATCTTGCTAATATATACGCTTGTAACTCCGTTATTTTCGAAGGAAGATAATTTTTTTTTATAGTTTTAGAATCTGTATACCGCTATTAAATAAAAAATGAAATTTCACCTATCTAAATATATATGTTTCAGTAATTACAATAAATTAATCTTCTAAGCTTCATGAAAAACAATTCAAACCCTACTGTTTATCGGAGAATTTTTCCATCAGAATTTTAAAAAAAAAAACAACTTTTTTTTCTAAAATATTAATGCTTTGGCGCAAAGAAAAATTATTTTTGTATTTATTTCCTTTAATCATACAATTTCTTTGTAAGACAATTTATATCATCATACTTCATGTTTATCACGAGCTCTCTGAGGAAAAAAAAAAGGAATTGGTGTCCCTTATTTTCCTGTTTACACGGATCTCGTCGACCAAGGATGGGACAAATTAGCGAGGTAATGAAAATCACCGTTGACAAAGAATGTTTGCCTGTTTTCTAAACTCGCCTTCATTAAAGAATAATGAGTTTTTCGTCAACAAACACAAATAGCGTATGGTCCACGTGATAGGGGAACTAAATATAGTAATATGTTTTCTAGGTGGATTACACTACGCAACCGTATCATAAATAAATTCATCCTGACATTTAAAACTACGTAAAAAGATAAATGAACAGCAAAGGAACTCATATTAGGTAGTGAAAATGTTTGCTAGGATAAATACTTCCCTTAAAAAAGGTACATTGCCAAATATTTTCGGTCTCGATTGTAAATAATCAGTACCACAACATAACTCTTTTAGGTAAAATAACAAAAAGTTACAAAAAACACTAAATTTAAGACATATTGCGAAAATGATTATTACTGAGCGAAAATTATTATATGACAAATTTAGGTACACCGACCGATTCCAAACCTTTCAGCTTAATGAACAATCAAATTGCTTTGCTTCAGTGTTCTTTCAAAGTTTATAGCATACACATATGTCTAAGTAAGGCACTTTTTTATCTCAAATTGCATGAATATGAGATCAATAAATTCTCGAAACGTTGCATAACTAAAGTACATTATTTATTGACTGAAACTTATATATTGTAAACGCTGGGCTATCCGTGAAAGAACAGTATTTTCAAGCGATAACTCGAAATTGAGGTTGGTTCGAATAAAAAAATTAGTGGACTGTATAGATTTAAAATATAGAAATAATGAAAGCAAACGAGGAATCACAATACATTTATTTATTATTTATTTATTTATATTACAAATGACCCTCAAGATTGGTAACAAATCCTATTTGGTCACAATACATTTAATAGACTAATAAAAAAAGAAGAAAATTAATGTAATAAATTGATAAGAGAAAGATAAGAAACAAAATTAACCTAATTGTATATTTAAACAGCTGTTAGGAAATAGAGACAAAAAAATAAACCTCATTAAATACTGAAAGATTTAAAAACTATAATAATTAAAATTAAACAGTTTTAAGAATGAAAATTAGGAAATTAAAAGTTCCAATAATGGATATAGATAAGTTATATTCACGTAAAGATGTCCAGTTGAGTGTTGAAGAAAACGACCGCAGGGCGGCTTGAACAAGTTCTCTTGAGTGTTGAAAATGACCACAGGGCGCTCTTCCAAGTTCCAAGGGGAACGATGAGAAGATGAAGAAATTCGTTTGTAAACGTACGGAGTATGAGAGGAGACTTGGGTCTATATACGGCATATCTTCACCTTTCAAACGCTACATTAAGACTCGACTTGCCACGAAGCAGTCAAAACACAATTGAAGTACGATCGTTTTTTTTTTTTTTCTTTCTCTTCTATTATTCTTCATTTTCTTGGCCAAAACTTTTAATTATATTTACAAGACTATTTTTAAACCAAATAAAAATAAAGATTTATACAATAAAATGATCTTATTATGAATATCATAAAAATTATACAATTGTTTATTTTCAATGAAATAGTCATGAAAAACCTATTAGGCCATAATATATGGAGTGAATATATATATATATATATATATATATATATATATATATATTATATATATATAATGTTCATCATATATTATGGCTAATAAGGTTTTATACATATATATAGTAGATAGTATCATTCAAAGACCGTCCTAACATTTATATATTACAAATGAAGCGAAGTTACAATACAAAATTAAACAATTATTTATTAAAAACCCTAAACCATTTCCAAAATGTATTCCCTATTCAAGAGCTATCCGAAATGATCAATATGTTGCACTGCTAGGGATCAATAGATAAGACAGGAGGTGAGGCGCTATTGTTAAACAATAGCAAGGTTGGACTGAATTCATCGAGTTTACGTGCCCAGAATCGGAATGAGCCTCCAATTATTCCTGCAGGCTAGGTGTAGGAGCCCCTTGAAAAGCCTTGTTTATTCAATTCCAACCCAACTACATAGTCTTCATCAGCAAATTGACCGTAGTTGGCGTGAATATACAATTTTACAACTGTTCCCAGTTCCAAATCAGCCGTCGATTCTAACCAACAGCTTTGTTCGTCCGGGATCCCCATTAGGGGTTGAATAAAGCTCCTATTCAGGAAATTGCTGTTCTAAAAATAAACTTCCTAATTACCAACACAATTGGTTGTAACGAATAAAGGTTTTGTGTCTATAATTATTAAACGAATTGCAATTTTACAACAATTCACAATCGCATTTCATCAATAAAATTGTGATAAAATTTTGAAAGAATCATAATTTACAAATGAATAAATCATTTGCATATAATACCAACCAAATCTTCGCCTAGGGGATATTGATATTACACCAAGAACAAAAATAATTCCTTTATTATGCCAAGTGATTTAATGCCAAAAAAAATATATTAAAATAATACATTTGTTTTTTGTTTTTTTTAATTTCACTTACTATACATAGTAAGAGAAAGTATTGCGATCTTGAAAATTTTCAATTCCAGTTTTCAACGGAAAATACGTTTTAGGGCCCCCTGAGTCCAAATAACCTATAGTCCCGCAAAAAGGTCTCTGTGTGTGTGGTAACTCCAGGGCGGAAACGGTAAGTCCTATGAATCTAAAATTTCATATTTAAGACAAATATACGCCCGAGACGTTACAAAACCTTTTGTATCAAAATGAGCTTACCGGAAGAGACACTTTATACCATGCATTTTGCACCTTTTTTCGATTTTATCATTAACGGTTCCGGATTGTAATAGGCTTTAATTAACATCATGTAGGTTTTCATTCTGATTAAAATAGTCTGACAGGGCTTAAATGCCGATATTTTAAATTTTCATCCCCTAAAGTACCTTTAATTTGGTAGACTCTATAATAATAACCATATTATCTTGTTATCATTGATAAAAAACAGCTAAATATGTCAGTTGTGCGAATTTTAAAAACAACTAAAGGAGAAAACTCAAAAAAAAAATTTTTAATGCAATTTTTTGTTTTTGAACATAAGAACAGTATTATATATGTATGATATACCGTTTGAAGGCTAAAGATTTAAGAAAAAATATTATCTTAAATATAAACTTTTAAAAGTTAATAGAACATGATGAAAAACCGAAAAACTAACTGATTATTTTAGATAATAATACAATATATTTATTAATTAAACACATGTTTCTATACTATAATAATTATAATAATAATAATTCTTTAATGGTTTCACTTATTTTTATCTCTTACGGTACTTGAAAATTCTTTAATCGATTTTAAAACCGGAGGTGAGTGAAAGTCGTGTGTTGCCCGCACCAGATTTTTTCTAATTGAAATAAAACTTTTATAGTAAGCCCACTCATATTTTGTCAGTTTATAATAGACCGACATTTATTTAATAACACATGATATTTTCTTCGGCTGACAACATATTGATCTATCTACATACAATACTTATCTAATAATAACTATTAATATCAACACGATTATTACTAAGTTTTTATATATTTATTCAAAGTTAATATTATAATTTAAATATAATTTAATTCATCCCACTCTTTACATAACTTGCCCGGGATTACTTAGCTGGGTGGTTAGCGTAACAGCCTACTATGCAAAAGGTCACGGGTTCAAACCCGCAGGTGGTCCTAGGATTTTTTAATGGGAGTGAACCATTCTTAGTTACGCCGTCCTTCGGATGAGACGTTAAAAGGTGGTCCCGAGCCTGTGCGATGTCAGGTACTCTTTAAAGATCCCCATCCTAATAAAACCTGGATAGACAAAATTTAGGACTCCCACTGTAGCATCGTCCGATTAGCCATAGTAGCATAAAGTGACGTTAAATAAACAAACATAACTTGCCCTATATTTAAAATTTCTAAGAAGGCGTGTAGCTATCGGGCACGGTGTACCCTTCGCTAAATTAAAATAAAAAAAATCGATATTTTATATTCAGATAGGCTTACGCTTAACAATCTATGAGCTAAAGTGGTTTCTATCCGACCACTGCGGCATATATAATATTTCCTCCACTATATATCTAGTTATACAATCACATTGACTTCCTCATATCTTTCAGCTCCTTCAGTCCAATTTCGAAATTCACTACCGCTAAAACCCCTCCATAAAAATGGTGCATTCGACAATGCCCCCATTGACTGTCCTACATTCTAATAGAACTACATCTAGTCCTCATGCACCCTCCATTTTTACATATAAATGACGCCTTCATTTGTCAACCTGCGATCTGCCACAGAATTTTTATTTCCTTCGTCTCTGTATACATCATTGTAAGCAGTGATAAATATTGGCTTAAGTTTATTTTCGTTATATTACAATCGAGAAAAAAAAAAATTGGCAACTTATTTTATTCCTGTGATTTATTTCAAGGAAACTTCAGGTCCCAGAATTTAATTACGTTCTAATTAGATATTGCCGTTTATAGTATGTATTCACAACAACAACTAACAAATTTAAACTCGTTTGTTTGTTTATTCATTTAACGCCACTTTATGCTGCTATGGCTAATCGGACGATGATAGGGATCTTTGATGAGTACCTGTCATCGCACGTGTTCGGGACACCTTTTTCGATCCCTCTGAAGAACAGGAAAAGATTTTTTACTCCCATTAACCATTAGAGTTCTATGGATGCATATATGCGTTTGTCGAAAGTCATCTGTGTGGCCTATGGCTGCATTTATGTGCTTTCTTTCAGTCATCGGCCTGGACTATGACTGGAAATTCCATTTTACGACCAGAAGAAAGTGCGCTGTTGGCATAATAACAGAAGGATCGATAAGCGATACGAATGTAGCAAATGATTAAATTATTATTTTCCTGTTGTAAATATCAAATTAATTTTCTTAGTTGATTGTAAAATTTAATGTTCTAAAATATTAATATATAATAAATATTTAATACATAATTTCAATGCTAAAAAATGACAGGATTTAATTATTCAACCTTCTGCAAATGAATCACTACAATTTATTACTGTTTGCGCCTTGAATAGTTATTCAGTGTGGCGAAAAAATATTCCGGCCCCAGCGATGGTCAGAGCTCCGCCCCTAAGGACCGTTTTGGCCAAGAGTATTTAGAGCTATAACAATAATAGGCTTACCGAACCCGAAGGTTCGATGCCGATTCCAACAAGCTTCGCCTGCACAGACTCGTCCAATGTTCGCCGGTCAAGCCCAAGCCCTCGAGATCAGCCTTAACGCAATCCTCCCATCGACGCTTTTCCTACCTTTCGGACGCCTACCAGTCGGTTTAGCGAATACTAACTTTCTCGGAATTCGGTCCTCACCGAGCCCAACAACTTTACGCGCCCATTTGAGTCCCCGCGATGCTATCAACTCAATTATATTCACAGGGTACAAACTCCGCAATTCCGCGTTGTGCAACCTTCTAAACTCCCCAGTGGCCTCATCTCTCTTCGGACCACGTTTCACATCCGTAAAGAACCGTCGGAAGAATAATAGTTTTATAAATTCTAACCTTTAAGTTTTTAGACAGAAGCCGCGAGCTAAGTAATTTAGCAACTGAATAATAACACGCATTTCCCACCTTTAACCGGGACTTTATTTCTTCCTGGATTTCATTTTTTCTTGTTATCATTGAACCTAAATACTTGAATTTCTCTATGTGTTTAAAAGTATGCACTGAAATATTAATATCAAAATCGCCAACATTTCTGCTACTAATCATATATTTCGTCGTATTAAATACGAGATCTATTTGTTTACCGGTTTTTTATTAACACACTTGTATTTAGTTGTATGGTTTCCGTGTCTTCGCCTAGCTGTACCAAATCATCGGCATACCCCGGAACCGGAATCTTGTCACCCATATTTAAGCCTTTCTCAGTACACATCACCTTTTCTATGACATATTCTAAAGCTATATTAAACAAAACAGGTGAAAGGGAATTTAGAACTAAAAGTTTTAAAAAATCGAAGAGCCTCCTGCCAGGTTTGAACCCGCGACCTTGGGTATATAGTAGAGTACAATATTAACTTGAAATTACGAATTCACCTACTTGTATTACTCAAATACCCTGAAAAATAGTAATAAATAGAATTTATTCTTCATCATAGAAGCGTTTTTTTTTCAACAAGTTCACAAAAGATTCTTGGAAGAGATAATGGAGTGGGATCAATCCGAAAGCTCATTCATTGCTACCCCTTTGTTCCATTCACACCCCGCACAAGACGCCTTCATTTCCTTGATACCCTCTTTCAAGGCGCCGCGCCTCGAACTACCAACAACAGTTTCATCAACGGGTAAAACCTAGTTACAATGCTTTCCACAAGAAAATTAGAAAATTAAAATTTCAATGGAGGGAGTTTATAACATTTAATCATTTCTTAACGACTTGCTCGTCTTTACTTGATTAAAACCAAAACGAATTACATGCGAGGTGCCTGTACTAAATTATTTTTTCTACGTACTTTTGTATACTATTTTTATGTAATTTATTATATTCATTTAGGTTTTGCTTAATCTAATTTTAAGGTGTTAAGATTAACTTGCCACTACTGGTCATTAGCTTCTGCCGGGCAAGATAAGGATACGAATATATAGTCAAAGGAAGTCTATGGCGTTTGTCATTAATAGAAATGAGTAAGCACCGGAAAAGTTTTTCAGAATCGTTCTTGTGTGGGAAATCAGGGAAGACTTCCAAGTTAATTACACTTATAATCACAAAGACATAATGTGAAGAATTTTTAATTAACAAACTGATGGCCAATCTCAAGTAGCCAGAGATATCAAAATATTATTCTATTGAACTAACTTCAAAGAGCATGTATTTAAAACGCTACAAATGATTATACAATGGTTTATTATCTCCAAATAACAATATGAATTGGAGGAAACAGTAGCTGCTGAGAGCGATCTAGTTCTAAACACTTCCTTGCCGTTGACCGTTAAACAGTACGAATTTCTATAATTATTGAGCCCAATGCCATTCATGTGTTGTAAAGGTACAGATTATTATAAATATATATATATATATATATATATATATATATATATATATATATATATATATATATGTTATATGCCCCATATTTAAAAAGGGGGACCCATTTGATTGTGGAAACTATCGGGGCATAGCCCTTCTCCCGTGCGCTTACAAAGTCCTTTCAGGTATTCTGTTTCAACGGCTTCTTCCAAACGCAGAAAGAGAATTAGGCTCTTACCAACGTGGGTTTAGAAAAGGAAAATCCACAACAGACCAAATATTTTGCCTCAGGACTATATTGGAAAAGGGACATGAGTTTCGTATAACCACCCATCATTTATTCATAGACTTCAAAGCGGCATAGGATAGTGTGGATCGAAAGGGTCACTACGAAGTCTTGAGACAGCTGAACGTACCTGAAGGCCTAATAAGACTGATCAGGATGACCATGACAGACCTCGAATGCGATGTACAAGTACAAGGCGATCGCTCAGAAAGTTTTTCGTCCAGAAAAGGAGTGCGCCAGGGTGATGCCCTAGCATGTCTACTGTTTAACCTGGCTGTAGAGAAGGCGATAAGAGATTCAGCGATTCGGACTATAGCGACTATTATATTTATTTATTTAACGTCACTTTTTGCTGCTGTGGCTAATAGGACGATGCTGCAGTGGGAGTCCTAAATTTTGCCTATCCAGGTTTTATTAGGATAGGGATCTTTAACGACTACCTGACATTGCACAGGCTCGGGACCACCTTTTAACGTCCCCTCGAAGGACGGCGTAACTAAGGATTTTTTACTCCCATTAAAAAATCCTAGGACCACCTGCGGTTTGAACCCGTTACCTTTAGCATGGAGGCTGTTACACTAACCACCCAGCTGCTACAAGTGATCCCTAGGGACTATTATAAATAGAACCGTACAGCTCCTAGCATACGCCGACGACATCGATATAATTGGACGCACAAAGAAGTCAGTCGAGGAGGCATTCCTAACTCTCGCAGAAGCAGCAAAAAAATTTGGTCTAGCGGTAAACCATGATAAGACCAAGTATATGATTGCTGAACAACGCCCAGACATCCTAGGGAAAAGGTGGGATTTGGAAATTGTCTCTTCGAATGGGTCTCTGAGTTTACATATCTTGGCTCACAAGTCACATGCGACAATGCTATTGAAACAGAGATCAATGGAAGGATGTTAGCCACAAACAGATGTTACTTTGGTTTGAGACAGCATCTCTCAAGCAGGTCAGTGACCAGGAAAACAAAAGTCACTCAGTACAAAGCATTGATTCGCCCAGTCCTTACGTTTGGAGCGGAGACATGGACCATGGCAAAAGAGATGTACCAGAGGTTGGCCGCATTTGAGCGAAAGATACTCAGAAAGATTTTTGGACCGGTGTTGGTTGGTGGAGAGTGGAGGAGAAGAAAAAATGAAGAGGTTTACAACCTCTTTGGAGAGCCTGACGTTATTTGCGTCATCAAGCGACATCGCCTTAGATGGGCTGGATATGTGACCAGAATGGAGGAACACGAAACCCCTAAAACATTATTGACGGAGATAGTCCATGGCCGGAGGAGAGTTAGCCGCCCCCGCCTTCAATGGACTGACTGTGTGGCCGCGGATGCGAGCAGCTTAGGAGTCCACAAATGGATGGCTGCAGCACAGGACAGAAACTGCTGAAGGTTGCTGGTTGAGGAGGCCTGGACGCGTCACCGTGTTGTAGCGCAAAACCAATAATAATAATAAATATATATATATATATATATATATATATATATATATATATATATATATATATATATATATATATATATATAAACACACACGCAAATGTACCAGACACAAAGTCGGTCATGCGCAAGTGTAGCTGACGCCGCAATATACATGTTTGAAGTTTAGCAAAGGTATGAAGGCACTTTTTACAATATTCATTTGTATATTACCTGTGTGAGAACAAAAGATCTATTAGAAATATAGTCAGAACTGCTTCTATGGGTCATTTTCAAGAAATGGTGTGATAAAACCGACAAAGGGATAAAACAGAACTTAAAGGGAACAGAATCATTAAAACCTTTACACATATTTTTAACGTTTAATTTAACCAGGTACGAACCTTCCTAGTTGGTGGGGCAGATGCCGGTAGACAATAACTAAGCTCTAATAGGTTCTACCTTTTTTTTAAATATTTAAATTAAATAAAACAAAAGACACTCCTCGCCGATATAAGAGAAGATCGCAGGGGAGTGCTTTAGTCGCGCGGCCAAAATGGGAAAACTTTTAAAGGGCCCATTGAGAGCCGGGATGGAGGCGAATAGTCGTCAATATTAATCGGCCTCCCTTCAAAAAATAATTGCGCCTCCCTCACTTCCAATTCTCGGGCTCCTTGGGATTCAGCTGTCCTTCCTTAGGGGGTCTCTAATCAGGAGGGGATCGATCCTGGACAACTGGCCATTCCCAGGGGATCCCAGCAGTCTGCCTCCGCCTCACACACAACTAAATTTAATTTATTTTTTAATATGACATTTACACTAAGACGTGAAACCTGCCCACCAGTGTACATCAATAATGTACCAATACCACAAACAGACAGTGTCAACTACCTAGGACTAACTTTTGACAGGAGAATGACTTGGGGCCTGCACATTAAGAAAAAACGAAAGACATTAAACCAAAGAAGTAGACTACTGCACACACTACTCAGACGACAATCAAAAACTAAAGTTTTTTTTTTTAATTTATTGAGAATTATAACAATCTGTTCCAAAATAAACAATAGTAATACTGATAGGAGACCACATTCATACAATATATACAGAAAATAATAATAATAGTCAAATACCATAAAATAGAAAATAAATAAATTCATATATATACAATAAAATAATATAAAATCAAAAAAACAAAAAACAAATCAAAACATCAACCTATAATTGAGATAAATAAAAATTTGGCAAATAAATAAACATCATACAAACAAACATAACTATATGCAATATATACAACTGCTAAGGGAACCCCAGATTGGGCTTTTCCCTCCACTTGTGGAGGAAAAAAGCAGAATCCTAGAGATCCCAGCGCCTCTCTCTCAGTCGCATTACTTAAGACCAGTAAGCCAGTAGAGGCTGAGTTAGGGCGCAATAGCCACAAACATACAAAACTAAAATTAAGACAGAAACTTGCCACCTACACATTCTTACTAAAACCAATATGGTCTTACGTCTCTCAAATCTTCGGAGCAGCAAAGAAGACTAACATACAAAGACTTCAAACTTTCCAGTCAAAAATACTTAAAAGAATTACGCAAGCACCTTGGTATGTTTCAAACACAACTTTACATACAGACTTACACATGTCTACCGTCAGCGAATATATACGAACTCACTATTCTCGGTTTCACTGCAAATTACTGGGACATTACAACCCTCTCATAGAACAAATGGCAACAACCAATATGCCCAACATCAGGAGAAGACTGAAAAGGTCATGGATGAGAGATCTTCTGTAATCTTTTGAATTAAAACATGCCACGGAAGAGATACCACTGGTTATTGTATTATATCTGACAGACAATCCACTGATTGTTATATGTATGTATAGACAGGTGTGGATAAATAAATAAAGTTATAAAAAAAAGTATATATATATTTTTTTTATGTTAGAAACTAATTTGTAGTTATTATTAGGTCACAGAAAATTTATTAAGAAAGATAATAATAAAGAAAGGGATCACTTGTAGCTGGGTGGCTAGCGTAACAGCCTCCTATGCCAAAGTTCACGGGTTCAAACCCGCAGGTGGTCCTAGGATTTTTTAATGGGAGTAAAAAATCTTTAGTTATGCCGTCCTTCGGAGGGGAAGTTAAAAGGTGGTCCCGAGCCTGTGCGATGTCAGGTACTCGTTAAAGATCCCTGTCCTAATAAAACCTGGATAGGCAAAATTTAGGACTCCCACTGTAGCATCGTCCGATTAGCCATAGTAGCATAAAGTGACGTTAAACTAATAAACAAACATAATAAAGAAAAGCTAAATTTCAAAAGATTTTACTAATAAACCTTCAGCGAAAAATACTATTGAAATGAAGTTGAAAACCGTATCAAAATCTGTCCAGCGGTTTAACGAAAAACAAAATCGCGTTATCATTTTATATAGAGAGATAATTAATTCGCGTAAGTGCATAAGAATCAAACATACACATAGTTACTTTTGAGGATATCGAAAAGGAACTCGACGATTTGATTTTGAATGTACTACTGCCCGCATTTAATGAGAAAATAATAACTAACAACGCTGCGATTTCAGTTTGGACATAAAATTGTGTAACCAAATCAACATGTTTATATTTGAATAGATAACCAAAATAAAATAAAATTTGGAGAGACAGAATTTTCAGTGATTCATTTTTAAAACTTTCTATTTCCAACTACATTATCTAAAAATCAGGTGCGGGCAACGACTTTCACTTACCTCCATTTTTAAAAAAATGAAAGAATTTTCAAATGCACCTAAAGATAAAACACGTGAAACTATTAAAGAATTAATCAAATTGAATTTCTATAGAAACATGTGTTTTATTAAAAAATCTATTATATTTTTATTTTAAATAATCAGTTAGTTTTATCGGCTTTTCAACACTCTTTATTAACCTTTACAAGCTCTTGTGTATGAGATAATAAGCCTCTAAATGTATGTAGAAGTTGTCATCTGTTTTATTTGTATCTAATGTGTATTTTCATTTTATATATTTCCCAATCATTAGCGGGCTAGATAATCATGTGAGTAAATGAAGCCTGGAATTGGACATCTTCTGTTGATGGTTCTTTATTCTTTGAGGAAAGTCTCCCAGGATAAAAATTACATTTCGTTAAACAACAACAACAACATTAAATATTCAACTTATTTTTTACCATATTCACATATCCATATCGTTTTAACCTTTTTGTTCACAAACAAAAAAATCTATTTTTCAAAATTATATATAGCACGTTTTAATTATCAAAAATAAATTAATTTTGTGAGGTAGTCTATTTACAGGTTTCATTCAGATATTCATACGATACAAGTTGTACGTTTAAACATAAAATGATGGCCCCGAGCCTGTGCGATGTCAGGTACTCCCTGAAGATGAATATCCTAATAACCCTGGATAGGCAAAATTTAGGACTCCCATCGTAGCATCGTCTGATTTTCCACAGTTGCATAAAGCTGCGTTAAATGAATAAACAATTAAACACAAGTCAACGTTGAAATTACGTCATTGCAACACTATAAATATAAGATTTCCTAGTTAACTTTAACAGTCCAAAAAACATATTATAGATATATTTAGTACCCTATAACTTTATTTTTCATAAATAAATGGTTGAACAGTGATATAATTCCTTTATGGGTGCTATTGGGTTGTTTCACATGAAATGTCCGTTTTTATAGTTTCTGAAATACAGAAAGGATTTTTCAGGTCTCTGTTGTTTTCTTCCGAATGTTTACATATTTAAAGTAAACAGTTACTAATCCTCTACCTTTGTATTATAAACATTAGCTTCCCAATCAATTACCCACTTTTTAGTATACCTCCAAATATGAACATGGAAACACACTATTTTCGAGTAATATTGTTAAACTCGGGCATTCAGCAGCTGAGGCCGCTAGAAATATTTGCAAAGCGTTTGGGGAAAGGGGGTGTTAATGAACGGACCATTCGCCGTTGGTTTGCTAAGTTTTGAGGTGGGGATACAGACTTAAAAAACTTGCCCCGAGGAAGACCTCCGTCCGTGATAGACAACGATGTCCTCAAACATACAGTAGAAGGAAACCCCTACCAAACAGTTAAAGGACTCTCAGCACAACTAAATGCAAGTGCAGCTACCGTTTCCAGACATTTGAAGTGTATTGGGAAAGTAAAAAAGCTCGATACATGGGTACCTCATGATCTCACTGAGCGGCAGCAAGACCCCATATTTCAAAACATGCGGTGCCAAAATTGAAAGAACTGGACTACGAAGTTCTTCCGCACCCACCATATTCTCCCGACTTGTCTACAACAGATAACCACCTGTTCAGGAATTTAGACAACTTCATCAAAGGAAAACTTTTTGAAAATGATAATAAAGTGAGTGGTGCGTTTTCATATTTTAATTCACTTCAAAGCTCAGAGATTTTTCAGTTCGGGGATAAAAATGTGTAGAAAAAGAAGGTAAATACTTCGAATAAAATTATCTTGTTTTCATATCGTATTTTTAATAGAAATCCTTTACCTTGAAAACGGACATTTCATGTTACACAACCCAATAGATTTTATTTGTCTTTTTATACTTTTGATGTGCATTATTACATGATAATTTGCTTAGGGCTTTAATATTTCGTTTTTGAGGTTTCATTTTGATTAAAATAGTCTAACGGGGCATAAATGAAGAATTTTTTTCTTTTCTTCCTCTAAGATACTTTTAATTCTGTAAATTCCCAGAAAATAGCCGTATAATTTTATTATTATTGAAAAAAAAACAAAAAAAAAAAACGGCTGAATTGACTTGTTTTGGAATAGTCCAATATATGAATATATTGTTTTTTGTTTTTAGAGTTGTATTAAAAACAACGTATCTCTTTTAGACGTATTTCTTTCTTCGGTTCGTTTTTAGCTCATAATTGCATCCAATCCTTCTTTGGTTTTTGTAAGGCGTGAGACAAGAAAAAGGGCTTGGGACACCAGCCGATACTGAGCCGGACGAAAGAGAGAGAGGAAAAAAAAGGAACGACGAAGGAGAAGTGAATAGAAAGAGAAGGAAAAAGGCAAGGAGGCAGTGAATTGATTTCTTTGTTGCCCAACTGACCGGGTCTCGTTGCTGAAAAAGCGGTCGCCCTCCAAGCCAACTATGGTTTAACCAGAACACAATACCCCTATACCTCGAGGCCTACACCATTCTCTGGGGCGAGGGAAGGGTTGGGGCAATGCTGCTCACAGGAGTCTACTCTCCTACGTTTGGAATGTATTTATGTCCGTTACATGAGGACATATTTCGTTTGTTTATTGAGATGGAGGTTTATTCATCGAAATCGAACAAGTGGTTGGCGTGTACAACCTCTCAGGCTTTTATCACTATTCGTCACTTTTATCAACTTTTTTAGTTTCACTTACTATATGTAGTATTGCGATCGGAAAAATTTTCGAATTCCAGTTTTCAACGTAAATACACATTTTATAGTCCTCTGAATCCAAATAACCAAGTCCCGCAAAAAGGTTTGTGTGTGTGTGGTAACTCCCGGGCGGAAACGGTAAGTCCTATGAAACTGAAATTTCATATTTCAGACAAATATACGCCCGAGACGGTACAAAGCCTTTTTCATCAAAATGAGCTTACCAGAAGAGCCACTTTATACCATGCATTCTGCACCTTTTTTCGATTTTCTCGAAAACGGTTGCGACGATTTTGAATAAACTATATCGATGTAAAATTTAATGGGCATAACCGTCATTTAGGTTTCATTCTGATTAAAATGGTCTGACAGGGCTTTAATGGCCGAAATTTTAAATTTTTTTCACCTAAGATCTAGTTAGCATTGATAAATAACAGCTAAATATGTAAGTTGTGCGAATTTAAAAAAAAAAACTAAAGGAGAAAACTGAAAAAATATTTTTTTAACGCATTTTTTTCATTTTGAACATAGCAACAGTAACATACACTTAAAATATACCCTTGGAAAACTGAAGATTTTAGAAAAAAAATATTATCTGATACACATGCTTGTTAAAAGTAAATAAAGAGAAATGAAAAACCAATAAAACTAACTGACTATTTTATATAATAACAGATTTTTAATAAAACACATGTTTCTACAGAAATTCAATTTAATTAGTTCGTTAATAGTTTCACTCATTTTTATCTCTAACTGTATTTAAAAATTCTCAAATCGATTTTTAAAAAACGGAGTTAAGTAAAAGTCTTGTGTTGTCCACACCAGATTTTGTTAAATCACATTGGATAAAAATGAAATTTGTAATTTTTTTTAAATTAGCTAAGCGTGTTAAGTATACTACTTTGTAAAAAATAACAACCGATACTTGAATTTTAGATTTTACTTTTGATATAGTTAGCTAATGTATGATAAATGCATTCAAATAAATATGAAGTGATAACATTGATGAACCACATTTCGGGTTTAAAATATGGCTTTTAGATTATTTATTTATTTAACGTCACTTTATGCTACTATGGCTAATCGGACGATGCTACAGTGGGAGTCCTAAATTTTGCCTATCCAGGTTTTGTTAGGAGAGGGATCTATAACGAGTACCTGACATCGCAAAGGCTCGGGACCACCTTTTAACGTCCCCTCCGAAGGAATAAGGATTTCTTATTCCCATTAAAAAATCCTAGGACCACCTGCAGGTTTGAACCTGTGACCTTTATCAAAGGAGGCTGTTATGCTAGCCACCCAGCTACAAGTGATCCCGGGCTTTTAGGGTGCTTCCACTGGGTACCTTCTCTACATGTGTTTCATGCCTTTATATATTTTTCTCAAATTTACTTGTTGTATTCTATTATACAGTTGTAAATTCCAATAATTTTTTTAAATATGACAAGCGAACTTTTTGAGTTTATTCTCGAAGACCGACAATTGAATGTTACTACACCCTGGAGGGACTACTTTTCCTCAATATGGCTGGAGCGAGGAGCTGGACTCATCTGTCCTCTCCGCTCCAGTTGGCTAACAAGGTTCCCATCCTATCCAAGCCAGTTGGCAGGGCGTCCTAACCTAACAGGAAATTCATCAAATTGGCTCCAACTAAATGTCTCTTTTTTTCAGATTAGTACTAAAAATATGACATACTGTTTTACTGGGGTAATAACTTCGAATTTTAGTGCACAACTATAAATCCCAAATATGATCATAAAAATACTATTCCAGGTCGAATGTGATCTATATCATGAAATAATTGATAGGGCTTCAGTCATTAAAAGTTTAATTGTAAAAAAAAATATATATGAAATCCTGACCAATTCATGATCTAAGAATCGATATTTTTAATAATTATAAGTAAGATAAAATATTTAATAATGAAGAGAATTTGGAATGAAAGGATGATATGAAATATGTTTACCTGGCCCCTCGGCAAAAACCGTTACTACAAGCCTTGTTTTCCGATAATAGGGCACTACCCACCTTGATATTTGAATTTCTAAAATACCTCAAACCCAACACAGCAATAATTGACGAAAACCAGAATTTATTAGAGACATTAAAGTATTAATATTGTTAAAACACAATGTAGAAGAATTTGAGAGTCATTGTTGACAAAACTTAAATTCATAAAAGTTCTTACTCTGATGAGCAAAAATCTGGTGTATCCAACACACGAATTTCACTTACCTTTCTCGATAAATTCAAGACATTTTAAATACAGTTCGTGATGAAATTAATTGTTAAAGAATTAAACATGTGTTTTATTAAATATTCTATTATATTATTACCACGACAATCAGTTTTTTTGGATTTTTAACACTCTCCATTAAGTTTTACAATTTTCATTATCAGATAATATTTCTTCTAAAATCTTTAGCTTTCCAACGGCATATTAAACATCTATATTACTGTTCATATGTTCAAAAATACAAAAATCTTGTGCGACTTTCACTTACCTCCAATATTATTATCAATTTAAGAATTTTTTAAAAACATTTAGAGATGAAAATAAATTGTTAAACCATTAATTACATTTAGTTTCAATAAAAACATGCGTTTTATTTAATAATCTAATATATTTATATCTTCGACAATCAGTCTTATTGAATTTTTAACACTATCCGTTAACTTTTATAATTTTGAGTATCAGATAATATTTTTATAAATATATTTAATATGTTTCGGACAAGACCCCGAAAACGTCGAAGAAAAAAAATATATATAAGAAGTATGGAATGCCGATTTAAATATTTAAAACTGAAGTGCTACCACTGGGTAGATTCTTCTCAAGGCTTTTTCAAGCCCATGTTCTGTAAATAGCTCATATACTGTACTGTGTAGAGTTGTTAATTTCAAGAAAATAATTTTAAAAACAAAAAAAACACGCAGCTTCGTCAAGTGAACAAATAAAAAGGATGCATAATTTTAAATATTAATTTATTTGAACAAACCTTAGCTGGTAACCATAAGAAATAACTAAAGCTAACTAAAAGGTGATATGTAATTAGAACCGTAAGGAAAAAAAAAAACCGACAGAAGCAGTACAATAGGGCACGACAGAAGGGCAGCACTTTTCCACCCTTTCGATTCCCTACACCTTTGTGCCCTTCCATAGAGGCCCTTCATTAAAAAGGTTCCTAACGAACCTCGATCATGTACCTTCTATTGCCTCGCCCCGCGGGGTATATATACCCTTTTAGGGTATTTACTGGCCCTTCGTTATCAACTCCTGCAAAAAAAAAACCTTTCACTAGCGGCCCTTAGTATTAGTAGTGCGCGCATGGGGATCAAATTGGGCGTAGGTGCGTGCGCGTAATTAGAGAGCGCCATTATGCTGGGAAAGGGACCGCCCTTAGCCGCAGGATATCACGGCTGGAGAGAAAAAATAATGAATTTAGGGATTATACTATACAAATCCTTATATTCATCGCTTAGTATTAAAATATTATTTTTTCCTGTAACGCAAAGTAAAAAAATCTTGTGCGCGCAACACACGACTTTTACTTACATCCGTTGTGCAATAAATTTACGAACATTTAAATGAAGTTGAACTTGAAAAAAACGTGAAAGTATTTAATTGAGTTTCGACGGAAATATGTGTTTCAGATTACATAATCCAACAATGAAAATAATTTAATTTCATGCCCATTCTGTCTTTTTGCATAACGTTTATTTAACAGATATGTAAATAAGATTTTTTTTTAAATATAAAATATTTAGTATATTATGTACCTATATTACAATTCATGTGTTAGGAAAAACAATAAAAAAAAGTATGCTTTCTTCTAGTGGGTTATCAAACTTGAATATTTTAGTCGGTTTTTTTTTCCACTGATTAAAAGAGGATATGTTCCATTTTTTTTCTTTTTCTTTCGAATCAACAATTATTATAGCTACTTTAAAGGAAAAAATTTTGAATATCAGCATTTAAGCTTTGCCATTGCTATATTGGACGATTCCAAAACAAGTATATTTATCCTTTTTTTTTTTTTTGTTTTTTTTTGTTTAACACTAGTAAAATCACGTGGTTATTTTTTGGGAATCAACAGAATTGAAAGTACTAAGAAGAAGGAAATATTTAAAAAATCGACACTAATGCCCCGTCAGACTATTTCAATCAGAATGAAACCTATACATGATATTAAAGCCCATTAAATTTAACACCAATTTAGCTAAATTAAATTATTTAGGCTCAAAATCGATTCTGAAATAAAATAAAATTTACAATCGCGATACTTTCCACTAATATTTGATTCGATAGGTGAGTGTAAGTGATTTGTTACACGCTTTTCTTCGTACAGATATTATTTATTAATTTAAGATTTTTATATAAAATTATTAATACAAATGAATTAATTAAAATTTAAATTTATTTTTCTTTTTATAACTTTTTGGACTTTTTAATATCTTCAGAATAACCTTAATAATAATTTATTTGGACAAAATTGTTATAACTGTATTATATATTAACTAGTTGTGGTTGAACAGTTGTATTGCACCCCATTATTTCATTTTTTTTTTTTTTTTCTTCTGACCGATTCGCTCTTCTCTCTTAATACATGTGTTTATGGCCAGGATAATACTCCGACTTCGCTATTGGTCGATCAGTGAGCACTTTAAAAATATTTAAAACGATAAGGTCTCGAAGCCATCTTCTTTTCAGAAACCTCGGAGGATTATCAGGAATCGAAAAGGATGATAGGATAGAAACTAATGGATTAGAGTGGAAATGGAGTTTTTCATGGAATGATTGATACCTGGTTCGGGCTAATTCAGAAACATATGGGACATTAAGGTCTTTATGGATGAGCTTATTCGTGACAAGAAGCGTTAAGGATTTTACGAAGGATATTAGATTGTAAGGATTGGATACGAGAAGAATTCGATGGTTTAGTAGAGCCCCATACCTCTATTTCGTATGTCCATATCAGTCTTATAATGGTCATATAAATAAGTCTTTAGTAATTAAGTGGAAGGTTAGAACGTTTATCCAGTAAGTGTTGAAGTAGTCGAAAACGTCGGGCAGTTACTTGACGTTTCAGTCTTGTATGGGGATTCCAAGTACAACGAATTTACAATAACATAAGAGTAGAAGTAGGCAAGCCCATAATTACTCAAAACGATTTAGCTATTGAACATCATGTCTTCATGACTTTCCTAATTTAAAAAATATTTATATATTTCTTTTTTATCCAGTGGCGCGACAGACGCTCCTGGGAGATTACACTCGCGTTTCTCGATGCCATTTGTAGTGTAGGGTCATCACTCCCTACGCCTAATTTTGTGAGCGGCCACCATTTGGCTGACGAGTCTCACATACCCGGGAGAGCGGCTATGAGTGAATCCTCATTTAATTGCATCCTTATAAAAGCCCCACTGGGACTGGGATTCCAACTCACAACTAGAGCATGAGAGAATAGCAAAATATCAGAGAAAACTATGGATATTTCTTTTAGGTTTTTGAAATAATTTCTTGTATGTTCTAATATCGAAATGTATTTTATTCCCAAAAAATAATTAATAAAAATCAATGGTATTTCCCTAGAAATTCGCGCACAAAACGGATACGAATCTAGCATGTTTTACTATATTTGTTAATAGCTGATACCGATCAGTATTTCCGTTATTTAAGAAAAAATCATTTAAAAAGGTTCATAATTTTCCTCAACCCTTTCTTATTGCACACCAAGACACACACATTGCACACACCGTACCCTAATTTTCATAAATATAATTAATTCACCCATTTTGCCCAAAAAAATCAGTGATTTATATGAACATTTTAACAATAAGCTTAATTGATTAAAAATAAAAAAAAGTTGTGTTACAAAATAAAGAAAGAAGATGTTAATATTTCACAGCCCTTAATTCAAAAGGATCAGTGTAAAAGGTGACTAAAAGAAAGAAAAAAAAATCTTTAACTGCAATGCTTAACACTGAGTAATGATTTCAAGAAGAATGTTGTCATTAAACCAAATAAGGAATAGAACAAATATTTCGCTCAACCTTCTATGGCAAAGTTAAAAAATAACTTGATATGATGTGGTCTAACGGAATCCATAAATGACACTTTTTTTTTTTCAAGAAAAAGGTCGAGACTTCGACGCCGCAAGACAATGCGGGAGTAATGGACTCCAACGGTTAGGCATTTCCTGATCATCTTCAAGTTATGCGAAAAACTGTTATTCAACTTATACGTGGTATTACGAAACAGTTATCCTCCGCTTTTGTCAACATTCTCTTTAAAAATGTATATTCTTTATTTCAAAGTTATTAAACAAACAATAATTTTAATACATAACAGTATGATATAACTGCAATGTTAATTTCATTTTAAAAGAGCATCTATATTGCAAGACAAAGAAAAAGTTCATATTTTCTTTCCGAACTTCCTTAAAGATGAGATGATTCGGCTGGCGGTCATATAAGATTAGAAAATAGCAAAAAAAAAAAACTATTTATTGACCAACTTTTCGACCCAAGTCGGTCTTCATCAGGGCTAAAATACAAGTACAGTGTATTATGTAGAATATGTTATTATGAAGATAATATTAGAACAATTTAAAAGAAAACAATATTAAAAATAAAGAGAAATAGATACAATTAAAAGAAAAAAAAAATAAATTAATAAAAACTAATAAAAAAATTATTTGTACATCGGCATGAGTTAATAGAGAAATAAAAATGAATATTGTTAACCATACCCACTTTTTAATATTATCTTATATATATTACATAGTATCTACATATTACACTGTTTCTTGTTTTTTAGCCCTGATGAAGACCCGCAAGTGGGCCGAAACGATAAACAAAATTGGTTTTTATATGAAATATTACACCACCCGAATCATCCCATCTTTCATATCTGACTCAGGTCAACTTATTAATCTTCAATTTATTGATTAACACATAACAAAAAAAATACTAAAAAAGGAAAAAAAAAAAACGTTTTTGGTCTATTAGATATGCTTCTACTTATCCACTTAGGAAATAACACAACTATGTAATTGCGAAACTTGTGCTAAACTTGTTAGGGGCGGTAGAAATCTGGAGTGGTATTAAGAGCCCAACGGTATTGATTGACCTCGCACTAAAAAAGGTATTTCTTCTCTTGAGGTTAAATCTCTTTGGACCCAGGTTTATGGAAGTGGCCCGCTCTATCTTTTACCTTTTCCTTTATTTTCTCCGCTTCCAGGCCATTCAGAAAGACATGAGCCCATCAAAAGGAATTCACACACGAAAGCTCACAAAAGGCTGGGAAAATCGTGTTTTATTTTGGAAAAGCTCGACTCACGTCACAAAAATCCAACTATAAAAGAATTAGATCCATGGCTAGAATTCACAAATTTAAGAATGTATTATAAACAATGTTATTATACTTTTAAAACCAAACAAAGAAAGCAGCATTTAGAAGCGTATTTACACCAGAAAATCTTTGTATCTCATCATCATACTAACATTATATTCTTCTTTAATTAATTACAATTTCCAAAACTTTTTTTTTTTTTTAAATTCGAGAATCGAACAAATAGCAGTAATAACAACTTATCTTATATATATATATATATATATATATATATATATATATATATATATTATATATATATATTCATATATATATATATATATATATAATATATATATATATATATATATATATATATATTATATATATATATATGAACAACGGCTTAAGGTTTTCGAAAATAAGGTACTGCGTAAAATATTTGAATATAATTTATTTGATAGCATCTCGGAGAGTCAAATGGGCGAGTAAAGTTGTTGGGCTTGATGAAGAGCGGACTCCGAGAAAGTTGGTATTCGCTGAACCGACTGGTAGGCGTCCGAAAGGCAGGCCGAAGCGTCGATGGGAGGATTGCGTTAAAGCTGATCTCGGGGGCTTGGGCTAGAACGGTGAACATTGGACAAGTCTGTGTAGGCGGACTTTGGTGGTATCGGCATCGAACCTCGGGTTCGCTAAGCCTATTATTATTATTTCAGAATTTCGCACTTTCTCAGCTTTCGCTGGAAATTTTCACCTACCCGGACTCAATGAGTCAAGGGTTAGGCTCTAATTATGTTATATTTAAAAATTTTCGAACAGTGGCTGCTGTCCCTAGGACGACTGCTCGCTGAACCTCCGCTAGAATTCTTACAGAGTAGCATTAGTCTATATTATTATAATATATATATATATATATATATATATATATAATACTCCACTAATTCACAGAGATGGAGAGAGAGAGAGAGAGAGAGAGAGAGAGAGAGAGAGAGAGAGAGAGAGAGAGAGAGAGAGAGAGAGAGAGAGAGAGAGAGAGAGAGAGAGAGAGAGAGAGAAGAGAGAGTGAGGGAAGAGGTAAGAGATAGCTTTGTCCCTAAAACATTGTTAGTAGGTCCATTAGGATTAGGTATTCTCTTATAATTACACTACAAAAACATTTAAGGGAGCATATTTACCAAACAAGGTTTACTCTAAAAGAATTAATAATCAATCAATTAACAATTATAATTGTACCATGTTTTTATCAAAATTTCCATAATAGATAAAAAATAGAGTAGGACTTTTCTTCCATAACTAAAAAAAGGATTAATAAATAATACAACACTATAAAATATGTCAAGGTATTATAGTTACAATATCTAAGATGTCTTACCATAGACATACTAAATAATAATTATAATCATTTGTTACTTTATTTATTTACTGAACATTCAATCAAAAAGATATTTTGAAGCCAATGATCGAAGATAAGTATACCCAAAACAGGTATTTAATCTAAGATGGTAATAATTAATAAGATAAAATAGTCTACAATTATTTAAAGTAAAATAAAGATAAATTAAACCAATTTGGTCTAACTCTGCTATGTATTAACTACTATCTATTTAATTAAATTCATATATTAATTGATGATAAAGTTATTTATAGGCACAGAACAAGATACGGGTATCTGGATACTACATTAATTATTATATGTGGAGTAACGGTCATTTCACTAAACCGCGTGGGATCACTTGTAGCTGGGTGGTTAGCATAACAGCCTCCTATGCCACAAACGTCACGGGTTCAATCCCGCAGGTGGTCCTATGATTTTTTAATGGGAGTTAAAAATCCTTAGTTATGCCGTCCTTCGGACGGGACGTTAAAAGGTGGTCCCGAGCCTGTGCGATGTCAGGTACTCGTTAAAGATCCCTATTTAAAATTTAGGACTCCCACTGTAGCATCGTACGATTAGCCATAGTAGCATAAAGTGACGTTAAATTTATAAACAAACTAAACCGCGCAATAAATACAATAAAATAAATTTGTCAGTATTCTATAAATCTACAACTTAAATTGTGACTATATCTAGGGCAATTTTATAAGCGCACTGTAATGTAAGTCATTAATTTAATTTTTTGTATGGCGCAGGGCTCTCTCGCCCCACTTTGAAACAGCCGCTGGTTTTTGCCATCTGCTGTGGACCGACATTAAATTTATAATACATTATATTATTATAATAAATTATATATAATATGTCACCTCACTGCAGTATTGAAAACAAAATCGTAAATAAAGACCCTTTCGTAAATGTAGTTCGTCTTGAATTTTATCAGTATTAAAAAAAAAAACATCAGCTGCAATTATATATGTAAATATACTATGTTATAGTCACAGATAAATAATTAAAACCTATCTTAAAGTTATAAGTGTATTTAAATTTATAGAGTGGTACAGTTGATAAATATTGGATTTAGGTTGATGACTAATACAATAGCAATAAAATGTCCATATATGCTTTATAAAACATATTGAGGATGTATAGTCGACTGTAGAAACTGTTATAGGTGGAATAATCAGGAATCAGTCAATTTTTTTTAATTTTGTCAACGTTTCGCTCAAGCTTGTGAGCCATCATCAGGGCTACAAACATCAGAACAAAAGAGATACATATTAATATGATAATGAAAATTTTCTTTTGATGTAGTGACAATGATAACATTTAAAATAAAACAGAAAATATACCAACATACTTAAATATTATAGATACAAATAATGATAATATGATACATAATCTGATGATGATAAGCATAAAAAATTTTTACAAAACTTTAGACTTTAATATAGAAGTAAAAATATATATATATAAATACATATATTTATCTTACATACTATAATTATAAATTATATTCTGATTATTATATAATTACATTACTTTATTTGACTCTCAGCAATCAAAAACAATACTTTCCTGTATTATCCAAAGATTTATTTATATATTACTTAAGGCACCAAAGGCTTGATATTCTAGATATCTAAAGGACTGTCCAGAATAATAAATATCATATATATATATATATAATATATGAAATAAATGTGAAAATAATTAATACTCCTACTATATTGTATTGTTTAGTATTTTTAATTATATTATTAATAATTTCATCGCGAATATTAATATAGCATCAACCTTTGTGCTCCGACGGCATAGAGAGAAAACTTGACAATCCAGAAGCATCAACTTCCCCAGCCAGGGACCCATCATCTCATCCCATTACAACGGTAGGAATATTCTGTAAGTTAGCGGGAGCAGGTTGTAAATTAAGTTAAAACTTAGAGACCCGAGTTGAGTAACTAATATATTCGTCACTCTGGAATTAGATAATGCTACACATAGCCCAAGTAACTGTATTTCCATAATCCTGCCATGAGAGTGTCATCCGGAGGAAGCCACAGGACACAACTCGTACATGAATCTGAGGTGGCAAAACTTGATTAAGACTCAGAACTTTGTGATTCTATGACATCAACAATATATAGAAATATTGTTCTAAATTACGAAAATAAAACATATTTTAAATATCCAATATTAAAAGAATTATAAAATAATCCAATTAGTATCCATTAATATATATTATTTAATTATTCTAAATTTATATGAACACTAATAAAGCTTTAAAAAAGAGCAAGAAATATTTGTCTTCTTTCAAAAAAATATATTTTAGTTGATCAATTACATAAAAAATGGCAAATTTGAATATCTTCAAGCAATACCTATATTTATCATTAACATTTGAAAAAATATATACCGCACTTAGGAAAAAAGTTAAGTACGATATTTTTTCAAAATGTAAATGTGTTTCATTATATTTATGAATTTATTTATTTGTTCAAGAAGAGCGCTGAGAAAATAACAAAAAATATATATACCTTAATAACAGTAAAAATTGCAAATATTATTATTTATTAGGGCTTTTCAACACCAGAATTTCTAATTTTCTCAAGTTCATAATTTTTACGTTATAGTCCACATCACATATTTTATATCACCATTGATACATCAACAAATAAACATACTATTTTTTCATATTACAACACAAAGTCGTATGTTGTCACCTAATGACCCATGCCGACCACTTCTTTTGATCATAATAATCTTAATTAAACTAAACGCGCATATACTTGTATTGAATTACAACTAAAATGTAAGTTTCTATAACGACGAATAAAATACCATTCATAAATGCTGAAACTCGTAAGCATGAATGACTTTACTTCCGAATCGACAATTTTAAATTCAGTAATTGTTTAATCCAAGGAAACATTGCTGATTAAATAATAATATAATTACGCATAAAAAATAGAACACGTGATCTCATAAATGACAGTATAGTGGGTGCGGGGGAAAAAATAAGAATAAATAATGCAAAGGCAACAAACACATGGTTACGTTCCAACGAATAATTTAGTTTTTCTTCAGGTTAAAAAAAAAGAAAGTAGTCTCCAGCATTTATTTTTTCGTAACAGACGTTTCTTTGTAGTTTTGGTTTATTAATAAACCTTTGTAATCACCGAAAAAAAAAAAAAAAAAATTACCCCTGCTCAAAATTTGAAAGCTTACGTTTCAAGTTGCGCAGAATCCGAACAATGAACAAAAAAAATTCGTTTGTCCGCCGTCCGCGGCATTTCTCCAAAACTACTGGACCATTTTTTTTTTTTTAATTCGCCACAAAAATACTAGTCCATTCAACGATTGTCCTAACACCTAGACGTTGATATCAGCTGGTTAGTTTTAAAATGGCGGCCGATTAAACGTGATTTAATCCAGTAACTCCGTTATGTTTGAAGATAGAGAAAACATTTTCACCAAAACCCCATGAATTACATAGAAGAGCAATTTTTTAAATCTTACACATAAATACGCACAAAACTCAGTTATTTTTGTGGAGAGAGAAAAGTGTGTATAGAGTTTTAGAATCAGTAGAGCGCGATAACTCAAAAAAAAAAAAATAAATAAAGAAATGAAAATGAAAGAAATTGAAATCTCACTCACATATACGCTTGTAACTACGTTATTTTTGAAGATAGAGAAAAAAATCATTATTGCTTTTTAACCAAATAACCGCGATTAATTATAAATAAGAGAAAAAAGAAAAGAAAACAATTGCAATTTTATTTAGGTATATTCAAGTAACAAATTATAATAGAATTAATTCCACAAAACATCGGTTAATAATGAAGATAGAGAAATATCGAAAAGATTATCGAGATCAAGACATATCGATGAATAAAGAGCAAAACAAAACAAACAAATTATCTTATATGGTCAATACACGACTTATAAGAGATGTTATTCCCTGATAACTCGGTTATTATTGCTGATAAAGATAAAATATTTGCTTTTTATATTACTTAATTAATAGCTATATAAACAGTTAAACCATAATTTTGTTATTTGGAAATTATAAACCATTTTGTAATAATTTGCAGCGTTTTTTAACATGCTTTCATGAGTATTATTATTGATTTATCAGTTTAAATATCGCTAAGATTAACGATTATGAACAGATGAAACAAATTAAATAGACTTTAATGTTAAGTTCTTTACGTTATATATAAAATTTTACGACTTAAATTACAACAGGAGGATCTATTGTTTTTTTTTTTGTTTTTTTCATATTTCCCCAGGCCCTAGAGTCCACCCCCACCCCTAAGAACGACCGGACCCTGGACTCTGGGCCGACAGAGCTAACTTTCCCCGAGGGAAATAGCAGAGGCCGCGCTGGCTATGGTCATCAACGAGCTGCAGGTCCCTGGTGATAAATCATAGGCTACTACTACCTTCACAGCCGCCCTTTTTGCCGCCCTTATCTCGCCCGGCCCCGTGTCAAAGGGTCGTTTGTATGCCCCCGTGCCCCACCGGCTATCTGTTACCAACGCTTTGTGCCCAACATTTATTTAAAGTAAATACTACGTGCTGTATAAATGGCCAGAGCAGTGCAATCTAATGTAAGGAATTTATCAAATTATGAGGGGGGGCTTATGTTTAAAAATGTGTCTTACTGTAATACATTTTTTGTTGTTGTAAAAATCAGGAATAGTTTCAAATATTTAAACCTTAACAAAGTATCGAAAAATATTTTTTTTTTAGAAATATTGACATTGACAGATCAAAGTAGGTTTGAACTTTTATAATGTTTTACAAAAACGATTTCCTGCTGATGTAAAAACTATTAAAATAAAACTAATATATAAACAAATATTATACATATCACATTACATATTACCTAATATTTTTATATGTTTATAGGAAGCACCCTTAAAAACCGCAAGATGCTTTAAGGGTAACACCAACAAGATTATTTATTTTTTTTAAATAAAACCAAACAAATCAGTTAATATGTAAATATTTAAAGTCATATCCATATCCAGAACTTGCATCATATTAAAATAATAACACGAAAAAAAAAAAAAAAATTGATAATAGATAATACTAAATAAATAAATTGTTTATTATCCTGGGACATGGCCCTTTAGAATAAAATATGCAGAATGTACAAAGTGTGCTTTGGAGTCTTAAAGTATATTAAATACATATAAACAAGTTAATAATTACTCATATAATTATACTAGATATATTTAAATGTAAAGACAACATCAAACACAACAAAAAATAAAAGAAAATAAAAAAAAAAAGCTTATTTACAATTCTACTGAGCCTGGGTATTCATTAAGTCATTAAATATGCGGGATTTGAAGGTAGAAAGAGATTTGGAGTGACGGATGGAAGGAGGGATAGAATTCCATAGGATTGAGGATCGAATGAAAAAAGGATCTGTCGAAATGTGTGTAAATCTGAAGGCGTGGAGCGTGTACAACGAGGATGGACAAAGGATTTGAATTGTAGGAGGTCAAAAATGTATGATGGGCGGCGGGAGTGGATAACATGGTAAAGAAATGATGCGAGGAAATACTTGCGACGGATTGGAAGGGTAAAGCCACTTCAACTCGCCACAAAAATGAGATACGGAGGTGTACCTCGGGAACCCGAAGATGAATAGAACAGAGCAATTAATTAAGCGTTTATATTTTTACCTCGAGATCCAAAGAAACACCGTCCTACAGATAAATATATACATTATAGCTGTGGCGGTCGTGAATAAGTGGTTAAGTCAAAATCTTTCATCTTACAGGTGAGCGACTTAAAGTTTTGCGTAATAGAGTTATTAATTACAGCTTTCTTTCTACCTGCAATTTCTTCCACTAAGAAATTTCTTTAACCAATTTAACACGATGTAGGAGAAGGTCTGAGGGAGCGATACGTGAAGTTTACTGATTTTTGATATCTAGTTTTTCAGGATCGCCACAGATATAACATAACACATTATATACATACATATACAAATACATTATATAATACAGAGAAATATATATAATGATGTTATCGCTAACTCCTAAACCAAGCGATGTAAATTGGTACGGTTTTACACCTGACATCACGACCTAAATATTCCATTTATTTTAGACCTTATTCCATTCAAAATCCCCAAAATCCTTATCCTTGTTCATCACCACAATCCTTTAGGTCGATCCAGCTCCACACACACTTACCATCCCTCTAAAAGACAGTAGCCCCGAGATCTATTGTAAACATTTATATTGGAGTTCTAGATTCTCCACTCAAGTGCTTTATGCTTCTAGCTCATAAGTGATTTTTAGACTTATGTACTAATAATTTATTGATTCCTTATTGCACACAAATAGCTATGCAACAAAAGGAGTTAGTTATATACGTTATGAGAAAGTTGTTATAAGCCAATAAACTTATGAATATCTTTTCTCTAATGAACTGATGATCTCAAAGCCATAATACCTAAATCGGTCAAGTGTTTCATTCTTAATTTAAATTATACCACATTTCAATTGCACCCCTGCGAAGCCGGAGCAGGCCACTAGTATAAAATAAAAGTTCATTGTATAATAATATTGGGTTGTTTCACATGAAATGTCCGTTTTTATAGTTTCTGAAATGCATAAAGGATTTTGCAGGTCTCTGTTGTTTTCTTCCGAATGTTTACATATTTAAAGTAAACAGTTACTAATTCTCTATCTTTGTATTATAAACATTAGCTTCCCAATCAATTACCCACTTTTTAGTATACTTCCAAATATGAAGATGGAAACACGCGATTTTCGAGTAATATTTATGTACGAGTTTAAACTCGGCCATTCAGCAGCTGGGGCCGCTAGAAATATTTGCAAGGCGTTTGGGGAAGGGAGTGTTAATGAACGGACCATTCGACGTTGGTTTGCTAAGTTTTCGGCTGGGGATACCGACTTGAAAAACTTGCCCCGAGGAAAACCTCCGTCCGTAATAGACGACGATGTCCTCAAACATGCAGTAGAAGGAAACCCCTACCAAACAGTTAAAGGACTCTCAGCACAACTAAATGCAAGTGCATCTACCGTATCCAGACAATTAAAGTGTATTGGGAAAGTAAAAAAGCTCGATACATGGGTACCTCCTGATCATGTTTCAAAACATACTTGTTTTGCAGGAAAAAATGTGTAGAAAAAGAAGGTAAATACTTTGAATGAAATTATCTTGTTTTCACATCGTATTTTTAATAAAAATCCTTTACCTTGAAAACGGACATTTCATGTAATAAAAATTAATTCATTTATTACTATAGAGGAAGATATTGTACAATAAGAGAAACATTTTATACTTGATTTTTATGAAGCTTTCTCATTATGATTAAATGTTTTAATATTCTTCAACGAAGAAAAAAAAAATGAGAGGAATCCTAAACTATAGCAGGGTGGAAATTTTTAGATCAACTATCCTTGCCACACAAAAAGGCAATCACACCTCAATAGCATCCTGATTTCCGCCGAGGTTAGTAAAAAGAAAAAAGAAACGCCAACCCAACAAAGCGCTGATGATCAATCCAATAAGTCAGGTGACAGGGATCATCCGCTAGTCTCACCTTATCGAATGCTCCTCATCACAAGAGTTTGCTAGTTCCATCTAAGATATCTAACTAGAAAATTAATTTATATTACAAATAAAAAATTCTGGACTCATTCCTTTCACTATTTGACACTCTTATCCAATAAGCTATCCCCAAAGCTGATCGACGTCTGTAGGTCTTATAGGTATCGAGATATCTTTGTCCATATAATATATTGTGTACTAACTACGAAAATTGATACAATTTTGACGTTATGAAGGTAAATATTACAGAAACCCAGCATTATTTCGAAAATATTCATTATAATGGACATTAAATAAGCTTTAAATTCAGACCTGATAGGCGTCTGTAGGCCTTATAGGTATCGAGATGTCTTTGTCCAAATAATACATTGTGTTTTAACTACGGAAATCGATCTAATTTTAATGTTAGGAAGGTAAATATTGCAGAAATCCAGCATTATTTCGAAAATATTCATTATAATGGACATTAAACAAGCATTAAATTCAGACTTGATACACGTCTGTAGTTCTTATAGGTATCGAGATGTCTTTGTCCATATAATACATTGTGTTTTAACTACGGAAATTGATCTAATTTTAATGTTAGGATGGTAAATATTGCAGAAACCCAGCATTATTTCGAAAATATTCATTATAATATACATTAATGTACATTAAATAAGCTTTAATTTCAGACCTGATAGGCGTCTGAAGGTCTTATAGGTATCGAGATATCTATGTCCATATAATATATTGTGTACTAACTATGAAAAGTTTTGCGGTCAGCCTCAGAGCTAAATCCATGAAATTTTTGTTCTAAAAAGATTTCAAAAGTAATCGATGTCAAGTCAAAACAGAGTTAAAATCTTTAATATTTCAAATTTTCTGGAAATTTGACACAGGTGTACTATATGTAAAGAATAGACAAAATATATAATTTCAACTCGCTTATAAGATGCTACCAATAGCGGTGGAATCATGATCTGATAAACGAGGGGGGAAATGGAATTGCTCAAGAAGTTCTGGTGAAATCCGTATTATTTTATAGATATTGAAAGGAATATTATTATTTTTAACAAGTAAGTCATTTCAATTTTCAAATCTATTTGGTGAATCAGTAGAATCCTTTTTGACGACAAAATACAAAAGTGATACGACCACCCGGCATCTATATTGAAAACGGTGATGACTGAGGGGTCTAAAATGGTTAACATTTTTAAAAGATTTACACGTTACCCAAGAACAAATAAAAAAAATGTTTTAATTCCTTTCTACCGAAAGATTTTCACAAGAAGAAAGTGTGACAGACAATATTCTGTCACATGATAACGGTAAAGAACATTTCGACGGAATGGGATACAGACAGAATTTTGAAGGAATTTATATAATTAATATATGTGTGAAGACAGCGAACCCGCGACTTTATTTCGCGAAATCAAACCAATTCATAATTTTCCCATTAGATGTCGCTCCTTTTGTTTCCCTTCTGCCAATCAAAACCAGCGAGGAGGCTTGGAAGGGAGAACTCTATAAAAGGGCAAGAGAAGAAGTTCTACCCCTCATTTCTCTCATCTTATTTCACAACTTAACAGCTACCTCAATCACAACCACAACACTATTGCTGCGTCACTGTTGGTCTCCACTCCAGCTGCTGTACTTCGCTTCGCTCATACTATCAAAAGACATATAGTTCGTAATTCTGAAATCTGTTTTGTCTTTAAATGTATTGTTTGGTATTTATTTGCAAATGTGTGATTATAGTTAAGTGAAATTCTTTAAACTCAGTATAATTTTGTATAATAAATATAATGAGTTTTAATTTATGTTTCACATTTGAAAAAATATATTTTACTTACATCCCCTCCCCTGCTACATTCGCATACATTTAATTGGTGATAAATCTCCCCTTCAGGAAACATACTTCAAAACAAGCCGGATTAAGTTGTTGTTACTAGTTATGAGGCAAGGACGTAGGAATCTATATATCTTAACTTTACTACAGTTTATCTAATAACTACTTTCTGAAAACTTTAGTAACATCGTATTGACATTCTATGAAGATTGATCGTTCTGCAAACAAGAGGAATCCTCCTCAGGTGGAATAAAGAGAGGATAGTCCCCTATACCTGGAGGCAGCTCGGCAGTAAAACAGTAAATACAATATTAGGGACCGGCAACAGTTTACTCAGGTCGTAAGGGAAAATTTTACTTATCTATGAATAAAACATTTCATTTCCTGGCCTCGGGGGGCTTCAGCTGAACAGCCATCCTCCCTTGAATTTTTCATATTGCACACTCTCTTCAACTTCAAGAATACTCTGTCCTATAGACCCTTCCATATTGTCAAACTTCAAGAACTATGTATATTGCATAATATTCATACGATAAAAAGAATGCTATGAAATTTATTTGTCTTTCATATTAGGTCTGTAAAGCGACATACCAAAACCAATATTGGATGACAAGGTTTTTTAAAAATATTATTTATTGCTATTTACAACTGTACCAGAAAACAAGTACAAGTAAATAATAAATATAATGACATAAAACAGAAAAAAAGTAGATAAATTACCCATTAGTAGCCCATACATACAACATCGTAGCAACATACAATTTCCCAAGACTATCTTCTTTTTAGACATCTGGAAGGATTTAAGGAAATCAAAGCGGAAGCAAAATGTCAGAAAAATAAGTACAGACTTAGCCAACAATGTAGAATGATTTTATTCATGATAAAGTAGGGTATTATAAAGGATTTGAAATTGGTTAAGAGAGGGATTCTATGGTTTAGTGGATCCCCAAACATTTATAAGAACGTTTCTCTAGTAATTGAGAAGTTTTTTTGTTTTTTTTAGGAAATATTGCTCTATTGAGAAGTAATACAATTTGCCACTATCTTGGGCAATAAGTATTAGAGATAAAAGAAGTCATTCATTCCATATGTACAAAGTAAAACAAACAAAAAATAAAATACCTCAATAACAAATGAAAAAAAAATAAATAAATAAAATAAAATAAAATAATTATAATCTTGGCCACATTCATACCAATATACAATATTTACATACTGCCCCTGGGAACTCCGAATCGAACCCCTGCATCCAGAAATGGATGCTGAGGCACAATGTCAGGAGATCCCAGCGCCTCTCAGTCAGCCGCGTCACCAATCTAGTCAGTGGAGACTGAGTGAGGGCGCTAGAGCCACACACTCTCAGGCATGAGTGGAGAAGTTGGCAATTGCCAGCACTCCAGTTGCGTATCTATAAGAGATCTCTCGGCCACTGCCGACTCAACCAATGAGGAGGGTTGTAAGGATGGTTGGTACTAGATAGGGATTGTGCCAGGGGATTAGGAAGAAGAGTAAGTTTCTGGTGGAAAGTTGAGAATTTGGATGGGATGAGATCAAGGACATAAGGGATCTTGAGGTCATGGTGTAAGGTCTTGTTTGTAACATAATAGGGAACATTGACTGTTGTTCTAAGGACTTTGGACTGAAAGGATTGGATACGTTTGATGTTCGAAAATTTAGTAGTACCCCATAGTTCAATTCCGTAGGTCCACATAGGTTTGAGAATTATCTTTTAAATTAATAGTTTGTTTCCAACGGAAAGTTGTGATGTTCTGTTCAGTAGTCTATATAACTGTCCGTATCTTCTGTTGAGCTCTTGTCTTTTAAGTCGAGTATGTGGGTTCCAGGTCAGTCTTTAATTGAGAAGTAGATTTGAAAAACGTACTGTATTCTAGGAAATTTCATCGACAGCGCAAAAATCTATCATTACTACATTATTGAACGAACTTATATAATTCTTTTCGGTTATTTGTATTAATAAAACTATATTAAATTTAAGAAATGAAATGTTTTAGAATCATTTAGAACGAAACTAAATTCGTAATTAGTACCCTTAGAAAATAATTGCATTTTCAAATCGCTTTTTGAAGGACATGTATATATATATATATATATATATATATATATATATATATATATATATTATATTTATATATATATATATATATTATATATATCTGTTTACAAGCAATTATCTAACATGAAAAGCGATTAATTAATTAAAGGGAAATGGCCAATCAACACGGGTTATTTCAAAACCTATTATCTCGGTTATTTTTTAACAGACTTCAATGATTTTTTTTTTGCTTCGTAGGGAATTTATTTAAAACATAGGAGGGGTTCTACAAACCTTGAAACTTAGGATTTTGAGGGGGGTAATTTTTTAATGTTCGATAACAAAGGTATATAATTGAAAAAAAAAAAGGTGGAAACAAAGCCACCGGTTTACGACGAAGCGTATCAATATGAATTGATTAATTTGAATTTATTTATATCCAGAAGTATTGATATCATTCTTCAAGGTAATAAATTTAAAAAAAAATTAATTTATTGAAATTTACAACTGTATTAGTAAATACATTAAGTAAATTGGTTAATAATATATAATATATATGAAAAGACATGAAGAGAATATGCCCATTGGCAACACTCCACTAGGTAATCTACACTCGAAGGTCTCGAGGCCATCTTCTTTTCAGACGCCTCGGAGGATTGTCAGGAATGGAAGAGGAAGCAAGGATTGAAACTTGTGGGTTAATGTGGTAGTGGAGTTAGTCATGGAAGGAATGATACCTCTTATGGGCCAAATCAGCAACATATGGGACATTAAGGTCTTTATGGATGAGTTTGTTGGTGACAAAGTAAGGAGCATTGAGGATTTTTCGAATGATTTTGGAGTGTAAGGATTGAATACGGGGGAAATTTGATGGCTTAGTAGAGCCGCAAAGCTCAAGTCTGTCCAGTAAGTCTTGAAGTAAGCGAAAGCGTTTGGCAGTTTCTTGTCGTTTCAGTCTTGTTTATGGATTCCTAGTTAGTCGTTATGTCAAGTGGGAGCCCTAGATAGCGAATCTGTTCAACTGGGACGACGGAATATTATTAAAGGACACTGTAGGGCAGGATGTCGTAGGTTTACGACGAAGGGTAAAGATAATTTGGTGGGATTTGTTGGAATTGATTTTGTTTCTCCAATTCTGACACCATACTTCAAGGTCTCTGATGTGGGATTTAAGAGTTTGAGAGGCAATAGTAGGATCATTATTGACTGATAACACACAATTGTCATCAGCATAGGTAGAAAGGAAGGTGTTAGGATGGGTTAATTCAATTGTAAAGTATTTTTTAACTAAAACAGTCAAATACATTATTTAATGTAGAGTTTAGTTTTATTACTGATATCATTTTTTTAGCCCAAAACGTATAACATAAATTGTCCAGGAGCACCAAAAATTATTAATAAATCTTGATCTATACTATGTAAAGATATATGACCAGCTCTCACTTCAATCATATCAGAATTATGATGATACATCATTGTCTTGGAAACAGATCAAAGCAAGGCATACAAACATCAATCTAACGCACATGTTAGCTATCCATCCTCGTGTCAAAGGGCACCTGATTAACGGTATATGTCAATAATCCCAAGCATAGGTCGCCTCATTACTGCCGGCCCTATTCCACCTTCAGCTTCAACCTAATGGCAGCTTTAATCTAACAAATATCCAAGTAGATAGAGAACAACTTTATCGCAAAATTATAAGGAACCAATATAATTTGAATTATTTCTTTACAGCAACTACTTAATGGGTTTATATCGAAAACGACTTTAGCTAACACTGACAATTATATTCAAGGGAAATAGGCAATCCCGACTGCCATGTTCAAAACGCTAAAATCTTCGCTATTTCTTAACCGACCTCATTGATCCAAGCCATCAAATTCCTCCCGCAATTGACGACATGGTGGATTTTAGACTTAAAACTGAAATTCATCGAAATCACTGTAACACATTTGGGATCCTCTCCTGGTAATCTCTTGAAACATAAGAAAAAGGCCTTTGGTTCGAAGCTCGCGGAGCTGTGCCAGGTTCAACAAGGAGCTTCATGGAGGACATATAGAAAGTGTGGTTCTCGACTGTCTGGATTATATTCACATCTCTCGTAACAGTATAATGGAGGGGCATGCATTGGCATCTGTGTTTACTTATATTTTAATTTTAACATTTTTTTTTTTATATATAGAAATATTGATTTTAGGTGCTGAGTGTTTTGGTATTGTTTTTATTTATGATAGTGTGATTTTTTAGTATGTAGTTGTTTAATGTATATACAATTTTTTTTGTTTTTTTTATTTAATCTTCGATGTAAATGTATAGATATATCTAAGTATTTGAAAGAAAATGTGAATCGGTAGAGAAGGAAAAGAGAAAAAAAAAAAAAAAAAAAAAAAAAAAAAAGGAAAAATAAGTAGGAAAAAAAATTTGTATTTATAGTTAAATAAAATGTTAAGAATATTCCTATAGGAAAGAATCGGTATGCTATGTTATAGCAACCCAATTAAGTTGGGCAGCATCATTTTGTTTGTTTATTTATGAATAAAGTGTATATCTGTCTCCTTTATTTGTTTTCATTTTTCTTTATAATATATTTATAAACAAATGCAAGAAATAAAAAAGTTTGTTAAAAAGAAAAAAAAAATCAGAATATAAAATTCATGACAGTACATTACTCAAAAGAACTGTACTTATTCATCTCCAGTAACATATTCAGAAATAAAAAAAAAATCGTCCTATTTGCAAACATCCATAGCCATAAATTATAAATAGCGAAAACTAGTCTATAAAAATTCTAAGAAGAAAGATATAAGTTACAATTAACACACTAATACGACCTAGAAGAAGTTGGCACTATTTATAACTAAGAAAGGAACCCCGGCCCTCCTTGGATATTTGTCAAGAAAGTTGGCTGGGGGCGACCTCCTCCCTCCGATGGAAGCTCGTTAATTATTGGCCGCATTGATCTCTGTCCCTCCTCTCGGCCAATCAAATAACAACAAATAAAGCCTGCAGAGGTTTTACAAGAGATTAATGGAGACACATACTAAAAGGCCAATTCCAGAGCCATTAGGCTACAAAACACTGGAGTCTAAATCGCTGCCCTGCTCCCGACAGGAAACAGATAGAGGAGTCTCCGAGGGGGGATTAGAGTATCGGCAGTGGAAGCCTCCCGCGATTTGTTCCAAGTCTAAGGATTGCCCTCTGGCATCGTCAGGGAAGTGCAACTCTTTTTGTTTTAGATGAGCACTCACTATCATTTAACACGCAAAATTATTACAAAAAGTGTATAAGATATATTATTTAAAAAAATATATTTTTAAACAGTTAAAAAAATAGATAGCAATACCTCCGTCCTTAACGTCAATTGAAGAACTTTCGAATGTGTTAGAGCTGATAAAAGGTCATAAAATTACATTGAGTTTCAGATTAATTGATTTAACAACACCATTTACTGTCTACAGCTATGCCTTAATTTGATAGCTTTTTATCACCCTCCATTACTTTTTACGACTCAAAGTGTAACATAACATTTTGACTTCCACTTACCTATATATGAAATATATAGTATTGAGAATGTATAGTCAACTGTAGAAACTATTATAGTTAGAATAATCAGGAGTCAGTAATTTTTTTAAATTTGCCAACGTTTCGGCTCAAGCTTGTGAGCCATCATCAGGGCATTACTGAGCCATGTCCAAGCAATGGTTATATTCTCTATAATATCTTGATTAAATGTAATTTATTTAATTATAAATGTATCATAAATAACAGAATTACATGGAAATAAACACAGACTAGTACCCATAAATGAAGGAACAGTGAATTTTAAACTAAAAGAAATCAATAAAAAATATCACTTATAAATTAAAAAGAAATACTCACAAGTTTTGAAAAATTAACAACAGATTTACTTGACAGTTAGCACTCACCTAAAACAAAATAAAAAATATATAAATACATTTCTTTAGGTTATCTCATTTTCTTATACAAAATTCACTATTTTTTTTAATTTATTAATTAATTAATACTATTACTATCTTCCAGATTTTACTTCCATAATTTACTTACAAATTTAAAATTTTGTTTTATTAGTTACCCAAAGACTGACGTGGAACCCACACACAAGACTTAAAAGAAAAGAACTTAACCGCAGATTCGGCCAGTTATACAGACTACTAGACAGAAAATCTCATCTTATAGTTGACAACAAATTACTAATATACAAGACAGTACTGAAACCAATATGGACCTACGGACTTGAACTATGGGGGACAGCTAAACATTCTAACATCAAACGCATCCAATCCCTCCAATCCAAAGTCCTCCGAACAATAGTTAATGCTCCTTATTACGTTACCAACTCTACCCTACGCCACGACCTAAAAATTCCGTTTATTTTAGACCTGGTATCATCCAAATTTTCCAAATTTCATCAGAACCTTAGTCATCATCCTAACCCTCTAGCACAATCCCTATCCAGTACCACCCATCCCTACAATCCTCCTCGAAGATTGAAACGGCAGTGGCCGCGAGACGTATTGTAAACGTTTAAATTGGAGTTCTGACACTGGTCAGATCCTCCACTCATGTAATGTATGTTTGTGGCTATTGCGCCCTATTTCGGCCTCCACTGAGTCACACCAGTGACGCGGCTGAGAGCGAGGCGCTAGGATCTCTTGGATTCCGCTTTTTCCTCCACAAGTGGAGGGAAAAGCCCAGTCTGGGGTCCCTATAGCACTTGTATATTTTGTATATAGTTATGTTTGTTTGAATGATGTTTGTTTATTTGCAAACTTTTATTTATCTCAATTATAGGTTAATGTTTTGATTTGTTTTGTTTTTATATTTATTATTATTTAATTATATATATATATATATATATATATATATATATATATATATATATATATATATATATATATATATCATTTATTTGTATTTATCTCAGTTATAGGTTGTTGTTTGTTTTCTTATTTTGTACATATATTATATTTTATTTATTTGACTTTATTATTGTATACTGTATATACTGTGTGAATGGGATCTTATCTCACTATTACTAATGTTCATATAGAAAAAAATTGTAATATATCTCAATAAAAAAAATAAATAAATAAGATTAGTTACCCAACTTTCTTCATAATCTTAATAATTAATTAACTGAATAAAATATATTTTATAACAAGGTCTTAGTTAAACCCATTTAAACATAACAAAATAATTTAAACTGATTAGCTTTTAATTGAAAATTCAACAAATCAAAAATATTTTCATGGGATTTTTTTAGTTACCATAGTAAGTGTAATCAGACTATTTCCTACAAGAGTAGGATTCGATTACCGAATCTTTCAAAAATATACTGCTTTTTTTCTGTTAGGCCTTGAAGCTGTATATTCCTGATTTAATTTGAATATAAGTTATAAAAGTAAATTTATCTCTTGATCTAACTTTATCTCTTTTATTCCCAAATAGATCAGTGTAAGCCTAGCCCAAAATTAAACTTAACTTCATATACCCCAGAAGATGGTAGTTAAACAAAAAAATCTGGTGCGGGCAACACACGACTTTCACTTATCTCCATTTTTAAAATCAATGAAAGAATTTTCAAATACCGTTAGAGATAAAAATACGTGAAACTATTAATTAATAATTAATAAGAATTAATTAAATTGAATTTATGTAGAAACATGTGTTTTATCAAAAAGTCTATTATATTATTATCTAAAATAATCTGTTAGTTTTATCTAAATTTCATCGCTCTCTATTAACTTTTAAAAGCTTGTGTACTAGATAATATTTTTTCAAAAATCTTTAGCTTTCCAACGGTATATCATACATGTATATTACTACTCTTATGTTCAAAAACAAAAAATTGCATTAAACAAATATTATTTTCTGTTTTCTCCTTTAGTTGGGTATCGAATTCATTCAATTTATATATTTACCTGTTTTTCATCAGTGGTAAAAAAATAATATAGTTATTTTTATAGAATAAACAAAATTAAAGGTACTTTAGAGAAAGTAAATTTAAACTATCGGCATTTAAGCCCTGTCAGACCATTTTAATCCAAATGAAACCTAAATGATATTAAAGCCCATTAAATTTTACATCGATATAGCGAGTTCGTAGGAACCGTTTTCGAGAAAATCAAAAAAAAAGGTGCAAAATGCATGTTATAAAGTGGCTCTTCTGGTAAGCTCATTTTGATGAAAAAGGTTTTGTAACGTCTCGGGCGTATATTTGTCTTAAATATGAAATTTCAGTTTCATAGGACTTACCGTTTCCGCCCGGGAGTTACCACATACACACAGATCTTTTTGCGGGACTTGGTTATTTGGACTCGGGGGACCCTAAAGTGTGTATTTCCGTTGAAAACTGGAATTCGAAAATTTTCACGATCGCAATACTTTCCTTGAGTGTAAAAGTAAAATTATAATGAAAGAAGGTTATTTTTTAATGTACATGACACAGTGGTATTGCTGAGCATGGAAGCCCAGTCGATTAGCACCAATATCAGATTCCATGAATGATTCAGATAGCGTTCTGGTCGTGCCACATCACGAAAGGTTTCGGGAGATAAGGAATCGTCACCAGGTGCCGCAGGTTTTATGTAGTTATCATGTATTAACAATTATCTAGGACTAGATGGCTACTATTTACGGCAGCGGTATATCATGCTAACCTAAAAGCTCTTCCGTGCGGCACAGAACTAAGCTCAATCATATCGAGAAATAAAATGAACGGGCGACTCATCAGGACGTTAATAACATAGTGCAGTGAAATCATTATTATTTTCTTCACCAATGTTTACTTTATATTAACATGAATAACTACTGTTATTAAAGTCAGGGATAGTATATTAAAACATTAAATTGATGTAAAACACTGTGTTCTACACACAATTGGTACTTAACATCTTGGTACTTGCCAAACAACGCTAAGTCTCAAGCCAAGCCAAACGGTAAACGTGGGTTAGAAACTCTGGGCTAATGAACAAAGCACGGCAGTAAGTTCCAGAAAAGCAATATGGCAAAAGACAAAATTACAATGGCTACTATACAATTTTTGTAGTATTTTTTATTTATCAGAGTTTTATAATTACAATATGGAATTTTCTATCTGCTAAGCAATAAATATATTTTTAAGAATAATATTAAAATGCTAGGTCAGTCAGTTGTTTTCGATATAAGTAAAGTTTTTTGGTAAAGTAAAGGTATTTCGATGAGTTGGGGCTTTGTAGCAAGCACGAGTGCCACAGAGTTTTCTATGATTGTATGTAAATTTTGTAGATAGGTATGAATGTGCTAATTAATTTTTTTTCTATAATTAATAAAACATTGTTTTTTTTTTGTGATATATATATATATATATATATATATATATATATATATATATATATATATATATATATATATATATATATATATTTCACTAGAATTGTCATACTTTTGCACCTTTTTACAATTTACTAAAAAACGGCTCTAAGTCATTAAAGTCACTATATCGATGTAAAATTTAATAGCCTTTAATATAAGTTTCATTCTGATTGAAATAGTCTGACAGGGCTTTAATGGCGTAGTTTTGTATTTTCTTACTCAAACGTACGTTTAATTTTGTACATCCTAAAATATTAAACTTATCATATAATGATCATTATATGACAAATATACAAGTTAAACGACTTTAATGAACAATTTTTTTTTTTTTTTTTGTAATAGTTGTAAAAAGTAATGTTCAGTGAGGAAAAGAGCATAAACGTATTACTGATTATTATACGTAACAATTATTATTTATGCACACCATTTGGCGATCACGGTTGTAGACTAATTTCAAGCACATTTCAATTTCTATATGTAACAATCTTATATAGTTACATCTATTATATATATAAAAATCTCGTGTCACAATGTTTGTTCGGGATAAACTCTGAAATTACTGAACCAACTTTGATCAAACTTCGTAAGTATCTGTTATTCGGTCCAACTTAAATGATAGGATAGTTTTTATTACTATTCTAAATGTTTGAAAAATATATTTTTCTAAAACGTAAAACAAAATTTGTTTAACTGAGGCAACACTGGTTCCATAAGTAACCTTCCTATTTCTTGACATATGTGATTATTAATTCAAATATAGAAGTGTGTTGATTGTTTCTATGCGTTCGTATTTATAAAATATATATTCACATTATAGTTTCCAGTTATAATAAAATACGTATTAGTATACGTTTCCAGAAAAATTATAAGTACTCATTTAAATGACTTGCAATGAGTTATGTGTTGCAAAAGAGTTATAAAGATATACAACGGTTATGTTTAAAAGATAAAACGATGTTGTTGAATAATTTGGATGTGGCTACTTGGTACTGGTATGTAATTGTAACGTTGAATAAATAAAATTGATATCTGCCATGAAATAATAATCTTTTATTTATCATAAACAGAATAGCTAATTTCTATTCACCTGTATTAACCTCATTAAACATAGTCACTATCAACATATTTCGTAATTTGTAGCTCTTTTAATTTAAATTATTTTATGTATCAAATTGAATTTGTCAAACCGCAAACAAAGATAATGAAGTGTAGTTTTTGTTCTATTTTTTATATGATATTTATAGTTATAATAGATTAATTATAGTAATAGGTTAAGTTGTTTTTAAATCACTACTAAAATTCAAACTTAGGCTTATAAGTTGCCATTTTATTCTGTTAAATATACAATAGCGATCCAGTAGAAGTAGTCATACCCAAAATTACTCGATATATTTTAGCTGTAACGTAATCGTGGTATATAGTCACATTTGCAACATAAATTTGACTGAAATACATTGATCCAACCAACGGGGATATTTTCAATTGAAAACAACTTTGATAAATGTATTTGTTAAAAATATAATACTTTTACTTTTCAAAAATGTATACGTCTTATAATAATATAGTAGTTGTTGACCGTTTTGACTACATAGTAAAGAAGTTGGTTGAGGGTAAAGCCACCAAGAAAACACACCAGTAAGAAAATAATAAACTAAGTTTGTTTTATTGGTAGTTTCATTATTACCACATCCCCAAACAACTGCTCCATCATATACGTTATATAGTCCCTACTCATTAACGCATTTATACAAATTTAAATAAAGACAAAATAAAATATTTGCGAGCAAAGCCGCGGGTTACAGCTAGTTATTATATATTTGTTTTTTTCCAAATTATTTGATTATAATTTTTTTCTTTCTCTTTACTCGTAAATAAGATATGCCCATAGCCCTCGATGTTTACTAAAATAAAGCAAATGTAGCTCAATATATTTTAAACTAAAATTATTTTTAACTTACAAAACTCATTTCAAGTAAGGAGTTCAGTGAAAGTTGTCTGTTCCACGAATTTTATTTTAAGGTATACTTTAAGGCATACTTTAAGAGGCATTACTTTTTTTTCTCCTTTTTTTATATACTAAAGTTTTTATTAAATGCGATAAATAGGGATAGATAAGGAAGGCCGTGAATCCCGGAGGCTGTGGCGTAAAACCGGAAAGGACGGGTCAGTGTTCCACTGGAGCAGCCGGATGTGGCACAGTTAGCTATCGAGGTACCACCTTCTCCTTCCTTAATGCCCGCTCTCGCGGAAGATGTACTAACGACCGCCGGCCATCGGGTCTTCTTTAGCACGTCGTAATTGGAAGGCTTATTTTCATCATTATCCTTCGAAGAAAAAAATCTCTTGAATACTTCATGCAGCGTATAGTTAATTTATTTATATTACAAGCAGGATTCGATGCTCATGTTTCCTTTCGTGTTTATTTAAATCTACATATATGTCTTTATGTTAAGAGTAAAAAAATCTTGTGCGGGGCAACACACGACTTTCACTTAGTTCCCTTGAAAAAATCGATTAAAGAATTTTCAAATACAGTTAGAGATAAAAATGAGTGAACTTAAGAAATAATTAATTAAATTGAAATTCTATATAAACATGTGTTTTATTAAAAAATCTATTATATTATTATCTAAAACTATCCGTTAGTTTTATTACAGTTAGTAGGTATACCCATAATTACTTATAGCTTTTAGAATAAAAAAGAAATGTAGTAAAAGGTACCAAAAAAAAAAAAAAAAAAAAAAAAAAAAAAAAAAAAAAAAAAAAAAAAAAAAAAAAAAAAAAAAAAAAAAATATTAAAAATACAGAATATTTTTACGTAACACATGTATACCAATGTATAATATGTACTATCAGCGTAGGGAATTACAAATCAGTTTCGTCTCCCTCAACACAGGAAAGAAATAAGAAACTCGGGAGATACCGGCGCTTCTTTCAAAACCACATCGTTAGTAATGATATCCAGAATAGGCTGAGTAAGTAGTCTTTAGGTAAACTACTAAATTAACTGGCTCATACCAGTGACGCGGCTGAGAGAGAGGAGCTGGGATCTCTTGGATTCTGCTTTACCCTCCAAAAGAGGAGGGAAAGGCCTAGTCTTGAGTTTCTTTAGCAGATTGTAAATATTGCATACAGCTATGATTATGTGTATGATCATTGCATTTATTTTATTTATTTTTCTCTGGCGCGGCAGGCTGTGTAGGCCTCCTGGGAGAATATACTCACAACGTTTCTAGATGAAATATTTTAATTATAGGTTTTTTTTTTTATGTTTTTTTCTTCGTTGTGTGTATGCTTTTTAAAGAAAGCATATCAATTTCTGATGTAAAACATTCAGATCATCACACCAACTTATGTGCATTTCACAACAAAAAAATCGTTTCTAATACAAAATACTTTTTTTTTTCTTTATGATAACAACATTACTTTAATGGAACATACTTTTAATTTTGAAAAAAAAACAAAACAAAAAGAAATGGTTGAAATGGAGATGGTTTCGAAAATTTCCAATTTAATTTAGAGACTGGATGACTGAAAGAAGAAATTTCATTAGGGACAGTGAAAAAGGGTAGCTGCGGCCCTACCCTAATTCGACCTTACGATACAAAGCGGCAGAAATGTTTTATTATAGTAGGAATTTCAAAATTATTTCTCTTCTCATTAAATGAAATTACAATTTTTTTCATTGCTCTGCCTCTCTCTTTCCGAGTCGATTCTCGTAAGCGATATCAATTTCGTTGTATAAATATATATTTTTTTTAAACTCCATTGAAGAAGATATTACAGAATAAATATCGAATGTTATTTAATTAAAAAGTGAATGACCATAAGGAGGGAAAAATATTCAAATTAAATCCAATATTTAATTCACTTACAGAGTATGTACTTCCTGGAGGAAAATTTCCTATTGCCATTTTTGAACATAACATTGCACTCTTAAAATTTTTAGTTTATTTTTTTTTTTTTATAATTTCAAACATAAAAAAATCCATTAATTTAATTAAAACAATGTTTATTCCTTAAAGTTAGCGCATGCAACGGAACGCTGACTAAATGAATATATACTACTTCAGCATACTACATAATAAAATCAATGAAAACAGCATACAGAAAATTACAATATTTTGTGATATTTGTATAAAAAAAAATTATCCCACATAACAAAGAAAAATAAAATACTTCTTTAATTGAAGACCATTGTGTTAGCAATTTAGCATTTTCAATAATGAGCCTTGGTAATCAAACAAAAAAAAAATTATCCTTCAAAATTTGACGGCTTACGTTTCAAGATGCATAGAACCCGAATAACCAATAAGAGGATTTGAGGACTTACTTTATGTTTATTTATTTCTATTTATCTTTATTTATTTTTATTTTTTTTTCCCTTTGAATATCGTCTACTAATATAACTTGATATATGTTTATTCTTTACTAACGCTGTCATATTTATTTTTATTATAGATTATTCTTATTCTTATTATCTGTTTTAATCAATATTATTATTTAATATTGAAAAAAAATATTTGTCTAAATTAATTTTCTAAAATGAGCGTATCCGGCACTATTTATGAGTGTATTATTGGTAAATTATGTATTATCTGTATGTATGTATTCATGTATTACTCATTATGTATATCATTATTGTCTATTATGTATTATTATTTGTTCATTTTGTATTATTATTATTTGTTTTAGTGTATTATTATTTAGTGTATTTTATCATTCGTTATATTTGTTCATTATTTATTTTAATTGATATTATTATTTAATATTTCAACTAAAACCATAATTGTTTGTTTTAAAAAAAAATGTGTATCTTATAGTGAGTTAGGTATTATATATCTAAGTGTATCTTATAGTAAGTGTATCAGGCACTGATGACCAAGATGTTTTTGTGCCAATAAATAAATAAAAAAAACTAAAGGTGTTGTGCCACTTTCCTTTGAATTATTCATTGTTTTTCATATTACTTAATTTTTTTTTTTTTTTTTTTTTTTTTCATAACCTCAATTTAGTAACATGTTTTGCCAAAATAGCTTTTAAAAAATTTCCTTTTACTGTATCTAGATACATTTTAAGGCTGTTTCTGTTAATATATAGTGTTTTTAAAATGCTATCACTGATTTGCTATTCCTCTTGGTGGTGGGGAACACTTCAATCTTGACACTTCTTGTCTTAAGCTAATCTTAATCTACCTTAGACACTATGTTGCCACCTCTGAGGAGCTGGTGGAACCTTAGCCTACTAAAAACTGGATTTGAAAGCACTTCTTATAAAGAATTATAAAATTTATGTCTTCTTTTCGCAAGGAATTCTGTTACTTTAGGGATATTAAATAGCAAATAAAGTATTTCTACCTTTTCTTTTTCAAAGGTAGTTTTTCTTGCAGTTTTCTTCAAAACGCCATTTTGGAATTGCCTATCAACAGCTATATAAACAGTTATACCCTAATATTGTTATTTGGAAATAATAAACCATTGTGTAATAATTTGCTGCGTTTTTATTAATTGTAATGTTTGTCATTTTTTTTTTAAATATTCCTACATTAATTTACATTCCTTACGTAGAATTTTATTGACATTTGAAAGTATGTTAATTTTAAAAACTAATCTATGTACCTATATATCCACAGAAATGTAAGAAATATTTGTCTATTCATCGATATATAAAATAATAATAGTAATAATATAATAATAATAATAGGCTTAGCGAACCCGAAGGTTAGATGCCGATACCACCAAATTCCGCCTACACAGACTCGTCCAATGTTAACCATTCAAGCCCAAGCTCCGAGATCAGCTTTAACGCAATTCCGCGTTGTGCAACCTTCTAAACTCCCCAGTGGCCTTATCTCTCTTCGGACCAAATATTTTACGCAATACCTTATTTTCGAAAACCTTAAGCCGTTGTTCATCCTTCAAAGTAAGCGGCCACGTTTCACATCCGTAAAGAACCGTTGGAAGAATAATAGTTTTAATATAATATTGAATAATAATAATAAAAATTAAAATCATGACTACTTTTAGTAAATGGTATACATTCCATGTCACTAAGGTGGGAAATGAACCGAATCATGATAGTGTAATAATATAAACGGAGATTTACATGAATCTACTGTACTTCGTGTTAATATTTTTTATGTAAAAATATTTTTTTAATAGTTTCTAACACAATCTTTCCTTTTTATGTTTAATATTTAATATAAAAAAAAGGGTGGTGCGTGCACAAGTTTCCCCCGTAGTGAATATATACAAATCAAGCTACTTCTCTTCATATGCTAACTAACCTTTTCCTTTTCTTAAAGTAACAATTTCAATTCAAACAACACGCAAATGTCATTGCGAATAAGGTAAGGCTCAGTAATCAGCTTTGAGATTTCATGATATGTAGGAATTATTTTTATACTCTTATTCTAAAGGAATAAATAAAAAGTTTTTAGCGAATATATACAAAGTAACCATTAATAACTTATTTATAGAACGCCATTATTTTAGTATCTGGCTGACCTTACACTTTTGTAAATTACTTCTAATGTTCTACTGTTAATTTATCTAGCATAGAGTAACGAGTTTACCAAATTCTCAGGTATTCTTAAAAAGAACAAAAACGTGTACATAACATATATAATAGGGGTGCTTACTACGTTTGCTATAGCATGCTATTTGTGTTATTTTGCTAAACCCGTCGAGTTTCTACAGTTATTTCCTGTATAAAATTGATGGGTTTAGCACAATCGCACAAATAGCATGCTATAGCAAACGTAGTGAGAACCGCTAATGTCTCCTTTTCCACATGCCCAGTGAAATTGAGATAAATTAAACTGCTCGATTTTACTATTTAAAAAACAAGTTATATACTTAGAAAAAAAACAACATGAAATTCAGCTGTGACCTTTTGACTTTTTTTTTAAACTTTTTTTTTTTTTAATTACGAGGTTTACAGCACTCTTTATATACCTGCGGCAATAGCTTTGTTTAAACTTGGAAATGATAAAACGGGTAAAATTCAAATTCAGAATTCACCCTTTCAAAGGTTTTTACATACAGCCTTGCGAAAAGAATAAACGTGGAACGAAATTCGAAGTATTTCAAACCAATCTTCGTTTTAAAATCTGTTGTGAATCATTCACATTACAACTAGACTATTCTTCAAACCGCAGAACATATATGCGAGACTTGGCTATTTAGAAAAACCTAAAAAATCTTATTAAATTAAAGTAATCACTATAGAAATGCTACCAGGTTTCTTCTATATGATTTATGCATAAGTCGAAGTAAATAAGCGAGTACCTAACATCTCCCAGGCCCGGAACCACCGTTTTTTTACGTCCCTTCCAAAGGACGGCATGATTACTATTCCATTATTATCTGAAACATTCAGTTAGTTTTATCCGCTTTTCATTACATTTTACAACTTTGCGTATAATATAATATTATTCCTAAAATCTTTAGCTTTCCAATTGTATATTATACACCCATATTACTACTATTATCTTTAAAAAAATAAAATAAATTAAAAAATATTTTTGCTTTTTTCTCCTTTAGTTGATTATCAACTTGTATATTTAGCCGTATGTTAATAACGCTTATAAGACAATAGGGTCAATTATTTTTACTTTCACTTACTATATATAGTAAGGGGAAGTATTGCGATCGTGAAAATTTTCGAATTCCAGTTTTCAACGGAAATACACGTTTTAGGGTCCCCTGAGTCCAAATAACAAAGTCCCGCAAAAAGGTCTGTGTGTGTGTGTCTGTGTCTGTGGCGACTCCCGGGCGGAAACGGTAAGTCCTATGAAACTGAAATTTCATATTTAAGACAATTATACGCCGAGACGTGACAAAACATTTTTCATCAAAATGAGCTTACACAGAAGTGTCACTTCTGGGAAGCCAATTTTGATGAAAAAGTTGCTGTAACATCTCAGGCATACAAGCTCGTAAGATATGAAATTTCATTGTAATATATTTTATCGTTTTCGAGCTAGACTTACTCACACACAGAATTTTCGTAGGACTCAGTTTGGACTCAGGGGGCACTAAAATTTCCGATGAAAAATCGAATTTAAAATTTTTCAGTTATTGATCGCAATACTTTCTATATACTTAATATTTTTTTCAAAGCCTAAGGGCATCTGTCTATTATCAACCGGCGAACTTAGGCATAGAAGGCTTTTATGCCAGCCACTACACCACTGGGGACCCTTAAAATTATAACCAAAATGTTTTACTAATTATTATCCTAATTTCGTCTTCTGATTCGTTGGCAATATCTAAAGTTATGATTCAAAAAATAATTTATTCAATTTATCACACTTCAAAAGTCATTAAAAACTTGTAATAAATAACATTAAAATTCATTATTCATAATACCTTTAATTTCATAACATGGGATAATAACTGTAAATTAGTAATGTTATTGATTATTTGATGTTTATAAATTCCGCATTCTACCTAGGATAATATTTTAGTGACAGGGGACATAAATAGGGAAGGGACTATTGGAAGTTATTTTGGACGGGAACCAAACCCATGACAAGCCCGGCAGACTCCCACACACTTATCATTTAATAATGTAATGCTTTACCCTCAACTGATTTCACTCTCAGGAGGTCAAATGGTCACATCGCTATGTTCTATAATAAGAAAATTCTAGTATAAATAGATCCAAAATCTCATGTAATCCTGTCTTCTGAATAAATTTTGTAAATTATAGACATTTAAATTAAAAAAAACAACAACTAATTATATTAAATTCACTTACCTACGTATGAAATATATAGTAAGGGAAAATATAGAAATCGTAATTTTTTTTGTAATTCGCGTTTTTAATAAAAATGCTCATTTTAGACCTTGAGTCCAAATAAAGGTATCTTGAATGAGTATGTTGTATCTTAAAAAAATTTAAAAAAGTGGGAATCTAACGAAACTGAAATTTCATATTTAAGACAAATTAATATGCCTGAGATTTCACAGCAACTTTTTCTGTGGCCACAATCGACTAACCACTTCACACCGTGCATTTTACACCTTTTTACGATTTTCTTGTAAAAAAAAACGGCTCAACCGATCATAATTAGTGAGTATATTATTTTCTCTAAAATCAGCTGACCTATACTATACCTATACTAATAAAGTCCTACCTTATACAATGCATTTTGCACTTTTTTACGATTATCTCAAAAATGGCTGTATCGATTTTGATTAAACTCGCTATATGGATGTAAAATATAATGGGTTTTAATATCATGAAGGTTTCATTCTGAGTGAAATAGTCTGACAGGGCTTAAATACAGATATTTTAAATTTTCTTCTCCTAAAGTACCTTTAATTTTGTAGATTCGAAACATTTAACTGTTTCATGTTGTTAGCATTGATAAAAAAATAGCTATATATTCAACTTTCAACGAATTTGTTAATCGAATAAAAGAGAAGAATGCAAAATTATTTTTGAATGAATTTTTTTTTTTTTTTTAGATAATAACTATAATATACCGTTGGAAAGCTAAACATTTTGGAAAAAATAATATCTTCTACACAAAGTTGTAAAATAATAATTTCCATGAAATAATATTAGGATTTCCAGTAAATCCTCAGTCCATTTGCTTGGAAAAAGATCGCGCCACTCCCACCTATATAACCCATCCCACAGAACTAAAGCCTTTGATCGATCATTTCTTGCCCGTTCTACTGCGTTCTGGAATTTCATTCCTTCCAATATACGCCGTGCTTCTTCCTTATCCACATTTAAATATCTCCTTTTCCAGCATCTATTATCCCTCACAGACGCTTGCTGATCTTAAATCTGATATTTGATGATAGTATTTAATCATTATAATGCATAAATGCTTACATTATTTTGCTTTTATTTTTTTCACAAAATTGTTGTTTTTATTTTTTTACCCTACCGTACTAATTATTATTACTTTGTGATTTGTGTATGTGTGAGTGTTTGTGTGTATATATATTTATTATTTCTTTTTTTTTTTTAGTTAATCTACTATACCTATGTAAATAATTAAGTTTGTAAATAATTCAATCTATTTAATGTATTATAGCCAGAAGTGCTATCTTTATTTGAAACATCAATGTTATTCTTAAGGGACTACGTCCCAGAATAAAGTTCATTTTCTATTATATTCTAAAATGCAATGGAGAGTGATAAAAGTGTATAAATTTAACTGATTGTTTTAGATAATAATATAATAGATTATTTAATAAAACACGTGTTTCTATCGAAAATCAATTTAATTAATTCTTAAAACATATTTCGTCTCTTACGGAACACTTAAAAATTCTGAAATTGATTTTAACAACGGAGGTAAGTGAAAGTCGTGTGTTGCGTGCACTAAATTTTTTTCTCTTAAACTGTATATCCGCTGATATAAATAATATGAATGTGTTTATAATAAATAATAACGTACTCGCAATAATTATATAGGATAGATTATTTCTCGTAAAACCATATATAATATTGTTATAATGATATAGTAATAAAACCACTGATTAATACCTCATATTTCATGTAATATATATCTAATAAATGCTGCATTAATAAATGCCAACTGCACCAATATGCGGGCACCTTAAGAGTTTGAACTACACAACTGTGCTATATACTAACAAATATTTCCTCAATAACAAAACGTTGAGTCAGAAAGTCTACATAAAAATTAAGTTTTTCGAAATGACCGAAGAACCAAGATTCTGCTATTTCCGGAAAAAAGGAAAGAAAAAAAAAGTGGGTGTCGAGGTCATCAATGAACGGCTCATGGAAAGGACGATATACAAATAAACCTTCAAAAATGTATTATTGAAAAGGACGTTATTGGATTGCGTCACCCACGATATTAAAGATTCACCATTTCTTCTCTATATGTATGTCATAAATTTTATAAGAGGCTTAACATAGCAAATCAATGTCATATTATTTTTATAACCATTATTCAAAAATATACTCTTGAATAATCCGAAAATTATGGATGGGTAATTTTAAATTAGTAATGTTGAAATGTTAAGATGTTCACAAACTATAAATTAAGAGATAATTTCAGTTCTTTGAAAAAAAACAATGAAGAAAAGCGCGAAAAAAAAAACACATTTCGTTATTTATATTTTCTAAAATTGTATATATAACATACAACGTGCTTACGTTCACACTATTTTTCTTAAAATTGTAGGTTTAATTACAATACAAAATATTTTAGCTATAATAGAGAAGTTTTGATGAATAATAATAACTATAATATTGAACGTTTATGATATGAGATGGTTAGGGGTGCCGGATCATCATTATATTTGTGTGCTGAAGTTTCGGCCTACATTGTGTTCCTTCATCAGGCGGATCCGAAAAGGTATCACACAAAGTACTCCTTGGAGTAGCCCTGATGAAGGCCCACAATGTAGGCCGAAACGTCGGAACACATGTATTAAGTGTGCCTTGTTAGTGTGTTATTTCCTGACGACTCCTGGCTCGACTGAGGATAGGCCACACAAGGCTGACCCACGGCTACCTGATGACGAGGGGATCCAGTGCATCAATGTACCTCCTCTGGGGTTCTCCTCACAGTACCACATATACTGTTGGATTGCTTTTCCTTCTAAGCCGAGCGAAGAGGGATTAGTATGGAGACTGACATTGGGACAATATTATAAAATACCCTGGAGTCAGCCACCAAACTGATCATTATCTAAAAGAAACATCAATATTTTACAAAATTAAAAAAAAAAAAATCCTGTTTTTTATTTTTAATATTTTACATATATATTATTATTATTATTATTTTCTTATATGTAGTTATCTTATATAATTGTTTGTATTTAACTTAAAATATTTTATCTGTATTATTAGCATCTGTATTATTAGTATTATCAATGTTTTAGTGTATAATGTATTTTTGTTATGTATTATATGATTATTATACATGTATGTATTATTATTAGTATATATTTATGTATTATTACCATTATTATATTGTATCTGTATTATTAGTTTAGGGCTAAAATAACCTTTATGGTTAAAAAGCCTTTATGTTACAAAATAAATAAATAAATAAAATTTCCTGACGACCGCTGCCCAACCATCTTCTACATCATATTTTAGCTACAGATTCTTCAAAATTAGTTCAATCTTTAATACTTAACTAATAAATATTTAATTAATTAGGGGAACAATTTTTTTATATATATTTTATTGAAATTTACAACATTATATTATAATACAGCAAGTAAATATGCAGATAAAAGATAGAGTACATAAAAATCATGAAGAGAAATGGACAGGGCAGCACCCTAGTAATCGTGTGCAGCACAAGGTCTCGAGGCCATCTTCTCTTCAGACGCCTCGGTGGATTATGAGGAATTGAAGGGGAAGAAATAATTAATACCTCGTAAGGGCCAGGGGAAAAATTAAATGTAAATAATTGATGTTACTTACAACGTGGAGTTTTTTTTTGATACTTCGATACCACATATTAAGAACAAATAACCTCAATTGAGTTTAATTTTTTTTTTGTGTTTAGTAAATAACAAAGATTCATTTTTGAAATATTGTAAACCAAAAGGATGCAGATAGATTTACTTATTTTTAAAATTCTTGATTTACTGTTTCAATATAAAATTAATAACTATATCAACCATATATCTTAATACATTGCCAAATTGTGGGTATGACTGTCTCCAATCAATCATTACTTCAAAAATATGTATTTTTAAAAATTTCTCTTTTTTTGTTATATAATTTTTCTTGATTAAAATTCAAGTCTTATCTATTTTTAATCTCGGGAAATGGGAAAAGTTATTATTAAAAATGATAAACCAAAATTTAAACCTTAAAAATAATTTGACCTCAAGACCAGAATAATTTGAAAAACATAATAAGCAGAGTGGTTTTCTAAAATATCATTTTCATGAGATAAATATTTAATTTAAAAACGTTTTTTATGTGTGATTTCCGACATTCATAAATCACCCCAGAGAAACATGATATATTAAACAACTATGTATTTCTCATCTCACTGACAACATTTTTAAAGGGCACATTGATGGTTGAAAAAGGGTCACCAAACGCACTTCATTATCTGCCAGGTTACTAATTAAACGAAACAAAAAAAAACCCTTTCTCGTCCACGTGTTTCTGTTAATGAAATGCCTCTCGGCCGCAAAATCCACTAATTAACTTTACCCTGTTGACTGGTCCGAAATAGAGAACGCTACGGGATGAAATGAGTGGTCGAATTAATGGGTCAGTCGTAGTCAAGATTCTCCAACGTACTAACTAAACCGCAAACCAACTTTTGGATTTTTTTTTTTACTTTTTAAAAGAAACATTACTTATCTACATTAAATAAAAACAATGAAGGGAAAACCACTGTCATCATTTCACTAACTACATTTATACATACTATATTATATATCTAAAAATATACAATTTTAAATGCAGTCTTCAAGGAAACATATATTTCTGAATAAATAATATACGGATAAAAAAAAAAATAATTTGGGTACCCACTTTAGAGAGCATAAATTCACCAACCCAGAGTCGCCCTACTTTAATTATACTGCAACAGCCAGATTCGAACCAGAGACCTGAAGTTAAGTGGTCTAGTGTCCTACCCACCAGACCACACTACTCCACGAAAAAATTTAATTTAATATGATTTGATGATGTTAATATGATGATAGTAAATAATTTAATATGACGTTATTAGTGAATAAACATTGGGGTTCATTATATTAAAAATCTGGTGCGGGCAACACACGACTTTCACTTACCTCCGTTGTTAAAATCAATTAAAGAATTTTCAAATAAAGTTAGAGATAAAAATTAGAGAAACCATTTAAGAATTAATTAAATAGATTTTATATAGAAACATGTGTTTTATTAAAAAATCTATTATATTGTTATCTAAAATAATTAGTTAGTTTTATATTCTTTTCATCACTCTCTATTAACTTTTAAAAGCTTGAGTATGAGATAATATTTTTTCTAAAATCTTTAGCTTTCCAACGGTATACCATGTATATTACTGTCCTTATGTTCAAAAACAAAAAAATGCATTAAAAAATATTTTTTCTGTTTTCTACTTTACTTGGGTATCGAATTCATTCAATTTATATATTAACCTGTTTTTTTATCAGTGATAACAAGATAATATAGTTATTTTTATAGAATCAACAAAATTAAAGGTACTTTAGAGAAAGAAAATTTAAAATATCGGCATTTAGACCCTGTCAGACCATTTTAATCAGAATAAAACCTACATGATTTTAAAGCCCATTAATTTTTACATTGATATAGCGAATTTAATCAAAATCGTAGGAACCATTTTGGAAAAAAATCATAAAAAGGTGTAATATGCATGGTATACAGTGGCTCTTCTGGTTAGCCGAATTTTATGGAAAAGTTTTTGTAACATCTCGGTCGTATAATAATGGTTATTTGGACTCAGGGAACCCTAAAACGTGTATTTCCGTTGAAAACTGGAATTCGAAAATTTTCACGATCGCAATACTTTCCCTTACTATATATAGTAAGTGAAAGTAAAAACATGATTTAGTGTAGCACACCCAAGCAAGCCAATTTCGTTTAAACGTACTTGTAACATTCGACATGTACCTTGATCTTGATTTATACCTGAATATGTTATGTCATATAACGAAATATATAAGCATTTAATGTGTATCTTCATACAAGATCCTTGGGCTCCTTTACAATTAACTCTTCAGCTATCCCCTTATGTCTGTCATATCGTGTCTAACATAACGCATCTGTAATCAATCTTTGTAATCTCCAGAGCCGGTAGCCAAGGTTAACAAAACGATTGCTCCACTTCCGTCATCAAGGAGCTGCGATGGAAATCCGAAACGTGTTCCAGTCAAGTATCATGTGTGTTAACGATATCCTCTTGGGTTTAATCCGATTGCGACACACTGGGCATATGGCCTTTGCTTGTTTGGTCTGTCGGATTACGAGTGCTTGAGAACAGCTCTCGAGATGATCCCATTTAAGATGCCAGATGGAATCGTAATTGGAGTCTTAACTACTTACATTGCATTGTATCAATGAAGTGTAATGGCTGTATTTTTGGTTTATTATTTTCAATAATGAACTATTATAATCGACAAAGAAAAAAAAAAAAAAAAAGATAAAATAATACTTTCCCTCAAAATTTTAGGGTTTACGTTTCAAGATGCGTAGAACTCGAATAAGGAATAAAAAATAAATCCATTTGTCCACCGTCCGCCATACTAAGTCCGCGAAATAACTTCTTAAACACTGCACCAATTTGTTTGAAATTCGCCACAAAAATACTAGGGCCCATAACGATGATCCTAACATATTTATGTTGAAATAAACTGGTTATTTTTAAAATGGTGGCCGATTTAAAGTGATTTAATTCAATAACTCGGTTATTTTTGAAGATAGAGAAACAAATTATAACTTTTTTTAACCAGAAAACCAAGAAAAATTATAAAAAAGGAGAAAAAAAGAAAATTTGCAATTTTACACATAAATATGCCCATAACTCAGTTACTTTTGAAGATATAGAAAAGCATGTATAAGAAGTTTTAGAATCATTGAAGAGCGATAAACAAATAAATAAAATCTTGCCTAAATATGATTTTGTAACTTAGTTATTTTTTAAGATAAAGATAAAAATTATTAGTGTTTTTTAACCAACGCGAAATATCAAAGAAAAAAGAAAAGAAAAAAAAATTGAAACTTTGTCCATAAATACGTCCATAACTCAGTTATTTTTGAACATATGTATAGAGAAAAAAATGTATAGAGTTGTGTTAAGTAAAAAGCGATAAACAGAAAAAAAAATCGTTCTATATATTTAAGTTACAAATTATAATAATAATATAAACCAGTACTATGCAAAGTATTGTAATCAAATCATTTATTTTGTAATCATAATGATTAGGTCAGACTATATGACTATGCTGTATGTTAGGCCAATAAACAATAATAATAATCATTTAATTTACTTTTACTTTCATACAGCAAGTAATTATTATAACTTACATTTATAAATAATGTAAGTATTAGTTGTATGTCGTTCAAGTAATCGTGTTTACTAGTTTTATAAATAATATAAGTATAACCTTTGGTTGGTTTTTGTAATGTTTTTATTTTTAAGCCTGACACAAGACTCAGTCTTTGTACATTATTCTTATTCTTAGGGGACTGAAAAGTCCTAGAATATAATTAACTTTTCTTTCTTTCTTACATTCAAGATACGAGTCATGTTTTTTAAGTAAGTATTAACACTCACTCATTACTTTTTATCTGTAGGAATCTATATCAGGGATTAATGAAAGATTTTTTAAAAATCTATTCCTAACAACTCATGTATTTACTTCCGTGATCAAAATCAATTTAAGAACTAATAAATAGAGTTTCAAAAGGTTTAAAGATGGGATCTTAAGTTTATTCCTACAAAGTTCCCATGATATACCAGTAGCAAGTAGCTACTAGGATAATTAATTAAATAGAATGTTTCTATAACGCTATAGTAATTAATTCATTAATTACTTATCTCTAATTGGGCTATATTTAAAAACTTAATCGAATAATTTAAAATAATTAACTAAAACACGATATACGAGGCATGTTTTTCAAGTAAGTACCGTTTTGGAATTAAAAAAATACGTGTAAAGATATCGCAATAATTTTATTTTTACATGAAAGTCTGTACCTTAATCTACTTTTCTACATAATTTCCATGAATTTTGAGGCACCATTTTTTGAATACCCTCCTCAAAAAATTCTGCCGCCTTACTTGTTAACCACTGTATCACAAATGTTTTGACTTCGTTATGTTATCCTCTTGAAGACGCCGACCGCCCAGGTGTTTCTTCAAGTGCAGGAACAAATGGTAGTCGCTGGGCGCCAGAATTCCAGACCAGGTTTCCAGATCAGGGCTGTATGGAGGATGATCTAGAGTTTCCCATTTACTCGTAAGGGTATTCAAAAACTGGTGCTGCGTAATGACAAGCGTCTCAAAATTCTTATGATTAGGAAATTATGTAGAAAAGTAGATTAAGGAACAGGCTTTCATGTAAAAATAAAATTATTGAGATATCTTTGCACATCATTTTTTAATTATTTTAAATGATTCGATTAAGTTTTTTAAATATAATCCAATTAGAGATAAGTAATTAGTGAAGTAATTACTATAGCGTTATAGAAACATTCTATTTAATTAATTATCCAAGTAGCTCCTTGCTACTGGTATGTCATGGGAACTTAGTAGGAATAAACTTAAGATCTGATCTTTAAACCTTTTCGATCTCTATTTATTAATTCTTAAATTGATTTTAATAACGAAGGTAAGTACATGAATTGGTAGCACTAGATTTTTAAAAAAACTTGTCGATAAATTCTTATAAATTTGATTAATCCCTGATATGGATTCCTACAGATAAAAAGCAATGAGTGAGTGTTAATCATTGAAAGTAGTTGCCGAAGTTGGTGCCGAGTTGGTGTTGTGTGTGTTTGTTGTAAGGATTACAGAGTTGTGAACCGCTCTCAGCTCTCCATGCGGTCTCGGCTTCCACAGTTTCTCCGCTTTGTTCAATTAATGGCCTTCCTTGTCATAACCGTAAATTCCATTTATTCGGCGAATTAGAACTAATATATTTATTATATTATAAAATATTTATTTTTTTGTAAATTATACAAACAAACTATTATTTTTAGATAACAAAATTAATTTTAAAATTGAAATTGGTTCCAAAAAATACGATTTTAGGGATCATCATGGGATCAGAAAAAAAATCTGGTGCGGGAAACACACAACTTTCACTTACCTCCGGTTTTTACAATCGATTAAAGAATTTTTAAATACAGGAAGAGTTAAAAATTAGTGAAACCATTAGCAAATTAATTTAATTAAATTTCTATAGAAACATGTGTTTTATTAAAAAATAAATTATATTATTATCTAAAATAATCAGTTTTATCGGCTTTTGATCAATCTTTACTAACTTTTACAAGTTTGTGCATTAGATAATATTTATTCTAAAATCTTTAGCTTTCCACCGGTATATTATACGCGTATATTACTGTTGCTATGTTCAAAATCAAAGAATTGCATTAAAAAATATTTTTTCAGTTTTCTCCTTTAGTTAGATATCGAATTCGTTCAACTTATATATTTATGTGTTTTTCATCAGTGGTAACAAGATAATATATTTATTTTATATATTGTCTAGGCTCCATTCTGATGGAAATAATATTCTAGGGCTTAATTGCCGAATTTTTAAATTTTCTTCTCTTAAAGTACCTTTAATTTTGTAGATTTTCATATCATCCAGTAAGCATTGATAAACAACGGATATAAAATACACAATGTAAAAGCATTTATAATAAACTGAAGGAGAAAACTGCAGAAATATTGTTTCAGTTAGATTTTTCTTCTTTTTTTTTTCCAAACAGTAATTAAGAAGTACACAATATACCGTTGGAAAGCAAAATGTTTTAGAAATTATTTTATTTTATTCACAAGATCGTAAAATATAATGGATAGGGAAAAAAAACGTAAGTAATTTTCGGTACAATAATTTCTATTGTTACATTAATTAATCTAAAACATATGTGTCCTTCGAAACTTAATGTATTTTTTTTTCGACTCTAAATTTATTTATAAGTTCTTAAATTGATTTTAATTTTCGAAAATCAAAGTGAAACTAAGGGTAAAAAAAAAAGCATAAGGCAATGAAAGTTCCAGAACCCCAGTCAAAAGACATATGCATGTCAAAATGTACAGAAAAACGTATTCATGATTCGATTCCTAGAGACGGATATACAAAATACATTTAACGTAAACTGATTGGGGTATCCTTATTCAGTGGAGCTAGCTATCCAATCGTACATTCGGATGATATTAGGATAAAAAGGAAAAGTCCATAACTGCGTCTGGCAACATATCTCTGCAACACACTAAAATTGTACCTATCTAACCTCACACTAGGGGATGGTCATAATCGGATGATCGGACTTCGATGATTTAAATAATCGAATGATTATTATGCATTGTGAGAGACGATTTATGTGAAGAGAAAAAAAAAAAAAAAAAAAATCGTTCGATTATCGGAGCTCCTCATAATCCCTCGATTATCGTTAAACAGTTCAGTTCGAATATAATCGAATGATCCGATAATCGTCATTCAATTATGCCCACCCCTACCTCACACAGAATAGTAGTTAATGCTTGAAACAATATCAGGAATCGTTCTAAGGAATAGGACTAAATATAATTAAAGTTATAATAACAAAAAAAAAAACAATAGTTTATTGTATTTATATTTTATATATCATTTTTCAGCTATTCTTGCTAAAGGGTGAAGACAAAGAAAAATCCAGACAGGGAATCCTTGCCCCCCAGCTGTAAGTACCCGTTACCCCGCCAGTTAAGGAAATCTCTGTGATGACCCGGACGACACACAAGGAACATCGGCGTAATCGCTTCCAGCCCTGACTCCAGATGTTCCTCAGGAATTCCTCTCGGGTTTAGTTTCTTGAGATCCGGGACAGCTCTAAACGAGGGACTATTAGCATGGAAGTGATTAGGGGATAAGCGTCGAGCCTTGAAGCTAGCAGCTAGCAGTCCTCTTCTCCTCTATTATCGTCGTATTCTTTTATTGCCTCTTTTATTGTTATGGTACGGTCTCTATTGCATTAGCCAATTTTCGGTAAAAAGAAAACGTCACGAGCAAAGCAATGGAACATGGCTACATGGGGGATTGTTATTATCTCGTGAACTCTATTCTCAAAACCACTATCCGGGTACCAACCTAAACCAATTTGACTAGAAGCTTAATAAAGTATTCCAGCAGGGAAATATAGGGAAGGATTTTCCTTTCTTTTTATTTATTGAAATTTACTACAGTACTTCATAATACAACTAGTAAATATGCTAAAAAACACACTTGTATAGGAGCTACCCAACGGTAGCATTCATATAACTATTTTAAACTAGAAAGTATCGTAGCCATATCCTTTTCAGAGGCCTCGGAGGATTATCAGGAACCTGAGAGGAAGCAAGGGTTGATGTTAGGTAGGGGGGGGAGTGGAGTTTGTCATTATATATGATTTTATTTGTGACAAAGAAAGGAGCGTTGAGGATTTTACGAAGGATTTTGGATTGTAAGGATGGGATACGGGAAGAATTCGATGATTTAGTAGAGCCACAAAGCTCAATTTGGTAAGTCCATATAGGCTTTATGATAGTCATGTATATGAATCTTTTGTAGGTTAGTGGAAGATTAGAACGTTTGTCTAGAAAGTGTTGGAGTAGCCGAAAAGGTCGAGCAGTTTTATGTCGTTTCAGTGTTGTGTGCGGATTTCATTTGAGACGTTTGTCAAGTAGGAGCCCAAGGTAGCAGATCTGTTCAACAGGGAAAAGTGGAATATTATAAAAGGATACTGTAGGACAGGATGTCATTGGCTTAATAACTTCATACTAAACAAAAAATTATAAATACGAAGAATGGGATACATACTTCCTTCGGGTGGCACTAAAATAGATCAGATGAACAATAGTGAAAACTTCTAAAGTTTCGATCCACCACTTTAATCAGTCATTTAGCTTCCTTACTTCAACGAAAAAGCCTTGAAGAAGAACCGCAATGTTTGTCGAAACGTAGTTTATAAATAAATAAAAAAAAAAAAAAAAATATATATATATATATATATATATATATATATATATATATAATAATTTTTATTTACTATTTTATAATATATTTTATAAATATTTTATATACTTCACAACAATAATAATGAATAAAGGTAATTTTAAAATATATTTATTAGCATTAATTCTTGTAAGTGTGAGCAAGTATCATTCATTATGGAGAAGTAAGGAAAACTAAAGCATGACGAAATGATACACCGATTGTTTTAGTTCTAGAATAACCTGCACTACAATATGTCAGAAGTGCTGGGTCCATTCAGTACTAAGTAAGGAGCGAACTGCATCTAGAAAACATAATCGATGGTTTGGCCGAGAACACACTCAGCCACTAGACTTTTCTCATATTACGAGAATCAACTCAAAAAAGGCTGGGTGAGCCAAAACAGGGTCTTGAAACTCAAAGTTATTTCAGCAAGTGTTTAAGAAATTAAAAAGATAATTAGAAAGATCAATTAATAACGGCTTTAAAATTACCCTAAAATAATAAGGTAAAATATTAAGTTATGAAACATAGTTATCAAATAATTTTTAAAAAATTAAAAGAATCCTAATTGTAAATTACGAAAACAATAAAATGTGGATTACGATAATCCTTGAAGATTCAAGATTGTGATGCGCGCAATTTCCATGGATTACTATGGGCAAATGGAATCAATGAAGATATCGTATATTACAACGGCAGTCCATAGCTGACAGTAAACAAGCCTAAAAATGAATTAGTAGTAATTAACTAATGAAGTTTCATGTTACTTGCGGTTTCAGAGATAACGTTTTGCCATCAAGTGGCATGGCATATCGCCTTCGTATATTAAACAACAGGATCTTATATTTCATAAGATCACATCAGACATTTTTATTTCTACTACAAAAGGCTCTTCTTAATCAACTAATTGAAGGAAAGGCACATAATTTAGGCTGCCGTACAAACAAAAAAGTAATTACATAAAAAAAAGGTATGTTAGAAATATAAAATATATACAGAGGATAACAACGTCAAATGTAATAAAATAAAATTTAGATCAGAAAAAAAAAAAAAAAAAATGGCGCATTGCTAACCGCATTCCCTATATTCAAGTAAAATACAGAAAACCAATTTTTTAAAATAGTACTAGATTATTTATGAAATGCGGTAGACATCTTTAGATAGTTCAATTTAGGAAAAAAAAAATATTGTGTATATAATTTATTTGAGTAAATAAATTTATTTTACGGTTGTTCTTAAATAAAAAATGATTCATATAATTTCACTCAACAATCCTTTTTTTTACTTTTTCCCCTCGTACGTTTCAGCCTTTGGCTATTTTCAAAGAACCTTTAATCTGCCTTTACTTCTGTTTACTATATATAACAAAATGACAAGGCTGGATTTTTTTTTTAATTTTTTTTTTTTATGTATATATGCAATAAAAAGGGCAGATTGAAGGATCCTTGAAAATGACCAAAGGCCGAAACGGAGGAGAGAGAAAAAAAAAATTGTTGAGTGAAATATATAGATAATTTTTTTGTTTAAAAAGAGTCTAAGAAAAAAAATTAAATATAATTTAATTTCACCATCTAACAAAAAAAATTTGAAGCGCGATCTGAAGTGAACGCACGACTTCACTAACCTCCGTTGTTAAAATCAATTTATAGGAGCTTTTAAATAAATTTAGATTAGTAAAAACATTAAAGAATTAAATATAGAAATTATTGTCTACAATTATCACATAAGTTCATGCCCTTTTCGTCTTTTTGTGTTACAGTCTTATTTAGTTGCTTTTCAAATTCGTTTAACTTGAATATAAGTCGTAAATATTAATCAATACTAATAAGAAGACATTTTTCATTTTTTCCAATCAACAAAATTATAGGTAGTTTAGAGAAAGAAAATTTAAGATATCAGAATTTAAGACCTATCAGACTAGGTCATTTAGAGGAATGAGATTTAAACTATCAGCATTTGAGTTCCGTCGGATTAAAATCAGAATGAAACCAATAAAGTTTAATCAAAAACGTAAAAGCCGTTTTCGTGAAATTGTGAAAAGGAGCAAAATGCAAGGTAAAAAATGGTTATTTCGGTTCGCCGATGAAAAATTGGCTGTGACATCTCAGGCGTATAGTTGTCTCAAATATAAAATTTCCGTTTCGCAAAACTTTTCGTTTTCGTGCTGGACTTACCAAACGCACAGACCTTTTCGTGCAACTTGGTTATTTAGACTCAACGGACCCTAAAATATGGATTTCCGTTGAAAACCGAAATTCCAAAATGTTCATGACCGATATACTTCCCTTCACTATATATTTCTTATACAAGTAAGTTAAAATAAATAAAACATAACATGATTAAAATATTGAAATTGGTGCGTGGTCACCCTCTCCCCTGGAAGAGCCTAAAGAAAAAAAAAAAGGAAAGGATTTAAATTATATTCCGGTAATTATTTGATGATTAGTTTTATAAAAAATAAAATGGTGAAATCGATTTCCCTCGCTTTTAAAAGAGTTTATTTTGCCCCAAATTTATTTGCCAATCACGTGACTAATAGTCATAAAAGTATTCATTAAATTGCTCAACCTATCACTTTAAAAAATCGTTGTTTAAGTATTATGTGTCAAAATTCTATATTTAGTCTTGTATTATTTAAAATATAAAATCACAATCCACAAAAAGATGTAACCTAAAAAATCCGGGATCTGCAAAAAAAAAAATATTCCTGACAAGAGGTGTAACAAAGTGGAAGAATGAATTTTTGCTTTGCCAAGCGTTATCAAACCCGGAGGGGAATTGAGAAAGGGCGCGCTTTACCACATAGGTGAAATAAACTCAGTCTTCTAGTCCGATGAACCGAAAAAAGTTTATTTTGGCCATTTTATCATGTCACATAAATCTTACCAAAGACGTTTTGTCAGGACCGGGCCGAATTATAAATCATTCCACCTCGTTGACAACTCTCACCAAAACCAAAACACGTTTTTCACAGCATTGAATTTGTGAAGTAACTAAATTTCATTGTGCTAATTATCTTCTGCTTGTACATTGATGTTTAACCTTCACACGCATAGTGCATTAACAATAAAACTTCGTTTTTATACAGGATAACGGTTCCCAAAATTAATAAAATACAACATACGCAATACTAATAAATAGCAACTTTATAAGGTGTTAATTATCTCATCAACTCTTTAGATAAATAAAAGCAATCTCTGACGAGTTGTTTTTATTTTTTTTATTTTTTTATTTCCCTAAGCCCCATGAGAGTTGGGGGTTGGAAATCGGAAATAGAGGAAGGGATATGGGATCTCTTTTTCTGCATTACATGCATTATAAGAGGGGAGAGAGGATACAAAATTTTCGGTATATGGGAGCGAATGGGAGTCACGTCTAGTGATGGGGCTCACTAGTCTTTCAGAGTCAGTTAGTCAAGTTATGGTTTCTCAGTCTAGTCTGAGAGTCGGTACATAGTCTTGCCAGCGCTGTGGCCGTCCTGTCGGAGTCAGTGTGTTAAACAGTGGGTTCGTGCAGTACCGGAACTAACGAGTTTAAATAACACATACAAATATTTAGAAATAAGTTAATTTTATGTTTTAATTTTACTGGAAGTTTTTCTTAATATTAACACTTAAATGAGCACACCTTAACTTCCTTTTGTTAATTATTTATTTTATTTCATAACCATTCACATCATCTATCAACGTTTCGGGGTTGTTTCCCCATTCTCAAGACTTATTTTTTTAAAAACACTTTCTCATATACAATTCATGTCTTCACTCCATAGCTGACTGCTATTCGTCTACATGGGTGTTCATTGGCTTACTTAATTTTATTTTGATGGGAAGAAAAGCAAATCAAACATTAAAAAAATATATTGTAGATCTCTCACATACAAAAAATTTGCAAATTGATGTAATTTGAAAACAAAACAATAAGTATTTACCGATGTTTTAGCTTCAAAACTAAAAAAACAAAACAAAAAAAAATACATAATAAAAATAAACCATTGACCTGATAAGACGGCGGATATTATAAAAAAAAAAAAAAGCACCATGGCGTATTTTCTGTTCATAAAATGCTTAAGGTGACGTGATTAGAGCTGGTTATTAAGCTTAGGTAAAGCTTAATAACTTAGTTTCTTAAGAATTAGAAACTTTATTCATAGAAAAACAGTAAACAACTAAGGTATGAGGATTTTAGAAAAATAATAACAATATCAGAAATAAGAAGAAGTGTATTTATAAAATATAATGAAACACGTATTTTTAAAAAAAAAATAAATTATTATTGTACATTAATACGAAGAAACAATTAAGAGTCATTACAGAAAAACTAGACATTGAAAATGAAAAAAAAAATCTAAAAGGTTTTAATGTTGTTGACCTCATCAATATATTTTCACCTCATCAATCGACCATACACCCTTAATAAAATTGTTGTATTCTTCAAGTTTTAACATAAAGATCATAGTAACAAAAAAAATAACATTTTTTAGTAGTCATGAGTCACCGAAAACCAAAACTGTGAATTTATTGTTCATTTTAGAGGCGAAAAAAAAACATTAAAAAAAATAATAAAAGATAACTCATTGCGATCCATGAGATACTGAGCTCTTTTACATTTCACTTTTTTTTTCTTTTCTTTTAACGGTGCACAGCTGTTCACCAGATGTTCCGAAAGTACCGCAGGGTCATAAATTATTTTTAAATCTTCCGAATTTAACACCCCATTAAACTCTAGCTGTAATAAGGCCATTTATAGTTCTTTGTTACAGTACATACCGCCTACATGCACAGGTTAATTTTCTAGTTCAAGGGGGTTTCTTTACAAAGCTTTCTTTAGCAAACCAAGTTGATAGTGTACCTAAAACGATTTTTTTTTTAGAACAAATAGGAGGCATGTTTTTTAAGTACGGTTTTGGAATAAAAAAAAAGACGTGGAAAGATATTGTTATTATATTGATTTTTTAAGAATGGCTTGCTGTAATAAAAACTTTATAAACCATACATATTGAACTACAAGGGGGAATTAAAAAGTGCCAAGAAAAAAAAGTTTATATCATCCATTAAAAAAATATATTCATGTTTAACGACTAAAGAAGATGCGTTGAAAAAAATTTAAGTATCAGCTAAATGTTATATATGTAAAGGATTAAAATATTTATAAAGGATTAAAAAATATGAGTATTTAAAATGTGTAATACCAATTGACTTATTAAAATAATAGAACATAAAGACTGGAAGTACTGTACAACATTCAGTAAATAATTGCTTTATTAAAATTATTATGAATCGTAACTTTCGCTGTGGTCATACATGAAAATAATTTTTATTTAAGGTCACGGTCCCAATCTCATCACAAGTTTAGGTTCACTGTCTATTTCAAATAATATTTATTACGATAAAAACAAATATATTTTTCTAAACAGCCATAAGTCAAAACAATCCATTTTCTTATGAAATACTCCATTTAAAAAAAAAATATCCCGACTTACACAGCCAAGATCATTGCATCGATCATGGAACCGCAAAAATAAATCCGGAAGAGAAGCATGGAAGATGAACTTTTTGATCAAGAGGCTTCCAGTTTTTATGAAGGCTAGATTGGCCTCACCAAGGCAAGCTATAAATCCTAGAATTATAAAATATGCCTGGAAGAACAATAGATTTGGTCGGAAATAAAAATAAGCAGTATATCAAGGGAGACAATGAGCCTAGGTTTGGGCAGCGGTAAATGCTACCCCCTCCGCCCTCACCCGCCACCCAACTTTTTCAATCCAATATATCTTATGCCCCACATTCACCCACGATATATCTCTGCCTCATTAAAATAACACCGTACTGTGGCTATCACGTTAAATATATATATACATACACATACATATTTAAATTATCATCTAAACGATTAAAGAGTAAAAACTGCATGAAATGTCCAAATATTCCAATAAATATTAATATACGTCGCGACGTTGTGTAACATCTAATTTCCTATTTTGGGAGTTCCTTTTATTTAAAAGCAACTCACAGGGAGTTTTTTTCTAAAAAAAACAAAACTGCATGGTAACATGAGAACTGAAAAATTAGATTTTTTTTTTAAACTATATTTTATTGAAATTTACAACTGTATACTACAATACATCAAGTAAATATGCTGATAAAGAATATGTACATGAAAAACGTGAAGAGAAACTGCCCATTGGCAGCCCTCTAGTGAATTAGATTTAATAAAAAAAAAAAAAAAAAAAAAAAAAAAAAAGAAGTAAAAATATAAACTTATTTTATATCTTTATTTATTAAATGATTGTTAGGAAATTACAATTCTTCAGAAAGTTCGCAAGATAATATATATAATTATTCTTATATCTTTGAAAGATAATCGTTTCAAATAATATTCGCTCTTTGACGTACCCATGAAAATGAAAAAACATAAATACATAAATAAAATATCTGTCTGTTTTGTTTGTCGATTTTCCCTGAAATTAAAATCTAGTTTGGATTATTTAGGAATTCAGTTGATAGGAAATGGCTGAATAGACGGGATTTAAATGTTGAAAGAGTTTGGGAGTCTCGGATATTGGAAGGAATGGAGTTCTAGAGGGATGCGGATCGGATTAAGAACGATTTATCGAAAGCTATGGATGGGACGTTAAATACTGATCAGAAGGCCGCGAGCGGGTGTTAAGGGACCAATCAGTACGTTAATAAAATTAATACGTATAAATAATTAAGTAAATTACAGTTAAGATTTTCCACACCGGAAATAGCACCTCCAAAAAAAATCTGGTGCGGGCAATACACGACTTTCACTTACATCGACTGTTAAAATCAATTTAAAAACTATTAAATATACTTCAATTTGAGAAATATTTTAAGTTGATTTTAATAAAACGTGTATTCTTTTTCGTTGGAAACATATGATTTAGATTAAATAATGTAACTACATTAAAATGTTAATCAGTAATAAGTTTATTTCCGATTCGTCACTTTATATTACTTTTACAACTTTGTGTATCAGACAATATTTTTTCTAAGACATTTCTCTTTCTAACGTCTGTATTACTGTTCTTATTAACAAAAAAAAAAAAATTACACTTAAAAAAATATATTTGCACTTTTCTGCTTTAGTTGTTTACCAAATTCGCTCAACTTGCATATTTAGTCGTTGTTTATGAATGCTGATACGATGATGTGCCTAATGTTTTTAATTCTACAAAATCAAAGGTACTTAAGCGAAAAAAAAAAAAAATAAAATATCGGCTTTTAAGGCCTGTCAGACTATTTCAATCAGAAAGAAACCTACATGATATTAAAGCTAATTAAATTTTACATCGATATGTAGAGTTTAATCAGAATCGTTAGAGCCGTTTTTGAGAAAATCGTGAAAAGGTGCAAAATGCATGGTATAAAGTGGCTCTTCCGGTTAGACTAGATTTTGAGGAAAATGTTGCTGTAACATCTCGGGTGAATAGATGTCTTAAATATGAAATTTCAGTTTCGTACGACTTGCCGTTTTTGCACTATATGCCTGTATATTTAGAGTTATTACACAGACACACAAACCTTTTTTTCGGGACTTAGTTATTTGGACTCAGGAGACCCTAAAACATGTATTTTCGTCGAAAATTTTCACGATCGCAATACTTTCCCTTACTATATATTTCATATATAGTAAGTGATAGGAAAAACCAAGCTTACGATCAAACTCTACCTTTTATTGGTTAATTTCTAAGTATTTTTTAGTCTGTCAAAGCTACCTGTACTAATGAGGTGATCTCATGTTTTTGAGACCTCGTTATCAATGATTTGGCGAATAGTTTATTCGGTAGTCAAAAAGTTATAGTAATAAAATAGTGAAATTAGTTAATATCTATTTATAGTAATATAGAATAATTGAGGGAAAAAAAGGAGTTGGCGCAAGTCATCATTTCTAGTATATCTATCAGGATATGTTCTGTGCTGAAATTTATCATTCTCCCCATATACACAAAAAGCGTTAATTTTACTTAACAGATTCCTAGTAGTGAAATTAAATATCTCAGCGATAAGGTATGTTTAACTAAATCTCTTTTGAAATGTAATATTTCAATCCTACAATAGAAAATAAAGACAATTACAACGGTGAAGAGGCACCCCGACTTTAATAAGACTGGTGTCAATGAACGTCTTCAATGTAACTTAATTGCTTTTCAGAAAAGTAATTAATGGCTTCCCGGACTGAGTGTACCAGCTCCAGAGACTGGAGAAACTATTCCAGGCTAGAACTAAGGAGTAGTTAATATCAGCTGAACTGCTTCAATAATAAGCAGTGCCAGGTTCTATACTCGTGCGGTGAATCAACGAACACCTAAATATATTGGCTAAACTTGCTACATGGAATAAACTAAGGAAAATAATAAAACAAATTTTTAATATCGAGTTAATATAAGTGAATTACTTTTTTTATTATTTTTACATACACTTGCCTTATTTATAAAATATATAGTAAGGGAAAGTATTGCGACGATCGTGTAGATTTTAGAATTCGAGTTTTCACCGTAAATACACTATTCCAAAGAACCCTAGATCCCGCAAAAAGCTCTGTGCGCGTGTTGGTGTGGTAAGTAAAAGCAAAAAGTAAAAGCCGTACAAAACTAAAATATCATATTTAGGACAACCATACGCCCGAGATGTTACAGCAACCTTTTCATCAAGATCAGCTAACCAGAAGAGCCACTTTATATCATCTCACACCTTTTTACGATTTACTCAAAAAAGGCTAAAAAGATTTTGATTAAACTCACTAAATCTTAAAATTTAAATTTGAAGGGCTTTAATATAATATAACTTTATTATTATTATTATTATTATTATTTTATTATGCTGATTGAAATAGTCTGAAAAGACATTAATGGCGTATTTGTATTTAATTCCTCTAACGTACGTTTGATTTTGTAGATTTAAAAAAAAAATAGCCACATCTTATTAGCATTGATAAATAAATATGCAAGTTGAGCGAATTTGATAAACAACTACAGGAGAAAAGTGCAAAAATATTTTAAATGGAATTTTTTAGGTCTTTGAACACAAGAATAGTAATATAGATGTATAATATACCGTTGGATAGCTAAAGATTTTATAAAAAATATTAACTAATACACGGAATGGTAAAGGTTAATGAATGGAGAGTGATAAAAGAAAAATATAATAATAGATTATTTAAAGATTTATCTGTATCTCTAAATTTATTTAAAAATTCTTAAATTTATTTTAACAACGAAGGTAAGTGAAATTTTTTTAATTAACACCATTTTTTTTAATTGAAGGTGCAGTTAATGTATTTAATTTTATATAATTATTTTGTATCCTCATTATATAAATATTAGGATATTACAATATTATTATTATCAAATTCTTATTTGATCTTATAAAATAAATAAACCTTTATTTTAATCTTTTAATTCTTTACAATCTACTGTTTTAGCTAATTGAACCCAACTGATTGAGAATCCAGGAATAGCTCTGTGTAAACACAAGAGTTTACGACAAGTCATAACATTTAATACTAGGCTGTATAATGAACAATGAACAGAAAAGGTCCAATTTGTCAGGCATCATTTAGAAATTATTTCATAGTTATTACCCTATTAATAACCATAAAATAGATACAATTAAAGTAAACAAAAAAATAAATAATACAGATGAAAACTAAATGAATGAGGAAGCGCATAATTGATGTTTTAGAAGGAGGAGAAATAAGTGGTCCTTGAATGTGGTTAAGGATGATACATCACGAAGACAGACAGAAAGTGAGTTCCAAAGTATGGTAGCACGGATGACAAAGGCCTTTTCAAAGGATGGTGTTCTGTAAGAGAGTATATATAAACAAGTATGATCACAACGTAAGCAAGGGGTGAGCATAATCGAATGATCGTCATAATCGGATGGACTTCGATGATTTAAATATTCGAACGATTTCATAATCGAATGATCAATATGCATTTTAAGGACGATATGCCACAATTTCCGTTTCCTCTCTATGATAGCTCAGCTCGCTGAGCCTAGATGCAAATATGCATAATTTGTGTGAGAGCAAAAAAAAAAATAATAATAATTGTTCGATTATTCCAACTCCTTATTATCGTTAAACAATTCAGTTCGAATGATCATTCGTTTCTCCAAACCGATTAATCCGATAATCGATTAATTCGAATGATTGAAATAATCGAATGGTCCGATAGCCGTCATTCGATTATGCCCACCCCTAGTAAGCACCCAATGCCAGCCTCCCAAATGTCTCGAATGTATTCGGCGCCGTACCAGCGGATCCTCCAATACCGGATGTAGTACTTTCACCATATCCTGGTCAGTGGAACTGGCCGCTAGGTGCCATAAATGTCAGGAGGTGCAAGGAGCCTATTGAGGCTAAATGGCCGCTCATGCGAGCCTCTGTGAAATGTCGCAGGTTGCCACGCGGGATTACCTCAGAGGGTTTCGCAAAGGTCACGGTGGTTAGGAACTCTGCCTGCAACCTGTCTTCGGCTAGTGCGCTACCTGTTTACTTACGCTAAAAAGAGCAGCTCAACTTGTATCCGATTCGAACTTCATACACGGCACCATTATTATATTACGATCAAAATAACGTTATACAGAATATCATACAACTTTCAGTAATTTTCTCTACATACATCATATGTTGGTTATATGATGCTTAGTTTCGGCGAACTCTATGTTAATGTTAAAAACACGTGACGGATTATAATGCGGCTTTTACTCTCATCTAGAGCATCTTTCCTAAAGGTTTATAAGTAAAATACATAGCGATTAAGTTCTTCTTAAAAACAGAAAATTAAATTTTCTGTAATAAAGGCATAGTAACAAATTATTCCTGAAATATGAGAAGTAATATTGACATATTAATTAACCGTAGGAAAGCGGAAAATTAAAAAAACAACTAAAAAACCTGTGATTCTAACATATTTTTGGAAGGAATTAGTCGCGGTGGCGGTCATTAAATGAAACAACTAAATAGTTTCAACTATTTATTGTTTGCCAACGTTTCGACCCCCTTTGAAGATCTTCATCAGGGCGCATAGTGGGAGAATGGAAACTAGATACTGTTTGGTAGATAGAACCCATTCTCTTTTCCCAAAATTCATTGAGAACTGCATTAGTCAAGTCCCGTTGTCAAATTCTCTTGCCTCTATATTGACTCACTCCTTAGACAAATACAAAAAAACGTTACTAAACTTAAAAATTTTGGGATACGGGTTTTTGTCAATGCTATTTTCATAAATGGTTTTGGAATTTTTAACGAGGGAAAGTTTCGTCTGTTTTTTAGTGAAAGCAAGAATTGTTTGAATACTTGTTGTCGTTTGTCCATGTTGTGGATGTAAAGAAGAATTTAAGGAACGGATATTGTCGTTTATATGGTCAATTTGTTGTATGATTTCCCTAATTTTTAAGTTCAGTAACGTTTTTTTTGTATTTGTCTAAGGAGTGAGTCAATTTGGAGGCAAGAGAATTTGACAAAGGGCTTGACTAATGCAGTTCTCAATGAATTTTGGGGAAAGAGAATGGGTTATATCTACCAAACAGTACCCAGTTTCCATTCTCCCACCATGCGCCCTGATGATGACCCGCAAAGGGGGTCGAAACGTTGGCCTACAATAAATAGTTGAAACTATTTAGTTGTTTCATTTAATGACCGCCACCTAGACTAATTCCTTCCAGTGAATCTCAACGGTCAACTAATTACATCCACTAAAAATATTTATTTATTAATTTGAACAGCGGACAAACAGATTTTTTTTATTCTGTTTAAAAAAAACACAAATGCTTGTTATAAAAGTGCGCATGAACATTCAACGTTTTGAATTTGAAATATTAATTATGATACAGTCAGAGTGCGGTTGCAAAAATATATATAAAGAAGGATATTGAATTTATTAATTTATTCATTGGTCACCAGTGATGCGGCTGAGAGGGAGGCGCTGGGATCCTTCGGGCTCTGCTTGTCCTTCCACAAGTGGGGGGACAAGCCCCGCCCGGGGTTCTCGAGCTGATTGTAAATATTGTACAAATGTAGATCCACTCATACGAGTGTGTTCATGTTTTGTTAATTTATTTGTTAACTTGTATTTATTTTATTTATAAATTTTGTTACTATATGCCTTTATTTATTTATGTGTATTTTAATTTAATGTAATATGTTGTGTATACTGTAAATATTGTAGGAATGTGATCTCACAGCCTTATTATTAATGTCCATTCAGAGAAATTCATTTAACGTTACTTTTTACGCCCATGTAGGTTTGATCAGGAATGTGGTCTATAACGATTGCTGAACGACGACTTAATCACCTTTAAAAAAATCCAATTCTGCTGTGTTTGAACTTGCGACCATGGGCAAAAGAGGCTGTTATTCTACCCACTACACCACAGGTGATCCCTGGTACTTGTCGATTCTCTGCAAGGGTGGCAGAGAACTAAATTACCTGACTTTAAGTAAGAGTCAATGACTAAAATTGAATAGAACAAGATTTATTCCGGAACCACCAATATACGTCCCTTCCATAAGACGATATAAACAAGGATGTTTTTCTCCATTTACAAATTTCTAAGACCATCTGATGGGTATAAAACCTCAACCTTGGGCTATTATACTACACCACAAGTGACCCCATTTATTTATTTTTGATCCATGAAATAAAAAGTATTCACATATTTTTTTTTTATTTATTAATTTATTGAAATTTACAACTGTATTAGTAAATACATCAATTAAATTGGCTCATAATATAGATAATATACATGAAGAGAATATGCCCATTGGCAACACTCCACTAGGTAATCTACACTAGAAGGTCTCGAGGCCATCTTCTTTTCAGACGCCTCTGAGGATTGTCAGGAATGGTAGAGGAAGCTAGGATAGAAACTAGTGGGTTAATGTGAGAGTGGAGTTTGTCATGGAAGGAATGATACCTCGTACGGGCAAAATCAGCAACATATGGAACATTAAGGTCTTTATGGATGAGTTTGTTGGTGACAAAATAAGGAGCATTGAGGATTTTTCGAAGGGTTTTGGATTGTAGGGATTGAATACGGGAAGAAATTCCCATATTAAATCGTATACTAGTAATTTAGCAATTTTTATTAATTTTCTTCAATTTGTCGAACTATTATAATCTAGAATATCTTCTATTTTCTTTAACACAAAAAGCATTAAAATTCACATAGACTCTGTAACTGACTGCGTCAGCTGTTGGCAAGTCAATAACTACATGAGGATTAAAGGGATTTAGAAAAATAAATGGAAGGCATTATTTTACACCATGCGATTGACAGTACGTACGCAAACATACACGTATAAAAAACATATTTAGATGGAAGAGAGAGAAAAACGTGTGTATTTAATGCATTTCCATAACGTTAATGAAGGCAATTTTAACAAGAGCTAAAGAGAAATGCTTTGCTCCTCCCTGCCACAAAATATTCATACAATTAGCACAAATTATAAAGTCAACAAATCCAGTGGACTTCCGCGATTGTTTTGTACCGTCGGAATGTTTTATTCAGAATACAACAGGGACCTGAAAGGCAATGAATTAAACACATAAAAACTCATACGGATCTCTTTGAAACATTGGTTATTCATAATTTGTTGCAGTAATTAATTATCAAAGGCTTATCAAACAGAGACTGCGAAGCAGATATCGAGAAATAACAAAAAACTGGACTCCACGAGGAAAACTTTTAATGGGTTTTACACAAGAGTTCCAAGAAGAATTTTTTCCCCATGTGATTGATTATATTTGATTGGATCACGAAAACGTTTCTATCAGTTAGTCTCTAAATATAACATAGACAAATCTACATCATTAATGTTTTATTTGCCCTCAAATATAAATATATTCTAATACTAATAATTTGGATCGCACAAATCTTCAAATTTCTCACTAAATCAATTGAAAAGACAATTCAGAGGGAAACAGCGAAAAACTGCGGAGTAAACAACGTTAATGTTAAGAGCATGCTGTATCATTTTTTGTAGAAATACAATGGTTATGGTTTATATTTATAATAAACTAATAAATATACATATTTATTTAAACTTTTTCACAATGCAATACATAAGAACTTATCCAAATACATAATACACTTTTTATACAATAGAAATCAATAAAGCAGAAGTTTTTTAAATCTTAAATGTCTTTTCCTGCAAACTATTATATCATATAGAGCTCAAATGTATTGAAACAATCCAGAATAAAAACGAAATAAATAAAAACAACCAAAAACTCAAAAAAATAATGCTTTTGAGGATACCTGTAAAATATACTTGATTATCGATGTCAGGCAGTATAACAAACTAAAGACTGTTATTTTCATTAGTTGTTGTTTTAATTTTAAGGGCAAAAAACTGCTGATGGTTATCATCGCTCTCACATCTTTACAAAAACCAAAACGAAATGTAAAACGATTTACTACCGAAATTGAGATAGCAGAAAAAAATTTAGAAAAGAAAACAACGAACAAAATACTAAAACAAATAGATAATGCAATAACATAGACAAATAATAAAAATAAAGATAAATAAAAATAAAATAAATGAAATTAATAATAACGATTAAAAATAAATAACTAATAATAATAAATAAAAGATAAAATAAAATATGAATATAACACAAATAATTGATAATACAAAAAAAAAAAAAAAATTGAATACAGAATGATAATATTTTTTTTAAATAGATAAATTAAATTAAATTTTAGGTTGAACTGTACAATGAAGTGAAAAAAAAAAAAAAATAATATATAAAATATATATATATATATATATATATATATATATATATATAATTATATATATATATATATATATATATATATATATATAAAGGGTGTATAGTCGACTGTAGAAACTATAATAGGTGGAATAATCAGGGATCAGTCATTTATTGAAAAATCTTAATTATGCAACGTTTCGGCTCAAGCTTGTGAGCCATCATCAGAGCATTACTGAACCATTTCCAAGCATAAACTGAATTAATGCTTTTCCAAGCAGTTTATGCTTGAACATGGCTCAGTAATGCTCTAATGATGGCTCACAAGCTTGAGACGAAACGTTGGCATTGATTAAAAATATTCAAAAACTGACTGATTCCTGATTATTCCACCTATTATTTTATATATACACAAAATTTATAAAAAGAATATAGAAAATATACAAATAGATAAGTTACATTTGCTTAAACAAACGAATATTCTTAATAAATTTAACAGTATTGTTGATAGTTGCTTCATTTCCATTAGTTCTTCTTTTTTTTATTTTTTAAATTACTACACTTGTATCTCCTGTAATTAAGGAGCTGATTTACGTATAAGAAACTTTCTAGAAAATATTTAATTTAATTTCGTTTCACATTAGTTCATTCATTAACGTTAATACGAGATTTTCACGTTATCTCTAATATCTCTTAACGTAAATACAGTACCTATTGGGATATCGTTTAAATTGGTAGTTGAAAAATTAATTTGGAAAGAAAAATTTTAAAAAAAGGATCCATTTATGCAAATAGGTTTGTAAACAAAATTAAAAATTAACAAGAAACTGAAGAAGGTATTAGAGAATCGGTATGCAGTATGAGATCACGACTTTTTCAAGGTCCCGTAACTTGCTTGGGATTACGGTAAATTTTCCTTTCACCCCCGGTTTTATTTTCCAATATTTGTTTTGATTTACATTACTGAGTAGCCCTAACGTACGAGTAGACATTGACATAATAATTTCAAAATATGTTTAAAAAAAACAAACGCTGCAAATTACAACACAATACTTTATTGTTACCAAATAACTATATTAGGATATGACTGTTTAAATAGCTCTTTACAGGCAATTAATAATAATAATAATAGGCTTACCGAACCCGAAGGTTCGATGCCGATACCACCAAACTTCGCCTGCACAGACTCGTCCAATGTTCACCGGTCAAGCCCAAGCCCTCGAGATCAGCCTTAATGCAATCCTCCCATCGACGCTTCGGCCTACCTTTCGGACGCCTACCAGTCGGTTCAGCGAATACCAACATTCTCGGAATCCGTTCCTCACTAAGCCCAACAACTTTACGCGCCCATTTGAGTGCAACCTTCTAAACTCCCCAGTGGCCTCATCTCTCTTCAGACCAAATATTTTACACAGTACCTTATTCTCGAAAACCTTAAGCCGTTGTTCATCCTTCAAAGTAAGCGGCCACGTTTCGCATCCGTAAAGAACTGTTGGAAGAATAATAGTTTTATAAATTCTAACCTTTAAGTTTTTAGACAGAAGCCGCGAGCTAAGCAATTTAGCAACCGAATAATAAAACGCATTTCCCACCTTTAACCGGGACTTTATTTCTTCCTGGATTCCATTTTTTCTTGTTATCACTGAACCTAAATACTTGAATTTCTCTACGTGTTCAAAAGTATGACCTGAAATATTAATATCATCAAGATCGCCACCATTTCTGCAACTAATCATATATTTCGTCTTATCGGTATTTAATTCGAGACCTATTTGTTTACCGGTTTTTATAACACACTTGTATTTAGTTGTATAGTTTCCGTGTCTTCACCTAGTAGTACCAAATCATCGGCATACCCCAAAACCGGAATCTTGTCACCCATATTTAAGCCTTTCTCGGTACACATCACCTATTTACAGGCAATTAACTAATATTAAAAGCATAAATTAAGCAAAGGAAAATATATTTTTATTTTTGTAAGAAATTTAATTATCTATCGAATAGCACTTAAAAAAAATAAAAATTCCTGATTCCAGGAAACTTTAAAATTTTTCGCTATCATAATAGCAACCGAGTTAGGGGTGAATCACGTCTCTTGATAGTTTTAGTTTAAACATTTAAGACAAATTTTTTTTTTCTTTTTTGTCCAATGAGGTGTCATGATCTCGAAAATCTTTTCCTTTTTTCTCTTTCATTGTTTATCGCGCTTTACAGATTCTAAAATTATTCTTCCATAAAAACTAGAAGTAAAATACAAATTTAGTTGAATAATTTTATATTACAGTAAACCCTCGTTTTAACGAACTCCAAGGAACCAAAAAATTCTCTGTTCGTTATAAAAGAATTCGTTATATCAGAAAAATATATTGTATGTATGTTATATGTCTTGGTATAAATTCAGATGGTAAAAATGAAATATTTTCAATACAGCATTCGCTTTCAGGCACATGTTTATTTATAAACTAAAAAAAAACAGTTAAAACTATTCACTATGTACATATATCTATCTTATTTCACATTTCACATAATACTTTCAGATTAACATAAACCATCATTCAAAATACAAAACTTAAACTTAAACTTAACCATAATGTCAAAATCACAGCAATTCGTATAAAGTTGAAATGATAAAAAAAAAATTACATCCCGATGAAGACTCAACGGAGGCATCGATTTTATCTTTATTAGCAATATTTTCGATTTCGACTCAATTTTGTTATCTACTTCTTGGAGAACCGCCAACCTAATATTTAAATCAATGGATTTTCTCTTGACCCTCGTAGGAAACTCGAATTAAAGCAAGTAATAAAAGCAATAAAAACAGAAAAACTAGCTGAAACACAAGAAACCAAAAGATGTCACAGACTGTAAATCACAGAATTGAGGTGAATAGAAGGAAGAGGTAAGGATTTGAACAGAAAGGCGTAAGATTCTTTACTGGGAATCAAGACGTTTCGTTATTTTTTCTTCTTTATTTTTCGTAATAACCGAACAAATTCAATTCTAAGGTCTACAAAAGTAGTTCGTTAATTCGTTATAAGAGAATATTTCGTTATAAACGAGGAGAAAGCATAGTTTTTTATTTTTTTTTCAAGGGACCGCAACGATAGTTCGTTATAAACGGGTGTTCGTTAAAAAGAGGGTTTACTGTACTACATATTTAAGTATTTTCAAACATTAAAATACACCTGTTTCTATTTTATTGCATCATCTCAGGAGTTGGAAAATATTCGAGGAAACAAGTAACTAAAAACGAAAAAACATTTTGGATTTTGACATTTGGCAAGAATCTACACAGGGCTGCCAACACAAATCAAATGAAATAAAAAGGTCCAAGACGGACTGTAGCAGAACACACGAGACACACGGCGACACTCGAGATCCTAATTACAAGACCCAGACCGGGTAATTTTAGCCCTGACATCACTGGCGTCCAGTCCCCTTATTATACCCATTGAAATATATCTCCATTCCAGAGGGTATGTGTAGCCTCCAGGCGGCAGGAAATTGAGCCCGCTACCATTAGAGACCTTAATTCCGCTCTAGACGATAAACTATTATATATCTACATAAAAAAAATATCCGAAAGAAAATCCAGAACTAATTAGGATACTGTTAATTACTGTATGACAATCCAGTGGGAAAAAGTAAAAAAACAAAATCATATTAAAACTTAAGTCAGCAAGGAGGTCAAAACATCCTCTAAAACCGTCAGATTTATCACACCATCTAAAGTGACATGGAAGCTGGATGTGCCATATGACTCTTCTGTTTTCGGACGACTAATGTACCAGAAAAACAACATTGCCCTTGGCACGACTTGAATGCAGTCCAAGAAATTCCTGTTCATTTAACAAAATATGCTATATTAAAGCAGAAAACAGCTAAACCGGCTATATTTATACTCAATCTTTACAAAAACATAAAAACTTTTTTTAACAAATTTACTTTCCTACATAATGCACCTAAGCCAATTCATCCCCAATAGGAGTAACATCAATTGAAAATATGAAATTCCCGTCAAGCAATATTGGCCTTTGATTGAGCAGGAAGAGATCAAAGCTACTAGCAGCTCATTACAAAATGCTAATCAACAAACGGTAAAGGCTACATAACTCGATTATTAATGAAACCAACGAGGCTATAAACTGGGCCTTTAATGTGCTTACTGGACCGTAAATACATCCTCATGCTAGACAAGCCAATATTTAATTTAATCACGAGAAAATTATCATTTCACCTTAATGAGTGCTTTCAATTTTAATCTAATGAAAAACAAGTAGATTTTTAATATCTTTGTTTAGTACTTTATACTTGCTAAGATTGGGATTGCAATAGTCTTTTAGAGAAACCAACAAAAATAAAAAATAATAATAATAATAGATTAGCGTTAAAAATAATAATTGATGGATAATAACCGAACACTTCCAGTGTGTGATATAGGATAGAAAGATTTCGGCTTGTTTGTATTTTACTAATTGAAATGTAGTTTTTTTTTACAAACATTATGCATATATATATCATGAACATGAACTAAGTCTAATGTTTTGCAAATCTTAAAATAGCCCTGGTTTTAGGACTTGAGCATACTAAAAGATATCGGTAAAAAATTCAGATTTAATCATGTTGTGTAAAATGCATACCTACAGTGGAAAGGAGTACATAGGTCCTTTAAGTGTGATTGATAACTGCTATCAAAATGAAACTCTCCACTACATAATTATGGAACGCCTGGCTAATAAAAACCAAGGGAAAAATTCTAGCACAATATTTTTTTTAATACATACAATAATGTAAATCGGTATAATAGTTCACTGAAATTTTAAATTTGAAAATAAAAATACAACGGATCATAAGTATAATAACACAGTTCTTGAACTCAATAAGAAAATATATCTATTAAGAAAAATGAAATCATAAGCAATACTATTTAATAATAATATACTAATATTGCTTGTATGTAACAATTTAAGCCAGAGAAAAGAAAAAATATAAAGCGGCTTTTTAACAATTCATATTCCAATAAAGCACCCTAAATGTACCATTGCCTATTTGAAATATTATATTTTTATTATTTAATAGACTGCTCTGTATTAACTGCCTAACACATGGAACATTTCACAAGGCTGCAAATTATTACACAATGGTTAATTACTTCTGAAAAACTATATTAGGGTATAACTGTTATTATAGCTGTTTACAAGCAATTAAATAATATGAAAAGCAATAAATAATTTAAAGGGATTGCCTATTGCCACTGATATTTTCAAAACGCTATATCTCTGCTATTTCTGAACCGATGTCAATGATTCTTTTTTTATTTGGTAGGAAATGTAATGCTCTATCGAGTTAAAATTCTTATTTATTCATTAGTACGACGGACAAAAGAATTTTAATACTAAGTTTTAATTTTCCTGATATGTTTTCGCCCGCCCGGTGTCTTGACTTAATCCTATATAAGTGAACATACAGTGTCGCTGCCTAAGATGAGTACCGATGAGATAGAGGAACCCTCCAACTTTAAGCCATTCCCGTAGGAAGCCTCTTCCCGAATACATGGAATGCTAATTTAAAAAACAACTGAAGGGGAAAACTGAAAAAAAAATATTTTTAATGCATTTTTTTTTTTTTTTTTTGAACATAAGAACAGTAATATACATGTATGATATACCGTTGGAAAGCTAAAGATTTTAGAAAAAATATTATTTTATACTCAAGTTTTTAAAAGTTAATAGAGTGTGATGAAAAGAAGATAAAACTAACTAATTATTTTAGATAATAATATAATAGATTTTTTAATAAAATACATGTTTCTATAGAAATTTCATTTAACTAATTATTTAGTGGTTACACTCATTTTTATCTCTCACTGTATTCGAAAATTCTTTAATCGATTCTAAGAACGGAGGTAAGTGAAATTCGTGTGTTGCCCGTACCAGATTTTTTTATTGTCGATTACAGAGGTCCATTATTGAAAATAATAAACTAAAAAAATATTGGAATGTTTCATTACGACTTTCAGCATCACATTTATTGTTTATTAACAGCCCGAAATGCATGTTTGATTAATAAATAATAAAAATCAAAACAAACCAGCAAGAGCAATTCGATCTAATACAAAACGTGATTATCCCTAAAATAGCCTTCGTGCTGACACCTCAGGGTTGCACAACAAATATACACTAAACAAAGCCCTTCAAGCCAATTTAGAATGCTGTCACAAGCACAATGTATTATTTAGCCAATGTACGCATTTACTAATTCGAAATTAAACATTTTATGATACAACTAAATTTATTGTTTATAATAAAACTCAAAGTAATAAACTCATAGAAGGAAGGATGTTTAAATACAGACAAGTAAGCATCAATTAGACTGCCTGTATACGTGGGTTGTGACCTGAATGAGGAATTAACGTAGAAGAGCCGTATAGTCCAAACACTAATCAGAATTTAATTGTGTTCCCCTGCTGCAGCAGTTGATGCTACAGTAGCAGCCGACAGTCGTAATATATATCTATAAAGCCTCTATTTAAGACCCCGCGAGCTTTAATGAACAGGACTTGATAAAGGGTAAAGTCCTCAGCTGGGTTTAATCAAATTCCTTCTTCCCTGTCGGTAGGCAACTAATCCAGAGAGCAGCCATATTAAAATGCACTCGGTCTAAATTGCTACAACAAAGGCGACCCAATAACTTTGATTAATCTCCTCTAAACCAGCAACATCCTACCTCCCTTTGATTTTCATTAGTTTGAACGGGGAAACTTGTGCCAGGCATACTTGCTCGTATATACTCTCCATAGCATAATGTTCAGTTGCGGATGAAGTATGCAAGTAGTAAGCGAATTTTTAAAATAAAGAGACTCCAGAGAGGATGAAAGCAGTTCCTAAAAACTTTAGAGAGACGGTTTTCCTCCATTTTTGGTCGAAAATAAATCCTGCAATATTTACCTAAATAAAAATATCGGTGCCAATGAGAAATCCCACAGAGTAACAAATCAAACAAATTGTTTTTCTTGAAAGAATATTGGTGCCCAAAATTAATTTGCCTATTACTTTCACTTACTATATATAGTAAGGAGAAGTATTGCGATCGTGAAAATTTTCGAATTCCAGTTTTCAACGGAAATACACGTTTTAGGGTCCCCTGAGTCCAAATAACCAAGTCCCGCAAAAAGGTCTGTGTGTGTGTGTGTGGTAACTCCCGGGCGGAAACGGTAAGTCCTATGAAACTGACATTTCATATTTAAAACGAACATGCCCCCGAGACGTGACAAAACTTTTTAATCAAAATGAGCCTACCAGAAGAGGCACTTTATACCATGCATTTTGCACTTTTTTTCGATTTTCTCGAAATCGGTTCCGACAATTTTGATTAAACTCGCTATATCGATGTAAAATTTAATGGGCTTAAGCGTCATGTAGGTTTCTGATTAAAATAGTCTGACAGGACTTACATGCAGATATTCTAAATTTTCTTCCCCTTAAGTAACTTTAATTTTGTATATTCAATAAAAATAACTATATTATCTTGTTAACGCTGATGAAAAACAGGTAAATATATAAATTGAATAAATTCAACCCAAATAAAGGAGAAAACAGAAAAAATATTTTTTTAATGCAATTTTTCGTTTTTGAACATAAGAGCAGTAATATACAAGTATGATATACCGTTGGAAAGCTAAAGATTTTAGAAAAAATATCATCTCATACACAAGCTTTTAAAAGTTAATAGAGAGTGATGAAATGAACATAAAACTAACTGCTTATTTTAGATAACGATATAATAGATTTTTTAATAAAACACATGTTTCTATATAAATTCAATTTAATTAATTCCTTAATAGTTTCACGTATTTTTATCTCTGACTGTTTTTGAAAATTCTTTCATTGATTTTAAAATTTTATATTTCTTATCTCTGCTTGATATTACTAGTTACTATTAAAAACATGAAAAAAAAAATCTTGAAATGAGAATTCATCTTTTGAAAATGTTTTATCTTGAGTTAGGAATTGATTATTTAATATATTTAAATATATATGGAAACACAATAAAACATTAATTACAAATCATAGTGGTTATAATTAGTTGACCGTTGAGAATTATTGGAAGGAATTCGTGTGGATGGCGGTCAGTAAATGAACGTTTCGTCACTGATTCCTTCCAACAATTAATTACAAATACTTTTTTGCTTTCATTTACCTATATATGAAATATATAATAAGGAAAAGTATTGAGAACGTGAAAATTTTCTAATTTCAGTTTTAAACAAAAATACACGTTTCATGGATGGGTTCCCTGAGTCCAAATAACCAAGTCGTTCGAAAAAGTCTGAATGTGTGTGTGTGTGTGTGCTGTAAGTATATCACGTGTTAAAAAAAATAAAAATAAAATTTATTCACATATTTACATTTTGACAAAATGTTAACAATGATTTTGGATGAGTCATCCTTACAATCAGAAACTATTTTGTTTTTTTGTGATTGTAGTACATTAGCCTAAATGGCAAACATATGGTGAAAAATTGAGGTTACATTGCGATTGTAGGAAAAATTATAGAAAAACCTACGCATTCACGAGTTAAAAATTTCATATCTAAGACACATATAAGCCCGAGATCATGCAGCAACTTTTTCATCAAAATAGGCGAACCAGATCAGTCACTTAATAACATACATTTAGCACCTCTTTACGATTTTCTAAAAAACGGCTCTAAATATTTTGATTAAACTCAATAAATCGATGCAATATTCAAGGTTTGATATCATGAAGGTGTCTTTGTGGATAAAATAGCCTGACCGGGATTAAATACCTAATTTATTTTATTTGATTCCTCTAATTAGGTTTAATTTTGTAAATTAGAAACAATTACACATATCATATTGTTATAATTGATAAACAAAGGATAAAATATACACAATGTGAAAGCATTTAATATCAACTAAAGGAGAAAACTGCAAACATATTGATTTTTTCCGGACAAGAGAACAGTAATGTAGATGTATTGGGTTGTTTCACATGAAATGTCCGTTTCTGAAATACACAAAGGATTTTGCAGGTCTCTGTTGTTTTCTTCCGAATGTTTACATATTTAAAGTAAACAGTTACTAATCCTCTACCTTTGTATTATAAACATTAGCTTCCCAATCAATTACCTACTTTTTAGTATACCTCCAAATATGAACATGGAAACACGCGATTCAAGTAATATGTTTGTACGAGTTTAAACTCGGCCATTCAGCAGCTGAGGCGTCTAGAAATATTTGCAAGGCGTTTGGGAAAGAGAGTGGTAATGAACGGACAATTCGCCGTTGGTTTGCTAAGTTTTGAGCTGGGGATACTGACTTGGAAGACTTGCCCCGAGGAAGACCTCAGTCTGTAATAGACAACGATGTCCTCAAACATAGAGTAGAAGGAAACCCCTACCTACCAAACAGTTAAAGGACTCTCAGCACAACTAAATGCAAGTGCATCTACCGTTTCCAGACATTTTAAGTGTATTGGAAAAGTAAAAAAGCTCGATACATGGGTACCTCATGATCTCACTGAGGTTAAATACTTCGAATAAAATTATCTTGTTTTCATATCGTATTTTTAATAAAACTCCTTTACCTTAAAAACGGACATTTCATGTGACACAACCCAACGCATAAAATACCTTTGGAAGGCTAAATATTTAAGAATTTTTTAAAATTTTATATACAAGATTGTAAAAGATATTGGATAGTGATGGAATGCGTAAGTAATTTAACGTATAATAATTTCTATGATTACATTAATTAATCTAAAACATACGCGTCCTTCGAAACTTTAATACATTTTTTTTTTTCAAATCTAACTTTATTCAAAAGTTCTTAGAATGATTGTAACTACGAAGGTAGATGAAAGTGTGTTGCGCGAACCAGATTTTTATTTACTTCTCTGTTTATTATATTGCGTTATCGCTGTTAAGCAAGGAATGGGCAGCGACAGAAACTAAAGGCAATCCCGAGGAACGGAACCATGAAATCAAAAGAAGCGGGGTGAAGGAGACTGTCCTGCTTTATGAAAATCTCACCAGTCCCGATCAGTGAGTGAGTCACCCTTGGATTGGGCCGTGACCGAGCCTTAGGCTAGATACCTAATGAGCAAGAATCATCCGTGACGCTCTTTTCTGGTCGCAATGGCAAGGGGTATTAAGGGCAGTGTCGATAGCTCTCACCAACTTTAAGGTTTCCCCAGTCTCATGTAATTATTATAAAAATTTAGATCTAGCCCGAACTAGATATTCCTCCTTTTATTCCAAATTACCCGTCCACTCCAACCCACTCGTCCGCAAACTCTCATCTCCTATTCCTAATCATCTTCCTAGGCGGCTGAAAACACGATGGCCTCGAGACCTAATTAGCTGAATAAACTTTGAAGTGCTACCACTGGGTAGTTTCTTCATATGCCTGTATCACGCCTACTTGATATATTAGCACATTTACTAAATGTATTTTATTGTATATTACAGTTGTTAATTGCTTTTAAATTAAAAAAAAAAAACTTTTGTTTTAGCGGGAAAAATAAATTTTCCGTAAGCAAGTCATCAAAATATTATTCCTAAAATAAAAGTAGTAATTTCGACGTATAACCGTGAGGTTTTAGAAAATTTAATATGCAATAAAACGTACGAGTTAATATAAGGTTGTTGTAAGGCCATAAACTTATGAACATATGTTATTGTTACCATATACGAAGAGATGATCCTAATGCGATAAACTCTGAATTGCATGAACATAAATGAGACTACATTAAAATTACACGCGTGCGTAGCAGGTGCGGGTCACTAGTGTTCAATAAAATGTTTTATGCTTCATGGGCTATGCAATAAAATAAAAAAACTTCTTTTTTTTTTGGCCGATAAACTTAGGTAATGTTCAAAAACTTACACTTTTTCTTCTTCTTTTGCTTCTCCCTGTTCAGCCACCGACTCCAATCCTCTCTATCCCCAGCTAGGTTCCTGGCCTTGCGGAGATCTTTCCCTCTTCCTTAGCAAAGCTTGTCGACGTACTCCAGGTAGGACATCCTTGGTCGCCCCCGAGGCCTTCTCCCATCTGGCACGTACTCCATGGTTTTTAGGGGGTCTCTGAGATCCTCCATTCTAATAACTTGGCCGAACCACTCCAGCTGGCGGGTTTAATTATAGTTATTGTATATAGGAATGAATGTGGCCAAGATTATAATTACTTTATTTTATTTTTTTGTTTTACTCTGTACATATGTAATGAATGACTTCTTTTGGCTTTTATAATTATTGCCCAAGATAGTGGCAGATTGTATTATCTATATTTATAAAAGAAAGTGCCATTTCAAACGATTTTCTAGTCATCGCAATATCTCAAAAACGACTATGGTTGTGAAGCTGAAGTTTTTCCTGGAGGTTCGCTTTACCGTCTAGATGTGCAATAAGGCTGGGTTTGGGAAAATTCCTTCTCTAAGTGGTTAAAAAAAAATATTTTTTTTTAAACGTAAAATTTAATTAGTTTTCGAATAACTCAAAAACTATATGTCTTATGCAAAACTATAAATACTCATTTTTTTTTTATTTTTTATTTATTAGATTTTTGTGGGCGAAATACATCATAATCGGTTATCATCGCCCTATTTCAATATTTACATTGAATTGTACAAACAGAGTTCTTTTGATGCATTTAGAATTTTGGAATTTACATCTTGACGGTCGCATAATACTTCTGTAAGGGAGCGAGGTACTTCATGCTTTGCCTCGTGTAATTAGGACATTCTTCGATGATGTGTTTAATAGTTAAATTGGCATCGCAATGCTGACACTTTGGTGCGGCTTCTTTGGCCATGAGGTAGCCATGAGTAAGGCGACAATGTCCCAGTCGGAGTCGAGCGAGGACCAGTTCCTCTCTTCTTGGAATCTCTGGAGCTAGAAGACCACTTGTCAACTTTGGGTTTCACCAAACTCAATTTGTTTGTTGTCTGTTGATCCCATAGATAAATACTCATTTAAATGACAATCAAATTTCTAGCTACCTAGAAGCTAAATCGTCTTAATCTGATCCGTAATAGCATAGATACTAAAATACTTAAAGCAAATATATTTAGGTATTTTTCGTTTCATTGCCATGTTTCGTATGTAGGTTTCTACCCAGTCCATATGTTTCATTGTTGTTGGTTTTTTAAAATGATCAACAGGCTGAAAAAAGTTTAAGTTTTGAAAAAATAATAGGACTTAGTTCTTAATCCTAAAGAAAAAATAAAATAAAAAAAATATAAGCTTATTCTGTTGGAAGGGTACACTCCCGAATGGAAAAAATAGGCATTTATGTCACATAGAAGTTACGACGGTATAGAATGATAATGTTTTGAAGCAAAAATGTCGGTAATGAAAAATCACGGGTATGGCTACTTGCTACTGGTATGTTATTGTAGATTTAACAGAATAAAATTAATATCTGACAATAAAAAATAATCATTTATTCGTCATACACAGACATTGTTAAAAGTTTAACTCATTGCTATCTCAGGTATATTTATAATGTATAAGCTCACCTAACACAGTCATTATAAAAAACTTTCTTTATTCGCAGCAATTAAAAAAAAAAAAAATGAATTAGTCGCATGCAAAGCCGCGAGGTACAGCTAGCTTCTCAATGAAGGAATATTGAAAACCAAAATTATTAAATTATTCCCTACAGTAAAAAAATGAAATTGCCATAGGCATCCGAATCGGAATTAATTCTTTAAACAGTGAAATGTAAATGTATCTGAACAAGAAAAAAATACGTAATTTGAAAAAAGTAAATTAAAAATATTATTTCATTCTATTATAAACTCACTCTTATTACAATTTGGGATTCCAAAAAAAAAAAAATAAATCAATAAATTCTAAACAGAAACAACAAAACTTTTAAAAAAGTTAATAATCAATATTTTATTTTATTTTTATTTTACATCATCCACCAACAGCCCTAGGCCAAATTACAGGTTGTGAATCATAAAAAAAAAAAAAAAAAAAATACATTACAATACAATGATTGAAATAATAATAATAATTGAAATTGAAACTAAATAGTAATGTTCTACATACTATATAATACTATATAATGAAACAACAACAAAAAAAAATTAAAAAAAAAAAGATATTTAACTTACAAATATCATAATCTAACTAAAAAAGAAATAAAACATTAAACAATTCATCATATATATACTCCTAAAAAATTACTTATATTAAGATGAAAAACAAAACAATAAAAGATAAAAACTAAAAGAAGCAGAGAAATAGAGAAGTAAATAAAAAAATAAAAACGAGAAAAAAAAATAATTAAAAAATAAATAAAAATCAGCCCCAGCTCTGAGTCATTTCAATTTAAAGATAAGAACACGAAAAAAAATGTACACAATTTCTCAATAATATTTGTATATACATATATATATATATATATATATATATATATATATATATATATATATATATATATATATATATATATATATATATATATATATATATATATATATATATGCTGACGACCTCCAAATCTATTTATCTTTCCCTCTCTCCGAGTTATCCGTAGCATTTGCCCGTATTCAGGAAGACCTAGATGGAATCAGTGCCTGGGCAAACCTGAATAACTTGAGGCTTAATCCTACAAAAACTCAGGCCATCCTTATTGGTTCCAAATCCCTCCTTCGATCGATCACCACCCTTCCTCCGCTTTTGCTTAATGACCATCCTATTGTTTTTAGTTCCACTGTTAAAAATCTTGGCATTATCATCGACCAAATCCTATCCTGGAAACCCCAAATTGCCCAAATTTCCCGTCGATCGATTTGTACCTTGAAATTATTCCACCGATCCCGCCACCTCCTACCACAATCTACCCGTAAACTCCTAGTTTCATCACTCATCTTCCCCCACTTTGACTATGGTTGTGTGGCATATGGCGGCCTCTCGAAGGTGCTCGAGGACAGATTGAGAAGGATTATGAACTGCTTTTTAAGATTTGTGTTCGGTACCTCGAGACGGTCGCACGTATCCCACCTCTACGGCGAGTTAAAGTGGTTAACCCCAAACTTTCGGAGACAATATTTCCTTGGATCATTCCTTTATCAAATCATTAACTCCCACCATCCATTTTATGTCTACAGCCTTTTAGTGTTTAAATCCTCAACCCATCATCCGGAAACAAGATCCCGTCTGTCCGACCTCCACACTCCTTTCCATAGAACCAATAAATATGACTGCTCTTTTTTAGCCCGGTCCTCTTCCTTATGGATATACCCTCCCTTCAAACATCCGTCATGCTCCTTCCCTCTCATCGTTTAAATCCCTCCTCTTTCAATACTTCCTTTCTCTTCAATCAGATGTAAGCTAATTTTTATCATGCCAACTTATGTAAGGTGAATTTTACTTTAATGAGATGTAAAAGTTACATTTTATGTTTATTCTTATTTATTCATTCCTAGAATTTGTAAATAGAGATGACACTATGACCCTTTATTTTTTTTATTATTATTATTATTATTATTTTATTTTTTTTATTCTTGTGTTATCTAATTGTATTTATATATTGTTTTTGGCCAGTTATAATTTATTATTTAGTTCATAATTGTTATTCTTAAGGGACATTGTCCCAGAATAAAGTTCTGTTTTCTATTCTATATATATATACATATCGACATAGATGTCACTCATACTAGATAAAATAAAGTCAGTATATTATTTTTTTATTTTATTATATTTACGTTATCAAGGAATTTAAAGCTTACTGAAAATATAAAATTATTAAATGACTTAAAAATAGTTGCCTAAGATTTGTCCTTATTCTTTGTTAAAACTATCAAATATTTTATTTCAAAATCTAAATATATCATACAATTTAATAAAACATCCAATCTCCAATATCTAAGTTTTATTAACTAAAGAGAAAAGTTTCTTCTTTTTCTTAATTTAATAACTTCACATTATTTCATCATTTAAACAATGAATATTAAGAAATTTTCCTTGCTTTATAATGAGCTTGAAGAGAATCCCTGATTATTTCCTGACTGTCCGGAAATAATGAAATTCCCTGAATTCGACTTTTCACTACTTTTCCTGTTAGTAAATAACTTCCATTCGACTAAATGTGCTTTCCACGGTGCAATTCTAGCTGCTGTCATTTAACGGTTCTGTATTATTATTGCATACCTTAATAATTTTTACTATTCACAAAGAAAACCCTTAGCCCTCTACCTCAAACTTTTTTTTTTTTTTTTTTTAACATATTTATTGATATTTACAACTGTATTAAATAAAAATACATCTAGTAAATGTGATGGTAATATGTAAAACTGTCATGTAGACATGTAGAGACACTACCCAGTAGCAGCACTCTAAAAACACTCTAAACTAGAAGGTCCCGTGGCCATCTTCTTTTCAGACGCCTCGGAGGATTATCAGGGATTGAAGAGGAAGCAAGGATTGAAACTAATGGATTGTAGTGGGAATGGAACTTTTCATGGAAGGAATGGTACCTGGATCGGGCTAAGTCAGCAACATATGGAATATTAAGGTCTTTATGAATTAGTGTGTTTGTGACAAAATAAGGAACATTGAGGATTTTCCGAAGGATTTTGGATTGTAAGGATTGGATACGAGAGGAATTCGATGGTTTAGTAGAGCCCCATAGCTCTACTCCGTAAGTCCATATCGGTCTTATGATGGTCATATAAATGAGTCTTTTGTAATTAAGTGGAAGGTTGGAGCGTTTGTCCAGTAAGTGTTGAAGTAGTCGAAAACGTCGGGCAGTTTCTTGTCCTTTAAGTCTTGTATGGGGAATTCAAGTTAGGCGTTTGTCAAGGTGGAGTCCTAGGTATCGAATCTGTTCAACGGGGGCCCTCAAACTTTTAAAGTAAATTTCCTCCAGAAATTAAACGTAATAAGTAAAAGGCTCTAAAGATACCGTCATTATGAATTACTTCTACTATAATCTAAACTGAAAGGGCTTAATACAATGAAGCTCTTTTAAAAGTTCTATCTCGTTTGTAGTAAGTAAACTTTTTACAGCTTACCTGGCTATAAAGGTTAAAAAAAAAAAATAAATAAAATAATCCTCCAACTTCTCTTCTAGACTGAAAGGACAGTTGCTTCCGCGAAAGAGGAAAATATCGAACGGGGACAGAGATAGCTGTTCAATAATAACGGAACTGGGACTTATTGGACGGGATCTTTACAGCACGACCCCGCCGGCCAATAACTGTAATTCAATTACTTAAAAGGTTACCTGGCTAGGGACAGTTAGAACCACCCTCACTTTCTCTTATAGAAGCACTCTATCCACTTACCTGAAACAGAATAAATACACTGTCAGCAGGTGATATGACTCAACAGATCTTAAGTGTATAATAAGCTATAACTGTACATAAGGATAACAGTATATGGCAGCCTGAGGTGAAGTCATCGCTCAGGAAAAAGTTCATCTTAAGACCTGAGGCATAAACTGCTGGGAAAATATTTCGCAGAACAGCACTTGGAATACAAAAAATCTGGTGTGAGCAACACACGACTTTCACTTACCTCCGTTTTTAAAATCGACTAAAGAATTTTCATATACAGTAAAAGATAAAAATGAGTGAAATCATAAAAGAATAAATTAAACTGAATTTCTATGGAAACATGTGTTTTATTAAAAAATCTATTATATTATTATCTAAAATAATCACTTAGTTTAATCGGCTTTTCATCACTCTCTATTAACTTTTAAAAGCTTGTGTATAAGATAATATTTTTTTCTAAAATCTTTAGCTTTCAAACAGCATATCATACATGTATATTACTGTTTTTATGCTCAAAAACAAAAAATTGTATTTAAAAAATATTTTTTCAGTTTTCTTCTTTTGTTGTCTTTCGAATTCGCACAACTTACATATTTATCTGTTATTTATCAATGCTAACAAGATAAAATGGTTATTTTTATAGAATATACAAAATTAATTGTACTTTAGAGGAAGAAAATTTAAAATATCGGCATTTAAGCCCTGACAGACTAGCAGGAAACCTACTTGATGTTAAAGCCTATTCAATTTTACATCGATATAGCGAGTTTAATCAAAATCGTCGGAACCGTTTTCAAGAATATCGAAAAAAGGTGCAAAATGCATGGTATAAAGTGGCACTTCTGGTAAGCTCATTTTGATGAAAAAAAGTTTTGTAACGTCTCGGGCGTATATTTGTCTTAAATATGAAATTTCAGTTTCATAGAACTTTTGTTTTCCGGATTGGGATAATTAAGCCCAGTAGCCGAGTTTAAAGATAATTAATAGGACTAATCTTAACACTGAACAACTATTTCAACTGTTACCGGGTTCGTTATATTTTGAAGATGGATTACCTGTTTTTAAAATAGTTCTAATCCCTATTTTGCCTAGCTTCGAGCTCCATAAATAGACCCTTTAAAGAATAAATACTAGGTTTCAACTCCTAAAGTTTGTAAAACACTCCAAAAAAAAATACGAGTTGGCCGATTCGGCGAGAGAGTCATTTGTAGTCAACCTTATAAAGCTCACCAAACGTATACAGCTCGGGTAGAAAATCGGAAAACAGTATTTCAAGCAGTAAAAGACAAACACCCGCAGTAGTGTATATTGGAAATAGGAAAGGGAAAAATCGTTATTGCTAAATAGGGCATTTTGGAATAGTGCCAAGAGGCGGGGGGAGGGGTGTGTTTACTCGAACCTGTTAATGCCGTCACACCGAGGGTCCATGATTGGAGTCATAATGCCTCACCCCTATCTGGCTACTTCCCTCCTACTACCATCCCATAAATTCTCGGAGGGAGGGGGCACCCTTGTCAATCGATAGCGAATATCTTACTCTGTGCCCTTAGGGCATTTTATCCCAAAGGGAAGGGGGAAGGGGAGTTCCTTTAATTTATTCCTTTTCCGAATCTCTATGATTTATTTAAGGGATACACTGTGCTAATATACCTGTTACACACACATATATATATATATATATATATATATATATATATATATATATATATATATATATATATATATATATATATATATATATATATATATTTAAGGTTGTTGGGAAGAGGGCGGAAGGAACATTTGCTTGCAGCCTACACTAGGTACACTGGTAGGTACACTGGGACGAGTAGTCCCCTAAGAATAACAAGAAAAGTACAATATAAATAATAATTGTCTGGTCGTCTAAGACTTCAGTTTAACAATAAAAGACATATTTTGTGACAATAAGGGGCGGGGTAGCCGAATGGGTTAGCAACCACAGAGAACCAAAAATTGGAAACCAAAACATTACGAGTTCGAGTCTCGGCTATTCAGGAACAGGTAGCAGTAGCCCAGTAGAATTAGACTAAAAAAGGGATTGGCAAGAAAAAGGTGGGGTAAATTTAATTTTTAGGCACGATTGTTTGTACTGCTCCCCTCATTAAAAACCAAGTTTTCACACTTTTTACCCTTTTTCAGTTTTTTTCCTTCTAAATCTGTTCCTGGACATTTTAGAGCAAACTTTGCCGTTAGCAATTTTAAAGAACAATAAATTGCCTACATTTTTGGTGTGTAACATATTGGAAAATTCGAAACACCTACTGAGATACGTGGTTGTCAATATTGGCCAAATTGTCAAAAAAACACAAAATGTCAGAAAAGTATGTGGTTTCGCTTCAATAACTATTTTGGTGTGCAGTTTATTAAAAAATACATAAGAAACAATCTTTTAGAGCATTCAATTTCTAACAAGTTAGATGTATAACATTTTTGATTACTCCTAATTATACGAACAAGAAATGTTGAAATAACTTTTGTACTGAAAGTGCTCTGTTAATAAAAAAAAAATATTCCGTTTTAATTAGATCTTTTATAAGTAATATTACCTTAAAACTATCATTGTGTATATTCTAGGGAAAAAAAAGCGTTTTTGCAAATAATAAGAACAATTTCCCAATATATTAATTTTGTCTTAATTAATTAAAAAAAAATGTTTTTCCTTAACGATACACCAACAACTTTAAATAAAATATAAGACATTTTTGTTAGTTGTTTTTTTCTTTTTTTAGTCTCAAATGTATTTGATGTGTATAATGTTTTATTTTGAGCGAAAGGCGTATCGTCAAACTCGTCTTCTCCCATTTAATATTTAACATTTGGTCTATTATGCCGAATTCGAATCCGCAATAAAGACAGACAATAGAACAGGTCCACCCTTTTTGCAGCTGCATTTCTCTTTGTATCTACAGGAAATCATATTCAGTAATGTCGATGTAGCAGTACGAACAATCGTGCCTAAAAATTAAATTTACCCCACCTTTTTCTAGCCAAAATCATATTTATACTGGGCTACAGCCACAGAAGCAGGTCTTGTACAGAGGACATCGTGACTTATCCCGCGAGTCAGCAGTCCAGCAGTCAAATTCTAGGTGGTAAGGAGTATTGGCAAAAATTTAATAACGCAGTAAAAGTCATTTATCAAGCCATCGCATTTAAACACATAATCACTAATTCACCCTATTATAGAAATCATCTGTTAAGTTACTTTATTTTCTCGGGCGATCAACAGCAAGAGTCTGAATCATCTGTTACCAATTATTTCAGGACGCAAAATAAAGAACGGTTTCAAATGATCGGCCAGATATCTTGGTAATAGATACAAATTATCGAGACAGATTTTTAATATATGTCGGGTACAGACAGTTCCAAAAAAGAAAAATCATATGTTTCAATAAAAGTACTATCTCTTCAAAAAGTAGTTTAATTTTGTTTTGATTTCCCCTTATTCTTTGCCTTAAGCTTCATTAAATACACAACAGCGTAAAGGGCCGCTCCACTGCACTTTGAGAGAAGCAGAGATGGAATGGAAGGAATGTGTCGGCCCAAGGCAGTCCAAGCAATTAATTAAACAACCCTCCACTTCCAGAAACATGCTGCTTGGCCTAAAAGAGAAAGAACTCCGAACCATCAATCCACTGCAGGCTCAGGACATTTGGAAACAGCGGGGAGGTTGTTGATAAAATCAGTTGCTGGTAAGAGCTTGCATATAAAATACATGTTTATTAACTGCCTCCGTTCGTAGTTCCAGAGTAGTGTCGACAGGCGTAATAAAAGTAGGATAATTATCCGGACAAAAACCCTTTAAAGACTAAACTAAAGCTTTGTTTATACTAGAAGCGATTAGCTACGGTAGGAGTAACTTAGGCAGACTATTATTCAGATTATTGTAATGCAAGTCATCAATCTTCTCCTAACAATAATTTATGTTGAATGTTTGTTGAAATCGGGATGGTTAATAAAGAAACCTAAATGATCTGACAAACCGCAAAAAATCAGACCCCCAAGTGAATTATGCCGCGAGTGACCTCCAGCAGATGGATAGTGACCTCCATCAAAACGAAATAAAACATCCAATTTGAGATTAAAATAAAAATAAATAAACATAAAAGGAAATTTAACTCTCCATCATTCTATTCACATAAACGTTTCTAATACTCTTATATAAGCTACATACATTATAAACTTTAACAACACAAAATTTAAAATATAATATTTACAAATATCAGTTAAGTTTTTCTAATATAATAATATATTGTTATTAAACTTAAAATGATTTATCATTTATTATTTCTTTTATATATATTTTTTTTAATATGATGTAGATTTCAGTCGTTTTAGAAAAAATCTAGTGAAATTACATTGAGTTTCGATAGTAAATGTGTTTCATTAGATAATCTATTATATTATTATTTCTTTATATTAATTAGTTTTATACGCTTTTCGTCGACTCTTTGCTCTCTTAGCTATCTGATTCCAGTATCAACAAGCATTTTTAAATAAAAAAATGTTTAATCTTAAACTGATAACTGGCCTAGTAATTTAATAAGAGAAATTTTTTTCTGAAGGAATTAGTCCGGGTAGCGGTCATTAAATGAAACAACTGAATAGTTTCAACTATTTTATTGTTTGCCAACGTTTCGACCCCCATTGTGGGTCATCATCAGGGCGTCTGGTAGGCGAGTGGAAACGAGAAATTTTTTTGTTTATTCAGTTAGATAATGTTAATAAAACAAATGTAGAATTATAATTTTAAAAATATTATTTACCGATTTCTCAGCGTTTTTAATCAAGAAATGTACCCGAGCCATTAAGATATTTTCCTTGATGTTTGCATTAGTTTTTATTGCATGGTCATTTTCCTGCCCTGAGTGTAACGATCCCATTAATCCGTGTCCAATAGCCCACCATTGGAATAGCAAATTATTCCATGTCCCTACTTTGTTATCACGGGCTCTTTTGTCACTGTCGTGGAAGTCCAATCTCTAGAATTGGAGCCAGACAATTTTTCAGATCCTATAGCGCTAATGTTAAAATGTTATCATTAAAAGAAATACATAGTTTTTTATCAATTGGGATATTAAATATTTATATTATTTGATATAATAAGCTAAAATATTTCTTAAATTTGTGATGATTTTGCTTTGTATGAATTTTTTTTGACGTGACAACGTCTTATAAATTGATGGGTGCATGAACGAAAAAGTTGTGTCCCGTTACCATGTACGTGTGCGCATGCGCAAGAGTCAGAGTTAATCGTCAAGGAGTGGGGGTAGTGTCTGTGGCGCGTGTTTTTTTTATTAAATAGTTCATTATAAGTTTATTAACAATAGTGTCACAATCGATTATATTATTGTTACGATTTTTATTTTAATTTTATTTTTATAGAAAAATAATCGACTGTATATATAATATAAGAAGTTCGTTGGGGGAACACTTCAATTAAGTAACCATAATTTATTGTGCTAATGTTTCGTTTTTATTTTTAATGTCTAATTTTATTTGTTTGTTCATTAAATTTCACCTTATGGTTAACCGGACAATGCTACAGTGAGAGTCCTAAATTTTTCCTATCCAAGTTTTATTAGGATAGGGATCTTTAACGAGTACCTGACAGGACAGCATACCTAAGGATTTTTTACTCCCATTAAAAAATCCTAGGGCCACCTGCAAGTTTGAATCCGCGACCTTTGGCTAGCCAATGTGCTGTGGGTGTCCACGACCTCTAATTTTATTTAAATTGTTAGTGTAAAAAAAAAGTAGAACTGTTATTCAGTAGCAAAATTATTCAGCTCACGATTTCTGTCAAGGAAATAAATTTATAAAAATATTATTATTCTGACGATTCTAAATGGCTGTGAAAATAAGATAAAAAGTAAAATATTTAGTCTTCAGAGGGATTAGGCCACAGGAGAATTTAGAAGGATACACAACGCAGAATTGCGGATCTTGAATAGTTGAGTTGTCAGCATTGCGGTGACTCAAAGGGCTTAGGAAACAACGAATTCCGGAAAAGTTAATATGCGCTGAACAACTAACCTGGTAGGTGTCTGAAAGGTAGACCGAGGCGTCATTGGGAGAATTGTATAAAGTCTGACTTCAGGAAATTCGTCTGGGACGAATCTGTAATCACCAAATGTTGCTGCATCGGGATCTAATGTTTGGGCTCGCTAAGCCAATTATTATAATTAATCTAACAAATAAGTCCTACAGTTATAACACTGCCTGTCCATAAGTCTCTAAAATGGTAAATTTTTTGTAATAAAAAAGAAAAGCCAACTAAAAATCAGAATAAAGACTAATAACTGAGAAGTTGATTTCAAAACGGAACTTAAGGACATTCTTTACAAAATCGATATTTTGACGTATCGAAATTACAATTTTAACCTAACCTATAATAAAAGTTAGTATATGGATAATTGTTTTTGAAAAAAAAAATATTAGCAAGGGTTTTGTCTTTTCCCAGCCATATATATTTGAAGACGTATAACTAAGGTGAGGTGGGTTTGGAATTGGCTTCGTTCTGGTCTCGACGCTTCAGGTAAACCCGGTCGTGACAAGGCTTCGATACAATATTTTAAGACGTCTAATATGGTCTGTAGGGAGTGTAAATGATGAGATTCTACCATACATCTCTCTAAGGATTTCAGCCTAACCGGCTACAAGAGACAAATAAATAACACGAATCGGGACTCTTGAAAAATAATAAGAACTTAATTGTCAAATTAAAAATGCATTGTGTATGTATCCAATAAGTATAGAAATAACGCAGGTTCCTATTTTATTAGGATTACAACTATTTTATATTTCCAATAAACTATTTTAATTACGTTTTAAAAGTAAAATTAAGTTTTCATAGGAATCCTACTTAGCTTACAGTAGTGAAATATCAGTTTTCATGAAGTAATATTGAATTTGAAATAAATAAGTTAGTTTATAAAATTAAAACAACTTAGTTAAAATTCGGTACGTAATACGGTTTCTAAAACCTTGTGTACTAAATGGAAGAATATAATCAGTACGACAGTGATAACCTCTCTCTTTAACAATAATATTTGTTCATAAGTTAATGGGCTTACAACATTATATTAACTTGTACGGTTTCATTCGTGGCTTTTAACCTTTCTAAAATCTTGAGCTCTTTAACGGTATATTACACGTCTATGTTACAACTTATATTTCAGGAATAATTTGTTTATGACTTGGTGACAGATAATTTATTTTTCTCGTTTAAAGAAAATCTAAATTGCATTGTATTTTACTTCTAAACCTTTATAGGAAAGAATGTCCTGAATTGATGGTGAAAACCGTAGAAAAATCCGTCTGTGGTAGCGTGAACCAAAATCGTGTTATCATTTTACGTATAGACTGAAGATAATTAATCATTAAGTTATGTATGTAATACATTAATGACGTTTTATAATCGTAATACTGCAAAGCGCACACAATGCATTCTAGAAATTTTTTTCTATAGCTATTCATCAGGGACTTCCCCATGTCTAGAATATTGTAAATTGAAAATAGATACAAACCTAGTCATATCCCAGGAGCAATTAGCAAAGGGCAAAGGGTCATATTTAACAATAATGAGTTGTAAGGATCACTTGTAGTAGCTGGGTGGCTAGCATAACAGCCTCCTATGCCAAAGGTCACGGGTTCGAACCCGCAGGTGGTCCTAGGATTTTTAATGGGAGTAAAAAAATCCTTAGTTATGCCGTCCTTCGGAGGGAACGTTAAAAGGTGGTCCCGAGCCTGTGCAATGTCAGGTACTCGTTAAAGATCCTAATAAAACCTGGATAGGCTAAATTTAGAACTCCCACTGTAGCATCGTCTGATTAGCCATAGTAGCATAAAGTGACGTTAAATAAATAAATAAACAAACAAACAAAAATAATCACTCATACCTAAAAGGAAGAATAAACTTTTTCTACTCTATACCTATAGCCTATTATTTATTTGTTCTGGGATTTAACTCGTCATAGTACTAATAAATTTCAGTCACCTTTCATCATTGAGAAAATAAAGCAGATTTAATTCTATGCGCAGGTTATCTGATACAGATACTAATTTTATTCCGGTCTGACAGACTACATAGGCTAAGATTGATACAGAAATAAACATAACCCATTATAGCAACTGAATATGTATAAAAATGCATACATTTTCCTAAGACGATAATAATAATCCTCAAACTTTTAAGATGGTTTTCAGTTTCTTTCCTTACTAACAACGCCCTTTGGTGACAAAGTGAGAGGTAAAAAAGCTGAAAAGCACACTTGAGGGACCAGCATTGGAGGGGGGTCGGGCTTTGTCCGGGCCAGGGGTTATTTGGACTCTGAAAAATGTCGCGCCAAAAAGTTTGCCGCCATTTGTTACGAAAGCCAAGGCACAATAGGAATGAAGCGCGATATGTCTCCATACATAACGCCGCGTCACCCAGAGGCCTCAGAAGGTCTTAGCATCTTACCGGCCTTCCGGGATTCTGAATTTTTTTTTTTTTAAAGACATAATGAGGAGACAAAATTCGATTTTAGTGAAACCTCCTTCATGCATTATAAAGCATACTTTGTTTTTTATATTTTAGTACGCAATATTTAAAATGCGAAAAAAAAAGTAAAATATTGTTGGTTTGGATTTTGAGGCGTAAAACCAGATAGTCATCAACGCCTTTATTTCCTTTGTTTATTTTATTTAACTTCAATCTAAAATAAAAAAAATAAAAAAATAATAGATAAAACAAAAATTAAAATTAAAAAGTAAAATGTGAAACGAAGTCAGATTTCAAAAACGTAAAACCAAAATGTAAACTTCACCACATATAAAAAATAATATATATATATATATATATATATATATATATATATATATATATTAATATATATATATATAAATATTTATTTATTGTTTGGTTACTTTTCGACTGTTGATAATTTAAGTTTTCTACTATTCTAAGAATTTAGACTAAGTTATGTAGTATGAATGTTGAACTTGATCACTATTAAAAATGTCCTAATTAGGACAGATTGTAATATTATTCAATAAAAGTGTTTACAATCAAAGAATTAATTCAATAAATAAACTTTTTTCGACAATTTATTGTTCTCATATTCATGCCCTAACAGTGGAAAAAATAAGAACAGAACATTAATATTTTTATACAATAATTAATAGATAATGTTATAGTTAGAGAGAAAGAAAATAATACATTGAACAATGAATAAATATACAGTAGTTAAATAGATATTTCAATTAGAACATTATTAAAAAATTACTTTCAATTTGAGATAAATAAATTCTCGAAACATTGCATAAATAAAATTGTTTATTTATTGAATGAAACCTAAGAACAGTAGAAAACATACACACACACAAGCAGCTCATTAATATTTAAGACAGTATCAAAAAAATACTAAATTATATTAATAATTTAAAAAAAATCGATTGACATTTCAATGGTAACTTATAATTAGTACAATGACAGATGTCACAAAGACCAAATTGGCTTAATTTCCAAATGAACGATTGCCATTTTTAATTCTCCACACATACTGAATATTAAATAAATTCCATAAATATAAAATTATTTTATACCTTTTTTTATAAAATATTTTTTTTTTTTGACAGATCTTGTAAATAAATTGGTTGAAGTTAATGGGATAGTATGATAAAATGTGCTAGTATTTATAGTTAATTTTAATAAAAGATGATGAAAAATATGTAAATCACAATTTAAAGAAAATATTCAAATTTTAAAATAATGCTATAACAAATTGTTATATTTTGGTGGTAATACTGGAATAAATAGTGTGTATATATAAATATATGTTTATAGAATATAGATGTTTCTTCTTACGTGTTTTTTTAGTGTCCTTATTCGTATAGCTCATTATTATTTATTTAAAAAAAATCTTAGTGTTCTTATACATATAATTCATTATTATTTATTAAAAAAAATCTTAGTGTTCTTATACATATAATTCATTATTATTTATTAAACTATCATCACACATTTCTTTTTAGTTAACAATCGAAAATATTAAAATCGATAAATAATATATTTAATAAAAAAACTAATAGCGAAAAAATAAAAAATATACATTCTTTAACAGCAATAACCAATATGTTGCCAGAAAAATCATTAAAAGAAAATATGTTATAAAAACGTACAAAAAAAGATGGACGCCTTGAAAGACATTCATACAAAAGCTTTTCCTCTGTCTAACAAGGTCAGGGAAAACTGTTTTCCTCCGGCAGAATCATTTTGATTACTTTTAAAAAATAAATTTATATTCTTCTCTAAAAAAACGGGAGATACGTCTTTAAAATAATAATAATTTCTTTAATAAAAATGTCTTCGGTTTTATTAAGCGTTTTAGAAGAAGATTTATTATGATGTGAAAATAAAATAAATAAAAGATATTTGTTCATTTTCATCAAAGAAAGTAATTTAACGGTTATTATGAGCATGAATCAATCATTCAAGGAAAATTTTGGAAAAGAAATGTATTTCAAAAAAATTATATACTATTTATATTTCTACAAGGATCACTTGTAGCTGGGTGGTTAGCATAACAGCCTCCTATGCCAAAGGTCACGGGTTCAAAACCGCAGGTGGTCCTAGGATTTTTTTAAGGGAGTAAAAAATCCTTAGTTATGCCGTCCTTCGAAGGGGACGTTAAAAGGTGGTCCCGAGCCTGTGCGATGTCAGGTACTCGTTAAAGATCCCTATCCTAATAAAACCTGGATAGACAAAATTTAGGACTCCCACTGTAGCATCGTCCGATTAGCCATAGTAGCATAAAGTGACGATAAATAAATAATCAACAAATATATTTCTACAATTCAAGCTCAAAGCCATAACCCAAATATTATAATATTCGAAAATTTATACAATAAGATACCGTCAAGTACTCCTAAATCCCTTAAGTTTTTATATGCATAGGTACTACAAAAAATATAGATTGATCATAAAACAATAAGGCCAAATAAGTTCTTTCCTCATATGCTATCAAAAACGCGAAAAACTAATGATTTTACGGTTTATTACTATTTTTTATAATATCCAAAGAATAAAAACCGGTTAACATGGCCTACAACGGACACATAAAATGAATAGGCTATTCATCTGATCTATCTCAAGTAAGATCTTACTTTTGTATCAAAATGGATAAATTTGACAAAATAATTGTAAAATATATGTTTCCTGCAAGTTTTTTTTTTTTTTTTTTTCATACCAATTACTGAATATAAAGATGCGATGGATTTAAATGGACTCTCACATTACTAATTTTATAGAACATAGATAATGCGTACATCAGGCCGATTAAAATACCAAACATATTAACGATAATAATCAAACTGTTATCCTCGAACATTTTCCCGTCCTAAAACTTTTGAATTTATTGACATTTCTTTCATTTTTAACAAGGAATACGCACACTACAGAGAAAACACTCCATCAATCAGCAACAATGGTCACGAGGAATTAAATCGCAATACAGATCTGATCAAGACCTCGAAGAAGATGGAGGGTAAGTCACCTACATCAGGCCTAGAGTGGCCTTCGGTAAGCTGTTTTAAATACAATTATAAATAATTTATGGTCAACTAATTCCAGGGAGAGAAATGCTTTATTTATTTGAGAATGCTGCCCAAATACATCGGGTTGCTTATATAACACAGCATATCAATCCCTTGGACATATTCACTTACATTTTCAATTTTTTTTTTTTTTTTCTATCTTAATACAATTTTATAATATTTACAATTGTTTTTTTTCCTCTTTTAGCTATTTACATTATTTTATTCTATTTCTCTCTTCCACTATATTTGAAATTTAGATCTCTGGTGCGCACATTACATATTCAACATATAATCAAATTCACCGTTTAATTGCCATACTGATGATGGTGGACTAATAAATATTACAATAATAATAAGTATTAACTCATAATCAAGCAGCAGTAACTTCTTTCAAATTAAATTCAAGCTCAATTTTATAAATTTTAATATTTAAGAGGAATATTATTTATATACTCGATCCTTCTCTCAAATCGAACGAAGGAATTTTTCGAAGATAATGGTGGTAATGAAAATACGTTTGCGCATACCTAAATGCAAATAATTTTTTTTTTTTTTCTAAATATTTTATTGATATTTACAACTGTAAATACAATATATACAACAAGTAAATGGGCTAATTGACACTTATGGGCGTGATAATGTCTTGTGAAGAAACTACCCAGTGGTAGCACTTCAAAGGCAATTTAATTAAAGTAGGTCTCGAGGCCATCGTCTTTTCAGTCGCCTCGGAGGGTTGTCAGGAATAGATGGGAATGATAAATTGCGTACAAGAGGATTCGTGTGGGTTGGGAGTTTGGAATGAAAAGAGGCGTATCTGTTTCGGGCTAGTTCTGCGACAAATGGGATATTTAGGTCATTATGGACGATTTTATTCGTAACGAAATAAGGAGCATTTAGGATTTTGCGAAGGATTTTGGATTGTAAGGATTGAATACGAGAGGAATTAGATGGTTTAGTAGAGCCCCAAAGCTCGATTCCATAAGTCCAGATGGGTCTGATGATGGTAACATAAATGAGCTTTTTGTAATAAATTGGAAGTTTTGAACGTTTGTCTAGTAAGTGTTGTAGTAATCGGTATCTACGGGCAGTTTCTTGTTGTTTAAGTCGCGTGTGGGGATTCCATGTAAGACGTTTGTCAAGATGGAGTCCTAGGTAACGGATTTGTTCAACAGGTATGAGTGGGGTATTATTAAAGGATACAGTGGGGCAGGAAGTCATCGGTTTGCGACGAAGGGTAAAGGTAATTTGGTGGGATTTGTCAGGATTTATTTTAATCCTCCAGTTCTGACATTATTCCTCAATGGCTGTGATGTGAGACTGAAGGGTTCGGGATGCAGCGGATGGATCATTATGTACAGATAACACACAAGTGTCATCCACATAAGTTGTGAGGACAGTGGATGGATGTAGTGGAATATCAGCTGTATATACCGTATAAAGGATGGGACCTAAGATACTACCCTGAGGTACACCTGCAGACTGAGAAAATGTGGAAGAGTAGGAAAGGTTATGATTTACTTTGAAGGTTCTATTAGTGAGGTAGGAACGGATTATCAAGTAGTATGTTGCGGGAAGGAATTGGCGGAGTTTATAAAGGAGTCCTGGGTGCCAGACTCGGTCGAACGCTTGTTCCACGTCGAGAAAAGTCCCCGTAAATGCAAATAATTAAAATATTTTGATAAAATTTATACCAAAAAACGCCACAATCTCCTCAACATTGTTAAAACGAGAGAAATTTTTATACAAACCGACCGGAACGAAATTGTATTTTATTTTCGATTACGAGGATAAGATTTTGTTTCTTCAATTCCTGCATCAGCACAAGGGCTTCCCTGACATCTCGAGAGATTCATGACATATCCCAGAGAGCAGCTGGACGGTTGCGTCATTCGCTTCAACAGTTGTGCCAGTGTTCATAGAGTAAGGAGTTCTTTGACCTCACACATGTGTTATAAGTACTTGTGTCAATTTCAAAAGCGGGCGTAGGACGTGAGAAAAACCTTGGGAAGGAGGAAGTATCAAGAGCCGCCGCCCTTCAGAGATGTGAGATCCATTTCAATATTCCCCTACGGAGTCAACAATACATTTCCCGATAACGATCTATAAATGAAAATAATAAGAACATACAAGAAAGAAAAATAAGCAAGTAATATCCCACGAGAACCGGAAGCGAGCAGCAATATTTAAAATCTATATGCACAAGGGAAACGGATAATCAAACAAAAACAAAAAAGGAAAAATTGCTGGAAATGGAAAGACAATACTGGAAATAGAAGAGGGAAAAAGAATGTAAACCGAACGTGTACTTTCTCTATCTCTTACTGAATCCAATTGGAAATAACATTTGTTATCAGATCATTATATCGTACAATACTAAAGATGTTATAAGTATTATTTCTTCTTGAGTCCCAGCATCAAAGAGTGATAGAATTAATAACTTAAAACCACGAGGAAAATATTCATTATCTCTATTATATAAAATGATTATGTAGCAATCAGGAAAATAAGTTTATTTTATTAGGTACTTGAGGAAATCTTTACAAAATGATGTTTTGACATATTTGTATGTCAATAACAAATCGTTTAGTTTTGTCGAAATACCTAAGTAGGTTTCATGCATAAAAAAATGAAAAAGTTCTTTAAAAACGTTTTTCGAAATTCCAACTCTTTTCTAAAGGTACATTTAATGTGTTTATTTTATATTTAACGTATGTTTTTATACTAATGTAGCTTATCGGACGATGATACAATGAGAGTACCAAATTTTGCCTATCTAGGTTTAATTAGAAGTGACATCTTTCCCGACTACCTGAAATCGCAGTCTGTACCTGTTAAAAATCTACCGCGTTTAAACCGAAAACCTTGGGCACAGAAAGCTGTTTTGATAGTCACTACACCACAGGTGATTTCTGGTACGTTTCATTTCATTCTAAATCAGAGTAAAACATTTCCTTCAATAAAGAAAAAATAATAATACAAATTAAAAAAAAAAATTCTTTGATTATTATGCAAAAAGAACTGTATAAATTGGTGTAATGGAAGATTTTTTTTTTATTCCAGTACACATTATATACGTTCTACAAATATAATATAAATAAAAGACTAAATTAAGCGATAACAGATAATTAAATTTCCAAACAATTAAATCATTCATGTTTCGTAAATTAATATTCTCAATACATTGATATAATTTCTTTAGTTTTAACATAAAGCTTATTAACAAAAATTATTTTTATTATTATTTTGAAATAGCCGTGGTGATTCGAGGAGCCCGCCCAGAAGCAGATCTCGGCCGAGAGCCTAGTCATCGGGAAGTTCTTACATTTTATTTTGTTATACCAGTATACCTTTATTTATTTAATTTTTTTAAAGTTATTTGACTTTTCTATCGTTTATACTGTAAATATTGTATGAATGTGATCTTACAGCCTGATTATTATTGTTCATTTAGATAAATTTTAATATATCTGATTAAATAAAAATTTAAAAAAATATTATTTTAATAATTATTTTATTAAATATTATTATTATTTAAAAGAGCGAAAAAAAAAATCCTGAACAAAAAGGAACCCCATTTAAAATATTAGATAACTATATAAACAGCTAATTTAAGTATAATAACTTACATATACGATAAGAAATGTGCTGTGAATGTCAATACGTTATAACTTTAATATGTTTAGAATAATATACAATTGTGTATTAATATACTATACTATATTGTATATTAATATATATATATATATATATATATATATATATATATATATATATATATATATATATACACACAATTGTGTATGCCATATTTACAGGGCATTTATGTTCAATATTATTGTACTGAATAAAATCTCTCAGTCGATGAAACACTCCCAATCGGAAGCAGACCTGATCGGCAGCTATAAGTCACAACCAACGGAACGCTGATCATCGGCTATAAAACTGGCAATAGCAAAAGCATAATGGCATCATAAACCGCTTCATAAATAGGAACAATGCTATTAATTAGCCAGGATCCTCAACGGCACAAACTAGGATACCATTCCAACAGAGCTAGAATAATCTATACAGGAGTTGGTTATTCATACCCAACGGGCGGGAGATTGTAGCCCGCGCTACGTGTAACTTCCCACAATAGCCAGTCACGTAATTGGGAGGCTGGTACAAGTGATGTATGGTCGAGCTATGGAGCACATCCCTCCCTCCGCTATAGGCGCAAACCTTCCTCTAAGGGGCCAAACATTAAAGATCATATCCCTTTATATCTTTAGATTATATTAATGTTTGAATTGAGTCAGTTTGTTCAATAACAAAGCTCCCACAAACAAACGCTACAGGGAAACTTGCGACGTTTCACCAAAATTTGACATAAGAGCCAACTTGGTTGAAGAGGAAAGGACAAAGTCTAACGCAGAACAATGCCTCATGTTTCAAGGCTTAGCTCCAAATAGGGCAGCTTGAAAATAATAACTGAGAAGTCAAGAGGTTTGTAATGGGTTTTAACATCAAAGAGTTATTCGGCTTCGGTTTAAATAGCTCATAAAAAAAATACTTGGGAGATTATTTTGGACAACGAATGAAATCGTCCAATTTTTTATATGAGAGAAGTTGGTTGAGGGTGCAGTCAATTTAACACACAGTTAAGCGTAAACTTAATTTATTGGTGCTAACGTTTCGGCCTAAATTATAGGCCTTCTTCAGGGTGGTTGTGTGAGCTGAGAAGGCTTCAGTCAACAACCATTTTGTCAACAACCATGTTGACTGACGCCTTTTCAGCTCACACAACCACCCTGAAGAAGGCCTATAATTTAGGCCGAAACGTCGGCACCAATAAATGAAGTTTACGCTTAACTGTGTGTTAAATTGACTGCACCCTGAACCAGCTTCTCTCATATATACACACAGTCAACCATTGTCACTTCAATCCAATTTTTATGACATTTTAACCAGTTATTGTTTATTTTATTTAACACCCCTTTATGCTGCTGTGGCTAATCGGACGATGCTAATAGCGAGAGTCCTAAATTTTGCCTATCCCAATTTAATTAGAATAGGGATCTTTAACGAGTACCTGACATCGCACAGGCTCGGTACCACCTTTTAACGTCCCCTACAAAGGACGGCATAACTAAGAATTTTTTACTCCCATTAAAAAATCCTAAGGCTACCTTTGGGTTTGAATCCGGGAACTGGGGCATAGGAAGCTGTTATTCTTTATAATTTTCTAAATTTGAAACCTAGATAAAAAATCGCGCGCGTGTGTGTGTGGTAAGTCTAAAGAAAACGAAAAACCGCACGAAACTGAAAGATCATATTTAAGACGCCCGAAATTTAAATCAATATTTTCAATAAAATTGGCTGTCCGGATGTGCTACTTAATACCATGCATTTTGCACCTTTTTAAGATATTATAAAAAATGTATTTAACGATTTTAATTAAACATGCTATTTGGATATAAAATTTAACGGGCATCAATTTGATGTAGGTTTTATTCTTATTGAAATGGTCTGACAGGGCTTAAATGCAGCTATTTTAAATTGTCTTCTTCTGAAGTACTAAAGATTCAAGAAAAAAGATCGAATACACGGAATTGAAAAAGTTGATGGTGAGTGATGAAAATCCAATAAAACTAAATGATTTCTGTAGATAGTAGTATAAAAGATTATTTAATGAAAAACACGTTTTTATCGGAACTTCATGTGATTAATTCTTGTACCTTTTTTTCATCTCTAAGGTGTGTGCAAAAAATTTTAAATTAATTTTAACAAAGGTGATAAGTTAAAGTCGTGTGTTGGGCGCACCAGAATTTTTTTATAGTTTCCAAACACATGTTATTTGAGTTTCATCTTTCTTATTTGATGATAACAGTTTGTGAACTATCCCTTTCATAAAAATAAGCAATCTCAATGCCCATCTTTGAGACAGACTCTTTCTAAGAGTTCTCAAAGGATTCTTTGTAAGGATTGAGGACAAGTTATTTCTTGTGTGAAACATACCTTCAGTACTTGCTGGAAATAAACATGGAAGGTCACCAGACAATCTATTAATTTACAAAAACATTTATTTTTTTATTATAGCTAATAATTTGAGTACTGGAAATATAAATAGGGCACTGCATCATTTATGTATGATGTCATTGATAAGGCTTTTGTATTGAGCTTCATATATGTTAACTAGGTTCAGGGATTTTTTAATTTTTTTTTTTAAGACAGTGAGAATTTCCGGCTTTTGTTTAACATTTAATTCGACACACACAACACTATGGAATGAAACCAATAAAATTATAAGCCTAGTACTATTATGAATAAAATACCTAGTCATGAGCATACGACATTAATAGATTAGATAATTATTGGATGAATTTAAAGAATTACATAAAACAATTCCTTATATTTACAAAACTTTAAATCAGTGTTATTGATAATAAACACCATCAATTATACTTTTTTAAGTTTAAGAAATATAAAGTAACTAATTCATTTGAAATTAGTTTATTGAAGTATTTATTCAGAGAAAAAACACTAAACATAGCATCTTAACTAAGAGTGGTTTCAAAGCAAACAAGATTTAGTTATAGGGATTTAATTAATAACTTAAAGATAAAATCAAACATTATTATTTTTAGATGATAAATAAATAAGGAAAAAATAAAGATACGAATTACTTTAATTCAAAATATGTATGTACGAGCACCAAGGATGGTTTATCACGGGATTACCTTTACCTAAATTAAGGGCTAAGGAATAAAATGAAGGGTTAAAAAGTTCATTTTACTAAGTCGAGGTTCGCTAATAATGAAAAACTAATTTTTATCATCATCATTAATTAAAAATAAATCAACATGTGAAGATATAAATCAATTTTTTTTCCCCGAGTAATATTAAGCATGTGTTGAGGACCTGTTTAGAGCACATAGAGGAATTAGATCAAGGTAAAACGAAAACCAATACCACATTCCAACGTACTGGTTCCGTGGGCGTTGTAAGCGACCATATGACAACTTCACAGGATGAGAGCTATCGACATTACTCTTCAATACATCCTAAACGTAATGAAATTTCATGTTTCTGCACAAACATTTTAATAATAATAGTAAAGAAATCACGACGACTATAATTTCAAAACTATTAAAAGCGCACCTATATATATATATATATATATATATATATATATATATATATATATATATATATATATATTTATATATATATAAAATTGGAAAATGTATATTGGATAAAATTGGAATAAAATTATTTTAAAAGAATATAATATAGATAAATAAAAATTTGTGTGTGCTATTTCTTTTAAACGTGTTAAAAAAACAATCTATTTATATAAATATATTTGTTGGTAATAACAAAGAGGTTGAGCACCTATTCCAAAACCCCATCTCTAACCAGACTCCAATTTTATGGAATTACATTATTATAAATAGTTTGCTAAGATTTAAACAGTTTTAAAGTATTATGCACAAAGAATCACAAGCTTATTTTAGAGGGGCATAATTCATACTTATTAAAGCATTTTATTCCACTTCTAGATACATAAAGTACATTTTCGATAAGAGAAAATTAATTTCCTGTAAATTAACACTAGCTGGAATATGATTTACACACATCCAAGTAATTGTTTTAATTACCAGTCTAAAACACAAATAAAATAGGAGTTAAATCGTTTTGGAGAGTTTAAATGGCTCTGAAAATATGTCGAAACTATTGTTACTTTCACTTACTAAATATAGTAACGGAAAGTATTGCGATCGTGAAAATTTTAGAATTTCAGTTTTCAACAGATACACGTTTTAAGGTCCCCTGAGTCCAAATAACCAAGTCCCGCAAAAAGGTCTGTGTGTGTGTGTGTGTGTGTGTGTGTGTGTGTGTGTGTGTGTGTGTGACAACTATACGCCCGAGACATTACAAAACTTTATTCATCAAAATGAGCTTACCAGAAGAGGCACTTTATACCATGCATTTTGCACCTTTTTTCGATATTCTTGAAAACGCTACCGACGATTTTGATTAAACTCGCTATTCTTCTTCTTTTTCTTCTATTGGCACAACAGACGCATGTAGCTGTCCTTGGCCTGCTCAACCAGCCCTTCCCACTGTGCTCTATCTTCTGCCATTGTTATCGATATTCCTAGCTTTCGGAGGTCACCGCTTACATTGTCCCGCCATCTGGTCTTGGGTCTTCCTCTCGGGCGCACTCCATCAGGGTCATGCATATATAATCTTTTGGCTGCTCTTGAATCATCCATCCTGAGAACATGGCCTAGCCATTTAAGACGCTGGATCTTTACGAACATGGACACTGCTAATTCCTGATATAGCCGATATACTTCCTTGTTTGTCCTAATCCTCCATCTTCCTGACTCTTGGACTGGTCCGAAGATCCGTCTAAGAACTTTTCTTTCAAATCGGTCCATTTTTTCAGACGCAGTCTTGTTAAACGTCCATGTCTCACATCCGTATGTTGTCACTGGTCTAACCAGCGTCTTGTACAGCCTAATTTTAGTGGTCCTGCTCAGCAATCTACTTTTGAATAGCTTAATAAGAGCAAAATATGCTTTATTCCCAGCCGCCAATCTTGCGCTTATCTCCTCATCCTCATCAGCATCTTCATTGATACGGGCCCCGAGGTAGCTAAAACTGTTAACCAGTTCCAGCGTGTAATCCCTGATGACACATGTACGTTGAGGGTGCACTGGCTTCTTCCTTCTGCATGCCATTACCTTGGTTTTACTCTCATTAACTCTAAGACCCACACGCCTTGCTTCTGCGTCAAGCTTTGTGAACTCGTCTCTCACACTAGCTAGGGATCTTCCAATGATCACCACATCATCTGCATATGCCATTACCTGGGTCATCCTGGTGTAGATGGTTCCTCCTGGGTCCAGCTCAGCTCGCTTCACAATAGCATGGAGAACAATATTAAATAGGAGAGGAGCTAATGGATCTCCTTGCCTCAATCCATTACTAACTTTAAAAGAGTCTGAGGGTCCACTCGGTGTCTTAACTCGGCATTCGTTGAGCACTAAGGTACACCTGGTCAGCCTGATGAGTTTATCTGGTAATCCCAACTCTCCCATAGCCACAAACAAGGATTCCCTGTCAATAGTGTCATATGCTGCTTCGAAATCCACAAACAGCATCCACACAGACCTTCCGAATTCCCTCATCTTCTCAATGATCCTTCTAATAGAAAAAATCTGATCTATCGTGGATCTGTTGCGCCGGAAACCTCCTTGGTAGTCTCCTAGTACTGTCTCGGCATATGGGACTATCCTCCTATATAAAGCAATAGAAAATACCTTATATGCAATATTGAGTAACGTAATTCCCCTATGGTTCTTACATTGCATGATGTCCCCCTTTCTTTTATAAATTGGCACTATTTGGCCCTTTGACCAATCACTAGGAATCACTTCTTCTTCCCAAATTCTAGGTATAAGTTCTTGAAGCACAGTAGCTATCTCCCAGTTTGCTCCTTTGAAAAGTTCCGCCGGAAGACCATCCATACCAGGTGCCTTATTATTAAACTCGCTATATCGATGTAAAATTTAATGGACTTTAATATCATTTAGGTTTCATTCTGATTAAAATAGTACGACAGGGATTAAATGCCGATATTTTAAATTTTCTTCCTCTAAAGTACCTTTAATTTTGTAGCTTCTATAAAAATAGCCATATTATCTTGTTACCATTGATAGTTAACAGTTAAATATGCACGTTTAGCGAATTTGATAAACAACTAAATTAGAAAACTGAACAAATATTTTTTATGCATTTTTTGTGTTTTTGAACACAACAATAGTAATATAGTATACCGTTGGATAGCTAATGATTTTAGGAAAAATATTATCTGATTCATGGAATTATAAAGGGTAATGGAGAGTGATGAAAAGAAGATAAAATTAACTGATTATTTTAAATACTAATATAATAGATTTTTTAATAAAACACACGTTTATCTATAAATTCAATTTAATTAGTTCATTAAAAATTTATTTTTACCTCTAAATGTATTTAAAAATTCTTAAATTGATATAAATAACGGAGGTAAGTGAAAGCCGTGTGTTGCCCGCACCAATTTTTTTATTTAATGATTTTTTCTTTCTCCTATAATAATTAATACTTTCTTTCCGATACAAATATCTAGAAACACATATATGTATTAAAAAAAAAAAAATTAAATCCGCCCTGTTGTATACTATACTTGTTCAGTTAACACTTGAAGAATAATAGTCTATGATGTATTCCTGAATAAATTTATTATTAATTATACAAGTATTTCAACGATAACCATTTTAAACCAGCAGCATAAAGATATTGCCAACTATCATTAAGTCCATTACACCTTATATGACGAATTAACTCATACGGTCAAAACACATTAGACTATAAAATATCTCATGTATATAAAAAAGTCAAGTATATAAAAATGTATTTACTCTTGACATTTTCTTGCATAGAAAGGTTGTTATTTTTAGAATGTTTCCTTCTTGTACAACATTGTTTTAATTATTGGGTGAATATATGAATATTTTTCGAATTATAGACAAAGAATATAAATAGAAAAGGGATAACATGTAATATTAATTTTCTTGTCTAAAAAAGAATTGATAAGTGCGATTTTTTTCAATCATTTTTATATTTTTTCAGTAAAAAAAATTAATAAATTATATTTTTTTAATTATAAATATCACTTATGACAAAAAAACTAAAAGACTAAAAATATAGGATGAAATGAGAAGAATATAGTGAGAAAAAAAAAAAAAAAACTGTTGAGTTAATCGAAAAATTAAAAAAAATTTATCCGAACACTGATTTATGGTCAAAGTAGAAATCAGGATAAAATATAAAAATATTCAACAGACAGTCGGCCTCATAACAGTAAATATATAGAACAGGTTTGAATTATTTTTGAAGTGACGAAATACCTCAATAGGGTTTGTCTTTTTAGAATACGAAAATATAATTAAAAGGGGATTCACTCACAGCCATCCCCAATAGGTATGTGAGGCGTGTCAGTCAACTGGTAGCAACTCACACAAAATAGGCGTAAGTAGTGATTATACCTATTATGTCATTAATAAATAAGAATTAAAGATAAGTAATATTTGGTTTCAACATTTAAAAAACAATGAAATAACCTTTATCATGGATCACCTGTATCAGGGTGGCTAACATAACAGCCTTCTATGCCAAAGGTCAAGGGTTCAAACCCGCAGACGGTCATAGGATTTTTTAATGTGGGTAAAAAAATCTCAGTTATGCCAATGCTTCAGAGAAAACGTAAAAAGGTGATACCAGGCCTGTGCGCAGTCAGGTACTCGCGTTAAAGATCCCTATCCTAATGAAACCTGGATAGGCAAAATTTAGGAGTCCCACTGTAGCATCGTCCGATTAGCCACAGTAGCTTAAAGTGACGTTAAATAAACAACAACAACAACCTCAATCATAATTCTAAAAATGTTTATCACATATTTATCGGTTCTTGATATCATCACATGAGCTAGGAGATACAACACTACCCTATAAATGATGTGTTATGGGCTAGGAATCCAAAACAAAATATACAAAACGCAGCCAAGGGCAGGTCTGTTGCGCCAAAGGAAAAAAATCTGGTGCGGGCAACACACGACTTTCACTTACCTCCATTTTTAAAATCAATGAAAGAATTTTCAAAAACAGTTAGAGATAAAAATATATAAAACTATTAAGGAATTAATTAAATTGAATTTATATAGAAACATGTGTTTTATTTAAAAATCTATTTTATTATTATCTAAAATTTTAGTTACTTTTATGTTCATTTCATCACTCTCTATTAACTTTTAAAAGCTTGTGTATGAGATAATATTTTTTTTTTTAATCTTTAGCTTTCCAACGGTATATCATAAAAGTATATTACTGCTCTTATGTTCAAAAACGAAAAATTGCATTAAAAAAATATTTTTTCTGTTTTCTCCTTTAGTTGGGTATCGAATTTAGTCAATTTATACCATTTTAATCAGAATGAAACCTACATGATATTAAAGCTCATTAAATTTTACATCGATATAGCGAGTTTAATTAAAATCGTCATAACCGTTTTTGAGAAAATCGAAAAAAGGTGCAAAATGCATAGTATAAAGTGCCTCTTATGGTAAGCTCATTTTGATGAAAAAAGTTTTGTCACGTCTCGGGTGTATAGCTGTCTTAAATATGAAATTTCAGTTTCATAGGACTTACCGTTTCCGCCCGGGAGTTACCACACACACACAGAGACCTTTTTGCAGGACTTGGTTATTTGGACTCAGGGGACCCTAAAACGTGTATTTCCGTTGAAAACTGGAATTCGAAAATTTTCACGATCGCAATACTTCCCCTTACTATATATAGTAAATGAAAGTAAAAAAATAACGAGATGGGAGAACTTTTTTATTCGGTTATAAGAGACTTATTGTTGATTTGAAATCCTCTATTTCTATCCACATCGCTAATTATATGACATTAATCATGATATAATTAGCACGATACTTGTCAAACTGCAGCAGATAGCTGATAAAGGAATCGTTACATTTCGGAACGTAGAAAAGGGAAAACTAATGAAAAGGAAATCCTTCCCTTTGCCTTACTCTCGAGAAGGCACAATTAATCAAAGACAGTTATTCATTCACCTTTGTAGTAGCAATTTAGCATGAGTGCATTTTAATGACTCGCCTCGGTGCGTGGATAAGCCCCCGGCGTGGAAGAAGGAATTTGATTAAATCAAACGAGGACACCAGTCTCTGCTCGTTTCTCTTCATTAAACTCAAACGAGTCTCTTTTACAGAAGCTTTATAGGCGAAATATATAAGAGGAACAAAAGGGAGAGGCTGACATCGATGGTGAAGAGGATAGCGAAGGGAGAAGACAAAATTAAATTCTGATTATACGGAGTTTATGACTGCTCGCAAGGCTTCCTAATTAAGAAACAGCGAACGCATTTTTTTCACCATCAAGCGTTTATTGGGACACTTTAATTAATAACACTTATACTGTAATTTGACAGGAAATATGTAATATTTATTTTTGTTGTACAAAATTTGATGTCCGCAAACGACTTTCACCTACGTTACAAAATAAACCAAAATGAGTTTAAATAGAAACATACACGACTAAAACGACAAGAAACTGCTCGCCACTTTAGGCTACGTCAACACTTACTAGACAAACGGTCAAACCTTCCTGTGAACTACAAAAGGCTCATCTACATGACTATTATAAGACCAATCTGGACTTAGAGAGTAGAGCTTTGGGGCTCTACTAAATCATCGAATTCTTCCCGCATCGAATCCTTACAATAAAAAATCCTTCGTAAAATCCTCAACGCTCCTTACTTTGTCACGAATAAACTTATCCATAAAGACCTTAATGCTCCCTTTGTTACTGATTTGGTCCGGACCAGGTATCAATCCTTTCATGACAAACTCCATTCGCACTCTAACCCACTAGTTTCAATCCTTTCTTCCTCTTCGATTCCGGATAATGTTCCGAGGCGCCTGAAAAGGAAATGGCCCCAGGACCTTCTAGTTTAGAGTGCTTCCAATGGGAAGCTTCTCTACGTGTATATAATGTCATTGTATTATATAACACATCATATTTACTTGATGTATTTTTGTTAATACAGTTGTAAATAACAATAAAATGATTGAAAAAAAATTTAAACATACTTATGTTTTATTAAATAATCCATTACATTATTAGGCACGACAGTATTAACTTTTACAATTTTGTGAATAACATAATACTTAGATGGAGGGCAGAACTAAAAATATGTTAAGGGCCCTGTTTTCTTCACATATTATTACACTTTTCTCCTTTAGTTGTTTAGCAAACTTTCATATTTAGCTGTTATTTATCAATACTGACAAGTTGATGTGCCTTATTTTTTGAAATCTATAAAATTAAAGGTACTTTGAACGAAGACAAAATTAAAATATCGACATTTAAGCGCTGTCAAACTTCATTTAATATATTTTATTTCAATCAGAATGAAAAATACATGATATTAAAACCCATACAATTTTACATCGATATTGGGAGTTCAATAAAAATCGCTACAGCCGTTATTGAGAAAATCGTAACAAGGTCCAAAATACATGGGATAAAATGGTTCTTCTGGTTTCATGATTTTGATAAAAAAACAAATTTGCTGTAATATCTCGGGCGTATAGACAACTACCTTTTTTAAAAATTATTATTGATTTCATTATCTGGGAATTTTAGTTTTTTAAGTAAAAATAAATATACTATACTAGCAAAGGACGGATTTAAACATATATATACAATTAAATAATAAAAAATAAAAAATTTCATTGGAAAGCAATAACATAATAAAACACTAATGTGTACATAATAACCCTGACTCCTACATTCAAATCTCGCCTGTTCAATCATCTCCTGTCTTTCCAATTTCCGAAGAATCCTAATTATTTTTCTAATTTCAATTAAAATTAATAACAAAACAGATAGAAACGTTAATATAACTATTATATTTTATGTTATCTTGTGTTTTGCACTTATTATAAAATTAGTATACTGTTAAAAAAAAACAAAAAAAAACTTTTATGATTTTTTAATGAAAGTTGTATACATGTTCATATTTCTTATTATGTTTATTATCTAGTTTAGTTTTCAATATTATTATTTGAGGCTGCTTTTTAATCAATTGTTTGTAATTTCTATTGTTTTTGTATACTCTAAGACTTTAAAGTTTTTATTTTAATTTTCTTGTTATGTTATTCTAAAGGGACTAGTCCCAGAATAAATAAAGATTTATTATTATTATTATTAATAATGAGAAAGAAAAAATCGTCTATTTAACTTGACAAATCTTGTAATGTAATAAGTCGCAATATATAATACACATATACAGTATATCTATAACGATTTTAGCCTTCCTAAATTAATATAATCGTCAAAGTGCTATCAGGGCTTACACAACTCCATTTCAGGTTTTAGGAACAAATGATTGAGCAACAAATTAATATTTTAATTTAAATGAAATTAATGCGGTACAATGAGAAGAGATTCCAATTCGACGATAGGCCCAATGTAATCCTCGTGGGTAGCTTCCCCCCTAAATCGATGCCCGCGGAGCTCGAATACTCCTTAGAATTCGCAACTGAATGCCTGATCAAGTCTGAATACTTCCGCTCAGCTTACTTAATAATCAACTTAATTACTTAGTGAAGAAGGCTAAATCAAAAGGCATGAATCAACTTGGCTTTGGAGGGCATACAGTTTTTGGAAGTCGAGTTGCTTTTGACAGCAGTCTTTTTTTTTTTTTTTTTTTTTTTTTTTTTTTTATATTTCATTGAAATTCACATCTGTATATTATAATGCATCAAGTAAACATGTTGATAAAAGACAGTGTACGTAAAAAATATGAAGAGAAACTGCCCATTGGCAGCATTCTAGTAATCAATCTAAACAAGAAGGTCTCGAGACCATCTTCTCTTCAGACGCCTCGGCGTATTGTCAGGAATTGAAGTGGAAGCAAGGATTGAAACTAGTGGATTAGAGTGGGAATGGAGTTTGTCATGGAAGGAATGATACCTAATACAGGCCAAATAAGCAAAATATGGAACATAGAGGTCTTTATGAACGATTTTATTCGTGAAAAAGTAAGAAGCTTTGAGGATTTTACGAAGGATTTTTGATAGTAAGGATTGGATACGGGAAGAATTGGATGGTTTAGTAGAGCCCCAAAGCTCAACTCCGTACGTCCAGATAGGCCTCATGATTGTCATGTAAAAGAGTCTTTTGCAGTAAAGGGAAAAGGTTAGAGCGTCTGTCTAGTAAGTGTTGGAGTAACCGAAAACGTCGAGCAGTTTCTTGTCTTTTCAGTCTTGTATGCGGATTCCATGTAAGGCGTTTGTCAAGCAGGAGTCCAAAATAGCAGATATGTTTAACCGGGGCATGCGGAATATCATTAGAGGACACTGTAGGGCAGGATGTAATAGGTTTTCGACGAAGGGTAAAGGTGATATGTTGGGATTTATTGGAATTGATTGTAATTATCCAATTCTGACACCATACTTCAAGGGCTTTGATATCGTATCGTATAGTATCGTTATTGACTGATAACACGCAAGTGTCATCGGCATAGGTAGAAAGGAATGTGTTAAGATGGGTTGGAATATCAGGTATATAAACTGTGTAAAGGATGGGTCCTAGGATACTGCCTTGAGGAACACCAGCAGACTGGGTAAAAAGAGGTAGATATGAAAGTCTATTAAATTTAAACGTAAAATTGGAAACGTTACGATGCCATGTAATCACACCCATACATGTTCTCTGCGACGCCTGAGCGAACAATTACAAGTTAAAAAATGTTTAGAATATTATGGAAAGTCTTATTATCCATTTTATTCCACATTTATGATTATAAAGTCCAGCAATGTGGATATTAACATCCAGTTAAAGAAACGAAAAATATGCAGTCAAACAAACAAATTTATACGATTTGAAATCCCAGAATGAAGTCTAAAAAAAAAAAAAATCTAAAGTCTAAGGAGTACATGAATATGAAATATATTTAGTATACGATCATTAAGTTTATTAAGTAAACTCTGTTCATAGAATAAGAATATAGAATCGCTCGCGCAACACGGGGTATTTCATCCACTATCAAGCGAAACTATCTCATCCCAATGGAATAATCGATATGATACAGAGTATTACGGACGACAACAGAGAACAAAAAAAGCAATAAAAGGCAACATAGACTAGAGGGATTAACAAAAAGGCTCCCCGATAGAGGAAGGAGGGGATTAGATTAACCCGCTGGGGGCGGCTCTCAGCATTAATCAGGGGCTGAGGGAGGAGAGGAACGTCACTACTGATCCCGCCCGCTCTAGCCCTAACCGCTATTCACAGCTACACTACTAGAGTGGCTATTATTTAAATTATTTACAAAGCAGTGATAGCAAAGTGCACAACATGGACTTCTTTATACAATGGACAGGAGTCAAAGTATGGCAAGAACTTAAGCTAAAAACTAGGATAATACATAAATATCCACTACTATTGTTTAGAAAATAAAATTAATTAAAACATTCAATAAAGCACCCACTACCTTCCATTCATCATCCAGTTACTTTATTTCCTAAGTCTTTTAACACCTTTTTTTTATTCCATCTTAGTCGACGTTTCGGGGTTGTTTCCCCATTTTCAAGACTGAAACTGTTTTTTATACTTACATTATTGAATAAAATTACATTGTTTAAATATTTTTCTTTGAAAAATGAAGCTTAGCAATTTGTCAAAAATATTTTAAACTAACTAATTTTAATTACCTTAATCCTTGCTACAACATTTTTCTTTATTTATTACTCTTTTATTATTAATTATAAAATTAATTAATAATAAATTAATAATTAATAAGATAAAATTTTTGGTTTATTACCTTAAATAATGAACCTTTGTAATCGACCAAAAATAGAAAATAAGTAAATAAAATAACCCCTTCTCAAAAATTGGGAGCTTACTTTTCAAGATACGTTAAATCAGAACAACGAATAAAAAGAAAATCGTTTCTTCGAAACTATTTTATTTTATTTTATTTTTTTTTTTAACAAAAAAAACAGAATGCATCTTTATTTTTTAACAAAATGTACTGTAAAACTAATAATAATAATAATAATAATAATTGTATTTATTTGTCTTTAGGGCAATCCCCATACAAATACAGCTGGCTGGCACAGCACAATTAATAAATTTATCACCAGCAAATATACAATAATATAATTACAATTCGAATAAATATTTAAAACAAAAACAACAAAACACATATACAGCAGTAAGCATAAAGGTGCTGCTATCTTTATGATTAATTTCATCCAGCATATACTTAAATATCTTAAATTAAATATAAGCATATCAATAAATAATGCAAAAATATTAGTATTAAAGCGAATACTAATTCCCCACAAATTACTAACAAGTCCCGAAATCCTTAAGAATGATTAAAATTCTGAGAAAGATGTTGAAATCTTATTTTAAGATTCTCTTTGACATAAAAATAAATACTGATTGCAGGTCCATTACGTGTGGTTCCGCAAAAATTTTGTAAAAGACATCAATACTCACTTCATTTAATACGGGCATATAACGAGTTCTATTGTCATGGTATGCAGGACATCGAGCAAGAAAATGGAAACAATCTTCCAATGCGTCTCCATCACAAACTTGGCAGGAATCTACTGGACTATTTTTTTTTTTTTTTTTTCATACGCCACAAAAATACTAGTCCATACAACGATGATCCTAACACCTAGACGTTGTTATCAGCTGGTTTGTTTTAAAATGGCGGCCGATTAAAAGTGATTTAGTTCAATAAGTAAGTTATTTTTAAAGATAGAGGACAAATTGACTAGTGTTTTTTAAACAAAAAAAAACCGAGAATAATTACATGAAAGAAAAAAAAGACGATTCTTCTAATTAATAATTTAATTAATGCCATTTTTCTTTTAGTGCCATTTAATAGAAAATTAAATTTTCGACCAAATATAAAAAGAATAATTGAAATTGGTTAAAAACTAGCTTAGATATTACGTTTTGAAATCAGCGGTAGTAATAAGATATGATATTTTGAATTATTGCTTTTCATATTACTTAATTGCCTAATAACAGCTATATAAACAGTTATATCCTAATATTGTATTTTGGAAATAATAACCATTGTGTAATATTTGCAGCGTTTTTCTTAAATATTTAGCTCTCCAACGGTATATTATACGTTTATATTACTATGCTTATGTTCGGGTAAAAAATTACCTGAATACACTTCCTTAAGTTGATTTAAATCAGTTCTACTTGCACTCGTATATTTAGCCGTTTTATTAATTATATATATACCTTGGACCGCAACCATACAAAAAAGAGAGATTCGTACAGTTTCTTGGCCAACGACTTGTAATCAGGTTATTCGGGCGAATCAAGCTTAGGGGGCCAGGATATTCTCCATTTTAGGCTATCCACTTTATAGAGGCTGGGTGTGCCCAGGAGGGTCTCCATACCACAGGATCGCCCCATGGCTGAAATAACAGACTAAATAATGTTCCGCCAGAGCCGACGCCATAACGCTCCTTACTTGTGTTACTTTCCTCATGTTCGGTAAAAAAAAAACCCTAAATAAATATGTATGCTCATTTCTCCTTTAGTTAGTTAATTCAACGTTATTATGATGAAATGGTTAATATATTATATATATATATATATAATTTTTTTTTTTTTTTTTTTTTTGTTTTTTTTTGGAATATGCAAACTTTAAGATATTCTATAAAAAGAAAATCCAAAAATTCTGCATTTAAGCCTTGTCAGACTAATTGAATCAGAATTTAAAACTACATGATAATAAAGCCATTTAATTTCACATCCTCCGAACATAGTAAATGCTCCTTATTATGTCTCCAACTATACCTTGCACCACGACTTTAACGTTCATTTATTTCGGACCTAATTCTATCCAAATTCCACCAGAACCTCATTCGTCCATCTGATCTCTAGCTAAATCCCTGCCCAGCTCACCATACAAACCCACCTAGTATGGTTGAAACGGCAGTGGCCCGCGACCTCTTGTGAATATGTATACATTGGAGTTCTAGCACTGGCTAGATTCTCCACTCAACGTGATGTACTCGTATGCTTAAGGATTGTATATAGGTATGAGTGACTTTTATATATATTTTTATTGATTTTATTTTGTATATATGTATATTTATTATTATTATTATTAAATTTATTTTTTGGTATATATCGTGTGAATGTAGTATAAATGTTGTACATAATCACTATTATTGGTGTCCAAATTGGGACAGATTGTAATAATACTCAATAAAAACTAGTTGTAGTTAAAAAAAAAAAAAAAAAACGCATCGATATACCGAGTTTAACCAAAATCCTTAAAGCGGGTTTTCCAGAAAATCTTAAAAAGGTGCAAACTAATAAAGTAGCACTTAAGGTCAGCCGATTTTGATGAAAAATTTAACACTAAACTTTAAAATTTCAGTTTCATAAGACCTGTCGTTTTTGTTCTAAACTTACCACACAGACATTTTCGCGGGGCTATGTTCTTTTGGAATCAGGAGACCATCGCAATTCTTTCCTTCTTCTTATACAGTTAAAGAAAGTAAAATAATTAGGAAATGTAACATTAGTGGAAAATCAGTAACATTTTCAATACCATGCAGTAATAATTTAACTTATTGAAACCTCAAAAAAACAAAAATTCACCTCACACCTATCATCACTTCCAGAAATGACATAACCACACCTTATACATAACGTGCATAAAGAAAAGACCATCAAAAAAGAATAGTTAAAGAAAAATGGAACAGACATAAGCCGGCAAGGAAGCATGGTAATGAGCTCTTGTATAACCCTTTCTGCTCCCTCATCGTCACCAGTTATGCAACCCGGTCGGAGCTTCCAAGGAGTTAATGCCTTTCTAACTATTTAGTTCGACGGCTATATGTAACATAAACGGCTAGATTAATTAACACAGAAGCAAGAAATGCCTACGAATACACCTATCCTTGAATATTAATACTTAGCAACAGACAATACTATTGTTTAAGTAACAAAGCAATAATGTTACATTTGATATCAGACTCTTGCTTATTGTAATACTTTTTTACAAAACAGTTGAAATTTTCCTTACGAAGGAAATGGTGTTTCACATCTTATAAAACAATATTTTTGTTACATTCCCTATATTTTATATAATATATATTATATATATATATATATATATATAATATATGATATATATTATATATATAATATATATATATTAAAGCTGCACTTCAATAAAAAAAGACCAAATAAACCTGACCAAACTGCCCTTACTACTCATTTCAGAAAAAACGGGACATTCATTCAAATTTCACTCACGAAAATTATTATATGAAAAAAACAGTTTAAAACGAATTGAAGAAATTATTACATATAGAATATAAAAACATAAATAAAATCGGATGTATCCAACGTGTATACCATAAGCGTAGTTACTCAAATTTGATAAACACACATTAAAATTTAAAGAAATAAAATAAACGTCTTAATAATAATGCGAAATATAATGAAAACAACTCAACAATAGGAGAATACCCCAGACTCCTGACGTCATCATCAATTCCGACAAAAATCTTCCAAACTTGAACTATTCCTTTTTATTTTTTCAGTGTTCTTTCAAAGTTTGTAGGCTAAACATGTCTAATTAAGACACTATTTGTCCAAAATTGTAAGTAATTTTATAATAATATCTTTAATGTAAATCCTAATTATAAAATATATCTATGTACCTACTGTATGATTATTCATTGTTCAAAGTATTCTTTTCTATATCTCTAACACTAACATCATATATTAATTATTGTATAATAATATTAATGTTCTGTTAAGGCATGATTATGAGAACAATAAATTCTCGAAACGTCGAATAGACAAAATTGTTTATTCATTGACTGAAACCTGAGAACAACAGAAACTTATATATATATATATATATATATATATATATATATATTATATATATATATATATATATATATATATACACTGTTTTTATACCTCTATGTTTAATATCATGTTGTTTTTTTACCTGAAGTGATCCTCATTGTGAAGTAAATGAGGTATATTAGCTCTAATAGACCATAGAGCCATTCGACTTGAGGGAATTGTGGTCATGCAATGGATATAAAAAGAGAATTGTAAAGTCTATAGTCTTTGGGTCGGAAAAGTTTACTGCACATCATTTTAAGAATTCCAAGACAGCGGATGAGTTCGTTATTAAAGTTTAATACCAGAAATAGGAATTGGGCAAAAGAAAGGAGGTATTTTACGATTTCTACAGAAGGCAGCCGGTTCTATTTCTTCCAAATTACGGGCATAGCACTCAGGACAGTTAGGCAATAACTAACTTCATTGTAACCGGGACTTCATTGAGCCATTCTTCAAAGCGAAGCTCGACGAGAAAGAGCCACTAAGGTTATTACTATGTTATTGCAAGCGGGTAGGACCGCGGAAGACAATGAACGGAGATAAAAGCAACTATAATAAAGTTTGAATAAACTTTGTTAAGTTGTCGACTAATACTGACAACAAAAGGAAAGAACTAGGCGCTGCAGTCACCTTTATTAAGCAATCCACCTTAACACGGGGAATTCTCAGGCAATAAAGAATACAAAATATACATACAAGAAGAAGTAGAAGGGTTGCTATTGATCCATAAGGCCTCTCAACAATGAAAAAAAAAAATAAAGAAAAGGAAATTTACTCCGTAATTCAGCTCCCCTTTGAAAAGAAAATTTGATGGATTGTTACAAAAGTTGAGATTAATGAGAAAATGTACGGTGGTTCAGACCATCTGACATAATAAGCTATGATGGAAATTCTTAAATTTTTTTCTACCGCTGAGGAACTGGCAGCATTTATGAGTTGGAGGATGTGGAGTAGGTAACAGCTAACAGCTACAACTAAGATGAAAATCATTAACTATCAAAGGCGGATAGGTCAACTGTACTCAAGGGGGCATTCTTAAGGTTTTCTAAGTACTGAGAATCCTTTTATATACTACACACACACACACACACACACACACATATATATATATATATATATATATATATATATATATATATATATATATATATATATATATATATATATAAATGAACCGTCTTTTCCCTTGGTCATCGCATAACGTTTGAATGGCTTGACCGATTTCTCAAATTCTTTTTTGTTATGTTTATGACACTCAGTAGAAGGATCTTATGAAAGAAAAAAAAAAAAGAGAAAAGTTACTTTGGTAGTTTTTTTTAATATATTTTAAAGGTAATAATAATCGTTCTATCTATATATATATATATATATATATATATATATATATATATATATATATATATATATATATATATATATATATCATCTGTCGGGTCAGATAGTTACACAATATAAAACCAATTTTTTTTAACCAGTAAATAACAGTAAATGGTTCGAAGTAAATAATCACACGGAATAAAACATATTAGCTACTTAGGAAAATTTATTCAACTTTTATTTACATTAAAATCCTAATCTTAATAATTTTTCTATCGAGAGTATTTAAAATTAATTTTATTTGATGATCCGTTGTATTTACTCTCCGTTATATTATTGGAGCAAACACTTTAAATTATCTTATTTACACTATATATTAAAGATTTTAAACTATAAATTGTTTAAAAATTGTAATAAACCCATCTAAGAAAACAACATAATGATTTTAAACAAAAGATTATTTCTCAGTTTTTAATTATTTAATTTTTCTTCTTATTGTTTGTTATGAAATCTCTATTAATTTTTGTATTGAACTTCTTAAATGACCTACATGTACTTACAATATAGGTCACTTGATATATTTATATTTATCATATATTTCCTTGAAAAAACATGTATCTTTTATTTCAAGCGATAAGTTGAGGTTTTATTATCATTATTTGAACGTCGTGTAAAAAAACTTAAAATATTTTATATGTAGTCATTAATAAACAAATTATCTTCTAGACCTAACCATAATCCAGTTTTTGAATTGGGATGTAGTAAGTTTATTTATTTTGGTGTATGTGTTATATATCATACTGCTTCATTCTTGGGCTCTTTGAAATCTACCCACTTATGTTACAATGATAACTACGTATGTCTTACTAGCATTAATTGGTAATAAAGTAGAGTTACAAAATAACATCAAAGTAATGATATAATTATACCAATTACCATAAAAAATATAGCGATAAAAGAATATGCTAGAATATTAAAGTGTATAACCAAATAAAAACACCAGATAAGAAAGCGTGTTTCCTTGAAATGAAAATGGTCGATGAAACCTTAATAATTTTATTTTTGTTTGATATAAGCTGATAGTAAAACATTATATGAAAAAGTTTACGTCAGACATTATAACACAGATTGAATAAAGGTTTAGTTTTTGGGAATCGAGCAATTAATCATAAATGTTATAAAAAAAAAAAAAAAAAAAAAAAAAACCTGTACCACTACAACCCATGAAGGGTCTTGGGCTCAGTACATATAGAGATTCGTACTGTTTCTAGGCCAACGGCAGTGCAATGAGGTGATTAGGCCTTATTCACGCTCAGCCGCCAGGTTTTTCCCCAATTAATATGGGTACCCACTTTATAGAGGCTGTGCCTGCCCCAGGAGGGTCTCCATACCCTAGGGTCGCCCCCCCGACTGAATTAACAAAATAAATAATATTTCTGCCACAGCCGGGATTCGAACCCAGGACCCGGAGCACAGCAGACTAGTGCTCTATCCACTAGACCACGCCGCTCCCAAATGTTATATATACAATGTAATTTATTTTACCACCAGCACATCAGCATGGTTAATAACTATTCATAGTAATTAGACTAGGATTAGGCTAATAATAAGAGTAAATGTGAATAATTATTCATTAAAAAAGAAAATAACAATTTCGAAATGCCTTATGAATTATTTGGTGGACTTAGTTCAGCTTACATGGAATTAATGTTTTGTGCAAAACATGCACATACTAAATCATTGTTCCTTTCCAGGAATGAATGGACATATTGTATTCCAGCAAACTGGCATGCAGCGAATTTACTGGGCATGATGAAATACTTCACAATCAGAATCAGTTTCCCGAAACAAAGCGTGAGAAAAAAAAGTTTCGATGAAAGCTTGTCGAGTGCTGGGAGAAATAACAAGTTATCGATCGATTCATGCATACTAAAAACTTTTTAAAAAAATCTGGTGCGGGCAACACACGACTTTCACTTACCTCGATTTTTAAAATCAATGAAAGAATTTTCAAATACAGTTAGAGATAAAAATACGTGAAACTATTAAGGAATTAATCAAATTGAATTTAATATATAAACATGTGTTTTATTAAAAAATCTATTATATTATTATCTAAAATAATCAGTTAGTTTCATCTTCTTCTTTATCACTCTCTATTAACTTCTAAAAGCTTGCGTATGAGATGATATTTTTTTAAAAATCTTTAGCTTTCCAACGGTATATCATACATGTATATTACTGTTCTTATGTTCAAAAACGAAAAATTCCATTAAAAATATATTTTTTCTGTTTTCTCCTTTAGTTGGGTATCGAATTTATTCAATTTATATATTTACCTGTTTTTCATCAGCGTTAACAAGATAATCTAGTTATTATTATTGAATCTAAAAAATTAAAGGTACTTTAGGGGAAGAAAATTTAAAATATCGGCATTTAAGCCCTGTCAGACCATTTTTATCCAAATAAAACCGACATGATATTAAAGCCCATTAAATTTTACATCGATATAGCGAGTTTAAACAAAATCGTCGGAACCGTTTTTGAGAAAATCGAAAAAAGGTGCAAAATGCATGCTATAAAGTGCCTCTTCTGGTAAGCTCATTTTAATGAAAAAAGTATGGGGACGTAAAAATGTGGTTCCAATCCTGTACGATGTCAGGTCCTCGTTAAACATCTCTAACCCTAATAAAACCAAGATAGGCAAAATTTATGACTCCTACTGTAGCATGGTCAGATTAGCCACAGCAGCATAAAGTGACGTTAAATGAATAAACAAACAAACAGAGAAATACAACCGTCAAAGCATGACTAAAGGGTAGCTGACATGGATATATATGAAAGTTCGTTTATAGCAAGTGTAGGCATAATACGTGTAACTACGCTTTCGGTCAATCATTTACTTCTTAAACTATTTTTATGGACGACGAATAGATACGAGTATATCTATATAAATAATATCAAATTAAACTTATGGAATGAAATGTTTTAGTATATTTAAGAACAAAACTAAATGTGTAATTAAGTTCTTTAGAATAATAATAATAATAATAATAATAATAATAGGCTTAGCGAACCCGAAGGTTCGATGCCGATACCACCAAATTCCGCCTACACAGACTCGTCCAATGTTCACCATTCAAGCCCAAGCCCCCGAGATCAGCCTTAACGCAATCCTCCCATCTCCGCTTCGACCTACCTTTCGGACGCCTATCAGTCGGATCAGCAAATACCAACTTTCTCGGAATTCGCTCGTCATCGAGCCCAACAACTTTACTCGCCCATTTGAAAATAATAACAATTTTGATTCCCGTTTTTAAAGGACTTAAATGTTTCTTAGATATAATCAAATAGAAAAATTAGATAAAACTAAAGGAAAATAAACTACATATTATATTTGTATTTGGTTTAAAAATAAAACAAGAGGGTATGAAAAAAAAAAATAAAATAAAAATAAAAAAAAAATAAAATAAAATAAAATAAAAAAACTAAAGGAAGATAATACAGATACGTCAAGATATCAATTTCGTAAAAAATGGCATTTAGTATCTTTTTGGATCCAACTATTGCCTCTCAAACTCTCCAATCCCACCTCAGAGACCTTGAAGTATGGTGTCAGAACTGGTGAATTAAAATAAATTACAACAAATCCAACCAAATTATCTTTACCCTTCGTCGTAAACCTATGGCTTCCTGCCCTTCTGTCTCCTTCAATAATACTCCTCTTGTCCCGGTTGAACAGATCCGATATCTAAGAATGCACCTTGACAAACGGCTTACTTGGAACCCTCATACAAGACTGAAACGACGAAGAAGCTGCACGACGTTTTCGACTACTTCAACACTTACTAGACAAAAGTTCTAATCTTCCACTTAACTACAAAAGACTCATCTACATGACTATCATAAGACCGATATGGACTTACAAAGTTGAGCTCTGGGGCTCTACTAAACCATCGAATTCTCCTCGTATCCAATCCCTGCAGTCCAAAATCCTTCGTTAATCCTCAATGCTCCTTACTTTGTCAGCAACAAACTCATCCATAAGACCTTAATGTCCCATATGCTGCTGATTTGGCCCGTACGAGGTATCAATCCTTCCATGACAAACTCCATTCCCACCCTAATCCTTTCGTTTCTATCCTTTCTTTCTCTTCAATTCCTGACAATCCTCCGAGGCGTCTGAAAAGGAGATGGCCCCGGGACCTTCTAGTTTAGAATATTTTTAGAGTGCTTCCATTGACAAGCTTCTCTCATGCCTTTTTTATGTTTCATTCAAATTTACTTGTTGTATTACTTGTTATACAGTTGTAAATTCCAATAAATAAATATTAAAAAAAAAACTATATTTTATAAATCAACGCCTCAATTAGAATAGACTAGAAAGAAAAAAAATATTCTGGGACTAAGTTCTTTAAGAATATCAGTTTTGTACAATTGAAATATATAATTTATATGGCCAACTGACAAAAGAAACATAATTAATTATTGTTTACAATGGTAAAATGAAGAGGAAAACCACACAACAAAAATTAACAAAGAAAAACAATTTATGTTAATAAAAAATAAATAAATTTAAAACAAAATTGAAATTTAGGAGGTAAACAGGTTTCATTGTTGATTCAATTTAGATATCTAAAATTGAAATATTACAGTTGCTGATCGTCTATTTGGGACGAAAGAAGGTATTGAAAAAGTCGGGGTTTAAATGAGGATAAAGAAGCAGCATAGTCGATATGGGTCGGTAGGGAATTCCAGAGGGTCAATAAATGAGCGATCAAAAGTTATAGGCAGATATTTATTCCATCTAAGAACAAATAGTAGAAATATCCATAATTATTAATTACGTTTTATTTATAAAGCAAAATTTCACAACACGTTGAAAATATAAATGTAAATTAATCCCATTTGTGGGAAAAGAGTCCCAACTAAATAAATTGTTTCGTGTTTTCAATATCTGGTATAAATATTTCCGTATATTATGACTTGACATAATGAGATGCCATAAAAATGGTACCACATGTAAAAAAGCCTTTAAAACAACAAAACAGGAAATAATGAATTACAACAAGGCACAATATTTAATTTGAAAGTCCAATTTCATTAGTGACACGTAATTACAAAGCCACGTGAAAAAAACAACGATGTGACGACTGCAGGTTCCATTGTCCTTTCTCTCAGTAACAATAAATTGGAAATGAAAATGAAGGGAGCCTCCCAGAGGACAGCGGTGCTGTATGAGGAGGTGAAACAAAAGGGAGGGAGATTACGGGAGGGGGGCACCTCCCTATTGAAGGGGAGACAATGGCGTCTCATCCGGGGAGTCACAAAAAGAATGCCGATGAAGAAAACAGGGCCAAAGGGTGAAAGAAGATACTGATGCATATCTCTCCCCTCTCTTCATCCCTTTCTCTCCCGTCCTTCTATACCTTTCGCAAACCGGAGGCCAAAAGTCCCCGGGCTTAGTTGGCAAATACGAACGGACGAGGCGGATCGTAAACCATTCGGCTTATTGGATTCCACCTTTAACCCTAACAATATAAACGGCCCGGTCGTAACCCTAAAATGCGCCTCCCGTAAAGAAAATTTATCCCGCCGAATGAATACATCGCGGCGATTTTACAATGCGATTGTCGAATCTGAAATTGGCCATATATCACCTTATTGTCCTTTGTCAACGGCAGATATGAAACGATTTGCCAAAATAAAAAAATTAGAATGACCCAAAATACTTTTAAGGAACCCAGTTCTTTTGAAATAATGGTTCATACTTTTTTAACTAATTTGTGGCAAATATTTATTAATAAAATTAAATCTTAACACGTTCAAGCCAGGGCGTTCAACCGGTGACTCGGTGGCCCGCACAAGTCTGTCCAATCGGACCACTGCAAGTACCACAGCTATTTCAATATCCATGTTATATATTATTTATAAGGACAAAATAACAAAAATAAAACATTTTAACTGCCTAATAACACAAATTTAACGGATACGTAGAGGAATACATACTACAGTATTACAATACTATAAGTATTATACAGTCTATTTTCTTCTTTTGACACTCCAAATCCTTTAAATATCAAAAAGCGTTCTAAAATGGTTTATCCTTTTTTTCAAACTGTTATCATACCAGATGAACCTCCTTCCTCCTCCATTTCACTAACACGTGAGATCCAGGTTCAATTATAACTAGAAAAAATGAAATCCAGGAAGAAATAAAGACCCGGTTAAATGTAGGAAATGCGTGTTATTATTCAGTTGCTATGTTACTTAGTACGCGGCTTCTATCTAAAAACTTGAAGGTTAGAATTTATAAAACTATTATTCTTCCAACGGTTCTTTACGGATGTGAAACGTGGCCGCTTACTTTGAAGGATAAACAACGGCTTAAGGTTTTCGAAAACAAGGTACTGCGTAAATATTTGGTCCGAAGAGAGATGGGGCTACTAGGGAGTTTAGAAGGTTGCACAACGCGGAATTGCGGAACTTGTATCCTGTGAATATAATTGCATCGCGGAGACTCAAATGGGCGAGTAAAGTTGTTGTTTGATGAGGAGCGGATTCCGAGAAAGTTGGTATTCGCTGATCCGACTGGTAGGCGTCCGAAAGGTAGGCCGAAGCGTAGATGGGAGAATTGCGTTAAGGCTGATCTCGGGGGCCTGGGCTTGAATGGTGAACATTGGACGAGTCTGCGTAGGCTGAATTTGGTGGTATCGGCATCGAACCTTCAGGTTCGGTAAGCCTATTATTATTATCATCAATATTAATGATCTCTCTGACTAAATCCGCCAATCGCAATACCGCCCATATGCAGATGATCTGCAAATCTATCTTTCTTTCCTTCCTTCCAAAATACTAAAGGCTATCCAAAAACTACAACAAAATATTGACAAAATCAATGCAAGGGCTACGACAAATGATTTGAAGTTGAATGCTGGATAAACCAAAGCCATCCTCATCGGTTCCGGAACCTTTTAAAATTCCCTTCCGTATTATCCCTCACATTAACTCAACAGCATACCTATCCATTTCCACACCTCTGTAAGAAACCTTGAGTAATTATTCATCAGAACCTATCTTGGAGTAATCATATTTCTTTATCACCCGAAAATCCATCGCTATCCTAAAACAATTCCTAAATTTCGTGATTCTATCCCACCTAAAACCCGTTTGTTACTCGTCTCTTCGCTCATTTTCCCCCAGTTGACTACGGTTGGCTCGTATATGGCGGGCTGTCTGAGAAATTTGATATGAGAATCTAAAGACTTATGAGTTGTTTCATTAGATTCACATGTGGAATCCCAGACGCTCCCATGTCTCTAGAAGGTATACCGAGTTGAATTAGATCTATCCTTCTTTCCGTCGGCATTACCTCCTAGATATCTGTTTCTTCCGACTTCTTAAAACAAAAAAAACCTCCTTATATTCTTGATATACTTACGACATGTTCCTCGGTCTATTCAGTAACCACTAGATCCCAACCCATAAACTTGTATATACCTTCTCACAGATCCGTCTCTTTCAAAAAATTCTGTGTTTTTCGTGCTACCCTATTTTGGAATTATTTGCCAGTATCCATTTGTGAAGCCTTATCATTATCCCCTTTCAAACATCAACTATTTCTTCATCTCCTGAAGTATCAATCTTCCCAACATAAGTAATATTTAAAGCTATAGATGATAACCATTCATTGTCACAAAATCTGTCTTTTTTTGTTAAACTGAAGCCTTTAACGACCAGACAATAATCACTTATATTAGTCTTCAGTACTCCGAAAAGGTCTTATGTGACCCATTTCTACGGCGATTTAAAGTGGCTCCTCCCCCCAATCCGCAGACAATATTTCCAAGGATCATACCTTTATCAAATCATTAACTCTCAACACCCTCCATTCATCCACAGTCTCCTACAATTTAAATCCACTCACTTGAAACAAGATCGCGCCATTCCGACCTTAATTTTCCTACACATAGGACTAAAACTTTTGATCGTTCCTTGTCCGCTTCTCTACTTTCTGGAATTCTCTACCTACTCATATCCGCCATGCTGCTTCCCTCTCCTAATTCAAATCCCAACTTTTCCAATACCTTTTATTATCCCAAAAAGACGCTTAGAAACTGTAACATTTATATTTCTGACATCACACTTTGAATGAAGAATAATTTTTGTTCATTGTCTATATTTAAATGCTGTTATCTATTAATTTATTTTTAATTCCGTTCAACAAAATACTTTCTAAGAATTGTTTTTATTTTTGTCATTGTGGATGTAATTAGTTGACCGTTGAGAATTACTGGAAGGAATTAGTCCGGGTGGCGGTCATTAAATGAAACAACTAAATAGTTTCAACTATTTTATTGTTTGCCAACGTTTCGACCCCCTTTGTGGGTCATCATCAGGGCGCATGGTGGGAGAATGAAACTCAACTCACTTGGTATCAAGGTATCAATAATTTACATGAAATATAAAAATATGAAGTAGAGTGGAGATACGTACCGCATGGTGGGAGAATGGAAACTAGTATGTTTGGTAGATGGGGGGTAGGTAGGATGGAAATACGTAGAAAAAGTAACCCCATTACCAAACAGTACCTAGTTTCCATTCTCCACCATGCGGTACGTATCTCCACTCTACTTCATATTTTTATATTTCATATTTCATGAAAATTATTGATACTGTGTAAATTTTGTTTAGTGAACATTTTTATATTTTTTTGTATAACACTTTCATTATTGTAATATGGTCATTGTATTTTAATTAAGTTTTTTTTACATATACAGTTCTTCTGTTATTTTTCAATACCGACGTTCTCTAGCTAAATAGGTTATATAATATTGTATGTAATGTCATTGAAATAATATTCTTTTGTATCTTTTTAGCCCTGATGATGACCCACAAAGGGGTCGAAACGTTGGCAAACATAAAATAGTTGAAACTATTTAGTTGTTTCATTTAATGACCGCCACCCGGACTAATTCCTTCCAGTAATTCTCAACGGTCAACTAATTACATCCACAGTTATTATTTAAGTTCCTTCTGCCTGTTGGCCAGACAGTATATTTCCATATACTGTACAAACCTGTTATTCTTAGAGGACCTAGTCCCAGAATCAATTTTTTTTTCTATTTCTATTTCTAAAATCACGATTACAAGATAAGGATGCTATACGCAATTTTCTATTGATCATCGGTTCACTATATTTCAGAACACATATTACGAGGTGTATCCCTACACATAAGACTGGTTATAAAAAACAAAAAAACATAATCATTTGCATAACGAGAAGAAATAGGAACAGTGATATCATTCGACCACAAATATCCGTCAGCTGACATTTGTACAAACTGAGAGGTCACTGACACCACACTAATCAACAATGAATACGAAGAAAAAGATATACATTAAGGAAGCCTTTATAGCCTGGAAAAGAGAACTCTGATAAAATAGAAGATAACGGAGGGTAAACATATATTAGTAAGAGAGAGGGGAGAATATTCGCTGTCGTCACGGCGCCGCCGTGCAAACAGTAATTTGTGGCTATCGTTCAACGAATGGTACCAATAGGCTATTGATTGTATCCCTGTTTGCAGGTAGTATTTGCATTCCCAGCCTTCCCTCATGGTCTGTTCCAGACTAAATTGATACATGTTTAAATTATGTAGACATACCAAGAGATTAGGTAATAGCAGATAGTCAATAACAAACTACGTACTCCTCCTAGAAGCTATCAAAAATACATGGTAATACTAAAATATTCAGGCTGTAGAAGAAGTCTTGAATGTTGTACACTGCGCTACGTAATGAAAAAAAATAAAGCAATACTAACACAGAGTTTGCCAAAAAGTTAAATTTTCAAGGATGAAAAAAGTGGCACAAAAAATAAAGAACTCATGTAAAAAACATAGTACACGAAACACGACTTTCACTTACCTCCATTGTTAAAATCAATTAAAGAAGATTTTAATACTTTTAGAGAAGAAAAGAGATTAGTTAAAATCGAGTTTCAATAGGAACATGTTTTATTGAATAGTCTATTATATTATTATCAACGACAATTAGTTTGATTAGTCGGCTTTCAATCACTCTCCGTTAACTTTTACAAAATTGTTTACAAGAAAATATTTTTTTGTAGAATCTTTAGGTTTTCAACGATACACTGTACATGCATATTAGTGCAAAAACACGAAATTCGCGTACAAAAATATTTTTCCTCTTTTCTCCTTTAGTTATTAATCAAAGTCGTTCAACTTCTATATTTAGCTGTTTTTTATCAATACTTATCAGATGAATAAAATTTCAAAATAAATTTATGAAATATACAAAATAAAAGCTACTTTAGAGGAAGTTTTTAAATTTATTTATTGAAATTTACAACTGTATGTTCATACATCAAGTAAATATGCTACAATGATAAAACACATGAAAAAAACATGAAGAGAAACTGCCCACTGGCAGCACTGAGCAGTAGTGAATCTACACAAGAAGGTCTCGAGGCCATCTTCTTTTCAGACGCCTCAGCGGAGGAAGAAAATTGAAAAAAAAAGAAAATTTAAAATTAGGACATTTAAGCCATGTCAGACTATTTCAACCCGAATAAAACAAACATGATGCTAAAGCACATTTAATTTTATACCGATATAACGAGTTTAATGAAAATCGTTAAAGCCAGTTATGAGAAAATCTGAAAAAAGTACAAAATACATATTATGTTGGGCCGATTATAGTGAAAAAGTTGCTGGAACATCTCGGGAATATAGTTCTTTTAAATATGAAACAAATATGGAGGTTTCGACTTACTACACACACAGACCTTCGCAGGACTTGGCCATTTAGACTCAGGAGACTCTAATACGTTTCCAGTGAAAACTCGAATTCGAAACTTTTCATGATCGCAATACTTTCCCTTAGCCCAGTAGAAATAGGATTTTGGCTAGAAAAAGGTGGGGTAAATTTAATTTTTAGACACGATTGTTTGTACTTCTTCCCTCATTAAAAAACCAAGTTTTCACCCTTATGCGTTTTCCGCCATCATGAAAAAACCTCTAAAAAAAAAGCACTTTTTCACTTTTTTACTTTTAAATCTCTACCTGAACATTTTAGAGCAAACTTTGTCGTTAGCAATTTTAAAGAACAATAAATTACCTACATAATTGGTAAGCAACATATTGGAAAATTCAGAACACCTACTGAGATACGTGGGTGTCAATAATGGCCAATTGTCAAAAAAACACAAAGTGTCAGAAAAGTCGATGGTTTCGCTTCAATAACTATTTTGATGTGCAATTTATTAAAAAGATACATAAGAGACAATCTTTTAGAGCATTAAATTTCTAACTAGGCAGATGTATACGATTTTTAATTACTCCTAATATAAACCAAGAAATGTTGAGATAACATTTTTAATGAAAGTGCTTTTATTTTATTTATTGTTCTTTAAAATTGCTAACGGCAAGTTTGCTCTAAAATGTTCAGGAAGAGATTTAAAAGTAAAAAACTGAAAAAAGTGCTTTTTTTTTTGGAGGTTTTTTCAAGATGGCGGAAAAAGCACATGGGTGAAAAGTGTGAAAACTTGGCTTTTTAATGAGGGGAACAGTACAAACAATCGTGCCTAAAAATTAAAATTACCCCACCTTTTTCTAGCCAACCCCCTTTTTTGGTCTAATTCTGCTGGGCTACCTTGGGAAGTGGCGTGGTCTAGTAGATAGAGTGCTAGTCTACTGTCCTGGGTTCGAATCCCGGTTGTGATGGAATATTATTTATTCTGTTATTTATCCTGGGGTATGGAGACCCTCCTGGGGCAGACCCAGCCTCTACAAAGTGGGTACCCAAAAATGGGGAAAAAGCCTGACGGCTGAGCGTGATCTAGGCCTAATCACCTCATTGCACGGCCGTTGGCCTTAAACAGTACGAATCTCTATTATGTACTGAGCCCAAGACTCCACAAGGGTTGTAGTGGCACAGATTTAATACTTTCCCTTGCTAAATATTCCATATAATAAAAATAAATAAAGTGAAAGTGAAAATAAATACTATGAAGCGGAAATAATTATGAACTAATACGAATCCTTATTACAGCGGCATTGTGAACCTGAACACAATCGGTATGCAGGACCCATTTAGTCCCACATGCTATCAACAACTTGAGCATGCAGTTAAATCACCTGGAGCATTCCTATTGTACGACAACAATGGTGCGCTTTAAAAAAGTGCAAGAAGTTTGACAAAGGAAAGCTGCATTATATGCAATCAGAATTGTATAGTGCATTGTCATACATAATGATGATATAAATACACACAGTGGGTCTACGGCAATCGGTTAATTTCAAATGAAAATATAATATTTTATAAAATATATTTCAAAAGTAAAATATTCGAAAAAAAAAAATACAATTGACTATTAAAAAAAAAAAAAATAGGTTGAGCAAGGATTCCTGAAGAACTGATGGCATTTTTATTTCTTATGCTTAACTATTAACAGGTGAGACGTTGATTTCCAAAAGGTACTACATCCACTTTAGAAAATTTTACAGGAAACGCAAAAATCTGTCATTTATTTATTAATGGACCAATTTACGTGATTCTTTTTTTATTAAAATCAAAAGTTGATTTTTAAGTGTGTTGCCAACTCATTTTTTCCAAATTATTGCAATTTTCCGATGATTTTAAACAATATAATATGGATATAGTACTTTTTGGAACGAAACATGGATATAGTACTTTTTGGAAGAATATAACGTGCGATAAGTTGGTAACAGTCACTATAACCTTCCTGATACAACATTACCGATAACTAACGTCTTTATATCGTTAATTACTAAGTTATGTATCCTTCCTTATTCTCCCTCTGAGAAATATCTTTCTTTGTTGTTTAATTACATTGATTATCTATTCTTCATAAAGAAAGTAAATATTAAAAAGGACAATTTATCTATTTATGGCATTATAATAAGAAAGTATGTAATGATGAAGTTGTGTTTTGAACTTGTATTTACCATTTGTGTGAATTTAGCAAATTTAACTATTATTAACGACGTGTAAACAATATTTAACCATAGATACTGATAAATAATAACTTTTCAGCTTTTATTTTACATAAAAAAATCGACTACTACGTTGGATCAAGCATGGATTTTCTTCACATATTTAGCAAGTTCGAGGAATGCTAATTCTAACTATTTGCTGCATCAAATACCATTATTCTATTGAAATGAGAGTTTCTGAAAAATTTTAAACCAAATTTATGTTGCTGCAAGAAGAAATACTATGAAAAAACTTAATTTAATTGACAACCTAAAAGAACCAAAGCGCAGCAACTAATTTGTTTAAAACAGCTTACAAACTGATTATTAGGTTGAAACTATTTATCAAAATAATAGCGGTGATTCAAGACGTGCTAAAAGAACCAATAAAAATGCATAAAATGGTGAAAACAATAAATTAATGGTGATGTATTACGGGATTAGGTGCTTCTGCCGTATAGTAGGAAATATAGTACCTTTTGGAAGGAAATGAAAGGAAAGGTTATATCTGTTTACATAGGATATGGTACGTTTTGGAACGAAGCATGGATATAGTAACTTTTGGAATGAAATAAAATGTGGATTTAGCACCTTTTGGAATGAAATGCAATTTTTAAATACTTTTTTAAAGGATTTTTATGTTTTTTTAGATAAAATTTGATGACGGATTTAGATAAAACTAAAACATTAGTATACAAATATGCCAAAATAACAACTTTGAAAAAAATTTCCTTTAGTACCTTTTGGAAATCAACGTCTCAATTAACACCCTTAATAATGTTATTCTACTGATTCAACTTTTCTATCTGTGTACATTTAAAAAAAACAAAAAAAACAATGAAGAAAATAATCTAGATGACAATCACGAAAGGATAAGAAGACTGGTTGTTGAAGCACAACTTAACATCCAAGAAGTCGCGAACTAATGGATTACATGGACCATTATAAAGAATGATTTGGATTTCAACACAAATTTCCTTTTTTTTTTTTTTTTTTTTTGTCATTGTTTACCCTAAAAGGTTGGGACTAAAAAGGTTAGGAATCATTAAGAATCTACAGAGGAAATAGGACAGTTTCAACGTAATAATTCCAACCTAAAAAAGCAAGCGAAATAGCTTGTCTTGAAATCTCTTTAGTAATGACGTAGTGAGGAAAATGTAAAGAATTTAATTATAAATGTTTGGACTCCTATCAGTTTAAAAAAACATAAAACATCAGAAAATGTTATAACTGGCGTAATATTGACTGAAATCGGCCCCTACATATATGCTCCTATTATGCCAAGAAAATAACCATATATTCCAGGCCATTTGTTTCAAATGGAGCCGATGGAGGTACCTAAATGTTGTGGAAAAATAATATTTATATATATCAGACCTACCCGAAACCCTCAAAACAGGGTTGTAGTGGTTTTAAAATGCACCCCCACTTCTCTCCCAAACATAGCGGAAGTTAATAGCTCTAGAAGAAAATATAAATAACGATTCCTCTATTCAACTACAACTTAAAACATAACCAGTAAAGAATGTAATGTACAAAGTAATACATGCGGCATTTCAGATACAACGGTGAACAAAGATGGTCGGTGCTTTCTTTAATGAATACAAATTTTCTGAACATCAGACGCGCCGGCAAATATTTTTGTAAAAGTACTCAGAATTGTTGGGAACTTTAAAATACCCTATCCAATATAATAGTCGAATTCTGGAAGCTTGATTGAAAAGTTTGGGATGCGATTTGCTAGGCAGAGGCAATTCCGGCGAAATATCTTGTCTTTTTATGATACATAAGTTAACCTGTCATAATAGCATCCAAATCCGTGAAAATATTTTTGCTTTAGAGCTAAAAATCCAGTGGAGATGATGTAATTAATTATTCATATACGCTCTGTAATATGAATAAAAATGTGATTTTCCTAAAATCAGACGCTTACTAAAATTGCAGCTTAAGGTTACATTCTTGGCTGCCCTAGGGTTTCATTAATGCATTTCGCCGTAGGCAACTTATTTCTTCCTTCATACAATTATTAAAAATACATAATTTTAAAATTACGTCAGCCCTTTAAGTACATTATCATATAATCTTGAGTAAAAACAGATCCTGGGTAAATCAAAGGAATTTAGAAAAAAATAAATATGGTCAGACTGCTTACTTAAACCAAGAAAGAATATTGAGAAGGGGGTACCTGTAGCAAGGTGGGTAACATATCAGCCTCCTATGCCCAAGGTCCCGGCCTCAAAACCGAAGGTGGTCCGAGGATATTTTAATGGGAGTAAAAAATCTTTAGTTATGCAGTCCTTTGGAAGGGACGTTAAAAAGTGGTCCCAAGCCTGTACGATGTCAGGTACCCGTTAAAGATAATAATAATAATAGGCTTAGCGAACCCGAAGGTTCGATGCCGATACCACCAAATTCCGCCTACACAGACTCGTCCAATGTTCACCATTCAAGCCCAAGCTCCCGAGATCAGCCTTAACGCAATTCTCCCATCTCCAATTCGGCCTACCTTTCTGACGCCTACCAGTCGGATCAGCAAATACCAACTTTCTCGGAATCCGTTCGTCATCGAGCCCAACAACTTTACTCGCCCATTTGAGTCTCCGCGATGCAATCAGCTCAATTATATTCACAGGATGCAAGTTCCGCAATTCCGCGTTATGCAACCTTCTAAACTCCCCAGTGGCCTCATCTCTCTTTGGATCAAATATTTTACGCAATACCTTATTTTCGAAAACCTTAAGCCGCTGTTCATCCTTTAAAGTAAGTGGCCACGTTTCACATCCGTAAAGAACCGTTGGAAGAATAATAGTTTTATAAATTCTAATCTTTAAGTTTTTAGATAGAAACCGCGAACTAAGTAACTTAGCAACTGAATAATAACACGCATTTCCCACCTTTAACCGGGACTTTATTTCTTCCTGGATTTCATTTTTCTAGTTATAATTGAACCTAAATACTTGAATTTCTCTACGTGTTCAAAAGTATGACCTGATACATCAATATGACCAAGATCGACACCGTTTCTGCTACTAATCATATACTTCGTTTTATCGGTATTTAATTCGAGTCCTATTTCTTTACCGGTTTTTATTAACACACTTGTATTTAGTTGTATGGTTTCCGTATCTTCACCTAGCAGTACCAGATCATCGGCATACCCCAAAACCGGAATCTTGTCACCCATATTTAAGCCTTTTTCGGTACACATCACCTTTTCTATAACATATTCTAAAGCTATATTAAATAACACAGGTGAAAGGGAGTCACCCTGTTTTAAACCCGATCGCACCTCAAATCTCTCGGAGTAATTATGACCGATTCTAACTTTATGGAATGTTTCCGACAAACACATCTCTACTAGGTTTACTAACTTTCTAGGTATTCCCTGTTCAATCATGATGTTATATAGCTTTTGACGGTCTATTGAATCATAAGCCTTTTTAAAATCGATATAAAGTTGATGGACTACACCGTTGTATTCCAATTTTTTCTCTAATATTTGACGTAAGGAAAATATTTGGTCAATAGTCGAGCGATTCCGCCTAAAACCACATTGGTAATCTCCGATAATTTCCTCAGCGTATTCCGTGATTCGACTAGTTAGAATTGACGAGAATATTTTATAGCATACTGGGAGAGAGAGATCCCACGATAGTTGTTACAATCCGACCTCGGTCCTTTTTTGTGAATCGGAATAAGTATTGATTCTTTCCATTCCTCGGGCATTTTTTCAGTTTCCCAGATCTTTTTAACTAAAAAATGTATTTTGGAAACGCCCGCTTCTCCACACGCCTTGATTAATTCACTCGTGATATTATCATTTCCTGCGGCCTTATAACGTTTTAATTTTCCTATCGCCATTTCGACTTCCTCTTTACTCGGTGCGTCTATCCATGGTTCAGCGCTCTGATATTCAGAAGGAGGAGATTGATTATTATTTTCCGTATTTAAGATGCCGTCAAAGTGTTGTTTAAATTTATTTAATATCTCAGAAGGATCCGCAATTATATTGTTATTTGCATCTTTAACCGCATTCAATAGAGGTTCAAATCTTTTACGCGATTTGTTTATACCTTTGTACATCTCTCTTACGCTATTTTCGTTTCTGTGTTTTTCTATTTCTATTATTTTGCCTTTAAGATACTCTATTTTCTAATTTTTTAAGAGTTTTGAAGTTTCATTCTTTACTAACCGAAAATAAGCCACATTATTATCGCTTGGATTATTTAAGGAATTCAGTTTAGCGGTTTTTCTTTTTTCGCACATATTTTGACAATCCCTGTCGAACCAATGTTTGTTCTTTTTATTTTCGATTTTTCCAAGACATAAATTACCGACCTCTTTAATATTATCCCTGATCCCTTCCCATAGTTTGTTTACATCTTTGTGTTCCTCGTCTGAAGATTCCAAAGCTTCGAACCGATTTTTTACTTCTATCGCGAATTGCGTTAAAGATACCTATCCTTATTAAACCTGGGTAGGCAAAATTTAGGACTCCCACTGTAGCATCGTCCGGTTAGCCAGAGTAGAATAAAAGTGACGTTAAATAAATAAACAAAAACATAAATCAGGTTGCAAATACATTGTTTGTTGAAGGATTCGACAGAAACGTTATATTTATTTAATCATAAAAATTAAATTAAGATTCTAAAGATATATTTTAATTTTATTTGCTGAAATTTATAACTGTAATTACTAATACATATAGTACATTACAAAATTTCCTGATAGAAGTTAAAATGATTTCAAGGAAACTACTCAATGGCAATACTACAATATTTAAGTTATTAATAAATAAATACCACACCTAAACTTAATATAGGCCAAATCGGATGATGTTCTGAAAAAAAAAAATCTGGTGCGGGCAACTCACGACTTTCACTTACCTCCATTTTTAAAATCAATAAAAGAATTTTCAAATACAGTTAGAGATAAAAATACGTGAAATTATTAAGGAATTAATTAAATTAAATTTCTATAGAAACATGTGTTTGATTCAAAAATCAATTATATTATTATCTAAAATAATCAATTATTTTTATGTTCATTTCATCACTCTCTATTAACTTCTAAAAGCTTGTGTATGAGATGATAATTTTTCTAAAATCTTTAGCTTTCCAACGGTATATCATACATGTATATTACTGCTCTTATGTTCAAAAACGAAAAATTGCATTAAAAAAATATTTTTTCTGTTTTCTCCTTTATTTGGGTATCGAATTTATTCAATTTATATATTTACCAGTTTTTCATCAGCGTTAACAAGATAATCTAGTTATTATTATTGAATCTACAACTTTAAAGGTACTTTAGGGGAAGACAATTTAAAATATCGGCATTTAAGCCCTGTCAGACCATTTTTATCTAAATAAAACCTACATGATATTAAAGCCCATTAAATTTTACATCGATATAGCGAGTTTAATCAAAATCGTCGGAACCGTTTTTGAGAAAACCGAAAAAAGGTGCAAAATGCATGGTATAAAGTGCCTCTTCTGGTAGGCTCATTTAAATGAAAAAAGTTTTGTCACGTCTCGGGCGTATAGTTGTCTTAAATATGAAATTTCAGTTTCATAGGACTTACCGTTTCCGCCCGGGAGTTACCACACACACACACACACACACACACACACACACACACACACACACACACACACACACACACACAGACAGACAGACACACACACAGACCTTTTTGCGGGACTTGGTTATTTGGACTCAGGGGACCCTAAAACGTGTATTTCCGTTGAAAACTGGAATTCGAAAATTTTCACGATCGCAATACTTCCCCTTACTATATATAGCAAGTGAGAGTAAAAAATCTCTACATAAGCCATAGCAGCAATATTTCTTTGCTAAATAAATAAACAAACAAGAATATCGGGAAGATGGATTAACTTCAATCATCACTATGCCTATGTCAACTAAAACACGTAAATTAAAACGTTTAAAGGTGAACTAAAGAATACGGATGCCTCTTTCTTAGACCGTTAATTACTTCCACCATTCTCCTGGTTGTAGGTTATATCCTTGATAAGTTTTATAATTAACAGAGAAGTCGAGAATTCCACCATTGTAATTATACTGTCTCTTTTGCCTATGGCTTCTATTTTGTCAATAAATAATCAAGTTCAGCGTTTATGAGCTATTGTGCAAGAAGAGTTCTGACAGCACTGAGTGAACCAGTCTTCAAAGAAAACCACAAAAGAACAAGAAAACAAAAAATAAAACTTCTGATTTACATGACGTCCCGTCCCATCAAAGGTCATGTGGTTTGAGGTAAAATAAAGGAGAAAAAATACACGATAAGAATAATGGAGGAAGAAAGTTGATGATCCTAACCGATGATAACTTAAGACGAATGGTCGGCCATCCACCATGGATCCAGCCAACACAATTATAAAAGCCGAAAAGAGACCCATACACCCGAGACCTGGCTGACCCGTTAGGTAATCATCGCTCAACTTCACAACCCTAATCATCAGGATAAATTCCACCTCCATCTCGGCGGCTATCGGCTGTCTCTCTTAGCGGGAATTTTCAGCTTGCGTTATTATCTGATCGGGAAATATTTCAGCAAGCGTGACCGAGGCTGTCGTCCCATTTTCGGGCTATATTTGGAAACCTTTCATGATTCACGGCTAAACAAGCAATACTAGAGTTAAGGGGAGCAAAAAAAATAATTCACATAAGCAAGAGTTAAGTATTTATGACATGACACGTAAGTATCCAGGAAAGATAATTAAATTCCCTAAAGCTCTTCTAATAAAAAGAAAATTAAAATAGCAATAAATCATAAGATAGATTAGATGTTTTTTTTTCTCTATAACACATTAAAAAAAATAGGTTGCAGGTATATTGTTCGTTTATGTCGCAGGATTCGGCAGAAATGTTATATTTAGTTATTCACAACAATAACATTAATATTACAAAGATATATTTTAATTTCATTTGTTAAAATGGATAACTGTAATTAATAATACATATAGTGCATTAGAATATATTATGCTAGAAGATAAAATGACTTTAAAGAAACTACTATTTGTAATATATTAATAAATAAAACCACAAATTTTTTTTAAACTTAATTTATTGAAATTTACAATTGTACTTCTACCACAAGAAGTAAATATGATAAAAGAAAGATGACATGAAACAGACTTGTAGAAGATCTATCCAATGGTAGCACTTCTGTAACTACTCTAAAGGTCAGGCTTCTTTTCAGACGCCTCCGAGGATTGTCAGGAATGGAAAAGGAAGCAAGGATTGAAACTAGTGGGTTAGAGTGGGAGAGGAGTTTGTTATGAAAGGAGTGGTATCTGCTTCGGGCCAGATCAGCAACACATGGTACATTTAGGTCTTTATGGATGAGTATATTTGTGACAAAGTAAGGACCGTTGAGGATTTTCGATTGTAAGGATTAGATACGAAAAGAATTCGAGAAACCACATCTAAAAATTAATATTAGCCAAATTGGATGATAGTCTGGAAAAAAAATCTACGTAAGTCCAATAATTTTTTTCTTTTTTTTTTAATTTCTTAATTGATTTTCCATATGCTACAGGAGTTAAATACTGGAAACACCGAATAAGCCTTAAAATTGAGATAAAATTCTTGATTACTGATGTTTACATCAATGAATGGCCTTGTATGTATTGTACTTGTAATCGACATGAAACCAGCACAATATTTTTTTTCCCAGACATAAAGTCTGTGATAAATTTAATGGTACAAAATTGAGTCACTACTATAATTTTATAAGAAAGGATATTTCTTCAAGATGAATGATATGATAAGAGAGGCATTTCAAAATGTAGACACGGCAGTCTTCAAACATCAAAGTTGTAAACAATTTCTTTTTTAAAATTAACAGCAAAAATTAAATAAGATATTAAGTTTGCAATTTTACAAGGCTGACAGGACATAACGGGTAAAACATAGTTGGAAATAATGGAGAGGGGTTGTTTTTAGTGGAACCGACAACCTTAGTGGAAAGGGTATAATGATTCATAAGGCAGAGAAAAAGAGAGAGTTCAAAAAGTTTTAAAGATGAATCTTCCAAACGATAAAAACAATGAAGAAAACTCCTTTTGAAGTAAAAAAAAAAAAAGTGTGTAATTATGCTGAAAATTAAGCTGAAGTAAAGCTGGAAGGAAGTAAGCTATTATTGAAGCAAAGCAGCCATCCTTTCATTTGTACTTTCTGTATCCAAAAGGGTCATAAATTCAGAAATCATCATTTGAATAAAAATGTTTATAAAGCATAATGCTAGGGGGAATATTGGCTAGTTTAGCAATTCTCTGCCAGAGGCCCATCTTGTGATTTTTAAAGCGTAGTTCCTAACGGAATTATCAATAACTGAAATACTCTCGGGGTCCAAACAGATATTTTTATTTTATTTTCCCAAGCTGCCGTATAACAACTAACTATAAATAATTTTATAAACCGTAGATGATTAATAGAGAGATCTACTTAATTCATCAATTTTTAATTATCATTTAATCTCTCTCTCTCTCTCTCTCTCTCTATATATATATATATATATATATATATATATATATATATATATATATATATATATATATATATATATATATCTTCTTCTTCCAGTGGCGCAACAGACCGTTAAGGCCCTGGGCCTCGCGGTGTAAACTCCTGGGAGTTTTCACTCACGTTTCACGATGCAATTTTTTTTAGTGTAGGGTCATCACTCCGTACGACTAATTTTGTGAGTGGCCACCCTTTGGCTGACGGGTCTCACATACCCGGGGGAGAGGTTGTGAGTGAATCCACATTTTTTTAAATCCTTATAAAAGCCCCGCCGGGACTTGGATTCGAACTCAGAACCTGTAGCATTAGAGACTAGCGCGCTAACCACTCAGCCACGGGCTCCCCATATATATATATATATAGAGAGAGAGTGATGAAAAGAAGATAAAATTGTTTTAGATAATAATGTAATAGATTTTTCATTAAAACACATGTTTCGATAGAAATTCAATTTAATTAATTCTTTAATATTTCCACGTATTTTTATCTCTAACACTATTTGAAAATTCTTTAATTGATTCTAAAAACGGAGGTAAGTGAAAGTCGTGTGTTGCCCGCACCAGATTTTTTATTTCATGAAGTGGTATAATTTTCGATACAAACATTCCTTCTAAATCCTTAATGATATCCTTTTTAAAAAATACTACGCAGAACACAGTTCGACTGATGTAACAGCTCACCGATAACCTTTACTCCGCTGTTTTCCAGCATATAAATAAAATCGAAAAGAAGTGATAGTAGATCCTTGGGGAACGCAGTTCAAATTTCTGAGCGTTTCGCAAGGAAGTTGATCAAAACGAAGAGCGATAAAGCGGGTAATAACATTGCGAAAGCGGCGATAGGGACCCTGACCCGAGATAGGGATCCGGAGATAACTACTTGACACAGGAGCCAGCACGCGAAAGGCGGAAATAGCCCTACAACAAAAGAGGTTCTGCGAATGAACCTTAGGCCCTTCAGTATTTTGAGAAAATGCGAAATAATTCAATATTTATTTGGATAATCCGCTATTAGCAAATATTGTATTAGACTTAAGAATGTTTTTATTTATTTAAAATAAATGTTTTGATAAAATAATTATTAGTCATCTACAGAAAAATTATAATAATAATGGCAATAAGCAAATATGTTCCCTTTCTTATCGCTATAAATCTTTAAGGTACTCCCGCAAAAGACATCGGAGAGGGTCGTATGGGCCTTTTATGCCAAAGGTCAACAAACCCTCAGGTGGTCCTAGGATTTTTTAATAGGATTAAAAATCCTTAGTTATGAGGTACTTCGGAGGGGACGTAAAAAGGTGGTCCGGAGCCTGTGCGATGTGTTACTAGTTAAAGATCCCTAACCAAATTAAACCTTGATAAGCAAAATTTAGGACTCCCATTGTAGCATTGTAAAATTAAGCACAGTAGTATAAAGTGACGTTAAATAAACAAACAAACAAAAAGTCTGACAGGGCTTAAATGCCGATTAGTTCTTCTTTTTGTTCTATAAAGTAACTTTAATTCTGTCGATTCCAAAATATTAACTAAATTGATATATAACTTTAGTATTGATAAAAAACGACTAAATATCGTTTTAGATATTTTTATTTTTTTGTAACATAAGAATAGTAATATAGATGCATAATATACCGCTGAAAAGCTATAAATGATATCTTGCATAACAAAGTTGTGACGAATAAAGCATAGGCTTAAGTTATTATTGTACATAACAAATGTATATATGGGAGTAAAAAATCCTTAGTTACGCCGTCCTTCGGAGGGGACGTTAAAAGGTGGTCCCGAGCCTGTGCAATGTCAGGTACTCGTTAAAGATCCCTATCCTAATAAAACCTGGATAGGCAAAATTTAGGACTCCCACTGTAGCATCGTCCGATTAGCCATAGTAGCATAAAGTGACGTTAAATAAATAAACAAACAACAAACAAACAAATGTATATAGTTATATTATTTGATCTAAAACATATGTTTCCAACAAAACTAAACATAATTTATTAACTTTTTTAACTTAACCTTATTTCATAATATTGAGGATGTATAGTCGACTGTAGAAACTATTATAGCTGGAATAATCAGGAGTCAGTACGTTTTTTTTAAATATTTTAATTTTGCCGACATTTTGGCTCAAGCTTGTGAGCCATCATCATAGTAGAGTTTATGCTTGGAAATGGCTCAGTAATGCCCTGATGATGGCTCACAAGCTTGAGCCGAAACGTCGGCAAAATTAAAATATTTAAAACAAAACACTGACTCCTTATTATTCCACCTTAATAACTTATTTCATAATTTTTAAATTGATTTTATCAACCGAGGTATGTATGTGAAAGTCGTGTTTTGTCTTCACCAGATTTTTATATGTTCATTTTTATGTGTTAATATATGACGACTCATATCGGGTTGTGTCACATGAAATGTACGTTTTCAACAAGATAATTATATTCGAAGTATTTACCTTCTTTTTCTACAATTTTTTTCCAACGTGACACCAACTTTTTTATCCCTGAACTGAAAAACTCTGAGCTTTGAAGTGAAAAAATCTAAAAACGCACTTTTCACTTGATAATCATTTTGAAAATGATTTCATTTGACGAAGTTGTCTAAATTCCTGAACAGGTGGTAATCTGTTGGAGACAAGTCGGGAGAATATGGTGGGTGCGGAAGAACTTCGTAGCCCAGTTCTTTCAATTTTTGCACGGTAAGCTTTTTAACTTTCCCAATACACCTTAAATGTCTGGAAACGGTAGATGCACTTGCATTTAGATGTGCTGAGAGTCCTTTAACTGTTTGGTAGGGGTTTCCTTCTACTGTATTTTTGAGGACATCGTTGTCTATTACGGACGGAGGTCTTCCTCGGGGCAAGTTTTCCAAGTCGGTATCTCCTGCTGAAAACTTAGCAAACCAACGGCGAATGGTCCGTTCATTAACACTCCCTTCCCCAAACGCCTTGCAAATATTTCTAGCGGCCTCAGCTGCTGAATGGCCGAGTTTAAACTCGTACAAAACTATTACTCGAAAATCGCGTGTTTGTATGTTCATATTTGGAGGTATACTAAAAAGTGGGTAATTGATTGGTAAGCTTATGTTTATAATACAAAGGTAGAGGATTGGTAACTGTTTACTTTAAATATGTAAACATTCGGAAGAAAACAACAGAGACCTGCAAAATCCTTGATGTATGTATGATGTATTTCAGAAACTGTAAAAACGGACATTTCATGTGAAACAACCTGATACCTACTAACCTAAAAAATCATTTATAAAGGATTAGGTAGATGTAAAATACCTTTAATGCCTTACGCATCAGTTAAAATTAAATAAATTAATTAAAAAACAACTGTTATCTTAATTTTATGAAAATAAAAAAATAATTACGAAACAGATAAGTATAAGGGAATTTTAAAAACACAAAAAAAAAGAAAAAAAAAAAGCGGAAGCCATAAAAAGCCTAAAAATACGAGTATCAACCTGGCCTTTGAACTAAATCTAAATGATCCGCATAAAAAATGAACGATTCAGAAATACGAAGATAAGCAACTGAAACGCAAGGCAATAAAGAGAGATAAAGGAAAATGAAAACACCATTAAAAGTAAATTAAAATAAGAGCGTCTTTCATAAAAATGAGGCGAGGATAATGCCGGGTTTCCGGGCAAGAACCTGCTAAATAATTACATACTTCTCTATATCTCTCGCTCGGTTAATTGAATATAATCAAAAGGAAATTAACTAACCGCGGTAGCGGCCAACTGCTAGTTCGTGACTCGGCAACTGTAGTCGATCGGTCCAAGCCAAAAATTATCCTTAATTAATTACATAAAATAGCCTTCATCGTACTTTCAGGACCAAGGCTAAAGGGCTTATAACTACGAAATCTTGAATAAATAAAGTCTCAAACTTATTAATAATAGGCTTAGCGAACCAGAAGGTTCGATGCCGATACCACCGAATTCCGCCTACACAGACTCGTCCAATGTTCACCATTCAAGCACAAGCTCCCGAGATCAGACTTAACGCAATCCTCCCATCTACGCTTCGGCCTACCTTTCGGACGCCTACCAGTCGGATCAGCAAATACAAACTTTCTCGAAATCCGCTCGTCATCGAGCCCAACAACTTTACTCGCCCATTTGAGTCTCCGCGATGCAATCAGCTCAATTATATTCACAGGATACAAGTTCCGCAATTCCGCGTTGTAAAACCTTCTAAACTTCCCAGTGGCCTCATCTCTCTTCGGACCAAATATTTTCGAAAACCTTATGCCGTTGTCCATCCTTTAAAGTAAGCGGCCACGTTTCACATCCGTAAAGAACCGTTGGAAGAATAATAGTTTTATAAATTCTAATCTTTAAGTTTTTAGATAGAAGCCGCGAACTAAGTAACTTAGCAAATGAATAATAACACGCATTTCCCACCTTTAACCGGGACTTTATTTCTTCCTGGATTTCATTTTTTCTAGTTATAATTGAACCTAAATATTTGAATTTCTCTACGTGTTCAAAAGTATGCTCTGATACATCAATATCACCAAGATCGACACCGTTTCTGCTACTAATCATATATTTCGTCTTATCGGTATTTAATTCGAGTCCTATTTCTTTACCGGTTTTTATTAACACACTTGTGTTTAGTCGTATGGTTTCCGTGTCTTCACATAGCAGTACCAGATCATCGGCATACCCTAAAACCGGAATCTTGTCACCCATATTTAGGCCTTTCTCGGTACACATCACCTTTTCTATGACATATTCTAAAGCTATATTAAATAATACCGGTGAAAGGGAACTCTCAAACTTATTAGTCATATAAATTACTTACAGCGATATGCATTATATGTTTCTCGTTATAGATTGAATATCTCAAATAAATTTAATTATTTACTTAAATTAATATAATCCTTGAAAGTTAAATATTAAGCAAATACGTTACAGTAAAATTATAATTTTTATTAATAAATTTTTTTTAAATTTATATTTTATTGAATTTTACAACTGTATATTACATAAAAACAATAAGTAAAAGTGAGGAATTATAATAAAAGGCGTATAAGGCTTGTGAAGAAACCACCCAGCGGTACTACTTCGATGTTTACTTAAGTAAGTAGATCCCGAGGCCATCTTCTTTTCAATAGCCTCGGAGGGTTGTCAGGAATATGTGAGGTTGATAGGTTGCGGACAAGAGGGTATATATGGGTAGGGAGTTTGGAATTAAAAGTAATATATCTGGTACGAGAAAGGTCTGCCACAAATGGGATATTAAGGTCGTTATGGATGATTTTATTTGTGAAGAAATAAGGAGCATTTAGGATTTTGCGAAGGATTTTGGATTGTAAGGATTGGATGCGGGAGGAAGTAGATGGCTTAGTAGAGCCCCAAAGCTCGATTCTGTATGTCCAAATGGGTCTGATGACAGTAATATAAATGAGCTTTTTGTAGTGAATTGGAAGTTTTGAACGTTTGTCAAGTAAGCGTTGTGGTAATCGGTATCTACAGGCAGTTTCTTGTCGCTTTAGTCTCGTGTGAGAGTAATAAAAATTTAAAGTTACAATAGAGTGCTTCCATTGAGAAGCTTCTCTACATGTGTTTCATGCCTTTTTATATTTTATTCTAATTTATTAGTTGTATTCCACTATACAGTTGTAAATTCCAATAAATAAATTAAAAAAAAAAATACAGCGGAAATTTCTAGTTTTCATTTTAAATTTAAAAGATTTAAATATGATTCTAAGATCAGCAATTGAAGTAGAAACGATTTACACTTAATTCCTAAATTAAAAGTAAATCACAAATTTTATGATGAAAATTATGACTTCGAAAACATCTTTAATTGAGTTAAAAAATAAATAGTGAGCATGGAATGATTTATTGAGCTATCAATAATCAGGTACGGGTATGTAAAAAAAAAAATGAATTATGAAAAAATAAATAATTATCACAGGAAAAAATTGATTCATTCCAATGTATGCATATATGTATAGATTCACTCTAAATTATTGATATTCATCAATATGTCTGTTTTATTAATAAAGCAAAATCGATTATATAGAAAAAAATTATTAATACCAATATTAACTTAATAGATGCATTTCTTACCTCAAAAACCAACAATGACCTTCACATGAAATAATAATTACCTGAAAAAAAAAACAAACACAAAAATTAATAAAATCAAAGAATCATAAAAAAGGTATTTATATAATATATAAATATTTAAAGAATTACAAATACAATTTATATACATTGTATGCTTCTCTGTTATTTAATATAGCTTTGGTGATGTGTACCGAGAAAGGTTTAAATATGGGTGACAAGATTCCGGTTATGGGATATGCCGACGATTTGGTACTGCTAGGTGAAGACACGGAAAACATACAACTAAATACAAGTGCGTTAATAAAAACCGGTATAGAAATAGGGCTTGAATTAAATACCGATAAGACGACATATATGATTAGTAGCAGAAACGGTGGCGATCTTGGTGATATTGATATATCAGGGCATACTTTTGAACAAGTAGAGAAATTCAAATATTTAGGTTCGATGATAACAAGAAAATATGAAATCCAGGACGAAATAAAGTCTCGGTTAAGGGTGGAACATGCGTGTTATTATTCAGTTGCTAAGTTACTTAGCTCGCGGCTTCTATCTAAAAACGTAAAGGTTAGAATTTATAAAACTATTATTCTTTCAACGGTTCTTTACGGACGTGAAACGTGGCCGCTTACTTTTAAGGATGAACAACGGCTTAAGGTTTTCGAAAATAAGGTACTGCGTAAAATATTTGGTCCGTAGAGATGAGGCCACTGAGGAGTTTAGAAGGTTGCACAACGCGGAATTGCGGAACTTGTATCCAGTGAATATAATTGAGTTGATAGCATCGCGGAGACTCAAATGGGCGAGTAAAGTGGTAAAGTAATAAAGTGGAATCCGAGAAGTTGGTGTTCGCTGATCCGACTGGTAGGCGTCCGAAAGGTATGCCGAAGCGACGATAGAAGGATTTCGTTAAGGCTGATCTCGGGGGCTTGGGATTAACGGTGAACATTGGACGAGTCAGTGTAGGCGGAATTTGATAGTATCGGCATCGAACCTTCGGGTTCGGTAAGCCTATTATTATTATATGTTTCTTTACATAACCATTTGAGTCTAACGTGTTTAGAACACATGACCTTAAAATTAAAATAAATTGATATCAAACATTTAAACACTACCTAAAGCATAATTTATCTTAAATAAGAAGTTTTAGTTCCTCACGAATTTTTATTTTCAAGTTAGACTAACCACAAATACACGCACACCAATTATTATTTATGAAGTAAACGATACCTGAAATTTCTTTGTTTCATTGTTAAATTTTACTAATAATTGCAAAAATAACCGTCATATGATCATAACTTAATAACAAACTTAAACATATTTATGAATTACTATAGCTTAATGAAATTTGGTGGACTTTTTTAGTATTTGTTATAATCATAAAATATCGGTTCTCTACTTATTATATACCAGGTGAGGAAAAAGATATAATAAAGAAAGGGATTATATGAGACGTGGGTGGGTCCCTTATACAGATTCATTCTGTAATACACTTTATTACACATTTTATGACACTATCTAAAATGGAAATCTATTTGTGAAGCAAATGCTCCATAAAGCTGTTAACGTCTGGTGGCTAAATGGAAGCGTGTTTGAAGGGCCATTAAACTAATACGATATGAATTTTATGAGATTGAAATTAAGCTACAACGGTATGCATAGACCATAGAAAAATGAGATAATACTCTACAAGTATTGGCTACCATTACAACTTATATATTTACATTTAAACTATTAAGTATTTTTTTTTTTTTTGTTATTTGCTTATCCGCCTTTACTCTTGAGGGTCATTGGCGTGCGTGATCGAAATAATTATATTCTAGATAGAATCCTATCATTTTCGTGAATTCTATTAATTTGTTAATACTTTCTTCTTTATCTTTAAGTATTTCTTTCATGTCTATCTTTACATTCAACCATTTTCTTGACTGCTCATAAAGCGGGCACTCAATCAGCAAGTGTTCTACAGTTAGAGGAGAATTGTTGCATTTTTCGCAGGTTGGCGCTTCCTCAGAGGCGTCTCAAGAGGTAACCATGCGTAAATTGGCAGTGCCCAATTCTTAGTCTGCATACAACAATTTCCTCTCTCCTTGAAGATCTTGCACTAGTTCTCCATTTCTGACAGTCGGATTTAATTGTTCTCAATTTCGATATCTTTTCTCTCCAACCATCCTCCCACTCTTTCAGAGGAACTTTTTTGTAGTTATTCACCCAATCCTCCATTGTGGTTTCTTTTATTTGAGTAATCTCATCGGCTTCACCTTTTCTGGCTGAATCAGCTGCTTGATCGGCTCTTTCGTTCCCAATAATTCCACAGTGAGATGGTACCCAAATCATAATCACTACTTTAGACATTATGTTTGTTTCCCACCATTCATTTATTATTATTAAGTATTATAATTTATTATTATTAATTTTTAAAACTTCCTTTTCGTAAGTCATTTTTTTTTACGATTTTTTTTTTATTTTGCTCAAATATTCTATATATTTTTTATTATATCAATGTATTCTAAACCACGGAAGATCTCATATAATTATTAAGGTAGATTTCGGGCTGAATAAATTCTACCATAAATACTCAATTTTTTTATTTCATCAGTATGACGTTTAGGGATATTCTCCCATCTTCAGAAGTCTACAAAGTATATTAAGTAATTACCATTACATTAACAAATACTATACTGAAGTGAATGGTTTAAAAAAAATTATAAATTAGGTGTCTATTGATAACAAAATTTAAAACTATTAAATAACAAATTTAAAATCAGAAAGAGGCATTAAAAGCAATAATTAACAGTTAAAAATTAATTTAAAAAAATAATGCCTCCTTCTGATTTTAAATTTGTTATTAATTAGTTTTAAATTTTGTTATCAATAGACACTTAATTTATAAAAATGTTTAAACCATTCACTTCAGTATAATATTTTTTAATGTAATGGTAATTCCTTAATATACTTTGTAGACTTCTGAAGAAGGGAGAATATCCCGAAACGTCATACTGATGAAATAAAAAAATTGAGTATTTATGGAAGAATTTCTTTAGCCCAAAATCTACCTTAATATTTATTATCATTTACGAAAAAATGAAAAAATATACTGAATCGTAAAGGCATAATATCCATTCCTTACTTCTGTTTAGAGCATATAATCCTCTAATGTAAAACCGCTCTTCACGTTTGCAAAGAACACAAAAAAATACAGAGATCTTTTAGATATTATATTCAGAAATCTAATTTTAAGACGATATGGCTGTCCTGTGTATTGATTGTTAAGACTAAATTGCTTTTTCAAAAAGAGCTTCATGGAAATCTTTTTAAGAATTCTTTCATTTTGCATCTTTTGCATTTTTTTGTTGTTTTTTTAACCTCCGCTTATAATTTCTAGTTTTATTCGTATTAATTCCACGTTCTCTCTCTTTTTCGGTTCCTTATGGTAAAATATAATACAATTATTTAAGTATTTATAGATAATGTTAGAATAGTATCTTTTTTTTTAATTTTTCGATCAAATACAAGTAATGAAAATATTTATAAATTACTAAATTAAGGTTAATATTTGTCAATAATTGTATACTAAAAAAAAGTCAGTCATTTTTTAAAATGTATTTTGTGTATTTTTTATTTTTTGATCTAGGAAAATGGCAGCAGTATGGCCGTATGAAAGATCTAATTGAGAACCATTTCTAACAAAATGGCTAATAGTAAAGTCCTGAAAAATAACAACATTCTAAAAAGAGCGAGTAGTTTGGTTTTTGATTAAAATTATTTTATTTTATTTCATTTATTAAATTTTTATTTATTTATTTCCTTTATAGTTATTTATTTATTTTTTTTATATTTATTTTATTTTCATTTGTTATCCAGGTTTAGTTATTTTTTGTTTTACTCTGAACATATAATAACTTTTTTTAGCTCTAATATTTATTTCCTAAGATAGTGGCAGATTGTATTTTTTCTTAATAAAGCAATATTTAAAAAAAAAAATATTTTGAATGTTTAAAAAAAAAATCAGCCAACAATATTTCACTACAATTACACTAGAATCTAAAATTTTTAGAAGGAAACCTTTTTCTATGTCAAATGCTAATTTTAATAATTGATTATAAAAATTATAACATAAAAGATAAAAAAAAAAAAAAAAAAAATGATAATATTAGATACAGTCTATACCATCATATGTTATAAAAACCTTTTATAAATTCGGACGTTCTTTGGAAGTTTGAACAAGTTAGGAACTAAATGTACATTGCCCTCCAGGGTACAGCAATATGCTAGTCAATAACACGATACCAATGCAAATAAGCAACTGTTCACAAAGTATAAAGTTGACTTACTCTGAAAACAGCAACCAACTTGGAAGAAGAAAACTGTCTAAAACTTCAGGCCATAAAATCTTTCTTATTCTTTAGTTTTACGAGTTTTCAAAAGAAAAATGTAAAAAATTCAACAAATACTTTAGAATTTATTTGTAGGGCCGTTAAGATGAAGAGTAACCATAAAAGGATACTTCAAAAGTTGTTCCGACAATCGTAAAAATACCGCTTATGTTGTTGACTTAGGTTAGCCCTCAAGTATAGAACTTGTCATAAGAAGTTAGCCCGAGAGATTTAGTAAAGCAATTCAGTCTTTTATGCAGGCGGGCTAAGATGTACCGGGAGAAAGGAACTATAAAACTAAATTCTGGATTACATTATCTATATACTTCCTTGTTTGCTACTTAACCCTCCCGGTCATGTGCACCAAGCCATAAGATATAGTAGCAAAGTACTATATAGTATAGAATATAAATCAATTTTTTTACTTTCACTTACATATATACAAAAGATATAGAAAGAGAAAGTATTGCGATCGTGAAAATTTTTGAATTCCACTTTTCACCGGAAATACACGTTTTAGGGTCTCCTGAGTCCCATTCATGTTGCACCTTTTTTCGATTTTCTGAATAATGGCTCTCCAATAATCCAGCTATTAGCTTACGCGGATGACGTTGACATCATAGGACGGTCGTTGTAGTCTGTCAAAGAAGGATTTTTGGCCCTAATGGAGGCTGCCAGAACGCTTGGACTGGAGGTAAACCCGGGGAAAACAAAGTACATGGCAACAGGAGAAGAACCCCGACCCGGTGAGACCATCAATGTTGGCCCCTTTAACTTTGAAAAAGTCGCCCAGTTCACTTATCTGGGTTCTCTTGTAATGCAAGATAATGCACCAGAGGTTGAGGTGAAAAGAAGAATTTTGATGGCAAACAGGTGCTACTTTGGCCTCCGAAGAGAGTTCACCTCCCGGCTCCTAGACAGGCCGACTAAGCTTCATCTATATAAGACGTTGGTTCGCCCAGTCCTGTTGTATGGATCAGAAACATGTGCTATTAGTAAAAGAACTGAACAAGACCTACAAGTCTTTGAGAGAAAAGTACTTCGACGAATTTTCAGAGGAGTTCATCTCAATGGACATTGGAGGAGGCGGACCAATGATGAACTCTACACAGGTTTTAAGGACAATGATGTCGCTATGACCTTGAAGCTTGGCAGACTGCGGTGGGCTGGTCACGTGGCAAGAATGGAGGATGAGAAGATCCCTAAGGCCGTTATGACTGAACCTCTACACGGCATCAGAAGAAGAGGACCGAAACTTAGATGGGCGGATGGTGTGACAGCAGATGCAAGAGATATCCTGGGAGTGAGAAACTGGATGACGGCTGCACAGGATAGAAATAACTGGAGAGGGCTGGTGGAGGAGGCCAGGGCTCGTCACCGAGTTGTAGCGCCGGATTGATGATGATGAATAATGGCTCTAACGATTTTGATTAAATTCGCTATGCCGATGTATAATTGAATGGGCTTTAATACCATGTAGGTTTTATTCTGATTGAAATAGTCTCACTGGGTTTAAATGCCGATATTTAAAATTTTCGTATTCTAAAGTTAGTTAAAAAATTAACCATATCGTCTAATAAGCATTGCTAAAAAACAGGTAAATATATAAGTTGAACGAATTAGATTTCCAACTACGCGAGAAAACTGCAAAAATATTTTTTTGAACTTAAGAACAGTAATATGCTGTTTTTTTTTTTATTTCTTACAAAAAATGACATTTTATCAAAATGATGATGATTTATTAAAGTTTCGGATAATTTCATCCATCTTCAGGATCCTATTAGCAATTCTAATACACCGCTATAGATTCATTAAAAACAACTAATTTTAATATAAATGATTAAAAAGTTGTAATTTTAAAAAGTTATTAAATAGTTATCATAAAATTAACAATGATATATGACTAATAATTCAATTAAAAGATCTAAAATTCTATCTGGTATTGGAAAAAATATTAATGGGCCGTCTATTATTCATTAATTAAACGTAAATAAACGTCAAAAAGGTAAATTAATATTAAATAAGGCATTGCCCAAGATCCTTGTTCCCAACATGATTAGGGCTAGACCAATTTAATAACATGTCTGATTATATTCTTTTGTTTTTTAAATAATAAGATATAATAATCCCGAATCGTTGATCAAATGTTTTTGGAAGAAATATAAAACTAACGTAATTCTTTTCTACCTCACAATTATTCTTTTTTAAATCTTATGAAGATATAGGACGACCGAATATTCGAATACGTTAAAGGATTCAGACATATAATCGTGACTTAGATTTGCGTCGGCTATAGAAACGCATTTTATATCTACATCGGATCCACGAAGCTAGCCAAAAGATGGAGCGTGTGGGAGGTAGTTATGCAAAGGCCGCTTCTAAACAGGTATATTATGAAAAGCAGGACTGGTGGGTCTTTTCAGCGTCCTCGCGGTTCCAAAACTGAAGTACTAAGTATGTGTCAGGGTAAGTACCTAAAATGGCTTCTAATCTAATCCTCTGTCGTTAGCATTTGCAGAAGTGTTGATATTTATGAGGCTGATCAGTAAGCAGCTTGGTTACTTTTTTAATTTAATTAACACAGTTAAACAATATCATAGATGATATCGTAACTGATTTCGATACAACTTATAAAGAAAAACAATTAATTCTGTAATTACTAATCGTCATTCAAACAACGTCTTTTCCTTATCTTCTACTTTCTTCCTTTTATAGTAGCTAGTTTCTGAGAAAAAAAATTTCATACTCTTCTCATCTAACATCAACCAACACCTGACATTTCATTAAAATGTATGTTATAATTCCATCTCCCCCTTATTTTAAAATAAATAACACATTGTATAAGAGATGAAAAATATCGTTATATTTTAATAGGAAATTCCTCTTGATGAGTAATATTTATTTTTATCCTTCGCTCAATGGTTTTTAAAAAAATATTTGACTTTTGTAAATATACTTCTGATAAAACTGGAAAAGTAAAACAATCTATGATTCTAAAATATGATTCCGACATTTATAAGTTATACAACGATGGTATAATCCACATTTGCACAACAAAAATAGTCCGTTCTTCCAAGATTCAGGAAGCGTCAGATACTCAAGGAATAAGTATCAAGAATATAATAATAGGCTTAGCGAACCCGGAGGTTTGATGCCGATACCACCAAATTCCGCCTACCCAGACTCGTCCGATGTTCACCGTTCAATCCCAAGCCCCCGAGATCAGCCTTAACGAAATCCTTCTATCGACGCTTCGGCATACCTTCCGGACGCCTACCAGTCGGATCAGCGAACACCAACTTCTCGGATTCCACTTTATTACGTTACCACTTTACTCGCCCATTTGAGTCTCCGCGATGCTATCAACTCAATTATAATCACAGGGTACAAACTCCGCAATTCCGCGTTGTGCAATCTTCTAAACTCCCCAGTGGCCTCATGTCTCTTCGGACCAAATATTTTACGCAGTACCTTATTTTCGAAAACCTTAAGCCGTTGTTCATACTTCAAAGTAAGCTGCCACGTCTCACATTCGCAAAGAACCGTCGGAAGAATAATAATATTAATAATAATAATAGGCTTACCGAACCAGAAGGTTCGATGCCGATACCACCAAACTTCGCCTGCACAGACTCGTCCAATGTTCACCGGTCAAGCCCAAGCCCCCGAGATCAGCCTTAATGCAATCCTCCCATCGACGCTTCGGCCTACCTTTCGGACGCCTACCAGTCGGTTCAGCGAATACCAACTTTCTCGGAATCCGTTCCTCACTAAGCCCAACAACTTTACGCGCCCATTTGAGTCTCCGCGATGCTATCAACTCAATTATATTCACAGGGTACAAACTCCGCAATTCCGCGTTGTGCAACCTCCTAAACTCCCCAGTGGCCTCATCTCTCTTCGGACCAAATATTTTACGCAGTACCTTATTCTCGAAAACCTTAAGCCGTTGTTCATCCTTCAAAGTAAGCGGCCACGTTTCGCATCCGTAAAGAACCGTAGGAAGAATAATAGTTTTATAAATTCTAACCTTTAAGTTTTTAGACAGAAGCCGCGAGCTAAGTAATTTAGCAACTGAATAATAACACGCATTTCCCACCTTTAACCGGGACTTTATTTCTTCCTGGATTTCATTTTTTCTTGTTATCATTGAACCTAAATACTTGAATTTCTCTACGTGTTCAAAAGTATGACCTGAAATATTAATATCATCAAGATCGCTACCATTTCTGCAACTAATCATATATTTCGTCTTATCGGTATTTAATTCGAGACCTATTTCTTTACCGGTTTTTACTAACACACTTGTATTTAGTTGTATAGTTTCCGTGTCTTCACCTAGCAGTACCAAATCATCGGCATACCCCAAAACCGGAATCTTGTCACCCATATTTAAGCCTTTCTCGGTACACATCATCTTTTCTATAACATATTCTAAGGCTATATTAAACAAAACAGGTGAAAGGGAGTCACCCTGTTTCAAACCCGATCGCACCTCAAAATCTCTCGGAGTACTTATGACCGATGTCGGAAGAATAATAATTTTATAAATTCTAACATTTTAGTTTTTAGATAGAAGCCGCGAACTAAGTAACTTAGGAACTGAACAATGGCATGCATTTCCCATCTTTAACCGGGACTTTATTTCTTCCTGTATTTTTTTCTTGTTATCATTGAACCTAAATACTTGAATTTCTCTACGTGTTCAAAAGTATGCCCTGAGATATCAATATCACCAAGATCGCTACCGTGTCTGCTACTAATCATATATTTCGTCTTATCGGTATTTAATTCGAGTCTTATTTCTTTACCGGTTTTTATTAACACACTTGTATTTAGTTGTATGGTTTCCGTGTCTTCACCCAGCAGCACCAGATCATCGGCATACCCTAAAATCGGCATTATTAAAGCGCGAGGAAGTATCGAGAATATAAACAAAAAATAAACCCTATATTAAAACGATACAGGAGATAAAAAAAAAAATAAATAAATGTTCGTACCAACATGGGAACTCCGACCAAAGCACAGATACGAATGTCGAGGCAGGACCTTCAGGAGTTCCCAGCTATTCTATCCCATTCCTGTCGTTGAATGACAGTGCGAGAACAAGAACAGCAGACTAAGGACCCAAATGTTATACTGATATTTTTATTTTAAACTGACGATGTTTGATTTCACCTTCTTTATATACGCCTAAACCACATTAAATTCTTTACAGATTAGATCGTAAGATCTCATTACTAATGTATCTTACTTTCGTGGAAGGATGTGGTCTAGTCATGGTCATTATTTGTTATTTTTATTATTGTCATTTATTAGAGCAATAATCTACTGTTCTCCGGGAGCTGGGTTAGATCCCGGCTGTGAAAGAATTGTATATTCTCTTATTTCAGCCGTGGAGCGATCCTGGAGTATGAAGTCCTTTCCGGGGCACACTCAGGCTGTATGAAGTGAGTACCGAAAATTGGTTAGATAGGGAGAGGAGGGTCCTAATATCAACTAGTACAAATATTTTTATGTACTGAACCCAAAACTTCACGAGTCAAAAAGTTACAAGTTTTTTTTTCTCCTTTTTAACATATATATGAAATATAGTAAGGAAATGTATTGCTATGGTTAAGACTGGAATGTTACAGCAACATTTTAACCAAAGTCGAACAACCAGAGAAGCTACTTTATACAATGTATTTAACACCTTTTTACGATTTTCTCGAAAATTGCTCTACACGAAAATTAATAACATTAAATTAATCGATTTAATGTAGGTTTATTTTCTTTGATATAATATGTCAGGTCGAAAGTATTCAATTTTTTTTTTTAATTTATCCCTCTAAAGCACCTTTAATTGTAATTTTTAGAAATAATTAACTATGTCTGCTTGTAAGAATTTATAAAAAATGAGTAAAAATAAAAAATAAATTTATTTAATTACCAACTGAAGGAGAAAACAGAGGAATACTTTTTCAGAGTTAATTTTTTCTCGAAAAAAAAGTATAATATATCGTATAGAATATTAATAATATACCGCTGGAAAGCTAAAGATTTTCGAAAAGCATGTTATCAAACATAAAAGGGGTCACCCATAAAGTAGTTGCTAGCATAACAGCTTTATATGCCCAAGGTCGCGGGTTCAAACCTGCAGGTGGCCCTAGGATTTTTTAATGGGAGTAAGAAATCCTTAGTTATGCCGTCCTTCGGAGGGAACGTTAAAAGGTGGTCCCGAGCCTGTGCGATGTCAGGTACTCGTTAAAGATCCCTATCCTAATAAAACCTGGATAGGCAAAATTTAGGACTCCCACTGTAGCATCGTCCGATTATCCACAGTAGCATAAAGTGACGTTAAACGAATAAACATCGAACATACAAAGTTATAGAAAGTTATGGAGACTTACAAAAATGAAATTACGTCTATTGATTGTTGGATTCTAAATCCAATTAATCTAAAATAAATCCATCGTTACCCAATGTTTCTTATTATTTAACTTTTATTTCAACTCCAACTTCATTTAAAAGACCTTAAATTGATTTTAGCAATTGAGCTAAGTTAAAGTCGTGTATTTCAGACACCGGATTTTTATATATATATTATATATATATATTTTATATATATATATATATATATATATATATATATATATATATATATATATTTTTTTTTTGTATTAACCTCAAAATATAGTTGGACTCCGGAATAAATACGACCTTAATATAGAAACGATGGCTATGGCTCAGCCGAGTGACAAATAAACACTTTCTGTAGGGAATCCTGTAACCGAATGAAATAGGATGAGTTCTAACTAATCAGCATCCGCGGCCGAAGGGGAATACAGTAGCAGGAAAAAAAGAAGGAGAGAAAAGGATAAAGAAGGAGTGACATAGAGCTGTCATAGAGTGGAAGCTGCCTAGATACCCGGCCGAGATAGCTTGTTTAGCTCTAACGAGGCCACTCTCACGACTCTTCTGTCCACAGCCTCTTAATTATATAACGTCGTCTAAAAGCACATGATAAAACCAAGCTAATCTGTATCCATCCATAATTTGGAATTTCTTTTATATCATTAGGTTCTTTCTAACTCTAGTATGGGCAGTAACTATTTGGAGCACTTGCAGCAATCCCCAGCATATTTTTTTTTCTGACCAAAAACCAATACCCTCCATGTTATACTTAAAAAAATCATTTAGAAACGAACACTCAAGATCTCATAGTTAAATTACACGATAATAACATTTATTTAAAGGTATACACCAAGCTGCTGAATTTCATAAGAAAAATATTTTTAGTTAGAATAAAGAGCCAGAACAGCAAATTTACTAAAATGGTTAATAATATCTTATATCTTTCTTTGGTAGACTATGAAAATAACTATTTACAATCAATGTATTTTCTAGAACTTCTCTGAAAGGAGAATACAGTCTTTAACGGAGACAAACCAAAACTGAAATCTGGAGTTGCTGGACTTATTGTTCCATAGTTTTCGGTCTCTTGCTGATCTCATTCATAAAGAGCCGTTGGCTTTGGGAGTTGGTCGGCCCAGCTCTTGCGTTGTCGAAGTCTGCATCTCTTCTTATCCAGCGAGATCCATTCTACAGCTCTCTTTGCTCTCTATAATCGGACTTCTTCATTACATTTCCTGCCCAAGTCCACCGCATAACCTACGGCGTCGACCAGCTTGGTTAACGACCATGTCCAGCAACCATAGATTAGAACAGGAATAACTCAGCTGTTAAAGGCGATTTGCTGAGTGATTTTATTTCTCGCCGACCTTCAAATATGCACTTGATATGAGGCTCAAAAACTTGTTCAAAAACCTATTCTGGTTTCGATCTCTTTGGTGTCCCTATTTGAGAAAGATATTGTCTGCCCCAGATCTCAAAATACTACAATGACTTATGACTTTTTAAAACGGACCGAATGGTGTTTTGTATTTTAAAAAATTAGAAGTTTGATTCCCTTTATATAATTATGTTTTCAAATAATAATAAATAATTTTCCTACTTCTAACTTAAAAAAAAACAACAGACTTTTATGGTTATACAAACAAAAATTATTTTCATCTTAAATTTTGTTATTAGTGTGGTATTGAAAGTGAATAGTTTTATTAGGGTTTAGCACTAGATTTTTAGCAGGTTTAATCAAACTGATTACAGCTCTGTTTTCGCTAATTTATACAAACACAAGTTTTCCGGCTATTGAACTATGTTAACAGGTTAAATACACGAATAACTTTTAAAAATAGATATGCTATAGTTGTTTCGAAGGGAACATTAAAGCCATATGGGATGTCCGCTACTCGCTAAAGATCCCTATCCTAATTAAGCCTGGATAGACAAAATTTGGGTCTCCGACTTCAGCATCGCCCGAAAATAATTTTTCATTAAACCAACCTAATGTGCATTAATGAAACCCATTGAAAACCCTAAAGAGAACAAAACATGTATTATTAAATTAACTTATTTTCTTATGTTATAAATTTCTTAATTTTATAATATCAAATATGTGTATGTATTTTCTATTAATTTTTGTATTTTAAATTATTTCGTGTATTTTCAATTATTTTAATCATCTTCAAATATTTTATGTATTCTCAATTATTTTATGTGTAGGTTTTTTTGTATAATGTTTCCTGCAATCGCAATATAATCTCAATTTTATTTCACCATATGTTTGCCATTTAGGCTAAAGTACTATAATCACAAAAAAAACAAAAATATTTTCTAATTGTAAGGATGACTCACCCAAAATCATTGTTAACATTTTTTCAAAATGTTAATATGTGAATGAAGTTTATTTATTTTTTTTTAGCATCTCGAGAAGAAACATTAGAACAAAATACAAACGAGTTATAAAAAAGTAAAAAAAAAAAACTTTAAAGAGTAGAAAAAGTACAACAAACAATTGTTAAAGTAAATTGGTAGCAATTCCCTTTACCTCACATATATAGACTAAACCATAGCTTAGTAATTGGCAGTCATAAATTGGAGTCATTAAAGAGCGGTAGATTAGGAATCCATTAATAAAGATTAGAGGAGGGAGGCTGGCAATAAATATATTAGCCTTTCCTACAATAGCCCCCACCACCCGAGTCTCGAACCGGCCTAATATCGCCCTTCTTTTTCTTCTTTTGCACAACCGTGACACGTATTGTTAAGGTCTCATTGGCAAGGCATCATTAATTTCCAATACAAAGATATCTAACAGCTGTAACGAATACTTTATCGCCATTGAAACAGGATACAATTAGATAGTTTCGCAACATGATATACACCATCGCATTATTCCAATACCGCTCATTGGTTAATACAGTTGTAAACAAATAAATTTGGGAAATTCCTCTGCTAAACATTTAATTCAACTTTAGATTGTGTTGACAAAATTAATAAAGTAATATTTGCCATAAATATACGAGATCCCCATCAATAAACATATTCTCGGACTTTAATGTAATGTATATAAAAAAAATTATTATTAGTCATTATCTCCATCATGAAAAACTATATTTTAGACGGGATGAGCTAGTCGAGAATATTGACCAGTGTTTTTCCACAACGCAAGAAATCGTTGCATAATGAACACAGTTATCGCTCGCCAGAGGATAGGACACTGGCGAACTAGAACACTGAAGGGATCCACCTCCATGTCAATTCTGTAAGGTGGAAACAGAAAGTCATATTTTTTAAGAGTCTCCTCGGTATAGTACAGAATTCGAGTAAAGTATCTGAGACATTGAGTGACATATAGGGTTGTTTATATCAGCTTATATAACACATTCGTCTTTTCCATTCAAATTATTTTACGTGCTTTTGATATTACTTACATCTTTTCATTGTTCATCGTTATGTTTATTGGAACTTTTATGTTTATTTTATTGATTTCATCATTTCCTCTCAGAAAACAAAATAATTTTTATTTTATTTATTAATTGTTTGTATGTATATATATATATATATACATATATATATATATATATATATATATATATATATATATATATATATATATATATATATATATATATATGCGACGATTCGAGAATTTATTGTTCTCATAATCATGCCTTTTTTTTTTTTTTTTTTTTGCCTCTAATTCAATGCACTGCAGCCAATTTAGGCTTATTGTGCGCCGTCCAATCTAATCATGCCTTAAAAATGGGGGAAAAAACAAAAAAAACAGAACATTAATATTATTATACAATAATTAATATATGATGTTATTGTTAGAGATATAGAAAACATTGAAAAAAAAACAGACATTGAACAATGAATACTCACACAGTAGGTACCATAGATATTTAAATTAGGATTAACATTAAAGATATTATTATAAAATTACTTACAATTTTGGTCAATGAATTAACAATTTTATCTATGCGACGTGTCGAGAATTTATTGTTCTCATAATCATGCCTTAACAGTGGAAAAAAACCCAGAACATTAATATTATTATACAATAATTAATAATAATATTAATGTTCTGGTTTTTTTTTCCACTGTTAAGGCATGATTATGAGAACAATAAATTCTCGAAACGTCGCATAGATAAAATTGTTTATTCATTGACTGAAACCTAAGAACAACACAAACTTAAATTATCAACAGTCGAGAACTGATCAAACAATATATATATATATATATATATATATATATATATATATATATATATATAAATTGTTTGATTAGTTCACGACTGTTGATAAATTAAGTTTTCTACTGTTCTCTGCTTTCTGTTTATTATATATATTTTTTAAAATTGAAGTGCAACAATATTTGTGTTGATGCACTCTCCTTTTTAATACAACACTTATTAACACAAATATAGTTGAACTTCTATTACAAAAAACCCTAATAAACCAGATCAAACTGCTCTCACCACTCATTACAGAAAAACAGGACATCATTCGAATTCCATTTACCCAAAATAATATATTATGAAAAAAGGGGGAAAAAAACAGCTTCAAACGAAATTTCAAAGAAATGATTACCATAGAAAAATATAAAAATCGCGCCATAAATAAAAATCTGATGTCCAAAATCTTAATTATGTTACTCAAATTTAATAGTCACATATTAACAAAATGTCTAAATAATAATAAATACAAAATTAAATAAAAACAAATAAACTAAAGGAGAAAACCCCGGCCGGACACCTGATTGAATTACATGTATGTAATTTGATTTAAAAAAAAGAAGAAGTTATTTTTAAAAATAAATAAATAAAAATTGTATTTCAAGTAAAATTAAAATTATCTAAATAAAACTGGAGGAACAGATAAATATTGATTGTTGAACCAAAAAGCACTAGACTGCTTTGGTGGTCTGCCAACAATGACCAACCGTTTCGATTTTCGACATTGGGTTTCGCTACTTAAATTATCTGCTGCTCAAGCAATTAATCAGTTTCCCAGACCCAACCTCGTTCTTGAATAGACAGACAGGTCAATAGACTAAATAAATCGCTTGAATAAACAGGACTATAATTTTAGTTATTATAGAGATCCCAATTCCTGTCATTATTTCAGTCTAATGGATAGTTTAACTAACTAGAAATATTTCTATATTGAAAAAGAATAATCTTTCAATTATTTTAGTTATGATTCGGAATAGATGAATATCTATTTTTAAGGCCATTATTTATTATTTAATCTAAAAAAAAAATTGTCTATCAAAATCGAATGTATGGGGTTGTTTCACATGAAATGTCCATTTTTATAGGTCTCTGTTGTTTTCTTCCGAATGTTTACATATTTAAAGTAAACAGTTACTAATCCTCTACCTTTGTTTTATAAACGTTAGCTTCCCAATCAATTACCCTATTTTTAGTATACCTCCAAATATGAACATGGAAACACGCGATTTTCGAGTAATATTTATGTACGAGTTTAAACTCGGCCATTCAGCAGCTGAGTTTAAGGAGCAATTAAAGGACTCTCAGCACAACTAAATGCAAGTGCATCTACCGTTTTCAGACATTTAAAGTGTATTGAGAAAGTAAAAAAGCTCGATACATGGGTACCTCATGATCTCACTGAGCGGCAGCAAGACCCCAAGTTTCAAAACATACCGTGCAAAAATTAAAAGAGCTGGGCTACGAAGTTCTTCCGCACCCACCATATTCTCCCGACTGTCTCCAACAGATTACCACCTTTAGACAACTTCGTCAAAGGAAAACTTTTCACTTCAAAGATCTGAGTTTTTCAGTTTGGGGATAAAAAGGTTGGTGTCACGTTTGGAAAAATGTGTAGAAAAAGAAGGTATATACTTCGAATAAAATTATAATAAATTAAAAATCCTTTACCATGAAAACAGACATTTCATGTGACACAACCCAATAGTTTTTTGACCTTCCTTCAACTAACTCCATTTAAAAGTTCTGAAATTAATTTAAAAACGGAGGTAAGTTAAAGTCGTGTGTTGCGCTCACCAGATTTGTTTTTAAATTGTAAACAAGGAATATGTAAACATCCTAAACTGGATTACATCACAGGTTATGATAAGCTTCTCTAGAGCCTTTACCTTCTTGCAACGGACAATTTATATAAAAGCCCAAACAGGGAGGACCTAGCAGTCCACCAGCAGAGTACTGACTTTCCCCATGCTAACCCATAAGGGGAAGTAAGAGCCCCGAGACATCCCGACCACTCCAAAGAGGTTCCCTACGAGCTCCTCCAAGGACGGCACTTCCTGCTCTTAGCATGTCCTTTCACTTTTTCAGCCTACGCTTCTCAGCACTAGGCTCTCATGTCTTACCCTATCTAACATCTCATCCCAACTCTAGCCGCGAAACAAACAGAAACAGACATGTATCTTGAATAAATTTGTCTTTGTTATATACGTTTTGTATTTTTTTATTTATTGGAATTAACAGCTGTATATTAGAATACAACGAGTAAATTTGAGTGAAATATAAAAAGGCATGAAACAAAAAAACAAAACATCAAATATCATTTACGCAGAAGTACTTTAAAATAAATTCTTTTAAAAACTTCTTAATCGCGATCATAATAATAAAAATTGGCGCAGACGAAGTCCTCTAATTACAAGATTAAATCTAAAATGCGGTCCAAAGACAGCGCCACATAATATTTAGTTATTTACTGATATTATTTTTAGCCTTCAAGCTTAGTACTAATTATCTTCCGATCATATCTTAATAATAATATTTTCGATGTAAATTATTTTTGCCAATAGGCAGTTATGCTACATGTATTTTACTTACTTAAACAATATGTACTAGATGTATTAACTAATGTAGTAGTAACTTTCAATATACAATAATTTTTAAAAACAAATGAAAAATTAATGTTAAATAATGCCATATGTTGATTTATTTTTTCAATTACATTTTTTAATAACCAAATATTACCGTAACGAAAATCTCCACGCAACATGTATATCTACTGACAAATTGGCTTAAATCCCATAGCCCGAAATGAGCAGATACAACATTACAGGTCTATTGCCTAATAACACAACACCTAAACCAGTAATTTATCAAAGGTATCCCGAACTGCAGGTGGGTCCGGCGTCTATTATTAAAATAGTCCTTTCTTTTGGCAACTCTTAGTGGGGCTGCAATCACTCACATGTGAAAATTGGCTTTACCACTGAAGTCATGACCTAAGTCAAAATTCTTGAGCAGGTTGGCATGCAAATCTGCTACTAGTATTGCATTTTTAAGCTATTACCCAATCGGTATATTAGTTTTAACTGATGTGTTGTCAGGAATCATTTCTCCACAGTACATCGTATGCCCTCACTTAAAACGAAATAATTTACTTATTTTTTAAGAATTTAATTATTCTTTACTTAGCCTTATTAACAGGATCCGAAGAAAAACATTAGCCTGATTAAACGATAACTTCGATCGATCTATTGTACCGATGACATTAGAAATTAATTGAACTTAGTAGGTCTAGGAAAAGTCAAAACACAGTTCACATTATCATAATAAAAGTTTAAAACAGTTTTATAAAAATTAATCTGCAGAATGTACTTCCAATAGAATGTATTTTTACAGGGATATCAAAAGGTACTTATAAAACCGGTTTTATTTACTTTGCTTTTGATTTTTAGCTACATCGTTTTATTTTTAATTTTAGAATGATTACGCCACAGAATCATTATACACTTGATATAGAACAAGATTTAATAAATAATTATTACAAAATTGCCGATGTCAGGCCTATCTTACATAAAGCCTATCAGCTAATTATAATGAAGACCACAGGAGTGATAGAAGAGATCAGCCTCAGTTAGAGGGTATCACTGACATAAAGTACTCATGGCAAATCCAATATAGCCGCATAGGCCACGAAGGGATGTGAATAAATAAATTAATTATCATTACGAATAATTTAGTAATTCTTTTATCGATTTATTTAATATACTTATTAAGTAGTTCAATTAATTTTAATATAAATCATTTCTATTAAAAACTATTCCAGACAATTTTGAACCATTTTTGTTAACAATTGAAATAGTCATAATTTTATATTTCTCCATTTGTAATTTTATTTGTTTTATTTTGTGATTCATTATGTGCAAGCGCGACAGCCAATTGTTTAATTCAATTTAAATCAGCTGTTGAGTGAACGCTGGGCAGAGGGCATTCTGGTATTGTGAGAGAATTCACTCGCGAGTGTAGACTGTGTTTAATTAAGTTGGTTGTCGCATATTTTTCGTATAATCGCAACCCGCACATCATCATAGAAGATTATCTCAGAATAGTCGCATAGAGTAGGAGTCGCAGAAGGATAGAAAGAATCACCACCTTGCACACTACAAACAGTATTTTGTTTTATTTTAATTATTATAAGCTTTTCATGTTCTCTCTTTTATTATTTCATTAATTTACCCTCAACAAGGTTACACTGGTCGACAGACAATTCGGCGACTCATAATAACGGACGGGTTGAGGCTGCGAGCAAACGCGTTAGTCGCCCCTTTTCCTAACAATTTTAAATCAATAGGTTTAAAAAGTAATACTTGTTTGAATGACATGCGAAAATACCTTGCAATTTATATTAAAAATTTTCACGTTGTTTTTGAAAGTAAAAACAATAAATGCATAATATCTAGTTTTTAAAATGTTCGAGGTAAATACATACATATATATATATATATATATATATATATATATATATATATATATATTTTTTTTTTTTTTTTTTTTTTTTTTTTTTTTGGTATTTACATCTGTAAATAAATATCAAATACTACCCATTGGCAGCACTCTAGTCTGCATTAAGCACTAGAAGGTCTAGGGGCCATATTCTTTTCAGACGCCTGGCAGGATTATCAGGAATCGAAGAGGAAGCAAGGATTGAAACTATAGGGTTAGAGTGGAAATGCAGTTTGTCATGGAAGGAATAGTGAGTTAAATATTAAATTCTGTAACACAAATTCAACAATATCAGAAGATCTTATTAAAATAGGGATTTTAAAATGTCAAAAATACAACATTAAATGAAAATAAGCCAATCTTCCTAAGAGCTTCGTTGGTCCAAAATAATTATCTTAACAATACAATGCAATATTTACTACTAATTACAATACACTACATACATTTTCAATTCAATTTCAGGAGAGCGGTATGGTTTAGTGGACAGAGGACTATTCTACAGATCTCCGAGTACCTGGTTCGAATCCCAGCCATGGCATAATCGTTATTTGATTAGTTATGGGGCACACCCAGCTGTCGGTTGACGCGTCATGTCTTTCTAATCACCACCTTGCAAGGCTATTGATCAAGAAACGGTATCTTGATATGCACTGAACCCACGACACATTGGTTGTTGAGGTAAAAGTTTTTTTTTTATATATTTCTTGTCACATTATCTTTGAATAGGCCTTATGAATGTCTGGCACATATATTTTTCGGTATTTGTTTATTCATTTTTTAATATAAATGTTCTACAAGAACCTACACCATACTCTAATCAGCAACTCGTATGACCGCTACCTTTCATTTTTCAAAAGCCTATACTCGTATATACCTCATATTTTTTTCCAAGTTAAATTCAATCTACATACAGAGATCTTAATTTTTTTCGAGAATATAAAGGCATTTATAATTCAAGGGCAACTCCTATGCAATGCAGACAAGTGGAAGAGATTTAATTCGTTCCGCTGAATCTTGACCAATGAATAAGTCATGACAGAGCATTATATATTATACCAAGAAAGGAAACTTGGACGCTTCAAAGGCGGAGTGGTATCATTGGGAAAACAACGCATGATACCATGATCAATGTTGAGTCACATCAAATCAAGAAAATAAAAGATAATGAAATGTTACAGGAGTCAGCAAAGTTCGAGGTTTCCAAATCGTAGGAAAATAACAAAGATAGTAATAACGACAATAATTCATTATTCACACATCGTTAAAACTATTTTCACAACAAAATCTTGTATTATCACTTACACTGAAAATTTTAATTAGATAAAATAATCAGAGCTTGTTTGTTTTTATGGTGCAATCATACGTTATTTACTAACACTAGGATAGTAAGAGAGGGTTATCGTCCAGGTTAGAAACCTATAGCAATCGGAATGGGAGGGTCATTTATTTTTTGGCTGAGTTATCATTACGTGGGTCATCTATAAATATTTTACGTTAATCTTCAATATCTTGAAATATTAAACATTCAAGTAGTGCATAACAGTTTTTGTAATAGTGACGTATCCCAATCAGTTTAGATTGAAGCAATGGCGGACCATCAGATTCGTTTCAACCCTTCTCTTTCCTTACCATGCTCAAGGTAACAGTTTATAAACCAAAAGGAATGTAAATTTAATCTGTTTAAATTCTTCTTTTTCCATCTTCCATTGGCGCGACAGGTCGTATCTCCGGGGAGATTACACTAACGTTTCTAGATTCATTTTGTAATGTAGGGTCATCACTCACTACCCCTATTTTGTGAGTGGCCACGATTTGGCTGACGGGTCTCACATACCCGGAGGAGAGGCTCTGAGTGAATCCCCATATAATTACATCCTTATCCTAATACAAGACTTAAACGCCAAGAAACTGCTCGTAGATACCGATTACTACAACACTTACTTGACAAACGTTCAAAACTTCTACTCTATTACAAATAGCTCATATATGTTACCATTATCAGACCCATATGGACATATGGAATCGAGCTTTGGGGCTCGACTAAACCATATAATTCCTCCCGCATCCAATCCTTACAATCCTTCGCAAAATCTTAAATGCTCCTTACTTCGTCACAAATAAAATCATCCATAACGACCTTAATATCCCATTTGTTGCAGACCTTTCTCGTACCAGATATACCACATTCAATTCCCAACTCCCAACCCACATAAAACCTCTTGTTCGCAACCTATCAACCTCACATATTCCTGATAACCCTCCGAAGCGATTGAAAAGAAAATGGCCTCGGGACCTACTAATTTAAATAGACATCGAAGTTCTACCACTGGGTAGTTTCTTCACAAGCCTTTTCACGCCCTTTATTGAATTTCCACACTTTTACTTATTGTATTTATTTTTTATACAGTTGTAAAATTCAATAAAATATGAATAATAAAAAAATACATCCTTATAAAAGCCCCTCCGGGACTGGGTTCGAACTCACAACCTTTATAGCATGAGGGACTAGCCCGCTAGCCACTCAGCCACGGGCTCTCCATTGTAGACTGAAAGGGTTTATTCCTCGATGGAGTTAAAATTTTCTATTCATTCAATATTTTTTTTAATTTTAACTTATTTATTATAATTTCTATCACATTCAGATGTAAAAAGCATGTTTATCAATATAGCCCAAACCAATAAAAGGGTTAAAATGAAAAAAACATTCACATATAATGTTATTCAAATCAGTAACACCTGCTAAATCTATATCGTATATCATATTGCCGGAGGTTTATAACGCCCGGCTATCGTGATGGGAGGTTCTCGCCAAGGGAAAGGGTCTGGAGCCTGAACTTATCCTACCATGGCAGCCTGGTTACCCCCTATCCAATCAAGTTTGAGGAAAACACCTACAGTTGCAGCATCTTCATGCAGTAGACTTAAGAATGTCCGACTTAAAATATCTCAAAATATAGTGTTAGTTGTTCCAAGGCCTGAACTGTTGTATTATTTAATTTTTTTTTTTTTTTTTTTTTTTTTTTAGTTGTTACATTTGTTAGTTATACAATAACGAAGAGTATAAAAAAATAAAATAAATAAATTCTATTACAACAATATATAGTTTTACTTCCTCATCATGTTAAGGAAAAACAAATATGTGTAAAACGTAAAGATATAAAGATTTTTATGAAACTTCATTTTTTAAAATGAAAACAAAATAAATTTTCAAGTAGAAATACTCAAAACATTCATAAAACGAGATAAGATTTAAAAAAAAAGGATTTTATAGTTACCCACTGTTAGAACGATCAAGTAGAAACTCACCTGGAAAAAATAAATAAATTAGTATATTTCTTAATTAAGTCAAATCTAAAGCAATTATACAATGTAAATTAAATTGAATACTTCATATGTATTTATAAAAAAATAAAGTACCATTCTCTGGCAATAATTATATATTGATACAAGGCATAATTGCCTATATAATAAGAAAAATAAAACATAATTTTTAATCGAAACATACGATCAAATACTTAAATATTTAAAAATATATAAAACTTATTCGCCTGTAATATCCTTATATCGTTATATGAAGTTTTTAGTCTGCTTTGTATCATACCTAATTACTATACAAAACATAGCATCTTTCTTAATTAAGGAGAGTAGGACTGCCAAACTAAGTAACTGGCATGATATGGTTGAACGATGCCAAAACGGATTCACCAAGAACCCCAGCTAAAAATAGTACATAACCCCAGCAGTAAACAGTAAATACAGCGATATTAAAGAAGCGGGACCCGCCATAACCATGAGCTGGCATCTCCCATGATCAGGAATTAACCCATCACAGCTGGTCTTCCTACGACCCCAATATAAATCTGGGCTTTATCGCTCTCTGACGGGCGATAGCACTAACTCCGGGCTATCTATATCCTTGCTATTTATTGGCCTCCCTTATCATCCAAGGTTATGGTGAAGGAACGGGATTGCTTCCTTGAAAACAACTTGCTTTAGTGTATACGTCCATAACCGAGTCCCATCCAATGTAAGCCAATGATAGATGGATGAACCTTCCCGTATGATTCCAATACTAGCTTTTTATAGAACCTACAGACTGATACTGCTTACAATTCAAATAAACTTAACTGAAATGCTATCCCAGTTTTCGAATCGAGCTATTTTTCCTTTAGCTGATCTATAAAATGTTTAATTCAGAAAATATAAATAAAATAATCTATCGAATGTTTTCAAGCCAGATGTGCTATTTTTATTTGTGAATTTTATGTCATTCTTAAGGGACTAAGTCCCAGAATAAAAGTTTTTTTTGCGAATTCGATTTCAGCCTCTTCCCTGGGTATTTGAGACCCGTCAGCCAAATGGTGGCCACTCACAAAACATAGGCGTAATGAGTGATGGCCCTACTCTGTAAAATCTCATTAAGAATCGTGGGTATATCCTCTGTGGAGATTACACTACGCGGCCAAGAGCCTACATGGCCTGTCGCGCCAGAGAATGAATGAGTTAATTATTTACATTGAAACTGCATGCATATTTTCTTTAATCTATCTACATAAATAAATAAATAAATAATATATATATATATATATATATATATATATATATATATATATATATATATATTGTTAGGGTTATATCAGTCAGGAAAAGGTTCTTATGAAGGAAAAAAAAAAGAGAAGTTACTCGAGTGAATATTTTTTTTTTTGATTTCCTAAGTTAATCTCTTTGTCTACATATGTAAAAATAACTCCCCTTTTCCTTAGTCATCCCATCAGGCTTGAAAGACTTGACCGATTTCGCCAAGACATAGTTCGGACAGGATATTGTCTGTCAGGTCAGCTAGTAATATAAAAAAATGCAAACATTTAAAACAGAGAGGTTAGTGAGAATAGCACCTACTTTTTTGTAAACTGTGTTAGAAGTATTTTTTATTCAAACTGTCACAACACCATGTGGGGCAGTAGCTTTGTTGCCGAGGTATTTTCATTTAATGCTCAGTTGAAAAAAAAAAAATTGTTGTTTTTATATCAAAAAGAAATAAGAATTTGAAACGTCCAATGTGGCAGCACGAATTTACAACTAACCATGACGCTGAATTTATAATGGTTCTGACACAAACACAAAACAAAAATAATAAAGCAAAAAAAGTAATGAACTTTGAAGTCAAAACTTGAAAATTTACATTGGAATGACGGTTACAAGTGCCAACTCTCGAATACACAAGATCCTATTGTGAAACACACGGTCACAGATTAGTGCAAGCTTGCCCTTCAAAACCAGTTGGCGACATTACTGTAAGACTTCCCAAATGGGACTTGTACGGCTTTTGAACAGTAGTTTCAATCGAATATATAACAATAAAAATGCTGGGAAATTCCAACCAAAGAAAACATAAGTGCGATTTAAGAATAAAACCCTCTCTCCCTAAAAAAAAAAAAAAAAGCCAAATAAGTAGCAGTAGAAATATAAGGATGTATGAAAGTAAGGGGTCTATAATTAATTTTGTTTGATAAATAATTTTGAATAAAAAATCTGGTGCGGGCAACACACGACTTTCACTTACTCCCATTTTTAAAATCAATGAAATATTATAAAAGTTAAAGATAAAAATAGTGAAACATTAAGATTAATTCAATTAAATTTCTATAGAAACATTTGTTTTATTAAAAAATCTAATTTATGTAAAATAATTAGTTAGTTTTATCGGCTTTTTCATCTACTCTTTATTAACTTTTACAAGTTTGTGCATTAGATAATATTTATTCTAAAATCTTTAGCTTTCCAATGGTATATTATAAGTGTATATTACTGTTCGTATGTTCAAAATTAAAAAAATGCATTAATATTTTTTTTTTTTCTGTTTTCTCCTTTAGTTAGATATCGAATTCGTTCAGCTTATACATTTACCTGTTTTGCATTAGTGGTAACAAGATAATATAGCTATTTTTATAAAATCTACGAAATTAAAGGTACTTTAGAGGAAGAAAATTTAAAATATTGGCATTTAATGCCCTATCAGACATTTCAATGAAATAAACCTACATGATAATAAATCCATTTAAATGTACATCGTATAGCGAGTTTAATCGAAATCGTTAGTGCTGTTTTTGAGAAAATCGAAAAAAGGTGCAATATGCATGGTATAAAGTGGCTCTTCTGGTTAGCGATTTTGATTAAAAAGTTTTGTAACATCTCGGACGTATATTTGTCTTAAATATGAAATTTAGTTTCATATAATTTCCGTTTACGCCCGGTAGTTACCACACACAGATTTTTTGGGGGCTTGTTTATTTTGGACTCAGGAGACCCTAAAATGTGTATTGTCTTAGAAAAACTGGAATTCGAAATTTTTTTACGATCGCAATACTTTCCCTTACTATATATAGTAAGTGAAAGTAAAAACGAAACTACTTCCTTCTTCAGTACATATCGTGGAATAACTGAAAAATATTAAGAAATAATTATAAACATCCAGTTTGATACAGCACAACTTTATAGAGGTATTCTGACCTCAATTCCCAATGACCAAAACAGAGAATCGTTCCCATTAAGGAAATATCCCCCTCACTTCCATTTTGACTAGATACATTTGGTTTGGAAGAGGTCAGGGGAAACCTGTCAGTTGGATAGAGTTGTTGACCTCGTCTATCTATACATATACAACAATCTCACTTGGTGAAGCTATCATCAGACCCGCACTAAACCACGAATCGACACAGGCTTCAACAATTATAACTATTTATCCATAGTCTAAGAAATAATCTTGTAAAAGCTGAAATTTGTCCTCTCTTTGACCTTGAAACAAACGGAAAAATGTAACACAACATAACCGATAATTATTTACTTGTTTATTTTACAGTCTTCCTCATCTCCCCTGACACCTTATTTGTACCTCATTAATTATTAGTCAAAACATAACATATTGATGTTATAAAAAGGCATTTTTTTACAATTATGAAAAAAATAATTATAATAATACAAAATACTAATAATTAAACTATTGCAAAAAGTGGATATCAAGGATAATATTCTCGATCGAAACAAAATATTCTAGTGATCATTTAGGTTCCCTAAATATGTATAAGGCAGTCTACTAAAGTGCGCAAGTCTACAATAAGGACATTAAAATATGTAAATTATTACGATGAGTTCGAAAATGGCATGATGCGCAAATAAAAACATAACACCTCAATATACTAAAATAAAAATGTACCTTACGTATTGTATTGAACAATTTACTAGATACTATAGTAAATTTCTCCTTGACTGAGAAAAACAATATATAATGGACAGGTCTTGATAAGGGATATAATGGACAGGATTAATCTATAACATAATAGTCGTTAGTTGAGAGAAAATATTGTTTAATGATGTGATTTTTTCATTTAAATCAAAATAATTTAAGCGGTAGGTCCAAGCGACAATTGTTATAAAATGAAAAATATTTACTTGTTTATTTTACAGTCTTCCGCATCTACCTAGACAAATTATTTTTACCTCTTAATTATTAATTAAAACAAATGATTTATATATTTATGTTAATATCTAATCATTAACACATAGGCAAGTAGTTTTATTTATTTATAGATTTCATCGAAATGTAAATATTTTAGGAACAATTAAAATTTCTTATTACAAGTTATGTTAAATTCTACAGAGTTTTGACGAACTCGGTTCAGGTGATAAGAACTGAAGAACGAAACCGTTGTGTCCAGGGTAGGTGCAAGTGCAAATTAGTAGATATATAATCCATCATATATTCTCAACGTTGATTTTTTTTTTTTTTTTTTTTTTTTTTTAATGCACGTTACCTTTGAAACTTGTTAATTGTTTAAATAACTTTGTTATTTTCATATATACTTTTTGACTTAGTTACGTTGATAATTTATACTATAGTCCGCCCATCCTCTGCCATAGTCAAATACTAGTCTACATCTAAATAGAGAAAGTCTACATCTGATTAAATTTAAAGCAATAATCTTTTATTGTGGATGTAATTATGGAATTAGTTGACCGTTGAAAATTACTGGAAGGAATTAGTCCGGGTGGCGGTCATTAAATGAAACAGCTAAATAGTTTCAACTATTTATTGTTTGCCTATCTATATAAAAATATCATGGGTGAATCATGGTCGGGAATTGTAGGGGAAGTAATGGTGGTTTTTATGTTATTATAAGAATCTATAAGGTTTTTAATGACTTTTTTTGGGAAGCTGTTTAAGGTTAAGCTTTTTTTAATACGTTCGATATTATTAGGATGGCACTTTGGATCAGAAACAATAAATAGGCAAACAATAAATAGTTGAAACTATTTAGCTGTTTCATTTAATGACCGCCACCCGGACTAATTCCTTCCAGTAATCATCTTTTATGATCATCAGCAATTGGATGTAATTTTTATAGGAACTGACAATGAAATGACTGATAGCATGGTGAGTACAAGGATTTTTAAAAAACGAATTAGGAAAAGCCGGATTAGAAATTTTGGGCTCTACTAAACCATCGAATTCTTTCCGTAACCAATCCCTACAATCCAAAGTCCTTCGTGAAATCCTTAATGCTCCTTACTTTGTAACAAATAAACTGATCCGTAAAGACCTTAATGTTCCATGTGTTGCTGATTTGCGCGAAACCAGATACCATTTCTTTCATGACATACTTCATTCCCACCCAAACCACTAGCTTCAATACTTTCTTCCTCTTTAATTCCTTATAAAACACATCATGATTGTAACAACACACCAATTGTTCTCTTTAATTTATTAATGATCCGTATGTATAATATAAAAACTTTCGTCAAATTTAAGATCTAGATCTCAGCAACACCTAAATGAGTATATAAAAGTATCGTTACATATTTTATTGAAAAAAAACTACAGAACCACGCCAAAAGATACATCCATACAAAAACTTAATGCAACAAAACTTACGATTTTGAATTTATAATAATACATATTTTGTGTTGTAATTGGTTTAATCACGTACCATTAACTCGGAAGAAGACAGAGTAATAGTTCTAATAGTCCTCTAACTAGTTGTAAATTGTAAGAAGAAAAAGGACCGAGAGGTTGATGGGAACATAACATTTGTCACCGTCCCATCAAAACGGGCTTCATAGCAGGCTAATTGGCAACGCCGTTCTTAGCATAGGTATTGCCTTAAATGCATAGGCATTAATGCACCAGTACGATTAAAAGGTTAATATCTAATCGTTAACAGATAGGCAAGTGGTTTTTATTTATTGATCGATTTCATCGAAATATTAATATTTAAAGAACAATTAATATTTCTTAATATAGCTAAATTAAATTTTAAAGAATTTCGACGAACTTAGGTCAGGTGCTAATACCGTTATATACAGGATCGGTGTAAGTGTAAATTAATAAATATGAAAGCATATATATCTCTTAAGTTTCACAAACCCAGTTTTTGAATTTTGATGTTTATTTCAGAATAACATATTTAAAAAATAAAATTATTATTTTAAAGGACAATATCTAAAATTTTATCAAGTTTAGTCTATTTTCAACAATTAATCTTTGTTATATACCGAGAAACACTCTGTTATTTATAATGACACAGAACGTGTTTCAAAGCGTTATTATTAGAATCAGTATACAGAGAATATAAAAATAAAAAAAATCCTGGCAGAGATGTGAGCCTTGCAGTCATGAATCATAAATTATTCTTTTCTACGCACTGTTATCTCAAGTGGTTCTTCTTTCTTAATTTATTTCATAGCTCACAACTAAATAAACAGATAGTTACTTAAAAGATAATTTATGTCCCAACACACCAAAGTATATTAGGTTATAACTAATAAGTAGACATGTGCAAATACTCAAAATAACAGTAGGGAGTAGTTGACGCAAACAATCAAAAGGAGACTGTCAGTAGTTGAGCAGGGAAATTTGAAACACGAGAAGTACTCAACATTCTCTTTTATTACTTTTTATTTGTACCATGTACTCAGAATTATATAAATTTAAGTATTACAAAAGTTTATTTTATAACTCAGCCATGAGGGTAATGATGGCTTATTATCTACTGAATTAAATATTTCGGCTTTTTAAAGCTATTAATAAGTTAATTATGTCATTTTTTTTTCTTGAACAGCCAGTTTAAATTACATTTAATGTTTACAAAAAATGAAAACATTAATTGTACTATGTATATTTTAAATGGAAATTTTAGTTGAATAAATATCTTAACACTTGGAATTGTTCCAGGTATGTACACTAGTGATGTAAGCATAATCTATAGATATGCATAAGTATGCATATTGTTTGTAAAACATGGAAAAAGTTAATAGAAAGAACAATATAATATTTTAAAGTTTATCATTTGTTTTTTCTTTGACTAAATTTTGTATCTGCATCGGAGAACAATATTTTATAGAGCTTAATTCTTAAGGGTCATATTTACAGGAAAATTAGATAAATGAAATGTTACTAGTAGTATGCTTAAAAGTTTTTTTTTTAACGACATGGAAGGAAATGTTTGAGTACGCTAGAATAAATGAATAGAATGATATTAAATATGAACTTAATACTTTTTGTGAATAATTAATTTACATAATTAAGTTGATACATGATAAATGTTCATTAGATGGAATCGGATCAATGGATTTCTACACCATATGTGTATAGGGTATGTATGTATTATAATACATTGAGGATACCGAGGAAAGTAGTAGGGGAACCGGTGGCTGAGTGGCTAGCGCGCTAGTCTCCCACGCCAGAGTTGTGAGTTCGAGTCCCAGTCCCAGCGGGACTTTTATAAGAATATAATTAAATGGGGACTCACTCACAGCCTCTCTCCCGGGTAGTAAGACTCGTCAGCCTACTGGTGGCAACTCACAAAAATAGGCGTAAGGAGTGATGATGACCCTACTCTAAACATTTCATCGAGAAACGTGAGTATATTCTCCCAGGAGTCTATACCACGCGGCCAAAGGCCTACACGGCCTGTCGCGCCAGAGAAAAAAAAAAAAAAAAAGAGGGGAGTAGTTAGGATTGGATAACTATTATATAATCAATAAATTTTAATAAGCTTTGTCGGAAAAAGTCAAAAGGCATTACCAAACTCTCTTGGATTGTCTGTTGGATAGGGCTGTTTGTGGGCTGCCCCCCGCGGTACACCTGGTACTTTCTAGAACCCAGCTACTAGGCTGGACTTCCTATATCAACCCACCCGAGGTGAAGAGGATGAGAGAAAAGATCCGAAAAGGGAGTCTCATTATAGTCACGAGAGTTGAAGTTCCACCTACAAGAATAGGAGGTCCGTCCGGGGTCAGAGCAGCTGGAGGATGAAGCTGAGAAGGGGCGCCTAAGACTGATTCCACCTTCGCTAGCCGACAGTTTTCGTAAGGGATTTCTGTTTGTAATATTGTATGGCAAGTTTAACTATAATGCCCCTCAGTATTCTCAGGTAATGTTTAAATAGATTGTATATGTTTAAGTTAATTTAAATAATAATGTCATCTATTGAAATCTATCTAATTTAATCTTACCCTGCAGGTCACCTACTTGGCTCGGTAAACGCGATACCTTTGGAAAGGAAATCCAATGGTTTCATTATTTATAGTCTATATATCGCTGAAAGATATCAAGTAAGCTAGTTTATGAAGGTACCACTGCCTTAAAAAAACAGTTGGTCAAAAACAGAGCAGTATCAGATTCATTATATAAAATATAAAACATTGTTTTATCAGATTCACTAGTGGAATCCCCAGACGCTCCCGTTTCTAGAAGGTACACCGGGTTGAATTAACTCTATCCCTCTTTTCGTCGGCAGTACCTCCTAGGTGTCTGTCTCTTCAGATTTTTCATAACTAAAAAACCTCCTTATATTCTTGACATGCTTACAACTTGTTCCTCTGTCCATTGAGTAAACACTAGATCCCAACCCATAAACTTGTATATACCTTCACACAGATCCGTCTCCTTCAAAAAATCCTTTGTTATTCGTGCTACCCTATTTTGCAATTCCTTGCCTGTATCCATTCGTAAATCCTTATCATTATCCACTTTCAAACACCAACTATTTCTCCATCTTCTAAAGTATCAATCTTCCCAACATATATAATATTTAAAATCTATAGATGATACAATTCATTGTCACAAAATCCATCTTTTATTGTTAAACTGAAGTCTTAAACGACCAGACAATTATCATGTATGTTGTACTTTTCTTGTTATTCTTAGGGGACTACTCGTCCCAGAATAAAATTACTTTTCATTTCATTATCTAATATAATTTTTTTTAGCGGTACTGATTGGTTGGCGGAGTCTGCGAAAATTTTTGTTAGGAACTATTGATTTAGATATAATGAATCATTGCGTAATTATCACTAGTGTTTTCCGTAAACGAAAAACGATGTGATAACCTTTTTACCATACACTATTGCACTAATGGTACGAATTATTTCGCAAGCAAAATTACTTCAATTCAGCTCAAACGGTTCAGTGGCACGATAGACCCGCTCAGTGAACTAAAGAGCCCACCGCTACAACCGAAACAAACCCAGAATTTTCATGCTACTCGATTAGTTCTATCCACAGTTTGTCAAGAGAACTGTGCCACCTTTTTTGCATCCACGAGTGTAATCACCATGGAACTATGTCAGCATTTAAATGTTCAACTTATTCATTAATGAGGGTGGAACGGAATAAAAAATGCACGCCTATTCAAAAGAATCATGGACTTAAAAGTAAAACATAAATACTGGGGGGCGGAGTGGCCGAATTGGTTAGCACGCGTTGTTTAAAAAAAAACACGAGTTCGATTCTCGGTTCCAAGGGGGGGACTTTTATTTCGGCATTAATCCCCCCGGCCCTTAACCCCTAGTCTGAGAAACCTCCGTATAGCCTTCAAAGGCGAGGTAGGGGTGGACAAAAAAAGTAAAACATAAAGAAAAAAAAGCTATTATGAGCGTAAATATTTATTGAATTTGAGTAGTTTCACATAATTACAAAATATTTTTTTTTTTTTTTTTTTTTTTTTATTCGTATATATTACAATTTGTCATAATAGACAATAATAATAGTGCTACAGGATCTCATTCATACAATATTTACAATATAAACAAAAGGAAAGTCAAATTACATAAAATAAAATCAAAATAAATAAACGTATACAATGACAAAATTTATAGACAAAATAAATACAAATAAATGAAGTTAACAAATAAATAAACAAACATGTCTCATTCATACCTATGTACAATATTTACAATCAGCCCGGGAACCCCGGACGGGGCTTGTCCCCCCACTTGTGGAAGGACAAGCAGAGCCCAAAGGATCCCAGCGCCTCCCTCTCAGCCGCATCACTGGTGAGAGCCAGCGGAAGCTAAGTGAGGGCGCCACAGCCACAATCACACCGCACATGAGAGGAGAATCTGACCAGTGTCATAACTCCAGAATAGATGTTTACAATATGTCTCGAGGCCACTGCCGTTTCAACCTTCTAGGAGGGTTGTATGGATGAGTGGAGCTGGATAGGGATTGTGCTAGAGGATTAGGATGATGAATGAGGTTCTGGTGGAATTTGGAAAATTTAGATGGAATCAGGTCTGAAATAAATGGAACATTAAGGTCGTGGTGCAAGGTATACAAAATATTAATAATAAACAGTTCTCAACCTAAAAATATCTTTTGATCAAATGAAAAATAAACTAATACTCGACATTTTTAAAGCCGTTTCTAATAAAATAAAACATATACATATTTTTTTTTTGCATTTTGATATTAAATCATAATTTTTTTTATTACTTCATTTAAATTCTAACATGTAATTACATAAAATATTGTCATTAATTAAAAAAGAGTTGCTAATGAAATTTAGACGAAATAGATTCTGAAATATATGTATAGTCGGTTTAAGTTATATTTGATATATATAAGAAATGAAAACATTAATTGCACTATGCATTTTCTAAATGTAAATTTTAATTAAATAAAGAACTTAACAGTTGAAATATCTCGTGGTATGTAGACTACTGATATAAATATATTTTATAGATAGATATAATTATGAATATTTGTTATACAAAATGGTAAAAGTTTATAGAAACAAGAAATAATGTAATACTTTTAAGTTCACCTTTTCTTTCATCGAAGGACAATATTGTTTAGGACTAAATCATACATTAGGGTCATATTTACGTGAAAATTCAATGACTGAAATGTTATTATATAATATAATATTTTTCATTTTCAGGATCCAGTCCTTATGATCCAAAATCCTTCGCAAAATCCTGAATGCTCCTTATATTGTTACAAATCAACTCATTCATAATGACCTTAACATCCCATTTGTTGCAGACATAGCCCGTGATAGATACTCCTCTTTTCATTCTAAACTCCCTGCCCATACAAATCCACTTGTCCGTAATTTATCCCTGATAACCCTCCAAGGCGACTGAAAAGAAGGTGGCCTCGGGACTTACTGAGTTAAAATAGTTAGTGAAGTGCTACCTACCACTGGGTAGTTCTTTCTCAAGTCATTTTCATGACTTTTTTTTTCATTCCTCATTTTTACTTATTGTGTTCTTTAATACAGTTGTAAATTACTATAAATAAATAAAAGCATTTTCAGGAAAGTCCATCTACTATGGATGAATGCAAGTGGAAATGTCCAAAAGAAGGAGTATTATATACTTAATACCCCAAAACGTCAAAAAGAGTATTATATACTTTTTCTTTTTTACTCCATTTTTTACTAGGATATTTTACAATTTGTCTCAAAATATACAATAATAATAATACTGCTTTGAGATCACACTCATACATCTTACCGACGAAACTGCTGATGAAGCAGTTAAAACATTTTATATCACAGCTAAATGCATGATAGGTAAGCCTCTTTAAAATAAAAATACCATCAACCAATTCAGCAAAATATAATTGGGAAAAAATTATAACATGTATACCTAATATCTTTAAAAAAATTATTGAAAGAAAATTATTTCATTTGTATTGGCCACAGGTGTATCTTACAATTACTAAAATAGAATATTTTTTACTCCAGTTTTACCAGTCTTCCACCACTGTTCGTACTATCATATAGGTTATATTTTACGAATATAATTATTTTTTAAAAAATGTCTTGAATTATTATTATTATATGTTTAATTTTCATTAGTTCTTTGTATGGTAGTATCATAATTATAGACCTTGTTGTCAGATCCAGTCCATAAATAAGGTAGGTACTTTCCATTCTCCCTACCCCTATTCTACCAAACTGTACCTTGTTTCCGTTTGCCCACGATATCCACTATACTTCATATTTTAATGTTTCCTATTTTATGTGAATGTTGATATCTTAGTACATTATTTTTAGCTATAATGTGTTCTGTACAGCCCTTTAATTAATATACTATTACCATTGTATTTTAATCATTCCATTTCTTTACATATATATTTATTTTTTTATGTTTCAATACCGACATTCTCTAGCTCAATAGTTTATGTAAATTGCATTTCTTTTGTGTCTTTTTAGCCATGATGATGACCCACAATGGGGGTCGACACGTTGGCAAACAATAAACAGTTGAGACTATTTAGTTATTTCATTTACTGACCTCCGCCCGGACTAATTCCTTCCAGTAAAATAGAATACATTCGAAGTTTTTGGGAAAATTAAATAAGAAGTAGATATTTAAATAGAATTAAGCAAATATCAAATAAATTTTATTCTAGGGTAAATATTTTTCATAATTAAAATAAGTTTTTTAATATTTCTTTTACAATCCAGAAACAGAATATTTTTGCCCCATTTTATTTAACAGAATATTACAAATTATAAATTAGGGTTTAGAGAGGTCAATTGGTCTGGTTATACCTTCGAAAAATTTCGTGAGTTGTTCTTACTCGATTTCATTAAGTCGTGGGAAAGTCTTTTTTTTTTTTTCTCTTTTCTTTTAATGTTCTCTGCCAAATAATATCAAATTCTTTTTTTCCTCCCTCTTTTCACAATTAAAAGGATAGCAATCTGGAAGCGAGGCCATGAACCTCTTTTTGGAAGGGGATTTCATTAGAAGGCGGTTGACTTTAGGACTAACTCCAGAGAGGCAGCTCTTCAGGCATTAAGGTCACTCTGTCTTTTATGGGCGCTGGTTAGGCAAGGACTAAGGGGCCGTGTCCCTTTAGCCCGCGGTATAATGAAGTAATTTCCCACTTCCCATTACAAGACCCCGCGCTGCAACTTCTGCCTCTAGCCCTTGATTTAAATAAAATAACTTAACCCAAGCTAAATACGCTGAAGAGAAGAATATTAAACGAATCTTGTATAATATTTATAACATGCATAAAAAAAAAAAAAAATGTATTTAAACATATTAATTGATATTTACAACTGTATAATTATATACAACAAGTAAATATAATGGATATAGTAATCTGACATGAAATAGATGAAGAGATGCCACCCATCGGCAGCACTCTAAAAATATTTTAAACTAGAAGGTCCCGGGGCCATCTTCTTTTCAGACGCCTCGGAGGATTATCAGGAATCGAAGAGGATGATAGGATAGAAACTAGTGGATTAGAGTGGAAATGGAGTTTTTCATGGAATGATTGATATCTGGTTCGGGCTAATTCAGTAACATATGGGATATTAAGGTCTTTATGGATGGGCTTATTCGTGACAAAGTAAGGAGCGTTAAGGATTTTGGATTGTAAGGATTGGATACGAGACGAATTTGATGGTTGGTAGAGCCCCATAGCTCTACTACGTAAGTCCATATCGGTCTTATGATGGTCATAAAAAAAAAAAAAAAAAAAAAAAAAAAAATATATATATATATATATATATATATATATATATATATATATATATATATATATATATATATATATATATATATGAAAAAGAGCAAGAGGTATTTACGAGACTTCTAGGGATCACTTGTAGCTGGGTGGCTAGCGTAACAGCCTCCCATGCTAAAGGTCACGGGTTCAAACCCGCAGGTGGTCCTAGGATTTTTTAATGGGAGTAAAAAATCCTTAATTATGCCGTCCTTCGAAGGTGGTCCCGAGCCTGTGCGATGTCAGGTACTCGTTAAAGATCCCTATCCTAATAAAACCTGGATAGGCAAAATTTAGGACTCCCACTGTAGCATCGTCCGATTAGCCATAGTAGCATAAAGTGACGTCAAATGAATAAACAAATAAACAAACGAGACTTCCCAAAGGTTGAATAAACAAAGAACAGTCCATTACAAGAATAATATACTGAACATTTGAAGTAATAAATAAACTGTAAATAATAGGTTCAAATAAAATAATAAGGTAACTAGTACACAGAAAATAACGTTAAATAACCCTTAACTTAACACTATCACACAGAGGCGAATATCTACGTTTTTTCCGCGTGAGGTGAGAGTTACAACGTGTTTAATGCGAGATCACAACTGTTCCAGTCTTCGAACGAGATTGTAATAATAATTAAAATACTTACAAATGATACTTATATCCTCAGAAAAATATGAAAAGAAATCAGGCACATCTAAAGAAAATTCTTAAAAAAGGGTAATAAAATGAAATCAACCGATAATAGTTCCTTAAAAGGGGATTTTTGAAGGTCATAGAATATTTGATAAATAAATCCTTAAGCATTTTAATTCCTACAACATATAATGTTGAGAAAAAATAAACTAAACTAATTTTTTTAATGACTTATTTTCTGAAAACAAGTGACTCACCTGTGATGCACGTCGCCTAAAGGGGTAGTTAAGCGTCCCATGAATTAGTCAAGTAAGACCAACGGGTGGGTTACGCCGGCGTGAACGTGTTAGTTATTACATATTATTAAAAAAAAATTAAATTGAAATAATAATAACTTAAAAGATATTGCATCAGAGAAAAACTACATAAATTATTGGATGTGTTTAATAATGTATTTCATTTCATTATGAATCAAATAAAGTAAACAAATATATAAATTTTTTTAGACCAACGAGTGTAAGTTTAGGCAAATAATCGTTCCCATAACGGTTTGTAGAATATAGTTAAAAAAGAAGAGGATAAAAGTTTACAAAAAAAAAAAATTAAAAACGACGTTCAGAAAAAAAATTATAAACAATTTTTTTTATTTTATTTGTATATACCGAAAACCGCATTTAAAACACTTCATTACATATTAACAGTATACATATTGAATTTCAACCGAAATTCAGCGTATTCAAACACCTTCCTGTAACAATATTTAAAATAATAATAATACTGATCCTTTTTTCCGATAGATCGTAATAAGGCGGTCAGTAAAATAAAAACAATTAAATAGTATCAACTATTTTTATATTTTTTTATTCTATATTGCCGTGCCAACGGTACGACCCACATGGTGGGTCATCATCATGGCTCCGTTCGGTATGAAAGCTGAGACACGACTGAATCAAAAAGTCAAATCAACAGTATTTAATAAACACACATTGGTTTCATATAAAATAATAAATGAAACAGATATCTAAATAATAATATACAATTGACTAGATGATAACTTGGTTTCTCGATTTTGAGAAATTGTTATGCGGCATCGTATAACTAACGCGCCGGCTAAAGTTAACATTATTTCTAATCCTTTTAGATCGACTAACGTCATTATTCAAAAACGCATGCACTTTCATAAAATAAAAATTACTCACAATCACGGTTAACATTTCATTTTCTGAATCTCTTTGCTTAGAAAAAAATCAGAAAAAGACATCTCACTAATCATTTGGAATCATATTGTTCCTTCAATGTTGTAGGCGACGCAATAAGAACCGAATTAAGAAACTTTTCCAAATTTAAACGTTAATAAGATATCCGACTTATCGGAAAACGAGAAAACGCACTTAAAGTTAATTGTTTAAAAAAAGGTGTCAAGCCGTGATGAAAAATATATATCACAATTCAACAGAAATAAAAGTTTATAACGATTCGTTCATATATTAATTAATCTTAGAGACCTTGCTTAACAGTTTATTAACATGATTTAGCAGGTTGGAAAGAATAATTAAATGAATCAACAACCTTCATAATAAAATATATTCAAACAAAACTGTTAGCGAAACTTTTATTTAACTTAATTACTGAGTCACGGCTGGTTCGCGTGATCGGATGACTAAAAATGGGTGAAGGTTAAAGATAGTGGTCGAACAGAACACTAATTAATTTTTAATCAACTATTATAATAAACTATTAGCAATGCATAGACTAGAAATTGACGAACTTAATCAAATCTTGACAGTCGTTTTTAAAACGACTAATTAACTTTAAAGTTATTAAGATGTGCAACAGTTGCATTGCTTGGCGTTTATGACTGTGAACTGATCTAATCTAAATGCTATTAAATGTTATTATATTATATTTTTACTTTCACTTACTATATATAGTAAGAGAAAGTATTGCGATCGTGAAAATTTTCTAATTCCAGTTTTCAACGGAAATACACATTATAGGGTCCCCTGAGTCCAAATAACCAAGTCCCTCAAAAAGGTCTGTGTGTGTGTGGTAACTCCCGGGCGGAAACGGTAAGTCCTATGAATCTGAAATTACATATTTAAGACAAATATACGACCGAGACGTTACAAAACCTTTTACATCAACATGAGCTTATCCGAAGAGCTACTATATACCATGCATTTTGCACCTTTTTTCGATTTTCTCGAAAACGGTTCCGACGATTTTGATTAATCTCGCTATATCGATGTAAAATTTAATGGGTTTTAATATCATGTAGGTTTGATTCTGATTGAAATGGTGTGACAAGGCTTTAATGCCGATATTTTTCTTCCTCTAAAGTACCTTTAATTTTGTTGATTCTATAAAAATAACTATATTTTCTTGTTACAACTGATGAAAAACAGGTTAATATGTAAGTTGTGCGAATTAAAAAAACAACTAAAGGAGAAAACAGAAAAAACATTTTTTTAATGCAATTTTTCGTTTTTGAACATAAGAGCAGTAATATACATGTATGATATACCGTTTGAAAGCTAAAGATTTTAGAAAAAAATATTATCTTATACACAAGCTATTAAAAGTTAATAGAGAGTGATAAAAAGCCGATAAAACTAACTGATTATTTTAGATAATAATATAATAGATTTTTTAATAAAACACATGTTTTTATAGAAATTCCATATAATTAATTCTTTAATAGTTTCACGTATTTTTATCTCTAACTGTATTTGAAAATTCTTTCATTGATTTTAAACATGGAGGTAAGTGAAAGTCGTGTGTTGCCCGCACCAGATTTTTAAAAAACTTGTGTATTATAGGTTTTCCTGAAATTCAACAGCTGAGATGAAGAAGGTTCTTTATAAAAGTTTATGATTTCGCTTTCAATTGGTTAATTTTGTTTTAATTTTACAGACTTCCTCTAAACAACTAGATCAACAGAGCTTTACCTATGTACTAATACTGCCTTTGCGATGTAGTTCAATCATACTTAATAAAAATTATATTATACCGCAATATATTTTAAAGAAGAGTGAATTTATCTTTTATTCTGGTGTCCTTGACATGTAGATGGCTCGGTTCAGAGTTTTCAAAGTTACCAGGTAAATACTCTATACATATAGGCATGAATGTGACCAAGGTTATGAACTTTATTCCTATTTGTTTTCAAAAGCTTTTTTTTTATCAACATTTTAAACTGTAATGATAGAATGAAAGGATTAAATAACATTGATAATCATTGAATGAGGCAGCAAGCAATAAATACATTGGGCTATTAAGTTTAATAAAAATCTTAATGTTTTTTTAAGAAAAAAAAAGTTTAATATACATAGCACAAAGTCAGCCTACTGAGGTAAACAATCTGGTACGGGCAACAAACGACTTTCACTTACCTCCATTTTTAAAATCAATTTTCAAATACAGTTAAAGATGAAAATACGGGAAACTATTAAAGAATTAATTAAATTGAATTTATATAGAAACATGTGTTTTATTAAAGTGGCTCTTCTGGTAAGCTCATTTTGATGAAAAAGGTTATGTAACGTCTCGGGCATATAATTGTCTTAAATAAGAAATTTCAGTTTCATAGGACTTGGTTATTTGGACTCAGGGAACCCTAAAATGTGTATTTCCGTTGAAAACTGGAATTCGAAAATTTTCACGATCGCAATACTTTCCCTTAATATAAATAGTAAGTGAAAGTAAAAAATGTGCTAAAACAACTCTGACATAATTTAAAATAAAATAACAGTTTCGAAAGAATTTCTCTTTCTGGAGCTAGACCAACGACACGCAAACATTTGGCGAGTAGATTGTATCTAATCACTCTTCTTATATATTTCATAACAAAATAAAAAACAAAAAAGCAAAATATACTAATATAAAGGAACTTGGGTTTTAAATAATAAAAAACAGGATATTTAAGTTATTCATTGTTTTTCCATAAATATTTATATATTTTCAGTTATTAAGCCGGGTCATTCTGGCGAGTGTAATATTCTGTCACACACCTCGGGGCAAAAGACATCATAAATATAAATGAGGAGGAAAGAGGGGGGCCAAGATTACATCCTTGTTGGATCCCCAGGAGCGCCACGGTATCCCGCTTTAATTTCAGCCACAATTCTCTCCCTCAGCTTAACTTATAAAGGAATTGGGATTCCAGTTAGCTTCTCCTCCAAACCGGAGATTTATACATTGAGATTTAAATGGCAAGATGATTGTTTGCCCGAGCGGCGGTAAATATTTTATGAGAGTTCCCTTAATTTAGGCTGAGAACACAGACTGGAATGAGAACGGTAAATGTTACAAGAGAACAAGATATCAGTATTTGTTTAACCGCCTCATATGCCACCTTCGAACGCAGGATAATATACCTAATACTACATTATACAGCATATGATTAACTAGTATTTTTTTGGAATACCTAAAAAATTTAAATTATTAATTGAAAAATTAATAAGGTGACCTGTGATATAGCGGTATAACAGCCTTCTACGCTCAGGTTGGCGAGATTAAACACGGCAGATCAATGTAGGATTTTTTAAATGCCGTTCATCGGATAGGGCTTATAATAATGATCCCAAGCCAGTGTGATTTCAGGTACTCCTTAAACATCCCTATCATCATTAAATCTGGACAGACGAAATTTACAACTTCCACTGAAGCATCGTCCAATTAGGCACAGTAGCATCAACTATTTAGGTAAAAAAAAAAACGAACAAATATTAAATAAATACACTATGATTTGTAAGTTTATGATAAATATACATAATGAAAATAGATTCATATTATATCTGATTTATGAAAATAGTCAAATTCTTAAATTGATTTTAACAACGGAAGTAAGGGAAAGCCGAGTGTTGAGCTCAACCCACATTTTTTTTTCTTCGAAGAAAAGAGAAGCAATATATCAATATATATAAATACCTTACAAAAGAATTAATTTTTCTACTAATACAAAAAAAAAAAAAAAAAAAAATTTGACATCCTTACGAAATTTTTTAAAATTTATTTATTTTTATTGATAGGATCATTAATGATAATGACCATACATCCCAGTAAATAATTCTCTAAATAAAACATATTTTCCATTCCAGTCCAAATAGAGGGAAACAAGTATTCATTCCTAACTGAAGGATTGGATTTTCCATTAAACCGCGGTTGAGGGCCATTTCCGATTGAAGGTCATATGCTTGGTTTGGCAATTAACCAATTTTAGTCGACATCGTTTGACCTCGCTTCCAGGATAGCATTTAGATGATAAAAGTGCGGTGTCATCAGCGGAAATCACTGGGGACAAGTCGCTTTTGATGAGGATAAGTCGGGAAGAAAATGACACGTGATTCCCAAGGAAACATTACGATATCCCTAATGACTATACAGATTTTAAGTCAAAAAACTAATTAACAACATTCGGTTAGGTGATCTCCTTTTATAAAATACTTTTTTAATTACATGGAGTAGATTGAAAGAATTGCTGATACATCTCAGAATAAAAATTTATATCCACTGAAAAAATATGTTTTACGATATCATAATATACTTCCAACAGTTATAGAATGAGACTTAACTAATGAATAATATACATTAATAATTAATAACTTCTTTTTAAATACCTAATTCTGTCACCCATAAACCAGCTACCTAGAAAGGACTGACCAAGTACCGACAACAGACATACCTGTACTTAGGACACAGTACCCACCACCTGTAAGTACTTGCTTTGTGGTGCCTATGCCGCCTCATCATTCCCCCTACAATCCTATATGTACCTTAAGATCCTCAAGAGTTATCACTCTAGTTGTAACATTACTTGTGTCACACTGATAGAAGGAGACCTCGGATTGTACACTTGTAGTCACCCAAACTACTCAGCACAGTGTATTGTATTCATAATATGTATTATGTTCTCATAATAAAAGTAATATCTAAATATCTTCACTGTGTGCGATTCATTAACTCAACGACGATATATGAAGTCATGCTCGATTAAAATAAAAATTATAGAAAATTAAATCTGAATCTAAGCAATTACAAACAATAAATTCAGTTATCTCTCTCTATATAAAATGATGTCGAAATCCTTGATTTCCGGAACTCTAAAAATTACGCGACGGATTTTCATACGGTTTTCACCACCATTAGGGTATTCATTCCTAAAGGTTTATCATTAAAATACATAGGAATTAAGTTATTAAGAAGGGAAGAATGTAAAATTAAACATTCTGTAATCAATTCTTAAAAAAAATATTCCTGAAGCATAAATAGTTATTTAGACTTATAGACGTTGAAAAGCGCACGATTTTAGAGAAGTTAATATGCAAGACAAAAATTTGTGACACGTTAAAGTTGTAATAGACGTATAAAAAGGTGAAAATCTATTCTCCTCTAATGATCCCAAAGCGATCAACTCTGAATCGGACAAATAGTGCTTTCTTAAACATAAATCACAGGCGTCAATTTTAGAAAAGTTAATATGCAAGACAAAATTTGTGACACGTTAAAGTTGTAATAGGCGTATAAAAAGGTGAAATATATTCTCCTCTAATGATCCAAAGCGATCAACTCTGAATCGGACAAATAGTGCTTTCTTAAACATAAATCACAGGCGTCAATTTTAGAAAAGTTAATATGCAAGACAAAAATTTGTGACACGTTAAAGTTGTAATAGACGTATAAAAAGGTGAAAATCTATTCTCCTCTAATGATCCAAAGCGATCAACTCTGAATCGGACAAATAGTGCTTTCTTAAACATAAATCACAGGCGTCAATGAACGCGTATCACTTTTCTCTTTGTAAGTTGTATTTAGATAAGAATGTTGATTTTTTAAAGCCATTAATAAAGTGAACCCTCCTGAATTTTACCCTTGAATTAAACCCTCCTACATTTTAAATTGTACCCAAAACAATAAATTTTATATAATAATGCCTAATATATTACATGAATTACGAATAAAAATTGTCGGACTAATTTAAAATAAAAAATCTTTTACACCACACAAAATAAAAATAACTTAAATTTTAGATAAGTTTTCTCCCAAAAAAACATTTGTATATAATAAAAAACTACAAAGCAAACGCATTGTTTGTTACTTTCTAATAAGCCAATATTAAATTATATTGAAAGTAAATATTGAGTCAAAGCCTTCTAGAAGATTAAAATTTAAAAAATGTGATTTTTAAGAACACAGAAAATATTTATCATAAGAATATAATGAAATTATTAAATTAATTAATTTCTTTAAAAAAAAAAAATGATAATTTGAACGGACAGATTACAGGTAAGGTCCTAACGAAAATTAATAGATCATCAGTAGGTTCACTTTATTAATGGCTTTAAAAAATCAACATCCTTATCTAAATACAACTTACAAGGAGAAAAGTGATACGCGTTCATTGACGCCTGTGACGTAAGTCCAGACTTGGCTGGTTTAAGCACCGATACCGGTATAAGGATAATATGAATGGAATGGAAAGGTGATATAGCCTTTACTATAATATTTACTACACAGGAAATAGACGATGAGATATATGATTCAAAATATTGAAAAAAATACACATTATTCATTTTGAGAAATACTTGAACCTCGAACATCGTATAAAAGATTGATGTAAATCGAAGATAGATTTTTATTTTTTATTTTTGCATTAAGAAATTCACAAGTATGTTGTTTTACTTCATAATATATATATTAAGGGAAATTATTGCGATCGTGAAAATTTTCGAATTCTATTTTTATAACGGAAATACACCTTTTAGGTTCCTCTGAGTCCAAATAACCAAGTCCTGCAAAAAGCTCTGTGTGTGGTAACTCCCGGGCGGAAACGCTAAGTCCTATGAAACTGAAATTTCATATTTAAGACAAATATACGCCCGAGACGTTACAAAACGTTTTTCATCAAAATAAGCTTACCAGAAGAGCCACTTTATACCATGCATTTTGCACCTTTTAGCGATTTTCTCAAAATCGGTTCCGACGATTTTGATTAAACCCTATATCGATGTTAATTTTTTTGGGCTTTAATATTATTTAGGTTTCATTCGGATTAAAATGGTCTGACAGGGCTTAAATGCCGATATTTTAAATTCTCTTCCTCTAAAGTATCTTTAATTTTGTTGATTCTATAAAAATAACTATATTATCTTGTTACCACTGATGAAAACCAGTTAAATATATACGTTGTGCGAATTTCGAAAACAACTAAAGGAGAAAATTGAAAACATATTTTTTTAATGCAATTTTTTGTTTTTAAACATAAGAACAGTAATATACATGTATGTTGCTCGCACCTTACTTAATATCTTTTCCAAAATATTAGGTATGTCCACTTATAAGGCCTCCCTCTTTTTCCGCTGTGGGTTTAAGTCAAACAAACAGTTGTTTTTGTTTCTATACTCAGAGCCAAATATACATAAATTTAGCCTTTTTAGTAATTAAATTATCCGAACATTTAGAAAATTTCGAAAGATGTTCTGATAGTTATAGAAAATATTCAAATAACTTAAGAAACGTCAACAGTAAACGAAACAAGAAATTCAAAATCTCTTCACAACAATGAGACCTTATTGAAAACACGGCTTCCATAACACGGCTCTTCAAATCGATCGCCACCAATCCTCTTACATCACCAGCCTAAAAACGATTTCCCCATATACGTAACCTCATATCATATTCCTCGCTTCTGATCATTGCAGTGAAAATGGTTACAAAAAGTGACTAAGTTTTAACTACTTGATATGTTGACTATACAAATTATGTAACAACTTAACTCTCAAAAAGGCGATTAATTATGAATTGATTTCGAGTTTTAAACGTTGTACTCAAGTATTACCTTGGGAAAAACGTGCGAGCTTACTAACACTCGAGAGAAACCATTAGATAAAAGATGATACTGATGTGTAATAAAGTAATAAACACAATAATTATTGCAGTGATTAAAACACTTGAATGAGTGTTTGCTATGTATGATGCAAGTTTCGGATAAATGCGAAATGTCAAGACATAAAATTACAAAATTATCCTATTCAAGGATCTAGTGAAAAGTTAAATCAGCATACAGTTCCCATGTGAAACCGAATGGATAAATGAAACGAGAATATATTTTTTATTTTAATTTAATTTTATTAATTCCCTAGCTCGGCCTCCACTGAGTGACACCACTGACGCGGCTGAGATCGAGGCACTAGGATCTCTCGGACTCCGCTTTTCCCTCTAAAAGTGCAAGAAAAGGCGCAGTCTGGGGTTCCTTTAGCAAATTGTAAAAATTGTATAAAGTTATGATTGTGTGTATGATGTTAATGTATTTATTACTTTTTTATTTCATTAATTTGTATTTATCTCAATTATAGGTTGTTGTTGTTTTGTTTTTTGTATATATATTATATTTTATATAATTTGACTTAATCATTGTATACTTTATATATTTTGTGAATGGGATCTTATATCACTATTACTAATGTTCATATAGAAACAAATTGTAATATATCTCAATAAATAAATATTAGTTTCGAAAAAAAAAAATTAGTTAATTAATTTTATTTCATTTTTATCATGTATTTTTAATTTTAATCATGTATAGTTAATTTAAATTAAACCTGTACTTCAACCGATGGATGTCTTTAGTTCAGTACATACCAACAGCTGTGCAAGATGGTAACTAGGCCAATCCGAATAGAATAGAAGCCTGGGTGTGTACCAGAAGAGTCTCCTTAAAAGTCGTCCACAACATTGTAAATAAGATTATTTTTCTCAAAATATAAGCCTTTTAGCGTTATATAATATAATACATCTATATTACTATTTTTTTTTTTTTTTTTTTATGAAAAAACATATCTAAACATTTTTATTTTCCTTTTATCGTCGTAGTTGGTTATCGCGTGTATATTAACATGTATATTTAGCCATTTTTTATCAATGCTAATTCGAATCTAAAAAATTAAAGATAATTTAGAGAAAGAAAATTTAAAAAATCGAAATTATTTCAATCAGAAAGAAACCTAAATTACATTAAAACCCGTTTAATTTGACATCTATAAAGCGAGTTTATTCGTTTTTGAAATAACTAAAGAGAAGGTAAAATTTTAATAGGGGTACTCACTACGTTTGCTATAGCATGCTATTTGTGTTATTTTGCTAAACCCGTCGAGTTTCTACAGTTATTTCCTGTAGAAAATTGATGGGTTTAGCACAATAGCACAAATAGCATGCTATAGCAAACGTAGTGAGTACCCCTAATATGCACGATTGGTAGAATTTTCGATATTTAAATAATATGAAATCAAAGTATCATTTATGTAAAAAAAAAAATGTACAACTTCAAGAAGTTCCAAATAGAGGAATTTTAAAATAATAACCTACTATATATTAACTAATGGACTACTATATTAGTTAACGAACAAGCAACTAATTTAAAACATTAATACAAATGCAACTGGCGAAAGTTCTCGTATTTAGACGGAGGAAGTTTGCAAGACTAGTTTGAGACTAGTTGGGACAGAAACTGATCATGTACTTAGTAGAAGTTTATACTCGAGGTACCATGTTTTAGACGTTAACGTATAGGAGCATGTTTTAACAATAGAAATTTGTGAAAATAAAATACAAAATACCGTTATTAGTACACCTAATAATTAATAATTAATTAATAAAACACCTTATTTTATTCTTGTATTGTTCGAAAACTTGAGTATTCTTCATGAATGCTGTTATAAAACAACTTAAGGAATAATATTAATAAAGAATGGCTCCATTTTAATAAGAAAAAAATATATACAAGATAAGCATGAGAAATCAAAATAAATGATCAAGTTTTTCGGTACTAAAAATAGAAAGAATATGACAAGTGCAATAAATTCCAAAAATAGACCATAAGTCATTATCAAACGTCGGAAAATACGTTAAACAAGACTAATTAAAAACATGTTTTTAAACTTATTCTTTTAAACGACAAAGTGGGGTATTCCTATCGTAATTCAAGTATTCTTCGGAAGAATTTTTAAACTCTAGATTTCCTCAGTCATGTATGAGTTTAATGAATAACTTAGAACACCTCCGTATATAGAAAACCCAGGATCCATAACTATTCATAAACAAATTTAATTTCACAGCTAACATCGTTCAATAACTACTGAAAATTCTTCCTACACTGCTTAAAATACGTTAATAATCATTGTAATACTAATATTTACCCAAAACGTTTTTTTTTTATTTTATTATTTTTTTTATTGAGATATATCACAATTTGTAACAAAAAGAACAATAATAATAGTGATATGAGACCACATTCATACAATATTTACAGAAAATAATAATAATAGTCAAATTACATAAAATAGAAAATAAATAAATTCATATAAATACAATAAAATAATAATAAATAAAAAACAAAACAATCAAAACAAACTATAATTAAGATAAATAAAAATTTGGCAATAAATAAACATCATACAAACAATCATAACTATTTACCCAAACCAAGTATATTTTCCGATTTTAATTTCGAAGGAGACATTTTTTACGGTATCGTGTACTTAAATTATGACAAACAGAATTGTGTTATCCCTCGGGAAAAAAAAAAAAAAAAAAACGCCGAACATAATATCTCAACTTTATCACTGCCACTGAAAGTCGAGCAAGGCACAATAGAACTAAACGATGAAGATGACTTAGGTAAAGAACCTGGGCGTAGCTAGAACACCAGTATAAATATTTAAAGTCTCAGAGCCACAGACTTTTAACCTCCTAGGCAGATTGTACGGATGGTTTGTAGCAAATGCTAATGTATTAGAATCACGAGTAAGATGCTAATACAATTTAGATGAAATTAGTTATACTGCCAACAGTAAATCAAGATTACATTTATTGTTGTTATATTGACTACTGATCGAAGAACTTAACGCCGCCTCAAAATTTAATCTTCCATTCCAAGTCCATAGATCTGGATGATAAATTTTTCGAAATAACTGAAAAAAAGTATTTACTAAACCCATATTTAAAATCTCCAAATTTAATTTATTTCAACTTATCTAATACATTAAACATTATCAATAAGCGGTAATGAAAATATTACGACAAATTGACTTACCAAAAAAGCAATTATTCTGTAACTGTAAGTGACATACCTGAAACATGAAAAAAAAAATCGATTAATCAGAGTTTAACATTAATTTGTTAGATTATAATTAAGTAAGGGAGTAGATACGCTATTGATATTGTTAAGCCCACAAGAGATAAGTTGACAAAAGGACTTGATTAAAAGTCCTTTCAAAACTAAATCTCAAAAACCCACCACGACTTGGACCTTTCGCCTCTCACTAAGCACTTATCTATGATCGGGTCTGGTCATAGCTGATATCGCTGTATATAAAGTAAGAAAGGGAGTTTTAATAATTCAAAGGCTCAAATCGAAATCTTCAATAACATATGGTAGCGTTATGCAAAAACATAATAAACCTCAATAAAATCATTTATAAAAAAAATAAAATAAAATAATAAAAATTTAAAAAAACGCATGTAATTAAATTAAGCTGAAAGTAAACAATTATGTGTAAATTACCCTTATTATATCCAATTATTCATAAGATTAACTTACATATTGAATATGATAATAGTAAATTGTAGGTTAGATACATTCTCCAAAATCGAAATAACTTCATATCCTTTTAATATAAATTGATATGATAGTATATTTGATTTGTATTTTATTAAGTAAAAGTTGGTTAGTTTCTGCAGACCGTAGATGTAGTATGAAGATCCATAACCGACCATTTTGACAATTCGTGTTTTGTATTTTAATAAGAGTTTTAAGATCGGACTTTTTTTTTTTTTTCTCAATAATTTAATTGTATCAAGTTAATAGATTACTAAAAATTAATTACTAAACAAATAAAACTGCAATTAAAAAGCAGATCTCCATATATTAAATACAATATAAATGGATTTAATAAAATACTCAACATTCACGCTAATATTCAACAGATGATAAAACAAGGTAATATAGCAGGAATATATTAAGGAGAATTAGTATATACAAGAACCTGGTATACGATAATTTAGTCTGAATATTACATATAACAATTAACGAAAGTAAAGGACCAAAAAATAAAAATAAAATAAAAACACAAGAGAGAGGTAGATCATTAAAATATCAAGTATGTTTGATACAACTATAATTATAAGAAAATGTTTATATGTACTTGTCAGTTAAACATAGAAGCACTCTGCTTATTAAGTAAAGCATTTATCCATAATAATTTACATTCTGCACGATTCTTTTTAAAAAAATTATAGCAATATGAATAATATAATAAAAGAGATTGCAGTGATCAACTGATCTGGACCTACGGCGTTGAGCTTTGGGGCTCTACTAAACCATCCAATCCTTAAAATCCAAAATCCTTCATAAAGTCTCCTTACTTTGTCACAAATAAAAACATTCCTGTATGTAGATGATTTGGCCTGTACCAGGTATCATTCCTTCCATGACAAAGTCCATTCTCACTCTAATCCACTAGTTTCAATCCTTACTTCCCCCCCTTCAATTCCTGATAATCCACCGAGGCATCTGAAGAGAAGATGGCCTCGAGACGTTCTTGTTTATATTGACTACTAGAGTGCTGCCAATGGGCAGTTTCTCTTCATATTTTTGATGTACAGAATAGTTTAGCAGCACATTTACTTGTTGTATTATAATATACAGTTGTAAATTATTAATGAGATGCTGAGATGCAGTGCTGATATAAATTATTAAAGAATTAAATGAAAATGAAAAATTAACATCAAATCATTCCAACAGTTTTTTTTTAAAAGTTTTTTATTTATTTATTTTTTTTTATTTATGAGACAGTCATTAATATAAATAGCATTATTAATTACTAAAAATAGATTATTAGCGCACCAGACACAGATTGGTTATTCCAAATTTAGCGTAATAATTAAATATAATAAAAAATATATATATATTTTCTATTAGGCCTTTTCATCTATATTATGAAAAAAAAAAAATGTGACCACGTGCATGAATACGCAGAAATCGGAAGAGATCGTACACCAACGTGACCTTTTTAATATTCTACCTATTTGTTTGGACCTTCTAGGAATCAACGGTATCTTCAACAAACACGACGCTAACTAAGTGGGATGATAATATTTCCGTGCTCTGTCATCAGTTGGTGATACATCATATCAGGATCGGTCTGACATCTCCCTGTCGGCCGTGGGCGATCCAGCTAATACATAGTCTATGAGTCAATAGGGTTCTATGAATAGGAGAGCATATAGAGATATATAACTTCCATCCTCAAGTTTATTACACAAGGTTCTATTCAGAGGTTAGATAAACAATAAAAACAAATAAAGAAACAATCTGATCATAAATTACAAATATAGGTAAAAGCCTTTTTGAAAAGATATGTTAAATGTATGGATAGCTGGTAGTCTAAAATTGTATTCACTGCAATGAGTTCGCCGCGGTATATTTAGGCAGCGAAAAGGGAATGAGCAATGAGTCACGTTTCATTTCAGCGAAGGCCACTTCCTAGATAGAGATGAAAAATTATGAGCGTCGGCAGATATCAAGCTACTTACCATTTAAATTTATTTTTAAGATGGGTATCTCTAAACAACATAAATACTGTTGTCAGATGAATTCAAAATCTTAGCGTTTGTTCTTTTTATACATACAGTAGTTAACTATTAATTTTAATATATTTTTATTGAAATTTACAACTGTATATTATTGGGTTGTTGCACATGAAATGTCCGTTTTTATAGTTTCTGAAATACATAAAGGATTTTGCAGGTCTCTGTTGTTTTCTTCCGAATGTTTACATATTTGAAGCAAACTGTTACAAATCCTCTACCTTTGTATTATAAACATTAGCTTCCCAATTAATTACCCACTTTTTAGTATACTTCCCAATATGAACATGGAAACACGCGAGTTCAAACTCGGCCATGCAGCAGCTGAGGCCGCTAGAAATATTTGCAAGGCGTTTTGGGAAGAGAGTGTTAATGACCGGACCATTCGCCTTTGCTTTGCTAAGTTTTCGACTTGCCCCAAGGAAGACCTCCGTCCAGTTAAAGGAATCTCAGCACAACTAAATGCAAGTGCATCTACCGTTTCCAGACATTTAAAGTGTATTGGGAAAGTAAAAAAGCTCAATGCATGGGTACCTCATGATCTCACTGAGTGGCAGCAAGACCCTATGTTTCAAAACATACCGTGCAAAAATTAAAAGAACTGGGCTACGAAGTTCTTCCGCACCCACCATATTCTCCCGACTTGTCTCCAACAGATTACCACCTGTTCAGGAATTTAAACAACTGCGTCAAAAGAAAACTTTTTGAAAATAATTCAAGTGAAAAGTGCGTTTTCAGATTTTGTTTCACTTCAAAACTTAAGAGTTTTTCAGTTCAGGAATAAAAAAGTTGGTGTCACGTTGGGAAGAATGTGTAGGAAAAGAAGGTAAATACTTCGAAAAAAATTATCTTATTTTCATATCGTATTTTTAATAAAAATCCTTTATCTTGAAAACGGACATTTCATGTGACACTACCCAATATAATACAACAAGTAAATGTGCTGCTAAAAGATAGTGTGTGAAAAACATGAAGAGAAACTGCTCATTGGCAGCACTCTAGTAGTCAATCTCAACAAGGTCTTCTCTTCAGACGCCTAGGTGGATTACCAGGAATTGAAGAGGAGTAAGCATGGATTAAAATTAGTGGATTAGAGAGGGAATGGAGTTTGTCATGGAAGGAATGATACCTGGTACAGGCCAAATCAGCAACATACAAGAATGCTTTTATTTGTGACAAAGTAAGGAGACTTTACGAAGAATTTTGGATTTTAAGGATTGGATGGTTTAGTAGAGCCCCAAAACTCAACTACGTAGGTCCAGATAGGCCTTATGATTGTCATGTAAATGAATATTTTGTAGTTAAGCGAAAGGTTAGAGTAGGTAGTAAATGTTGGAGTAGCCAAAAAAGGTCGATCAGTTTCTTGAAAAAATAAAATAAAATTAGCAACCCGAGTATTTTTTTAAATATATAGTGAAGCGCATGGTGCACTGCGACAAAAAGCTTTCATTATCAAGTTTCCCTAGGCATGGATAAGACCAAACACATATTGTACTAAATAAATCATGCTAAGTCTTGAATTGATATCGAGAAATTTTTCAGCAAGTCTTTAGCCTAATATTATAAACATAAATTGAAATGTAGGAGCTAATACATGGGAGTAAACGAGACAAGCGCATTCGGAAAATCTAATGTCACGACAAACACGAAATAATCAACGCTTTGCGCAACTCATTTCGTGTTGGTCTCTCTAACGAAGCTAGTCTAAGCTAATCAAAGCGATTCCCCTTTCATAGAATAGAACAAAGGTATGCAAGACCAGTTCTGGAAGATCTCACCCATCGCATACAGCATGTAGGGAGGGGAGGGGTAAAGCTCTAGGGTGTACAGGATTACGATTCTATCTCATAGCGGTCAGTTAATTCGCCCCCCGCCCTCTCACAGACGGATATTCCCTCAACAGAGATTGCTGATCATTCACGTGATGTGACTACAGCGGATTCGATCGCGAAGGAAGTTCAATAGAACGCAATCCAATCATCTTCTATATCCAACACGTACTGTACAAGCTCGCATTATCTACCGGAGATGGAGATAGCTTAACGGGTTCAGCGTAATTAATGGGTTTACAATTTCATTTCCTAAAAGCAACACGACAGGATAAAAACCGGCCCTAAGATAAGAAAATAAACCAAAGCACTGGATTTGTACAATTGCAGCTTTGCCTCTTGAATGTTCACACTGAGAATCCATAATTATTGCAAACGGTTGGAAACGTCTCGGGCTGAATAAATACAAGTTGGAGTTGTTCTAATGATGTGATATTATATCAGATCTAATAATTTATTTATTGAGATATATTACAAAATGAACAATAATAATAGTGATATGAGACCACATTCATACAATATATACAGAAAATAATAAAAATAGTATCATACAAACAATCATAACTATATACAATATATACAATTGCTAAATGGACCCCAGACCACGCTTTTCCCTCCACTTGTGAAGAAAAAGCGGAATCCAAGAGATCCCAGCGCCTCTATCTCAGCCGCATCACTGGTGTGAGCCAAAGGATGCTGAGTTAGGGCGCTGTAGCCACAAACACTATTATATATCGATATTATATCAAAGATAATAAGTTTTTGAGGCCTTTCAGTAAAGAAAAAGCCTCGTTTATCCGGGTGTGTTAAATATTTCTAAATTAAACTATTATTATAATTGTTCTTAATAAAATATTTAATATCATATTGTAAACTAATATTAATTTTATAGTAATTGAAAAATCTTCTTAATGGAGTTTTTTTTTTTTTTTTCATAAACAGTTCTTTATTGAGTAATATTACAATCAGTCCCCAGACCCGGGGAGAGTTGTGAATGAATCTCCCTTAAATTATGTGCTTGAAAAAGTCCTTCCGGGACTGGCATTCGAAGTCACGACCCTTAGAATAGCGCGCTAGCTACCTAAGGCTGTGTAGCTCTCCAGATTTTTTTTTTCTGAATTAAATTAAAAATACGTTTTTAGATCACAGGACATGGTAGGCCAACTCCTCACAGACAGTATTACTGTTTAGGGAGTAATATAAAGAATTACCGTTTAAGGAAAACTAAATAAACCAACAAAAATAAAAAGGAGACAGTCTGGCCAAATTTCGGATTTGAAATTCGAAACGAGACCACAATTCAGGAATACCTGTTTTAAAATTCCAGTTCGGCTGATGACATTTAAAAGTTATTATCTCTACGACCTTGTCGATCAAAGCCCTTTTCTATAGGTCCAGTGAACCTTAAAGATGTCTACCTCTCCGCACCCAGTATTATGTAACTGGACAGGCCGTTCTCTTGTCGAATACTGTCGAGACTGGAAGGTGACAGTTAAAAGATACTCCCTATTACTACTAATGGATATAAAGCAAGATAGGACATTGTGTCTGAAAGTAGTTTCTAAACAGCTATAGGTATTCAGTAACTCAGCCGTATGGATATCATCAAACTGTTACAAGACTAGTTTTGACTAGAATGAAACTGCGCATAGTGGAAGAAACTTGTGTTGGAACAAACCTAATAACAACCAACCGCATGTATCCTTTTTCTTTTTTTTTTTTTTTTCACTTAATATTTTATTTACACCTGTAAAAAAAAATTACAATCAGCAAATGTGCTAAAATCTAAGTAAACATGGCGTGGGCAGGCATGAGGGAGACAGCGCCCAGTGGTGCATCCTCCTGACATTAAGCAGAACTATATTTTCAGGTCAGGAGGTCCCTCATCCAACTCCTTTTCAGCCTACGCCGAGTTATGGATGGTATGTCGGTTGTAGCCATGTTTAACACAAGTTTGTTTATGTGTCCATTTAGTTTGTCGTGAAATCGTTTGTAAGTCGATCGAATGTGGTTTGTTATAGTAGGAATACGTTAGTCAGTATGAAGGGTATCGTTTGAAACATATGGTGGTGAGTTCGTTGCTAGCCTTAAAAATTGCGATTGAAATGTTTGTATTTTTCGTATGTGTGTCTTTTTAGCAGGTCCGTATATTTGGCAAGCGTAAGTCCATATTGGTTTTAATAAATAAATGTATACGTTAAGTTTCTGTCTGACGGGTAATTTAGAATGTCTATGAAGTATCGAATACAATAGTCTCAGTCGAAAATTTAGAGTTTTACGTTTAGTCTTAACGTGTGGGCCCCATGTCAACCTTTTGTCAAAAATAAGTCCTAAGTACGTAACTGTGTTTGATTGTGGTATCTGGTGATTGTCTACGTAAACTGGAGGGCAGGTTCCATGTCTAAGTGTAAATGTAACATGTAGTGATTTGTCGTGGTTAATCTTTAATTTCCATTTCCTACACCAGTTTTGTACATTGTCTAAGTGATGTTGTAAAGTCATACTGGCCTGTGTAGGCGCATGTATCCTATAAACTATTCTTGTAATCCTCGATCAAATTTCGGGTAAGAAGCAACACCTACGGTTCTCGTTTTGGATTGGGACTGGATCTCGTATAAATTATTTTAAAACCTCTGATCACCCCACTCTCCTATCGGTGAAAACAATAGTCCATAAATAAGAGATGCTATATATATAGAAGTGCAGCCTGTTCTGGACAGTGTGGCATACTGCAAGCCAACTGACCCTTCCAAAACAGTCTACAAGCAGCTAATAATACCTCCTTCCTAGGCATGCTGCCAGGACAACCTGACACAACTGACAGTCCTCTAGCACGGTGTACATTGTTCACTGCTTTCTTCCCACGCCAGAATAGAATCCCATATTTACCGTTAAATAGAATAAAAGGTAGCAATGCGGAGGAAGCTAACATGTTACTTAAAAAAAAAAAAAATCTGATGCGGGCAACGCACGACTTTCAGAATCTAACCTCGACTGTTAGAAGCAATTAAAAAACAATTAACTATACTTCAATTTGAAAAATATTTTGAGTTGATTTTAATAAAACGTTTATTAATTTTCGTAGGAGAAATATGATTTCGATTAAATAATAGTATTAAATTGTTAATCAGTAATAAGTTTATTCCCTATTCGTCACTTTATTTCACCTTTTACAACTGTGTATGTAACATAATGTTTTTTTTTATAATCCTTCTCTTTCCAACGGTATATTATACGTCTATATTACTGTTATTATTATTAAAAAAACAAAAATTACATTTAAAAAATAGTTTCGGTGTTTTATCCTTTGGTTAGTCATCAAATTCGTCCGACCTGTATATTAAGCCGTCCTTCATCAATGCCATTAAGATGATATGGTTAATCTTTTGAAATGTACAAAATTAAAGGTAATTCTTCGTTAACATCCGGAGTAAAATCTAAAAAAAATACCACAGAATTTATTTTACTTTTAATGTTATTATTATTTTATTTTTTTCCTTTCTTTTGTGTCTCCTTCCTCTCTCACTTACATCATTTTATTTTTATTTTTTCTCTATTTACTTAATTTTTTATTTTATTGTTTTTTAATGTACCTTTTACTTATTTAATAATTTACAATATCAATTATTATTTATTTTTTTATTTTTTTATATTAGTTTGTGTTCCGTAACCTAACTTTTTATAAAATTATGTTTTATATTACAAAATTGACCATATAGGATTTGCTTTCAAATCTTGAAAGTCACTTATGTAATAAATAAATAAATAATTAAAGGTAGTTAGGATGAAGAAAATTAAAAATATCGGCATTTCAGCGCTGTCAGACTATTTCAATTAGAATTAAACTTACATGATATTAAAGCCCATTAAATATTACACTAGCAAAGCGAGTTTAATCAAAATCGTATATAGTAGCTGTTCTGGTAAGCTCATTTTGATGAAAAAGTTTTTGTAACATCTCGGGCGTATAGTTGTATGAAATACAAAATTTCACTTCAATATGACTTTTCGCTTTTGTGCTAGATTTACCACACAAACAAACACGGACACACAGACCATTTTTGGACTAAGGAAGCCCTAAAACGAGTATTTCCGTTGAAAACTGGAATTCGAAAATTTTCACGATTGCAATACTTTCCCTTACTATATAGTTCATATTGAGGTAAATGGAAGTTAAAAAATGAAGAAGAAGCTCTTAACTAAATAGACTGAATTCCTAAAAATGACAATTTTTTAATATTTTTTTTATTTTTTTTTGGTAGGCTTAACACAAACCAGTATTTACGTACAAGACGAAGGATTTATACAAAATGTGAAAATATTGCAATATAAAAATAAACCTATAAAATAAAATACAAGTTTACTAATAAATGAACCCTTGCCCAACCATATAAATAAGTAAAAAGCTTGCCTATAGTAGTGCTATATGGTGATAGGATCTAGTTTCAACTTTTTTTTTTTTTTTTTTTCCTAGACCTAAGATTATTCAATACGGGCCTTCAACGAACACAAATTAATCTAAAAACAAAACAAATACCAACCACTCCTTTGAAATAAAATAAAAGAGAATATGCTAAAGATTACAAGAATGCTGCCTGACTCCTAGTTACAAGGTTGAGGCGGCACGAGCCACGTCAGTTCACGGCCAGAATCGGACATATGTAATCACTCGTAAATTTCAATCACGAAAAAAAAAAAAAAAAAAAAAAACCTACTGGCTCCTGATAATTTAAAAAAAGACACTTAAATTATCACCGCAATCAATCCGAATCTTAATGGAATCTTAACCTCTTTAAACTAAATTATTCCAATTTAGAAATCGCTGTGTTATAATACCATCTATCTCCAGCTAAATATTATTTTTTTCATCAATTAAAGGATATATATATATATATAAAATTTATATTACTACTATAAGAACTTAAACTAATTAATAGTTAATTATCTCAACTCCTATTAATTAAAAGAGAGAAAACACTTTATTAGTAAAGAAGTGCTGTCCAACTGCATTAAGTTGTTCATCCCGCAACACAGCATACCACGATATATTTAGAAATATTTTTCGAAAAAATAACTTTAATAATTAGTTTAGTATTAATATAATATACATTTGTCCTTTAACCATTTTTACTTTCACTTACTTATATAGTAAGGGAAAGTATTGCGATCGTAAAAATTTTCGAATTCCAGTTTTCAACGGAAATACACATTTTAGGGTACAATGAGTCCAAATAACCAAGTCCCGCAAAAAGATCTGTGTTTGTGTGGTAACTCCCGGGCGGAAACGGTAAGTCCTATGAAACTGAAATGTCATATTTAAGACAAACATACCCCGAGACGTTACAAAATCTTTTTCATCAAAATGAGCTTACCAGAAGAGCCACTTTATACCGTGCATTTTGCACTTTTTCTCGAAAACGGTTCCGACGGTTTTGATTAAACTCGCTATATCGATGTAAAATGTAATGGGCTTTAATATTATGTAGTTTTCATTTTAATTAAAATGGTCTTACAGGGCTTAAATGCCGACATTTTAAATTTCCTTCTTTAAAGTACCTTTAATTGTGTAAATTTTATAAAAATAAATATATTATCTTGTTAGCACCGATGAAAACACACATAAATATATAAGTTGAACGAATTCGATATCTACCTAAGGAGAAAACTGAAAAAAATATTTTTTTCAATGCAATTTTTTTATTTTGAACAAAGCAACAGTAATATACAGGTATAATATACCGGTGGAAAGTTAAAGATTTCAGAATAAATATTATGAATAAGATTTTTTTTTACTTCTGAGTTTATCAAGCGAATAAGAAATGAAGTTGGGGATTTTCCAATTTAATTAATTTACTTTTTTAAAAGTTTAATTTAAATAATAATAATATTTCAAGTATAGTATATATTCAAATCCTATATATTCCCAATCCTAATATAATCTTCCTTCATATTTACTTCACGGTAAACTATTGATTATTCAATATGTACTAGGTAGGTTATTGTATTTTTTTTTAAGTTTCCTTGAAGTTTTCTGATTTTAATACGATTAATAATAATAATAATAATAGGCTTAGCGAACCCGAAGGTTCGATGCCGATACCACCAAAGTCCAATGTTCACCATTCAAGCCCAAGCCCCCGAGATCAGCCTTAACGCAATCCTCCCATCTACGCTTCGGCCTACCTTTCGGACGCCTACCAGTCGGATCAGCAAATACCAACTTTATCGGATTCCGCTCGTCATCGAGCCCAACAACTTTATTCGCCCATTTGATTCTCCGCGATGTAATCAGCTCAATTATATTCACAGGATACAAGTTCCGCGATTCCGCGTTGTGCAACCTTCTAAACTCCCCAGTGGCCTTATCACTCTTCGGACCAAATATTTTACGCAATACCTTATTTTCGAAAACCTTAAGGCGTTGTTCATCCTTCAAAGTAAGCGGCCACGTTTCACATCCGTAAAGAACCGTTGGAAGAATAATAGTTTTATAAATTCTAACGTTTAAGTTTTTAGATAGAAGCCGCGAACTTAGTAACTTAGCAACTGAATAATAACACGCATTTCCCACCTTTAACCGGGACTTTATTTCTTCCTGGATATCATTTTTTCTTGTAATCATTGAACCTAAATACTTGAATTTCTCTACGTGTTCAAAAGTATGCCCTGAAATAGTAATATTCTCAAGATCGCCACCATTTCGACTTTTAATTTTTGATTAATTCATTGATTTTTTTGATTTTAATACGATTAAGTTTCGTAAATTTTCTTCCAATTTAAACTTTTCTAAAATAAACGGTAATTTAAAAACAACATTAGAGCTAAATATGCCAACGGCCTGGGTCTTTATAAGGAGCATGATTACAGGGTAGGGCTTTGCTTTATGCTAATTTCCTTAGGACTATGACTGTGATTATTTATTTATTTTTACTTTCACTTACTATATATAGTAAGGAAAGTATTGCGATCGTGAAAATTTTCGAATTCCAGTTTTCAACTGAAATACACGTTTTAGTTTCCCCTGAGTCCAAATAACCAAGTCCCGCAAAAAGGTCTGTGTGTGTGTGTGTGTCTGTGGTAACTCCCGGGCGGAAACGGTAAGTCCTATGAAACTGAAATTTCATATTTAAGACAACTATACGCCCGAGACGTGACAAAACTTTTTTCATCAAAATGAGCTTACCAGAAGAGGCACTTTATACCATGCATTTTGCAACTTTTTTCGATTTTCTCAAAAACGGTTCCGACGATTTTGATTAAACTCGCTATATCGATGTAAAATTAAATGGGCTTTAATATCATGTAGGTTTTATTTGGATAAAAATGGTCTGACAGGGATTAAATGCCGATATTTTAAATTTTCTTCCTCTAAAGTACCTTTAATTTTTTAGATTCAATAATAATAACTAGATTATCTTGTTAGCGCTGATGAAAAACAGGTAAATATATAAATTGAATAAATTCGATACCCAACTAAAGGAGAAAACAGAAAAAATATATTTTTAATGAAATTTTTAGTTTTTGAACATAAGAGCAGTAATATACATGTATGATATACCGTTGGAAAGCTAAAGATTTTAGAAAAAATATCATCTCATACACAAGCTTTTAGAAGTTAATAGAGAGTGATGAGAAGAAGATAAAACTAACTGATTATTTTAGATAATAATATAATAGATTTTTTAATAAAACACATGTTTATATATAAATTCAATTTGATTAATTCCTTAATAGTTTCACGTATTTTTATCTCTAACTTTATTTGAAAATTCTTTCATTGATTTTAAAAATCGAGGTAAGTGAAAGTCGTGTGTTGCCCGCACCAGATTTTTTAATCAACTTTCAACAATTATACCGTCAAGATTAGTTTTTCGAAGGTCTCCAATTTTTTTTTTTTCCCCAGAGCTCTCTATAAGGAATCCCTCGGGTCCTAAATGATGGAAAAGACGTTTTTAAGCAAATGGATCTTTCCGAGGCACCCAGAAAGGCGGGAAAAGGAAGGGAGGAAACAAAACAGAAAAAAGACAGGAACTGAAAAAAAAAAGAAACGAAAATCAGAAGAAAAGGAGGATCCCAGAGTAAAACAGCGGGATATTATCATAATTTCCCTAAGGGCAGTGCCTCACCTGATTTTGAAAAGAACTTTCCGACTACCTCACTTTTACGCAAATCAAAAGGGACGGAGAAACTTCACCTGAGAGGCTAAAATCAAGTTCATCCAACTGTTCGGCAGATTACTTTTTCCTTTTGTTTGGTGGGTTGGGATTTAAATTGAAGATTTTGATGAAAATGCCATTATACTCAATGAAATAGAGAAATTAATTTAAAATTCAAGATTAAGAAAAACATTTTTAACAATTGAGACGTTGATTTCCAAAAGGTACTATATCCATTCGAGCAAATTTTACAAGAAGCCCGAAAACCTCTCATTACTATATTATTAAACTAGATAATTTGGGTCTTTTTGCATTAAAATCTAAAATTATTTTTTTACTATAATAAGAACATCATATTAAAGTTATGAAATGAATTATTTTAGAATTATTTGGAAAGAAAATAAATGCGTAATTAGTACTTTTAGAAAATTACCGCATTTTTAAATCGCGTTTTTTAAGGACTTGAGAATTCATTAGATAACATCAAATAGAATATTTAGATAGAACTAAATGATAAAAATACAGATATGTAAAAAAATCAATTTCGTAAAAATGTCCTTTAGTACCTTTTGGAAATCAACGTCTCAATTGTCCAAAACATTTTACTAAAATTTTTCGTTACTCTCTTCTTCATCAGAAATTGTACCACTGTTTCTCAAGATTCTTTCGAGTACTGCAGGTGATTTCCAACTGATTTGCATTGGCTGCGAAACATCTTTCATAAACGTACCTCTCCACGCATGCATTACTCCTGATTACAGTGATCTCCTTGCCATAAATTTCCATATTCATATCGGCACGAGGGTAACACCCGGCGATTTAGGCGACTACAAAGGATACGCAACTAGAAAAAAAAATACCGCTTTCAGCAGAATTATATGCAAAGCTGTGAGCGTTCCGGGATCGGGCTCATCAAAACCAGACCCGAAAGACATTTGATGTGTTGAGAAATGCGATTGATGGACGGTTATTTGTATAATAAGATAGATCCATGACCGTTCTATTAGCCGGATTCAGCGAGGATTGAGAAATTATCTATTCATGGAAAAAAATATTTTTTTTTTTTAGACAGCCTTACGTCGATATTAGCCACTAGGTTTTTATTCTTAACGCGTATTATTTCAGAAAGCTAAAGAGAGTATTTCTTTTTTACTTTCACTTACCAAATATAGTAAGAAAAGTATTGCGATCGTGAAAATTTTCGAATTCCAGTTTTCAACGTTAATAAACATTTTAGGGTCCCCTGAGTCCAAATAACCAAGTCCCGCAAAAATGTCTGTGTGGGTGTGTGTGTCCGTGTGTGGTTTAACCGTAGTGACTAGGATTATTTCGATGACTAGAATTATGAGCTGTTAATCTTAAATTTTTCATGATTGTACAGTGTATGTGATCCGTGCATGAAGGGGAGAATAAAAGCTTTCGGTAATAAAAAATATACATAAATATTTGTTTAGGTGGTTGCTATATTATAATTCATTTCAAAATGGAATAAATAAATGGTTTCACTCTTATGATTTACAAGTCCATCATAAAATAATATGCGATCAGATGGTCCGGTTATAGTTTTATAAGAAGGTAATATAGTGTTAAGGATTTAAAACGTTTCGACCCTCATCGTTGGTCTTCATCAGGCCGACCTTCGGCTAGAGAAGGAAAGGCCGTATACCCTTCTTTTTAAGTTAAATCACTCCAATGAAGACGTATAATATAGGTCGAAGAGTTGGCATGATTATAGAAAACACTGTTTTGTTTCATTCTCAACCCTCCGTTCCCTCCATCAAATACAGTATGACGTTAATGAAGCAGTGAGTGAAATAAAGAGACTGCTTTTCTCTGACATTTCATTCATTCTTTTTAACCACTCAAACAAAACAAAAAATAAATAGTGATTTTCTTATTAAATTTTAACATTAGTAAATGCCCGTACGAGGTATCATTCCTTCCATCACAAGCTCCACTCCCACATTAACCCACTAGTTTCAATCCTTGATTCCTCTTCAATTCCTGACAATCCTTCTAGTCGTCTGAAAAGAAGATGGCGTCGAGACCTCTTGTGTAGATGACCTAGTTGAGTGTTGCCAATGGGCATATTCTCTTCATGTTTATTATCTATATTATGAGCCAATTTACTTGATGTATTTACTAATACAGTTGTAAATTTCAATAAATTAATAAATAAAAAAAAAAGGAACATTAGTAAATAATTATCTGAAATACTTTTGTTGGTTAGATTATTAAAAAAAAACTCCGTATTCCAAGAACATCTGAATCTAATTTTCTAGCCTCTATTTGCACAATTAATTGTATTTTTCATAAGTAGACTTTTACATAGTTTGGTTAATTTGGCTGATTCCGTACAAAAATATTTTATATCTCTGGTGATTTCGCTGCTCCTGTTCTATTGCAGAATAGGCGTTTCCCTTCCTACCCCCTTTCTTTTCACTGCTATCGTTATTTCTGGACTACTAGCATAGACAAATGATATTCTATTGTGAACATCATTCTGATACTGACTTTGGCGTTCCAAAAACCCCATCCATATTCCGTAGCTTACATTGGGAAGATTACAGATTGGCCCGCACTATGTCTGGATCATTCCAATTTGGAACAAGAAGAGCAAGGGCTAGGATTTGGACTATGAGATAACCAACACTAACGAACTGCCTGTTGCTTGCTAATGACCGCAGTTACACTTTACACGGCCAATTGGCGCTAATGGCGATGGATTGGCTGAATTTCCTCCTGCGGTTTGGCTGCAGCCAGCAATCAGTGCACCTACTCTGCTCCGGTAATTATTGCAGCATTGGATGGAGTGTTTCACCGGGCCACGGTCTCGTTTGGTCTAGGGGCTAATATTCAGTTGGTTCAGGGCATATGACTTTGAGAGTGTGATTAGCTAATTACATATTTTACACTTTAAGAGAAAGACTATTGTCGATTTTAGCAATTTGATTTGAATTTTTGAAATATTTATGTAATTTATAAAAATTCTATCAGGGATGTTCAAAAATATTTAGTTTGCTTTTATAATTTCATTGGGAGTTCACCTAAAATGTCCACTAAAGTTTATGGTTTACACAAATCACCCATTCCACTGTACTGTAGGGATCATTAAAAAGTTTCGGGTGCATACTTTAAAGTAAAAATTATCCTAAAAGGGTAATTTAGGTGAAGCTTACATTCTCTCATTTAACTTAGTATTCTATCGCAACCGTTGAAATGTGGACTAATACGTATGCCTTTTTAAATAACGAATTACTTAGTTTTATGGATGATGCTGAGCCCATTGATAGGCGTTTATGATTTTATAATTTACCTACTGAAATAATACTGCTCTAACTAAAGATAGGTACGTCTTTGGCCAATCAGTTTTCATTTCTTTAATTTATTACACGCGCAGTGTCGCGACAAAAAAAATAGAGCATTCGCCTAAAAATTACTGCTTAAAATGTCACAATTTTCAAGATATTCAACACATTATTGATGTAATTCGTGCGTATTCCCAGGCGGCATATGTGTTTTTATTTACAGAAGGCTTCATATGCAAATCACATACAGGGTACAATAAATAAATTAAAAAAAAAAATGAAAAAAAAAAACTAAATAAATAAAGGAACGATTAAGACGATCTCCATGCTCGTAATTCTCTAATCATCGAAATATTCCTAGCAACTACGGTTAGAGAATTATAAAATCAACAGATTTTTAACAATACTTTATTTGATTGGATTTTTATAAATTGTGTTTTCTGAAAAAAATTCAACCATTTCGTAAACGAAACCCACTAATACAATGTAAATAAAATAGTCACGCACACATAGCTATTTCGAGAATTTAAAAGTTGTTGTGATAGTTCCATATTATTTAATTTTCATCCCTTAGCCCAACTCAATTTAATTTTATCATACTGTTACAGACTACGACCGTGTTCAACAATAGACCAGAACAAGATATTAAAGGTGTAACTTAGCATAGCATTACTTCAATGCCTAGAATATCAATTGTAGAATTTCATAAATAATTTGTGTGAATAAATTTATTCTTTATAACATATTAGGATAATTCACAGGATGATATATACAACATGGAAAAATATAGTTCAATAAACAACAAAATGAAAATATTACTGAAAGTGAAATAATTAATAATAATGCAGAAATGAATTTTATTTAATTTTTGATAAGAGTATAGAAAAAGTATGTCGTTAAAGAAAGGCATTTGAAGTGTCGCGTGATGCTTATTCGCAAAAACACTTACTTATGTTATCAGATAATGTCTATATGCCTCCATAAAAACAAATTAAAATCTCATAGCTTCTAACGATATAAATATTGTATTATAATATTGCATTATAAAGATAATTGAATTAAACAACAACGATCCGTGCGGCAAAATTACTCAGCATACTCTGCCTAGAAACCTACGGATGCTCGCATTCAAGACATGAGGTCATTACGTAACAAAGTAGTAAATTTGTACTGTAAGCAATGAGTACTTCGGAGAAGATTAATACAAATAGTGGTTTAAGACTATGTTTATAATGGTGACAGAGAATGTGCATAATTGGGTGGGAAGGAGAGAGGCGAGGTGGTCAAGTGGCCGGACGTTGATGTGAACGCATGTTGTCCAGCAACATTTGGTATAAAATAACTACGAGTTCGTGTCTCGTTACCGGGGGGCTTTTACTCGGCCCAAATCCCTCCTCCTCATCTCTGGCTCTTGTAAGATTAACTAAATTTATAATTATAAATAATAAACCATCTCATTTCAACGCTGGACGCTAAAATCAATTAGATGCACTTTAATAAACTTAAATAATGAAGTTCATGAAGTGACTTTAACATTCATAAAGAATTGAGAGTGATGAAATCAATCATGAATAATCACTGGCACACAAAAACTACCGACGTTAGAAGGATTCGAAACCCATAGCAGACATGATCCAGATATCCAAACAGATGGTGAAGATCAGTGAAGTCTTTGGGGTGTTACAATGGGCAGACAGAGAGTGAGTGGGACTCCAGAGCAGGATTTGAGAGGTATCACTTTTCAAGGCCCCAACAGAAACAGATGGTTGTCGCTTTGTCGAGCCTTCTTCATTTCTTCTCCAAACAACCCTCGGCAGATTTCATTTCCGAAAACGGTTTCAAGTAAAGTCCTCCCAATTCGACTACTTACTTAGGTAAGGTCTGCCGACGAAAACTTCAGTTTCAGCAAATACTTTTATGAGGTGACTCGTTACTTTATGTCTGCTTTTGTAATCAGTACAAAAAGAATTATTATTCTACTCAATACTTGTACAGCAACGTTACTAACAAACATTCCTAGATACGAAGGTACGGTGCGCGCCTTTTTAAATCATATATTTTTTCATTCATCTTATTACTTTCACTAACCTATTTATGAAATATAGAGTAAGGCAAAGTATTGCGATCGTGTTCATAAAACAATACACGTTTTACGGTTTCTGAGTCCAAATGACCAAGTCCCGCAAAAAGATCTGGAGTGGTAAGTCTAGCGCGAAAACGAAAAGTCGTATGAAACTGAAATATCATAATTAAGACAACAATGCAACCGAGATGTTACAGCAACTTTTTCATCAAAATCAGCTAACCAGAAGAGCCACTTTATACCATGCATTTTGCATCTTTTTACGATTTTCTCATAAACAGCTCTAACGAATTTGATTAAACTCACTATATCGATGTAAAATTTAATGAGCTTTAGTATCATTTAAGTTTCATTCTGATTGAAATAGTTTGACGTGGATTAAATGCCGATATTTTAAAATTTCTTCCTTTAAAGTACCTTTAATTTTGTAGATTTTATGTTTTTGAACATGAAAACAGTAACATAGATGTGTAATATACCGCTTGCAAGCTAAGGATTATAGAAAAAAACATCATCATAACAGAGAATGTAAAAAAGTCGAAAAAAAAACTATCAGGTTATATAACAGATTATTTAATAAAACACATGTTTATATTAAAACTCAATGTAGGGGTTACCTGTAGCAGGGTGGTTAGCATAACAGCCTCCTATGCCAAAGGTCCCGGGTTCAAACCCGCAGGTAGCCCTAGGATTTTTTAAGGGGAGTAAAAAATCCTTAGTTATGCCGTCCTTCGGAGGAGACGTTAAAAGGTGGTCCCGAGCCTGTGCGATGTCAGGTACTCGTTAAAGATCCCTATCCTAATAAAACCTGGGTAGGCAAAATTTAGGACTCCCACTGTAGCATCGTCCGATTAGGCAAAGCAGCATAAAGGGACGTTAAATAAACAAACAAACAAAACTCAATGTAAATAATTCTCGTTTATGTGTGTTTAAATATTCTTAAATTAGTAAAAATAACGGAGGTAAGTGAAAGTCGTAAGTTAAGCGCACCGATTTTTTTTTTTTTTAATTTGCTTTTTCTTTTACATAACAAAATAATCAGGATTTTTCTTTTAACTAATCGTTTTTTTTGTGTTTTTTATAGCTTATCTTTAATGTTTTATATTATCAAATTAGAATAGAAAGATTAACTTCGCGGTTGTAAGTCCAGAACGACAAAAAAAATCTGTTGCGGGCAACACTCGACTTTCACTTACCCCCATTTTAAAAATCAATGAAAGAATTTTCAAATACAGTTAGAGATAAAAATACGTGAAACTAATAAAGAATTAATTCAATTGAATTTATATAGAAACATGTGTTTTATTAAAAAATCTATTATATTGTTATCTAAAATGATCAGTTAGTTTTATCTTATTTTCATCACTCTCTATTAACTTTCAAAAGTTTGAGTATAAGATAATATTTTTTCTAAAATCTTTAGCTTTCCAAAGGTATATCATACATGTATATTACTGCTCTTATGTTCAAAAACCAAAAATAGCATTAAAAAAATATTTTTTCTGTTTTCTCCTTTAGTTGGGTATCGAATTCATTCAATTTATATATTTACCTGTTTTTCTCAGTGGTAACAAGACAATATAGTTATTTTTATAGAATCAACAACATTAAAGGTACTTTAGAGAAAGAAAATTTAAAATATCGGCATTTAAGCCCTGTCAGACCATTTTAATCTGAATGAAACCTAAATGATATTAAAGCCCATTGAATTTTACATCGATATAGCGAGTTTAAAATCAAAATCGTCGGAACAGTTTTCGAAAAAAGGTACAAAATGCATGGTATAAAGTGGCTCTTCTGATAAGCTCATATTGATGAAAAAGGTTTTGTAACGTCTCGACCGTATATTTGTCTTAAATATGAAATTTCAGTTTCATAGGACTCGCCGTTTCCGCCCGGGAGTTACCACCACACACAATACTTTCAAAACAAACGCCATAAATAAAAAAAATTGTAAATTACCACATAAAAGGAATAAAATAATGTTTTTGTTTTTTTAATAATAATCAGTTGAGTCAGACGACAAACAATAATTATATGTACAAAAGGAGAATCCGTTGAATTGGCATTAACCAAACTAGGATTATTTGATATAATGTTCAATTCACTCTTGGCTATATCCACGTAGAGTGTTTGCCAAACGTGTTTAAACGGGGGATATTTACACTGGCGATGTTCCTTCTGAAATAGCTACTGAAGTCCGTTTAGTTTCTGTGTACTCAACAGCCGCCAGCAAAATAATAAGTACTCCACTTTATATTAAGAGGGCGGAATATTTGGTTAAATGTAACCAACTTGAGGGCGAGTTTTATTATTTCAATATAATAGAATAGGAAAAAAAAATGTAATAAAAAAAGCTAATAGACATATTTATAAGGGGATGCAATATTAATTAATTAAAATAAATGAATTCGTAACAAATTTCAGACAAAAAAGAACTTCCGATTGCACAGATTGCGATATAAGGATTTAAAATATGATTATTACAGGAAAAAAAAAAATCTTCCATAACCTGAATATAATTTTTTTTATTATTATTTATTGAAATTTGCAATTGTTTTAATTTACAAAAAATAATTTTCTAAAACAATAGAGATAAAAATACGTGAAACTATTAAGGAATTAATTAAATTGAATTTATATAGAAACATGTGTTTTATTAAAAAATCTATTATATTATTATCTAAAATAATCAGTTAGTTTTATGTTCATTTCATCACTCTCTATTAAACTTTGTATAAGATAATACTTTAACTTTCCAACGGTATATCATACATGTAATATTACTGCTCTTATGTTCCTAAACGAAAAATTGCATTAAAAAAAATATTTTATCTGTTTTCTCCTTTAGTTGGGTATCGAATTTATTCAATTTATATATTTACCTTTTTTTCATCAGCGTTAACAAGATAATATAGACCATTTTAATCAGAATAAAACCTACATGATAATAAAGCCCATTACATTTTACATCGATATAGCGAGTTTAATCAAAATCGTCGGAACCGTTTTCGAGAAAATCGAAAAAAGGTGCAAAATGCATGGTATAAAGTGCCTCTTCTGGTAAGCTCATTTTGATGAAAAAAGTTTTGTTACGTCTCGGGCGTATAGTTGTCTTAAATATGAAATTTCAGTTTTATAGGACTTACCGTTTCCGCCCGGGAGTTACCACACACACACACAGACAGACCTTTTTGCGGGACTTGATTATTTGGACTAAGGGGATCCTAAAACGTGTATTTCCGTTGAAAACTGGAATTCGAAAATTTTCACGATCGCAATACTTCCCCTTACTACATATAGTAAGTGAAAGTAAAAACAATTCTTTATTAAGTAATATTACAATAAGTCCAGTTTAGGGAATTTTTATTAGTGATAAAGTACTACATTCACACGCTATATACAAATTGCACATCCAGTAAATAAATAAGGTATAAGATAAAATACATGGAAAAGACATGTAGAGAAACTTCCCACTGTCAGCGCTCCATGAAGCCATAATAACAAAATTAAGTCGCTTCCTAACTTTGTAATTATGTAATGTACTATTTACAGGATAATTTCAAAAAATAAGAAAACGCCTTAAGCCGATATATTTTTTATCTTTTTATTTGGTACTTTTAGATCAAATTAGTTCCATTGCACCTGAAGATGGCATTGTAGCCGAAACGTAGTGCAATTATTTTCAATAAAAGAGTGGTGAAATAGAAACCAGCCATCAATTTTATTCAATTTTTTTTTTTTTATTTTGCCCGCGAGGACTTAACAGTGAAGGGTATCATTTCTTTTCCTACACACCCTAGCTTTCCACCTTAGAAAGTAATTAGTAATAGGAAAAAAGTGTAGGGTATAATATTACACAATAGTTTATTATACTCAAATGGTTTATTTTGCCTCAGCAATGCTAAATGTTGGATCAAAACGGCTGTGGGCAATAGATCCAGGCAATACTGGAGGGATACTGGTAAGCAGCATCACTCTAAGATGTTCTTGGAAGGACTCTGCAAAGAGAGGAGTTGTACACTACTCTCAATGGACAGGGCAACTCTAAAGAGTAGGGGTGGGCGTAATCGAATGACAATTATCGGATCATTCGATTATTACAATCATTCGATTAATCGGTTTGGATAAGCGAATGACCATTCGAACTGACCTGTTTAACGATGATAGAAGGATTTTAAGGAGCTCGGATAATCGAACGACCTATTTTTTTTTTTTTTTTTTTTTTTTTTTTTGCTCATTACATAAATCGTCTCTCACAATGCATACTAATCATTCGATCATTCGATTATTTAAATCATCGAAGTCCAATCATCCGATTATGACGGTCATTTGATTATGCCCACCCCTACAGGACGGTACACAGGACACTGTCAGCTTAACAGGCATCTCTATAATATGGGTTGGTGGCCTCACCGACTTGCAGATCCTGCAAAAAGGGAGATGAAACCGCATATTATGTGATATGCAGTTGTCCAGAGATTGCCAGGGTCGGTTTTACCATTTTGGCGGTGACCGAATTAAAGATCCCAAGATGTGTGAACTGATTAACCCCCCAGTTTAGTCAGATTCACCAAGGGACTAGCCCTATACTAACAGAAGGTTAGATAGCGCACAATAAGCCTAATAAAGAGGCTGCAGTGCATAAGACAGGTCGGGAAAAAAAATTATACCAAAAAGTTACAATCTTGCATCGCTTATCTTAAGGGCTTCCAATTATCAGATATTAGTCTAATTGCTCACCGAATAAATACTTATAAAACCATTTGGTTGAAAATCTTAATTAGTTGAAAGCGGATATTAACTGGAATATACAGTGGTATAAGCTGTGGTCTGGTATCCCAAAATGAAGAAAAAAAAAAAAATTGAAAAATACTCTGACCCATTGAATATCTCATGTCATAGAATCGATTCTAATCAGTTATTTTACCTATAAGGCAAAGCGTTACATGACTTCGTAAAGTACCTACATCACAAAAAAAAAATAAATAAATAAAATGATTAGTTGTGAGATTTATTTTTTTTTTAAGAGAGTAAATTTGTTACATAATCTCCTCGCACAAACATAATACTCGAGCTCATCCGGATTTGTTTATCGATTTTTTTACTTTGTTTTAAAGTTACGCAACGCCATTCTGTTCCTAAGACTGCAGTGTCGCAAGGTTTGACATTTAGTCGAGTAGATTGAACAAGAAGTTGGGAAATGGTGGGTGGTAGGATCATAAAAAGAAAGAAAAAATAATAATAAAGCTTGGTATGACTCAGCAGATTCAGATTATATTTAAATAAGGAATTATAAAGCTCAGCTGTAAGAAGTTGGTAGACTATAGACATTTCATGAAATCACTATATCTAAAGATGGTAATATCCTAAACAATATATTGGCACATCTACCTTAGTCCCTCCCGACCAAAGATCATTCCCAGCGATAAATCCTGAGCAATCCAAAGATTCGAAACAAGGAATACATATTCCGTGTAATTCAGCAATAATAACTCTAACGACCAATGTCGAGAGGATGCTGATTTTTATACTAAAGGATTGGTTGGTTGGTTGTTATATTTTATTGGCACAAAAAATCTCGGTCATCAGTGCCAGAAACTCATTTTTAGAAATCAATTTAAGGTTAAATAATGACCAATAATTTTACTAAAAAACAAATCACAACAAATATTTGAAAACAATTAACTATAAGAATAATCACTAATAAGAATAAATGTAACAGCATTAGTAAAAGATAAATATATATATCAGGTTAAATAAAAAATAAAATAAAATAATAACAATAATAAAATATATACATATATGTATGTATATAAATAAAGTTAAAAATAAATAAAAATAAAATAAATAAATTAATTTAAAAAATAAAATAAAATAATAATAATTATAATAATTTTAAAAATAATAATAATAGTAAAATAAAATTTTCAAATCTGCTTGTAAAAGTCCATTTCAGTTAGAAAGCACATCAATTCGTCAATTTTATTTATATCGTTCCCCAAAGCAACCGCGACATTGAGTGGTATTCCCCTTTGGTTCAATTTTCTTGTGTAGAAGGGACATTTCTCGAAAATGTGAGCAATTGTCAGGGTTCCCCTACAATGTTGACATCTTGGGGGCAAATCCTTAGATATTAAGTGCCCATGGGTTAACCTCGTATGTCCGATTCTCAAGCGGGCCAGGACCACCTCCTCTCCTATACTAAAGGATTCTCTAAGACTAGGAATATGGACATATAGATGAAATACAGAAAAAGACCTAAGATCTTTCATCTTCCCGTTCCGACCATCCTACATGACGGCTCCTTGCTGTGAAGAACTTGGCAACAAAGGAAGATAATTTTTCACGGCCACTGGCGCATTTCCAATATTTTATCAATTCATAGTAGAAAAACAATTCCTGATACTTTTTTTTTTTTTTTTCAGGCTCGTGTGTCACAGTTATTGGCTCCCCCAATTGAGAGGAAAAGAAAGGAGAAGTAAATAAATCTTTTAATAGAGAGTTTGGACGGAAAGAGAGGGCTATATCATACTCACTCACATAGACAAATATTTTTGAACCGATTGGACGGTTTATTGGGCCAATAATACAAATATCGAATATAGACAAAACTCCATTCGTTAGATACCGTACTCCATAACTATTTGGCTCATTATACATACACATACGACGTTAACACAAGGAGTTCAGTTCAAAAAGATGATTCAAATATGTTTAACGTCAATTAAATCCATTACGTTTAAAGCTGAATGACTTCTGGTAATTTTAAGCGTTTACTGACACAGAGCTTAACATCGGAAGTAGGGGAACCATGCCAACAGCTACAAGAGCATTTTTGGAAAAGTATAGACTTGAAAAGAATAATTCCAGAACGTACTATAGAAAAGAACATACTAAAGAAAAGTTCCGCGAGACCTTCGGAGAGAGAGAGTTCACCGTGAGAGGCTTCTGGTTCGGATCTCGCCGGACTGTGTCCAGCAGGGGAAGGTAGTCTTCTTGAAGAACTCGGTGTTGGTAATGGTGAATTGTCCATGATGGCCGAGACTAAAATATTGGTTGCCTGGGATTATTCATCATCACCTATATGGATATTAGTTGGGCTATGATTTCTACCTAACCTTATTTATACTTATAGTTTATTTTCTTTATTCGTCTTATCTTTTTGCTTAAATTTTGTCATTGATTCTTTGATACTGTTGGTCTTTTAGGTGTGATTTTCAAATCTGTTTCTTTTTTTTTTTATGCTTGGATTTTGCTTTGGATTAAAGACTATATTACATATTATAAGATATAACATAGAAATCTGTTGATAAAGAAAGTAATTGTATTGTAACTTTATAACTTTTCGGTCAATATCACATGTCATCAAGATTGATAAGTACGCTTTGTATGATAGCAACCCAATACAGTTGGGCAGCACTGTTTTGTTAGTCTCGGACATACAAGGGTTAACCCATGGCACTTGATATCTAACACCCTTAACTAATTTCCGTTTTACTTTTTTTTATTAGTAGTTATTATGTTACACAGCTATAAATTTAAATGAATAAAAAAGTGCATAAGGGGTGCAGCTTCCTATGACAAAGGTCGCGGGTTCAAACCTGCGGGTGGCCCTAGGATTTTTTAATGGGAGTAAAAAATCCTTAGTTATGCCGTCCTTCGGAGGGGACGTTAAAAGGTGGACCCGAGCCTGTGAGATGTCAGGTACTCGTTAAAGATACCTATCCTAATAAAACCTGGATAGGCAAAATTTAGGACTCCCACTGTAGCATCGTCCGATTAGCCATAGTAGCATAAAGTGACGTTAAACGAATACACAAACAAATAAAAAACAAAAAGTACATAATTTTTATATTTCCAACTTAATTAATCTAGCCGTAAATAAAACATTGACTAAAACAACATAACATAAACAGTACATAATATAAATGTGTTATTAAGGAACCGATGGTTGTCATTGTCAAAAGATTACGGTGATAGCCCTCTTGACCTCAAACAACAGACCATGAACTTTACGATCCCTTTCACCGATTTCCCTTCTCAATTTCTCTCAAGAAAATTTTATGTATTTCTTAAAGGAGCAGTTTATCCACTCTCCCTTCTCGATTGACCTTGATTTTTAACACTCGAGATTTGATGGGAGTTCTCTAAAGCATAAAGTATCGATGACTTCAGTCATGACATAAAGATATATTTATGTTTCTTTTCTTTTTTAATTTTTTTTTGAAGTTTTTCTTAATATAAACATTTAAAAGAGCACACACTGCCTTCCATTCCTCACCAATCACTTTATTTCATAAACTTTTTATCAGTTTTTCATATTTGTCGACGTTTCGGGGCTGTTTCCCCATTTTCAAGACTTTTTTTTTTCCATTATATAATTAATATTAATAGGCATTACCGAACCCGAAGGTTCGATAACGATACCACCAAACTTCGCCTGCACAGACTGGTCCAATGTTCACCGGTCAAGACCAAGCCCCCGAGATAAGCCTTAATGCAATCCTCCCATCGACGCTTCGGCCTACCTTTCGGACGCCTACCAGTCGGTTCAACGAATACCAACATTCTCGGAATCCGTTCCTCACTAAGCCCAACAACTTTACGCGCCCATTTGAGTGCAACCTTCTAAACTCCCCAGTGGCCTCATCTCTCTTCAGACCAAATATTTTACACAGTACCTTATTCTCGAAAACCTTAAGCCGTTGTTCATCCTTCAAAGTAAGCGGCCACGTTTCGCATCCGTAAAGAACCGTTGGAAGAATAATAGTTTTATAAATTCTAACCTTTAAGTTATTTAGAAAGAAGCCGCGAGCTAAGTAATTTAGCAACTGAATAATAACACGCATTTCCCACCTTTAACCGGGACTTTATTTCTTCCTGGATTTCATTTTTTCTTGTTATCATTGAATCTAAATACTTGAATTTCTCTACGTGTTCAAAAGTATGACCTGAAATATGAATATCATATAATATAATTATCATGAAATATTAGATAATTACTATATCATATTTCACCCTTCATTTTATTTCATAGCACACTGCTATTTGTCCAGATTGGTTTTCATTGGCTCACTGTTTCTATTATTTTCCTGATCAGAATACATACATCCTCAATATAACTAACTGATTGTTGTCAATAATAATATAATAAATTATTTAATAAAACACATGCTTGTTTATTTAACGTAACATAAATTTTGCCTATCACGGTTCAATTAGGATAGGGATCTTTAACGAGTACCTGACATCGGGCAGGCTCGGGACCACCTTTTTACGTCCCCTCCGAAGGACGGCATAACTAAAGATTATTTATTCCCCATTAAAAAATTCTAGGACCACCCGCAGGTTTTAACCCACGACCTTCGGGATTGAAGGATGTTATGCTAGCAACCATGCTACAGATGATCCCAATTCTTTCAGGTTTTTTCAACTCTTAACTGTATTTCAAAAAATTCTTAAATCGTCTTCAACAACCTTATAACCTAAGGGGAAGCCGTGTGTTGTATGTGGAGCACCAGATATTTTTTTAGAAGCAATGAAATGGTTGATAATTTTCATTTTCTTCGGTTATTATATAGTAATCCTTAATTTAAATCTGAAGTACTAACGTCCTGGAATTATTGAATAACGTAATAAGAAGTTTAAATTAATTTTATCTCTCTCTTATCAGTTTAGATTGGAAGTATCACGTGAAGTTAGTTGGTATACTCAATAGAATGCAGAATCATTACTAAAGACAGAACCTCTCGGAAGGAAATTTCAGAAGATGCGAGTATTTACAGAAGACAGGCGACAGAAGTAGAGGCTAGCAAAGAGGGGCAGCACTCACCTGTACTGTAAGCCGGTAATGGATGCTCCTCGGTCAATGTTTGGCCAGCCTGTCTAATGGACCTTCTCTTCCATATTTATCCTATCCTTCCATAATTCCGGGCATCATGTATATTTGGGTCACGTAAAGTGTGTACAAAAAAAAAAAGAAGTAAGCAGGATGCAAACATGAGGAAGAAAAAAAATTGTTAACTATAAGTATGTGTTATCCTAACGCGACTCGAATACCGCAACCGAACAGTGTAATATGTCTTAATTAATACAAATTACAAATCTTTGTCTTCTTTTATGATTAACATTTTTTTAAGAATTTATAAAAAATAAATAATAATAATAATTAAAAAATATGTAATAAGTTTTTTATTTAATTAATTTTAATTGTTTTTATAAGGGTTATTAAAAATTAGGGAGGGGCGTGGTCTAGTGGATAGAGCACCAGTCTACTGTCCTCCGGATCCTGGGTTCGAATCCCGCCTTTGACAGAATATTATTTATTCTGTTAATTCAGCCGGGGGGCAACCAAAAAATTAGGGAAAGACCTGGGGGCTGAGCTTGATCAAGGCCAAATCACCTCATTGCACGGCCGTTGGCCTAGAAACAGTACGAATTTCTATATGTACTGAGCCCAAGACCCTTTATGAGTTGTTGTAGTATAGATTTTCTTTTTTTATTAAAAATAATAACATCCCACTCTCGTTCTGGTATGGTGTGAGAACTATCAGAACTAAAATTTTAACATTAATAAATCACCCACTACCTTCCATTCATCATCCAGTTACTTTATTTCCTAAGTCTTTTAACACCTTTTTTTTTTTTTTTATTAAATTCCATCTTAGTCGACGTTTCGGGGTTGTTTCCCCATTTTCAAGACTGAAACTTAATCCTTGCTACAACATTTTCCAAAGATGGAATTTAATAAAAAAAAAAAAAAAGGTGTTAAAAGACTTAGGAAATAAAGTAACTGGATGATGAATGGAAGGTAGTGGGTGCTTTATTGAATGTTCCAATTAAGAAAACTTCCACAAAAATTAAAAAAGAAAAGAAAATAAAATTTTAAATTTATGAAAGCTTGTGGTGAAAAATTTATAAATATTATTTATTCTCAGGAAAATTAATTTTTAATTATTAAAGAACATTAGGTGACAGTGTGAAGTTCAAAAATTAAATATGGAAATTTTAATTGGACTCGGGCCATTATTATTTAATATACTTCAATGAATAATTTGCACTGTCAATCACAACAGCTAAGGGACGGGACGGTAATGTATTAAGCCGCCCTTTAAAAAAAAAAGCGCGTCGGTCTCACATGTTCCATACGCCACGCGTTCTGGCTGACATGTTTGCGGTAGACCGAGGGGAGGGCTGGCATTGACAAGATTTATTGAGCAACATGCTCCAACGGCCAACTCTTCAAGCCGTTCCGCCCCTCCTGTAGCAAAAACAGGTCCAGCTTTTATTTTTAAAGAAAAATGTTAAGGTTTCAAACGTGTAACAATTTTAATTTAAATTGAAACAGGAGCACGCTTCCCCTTCCCCCCTCAAAAAAAGAAAAAAAAGTTGAAACTGAAATTAATATTCAATTAGGTTATAGCATAGTAGAATCATCAAGGAAATATTCAATAGGGTCACCCATGGTTTAGTGGCTCACATGAATGCATTCTATGTCCAAGATCGCGGTTCAAACTTGACAGATGGATTTTACAAAGATAGTAAAGAATTCTCGGTTATGCCGTCCAGGGGACTTAAAATGGTGACCTGTGCAATGTCAGGTACTCGTTAAAGATTTCTAACCTAATAAAAACTTCGGTATACAGACTCCCATTTCTGCATCGTTCAATTAGCCACCTGCAGCATCAAGTGACGTTAAATGAATAAACAACAATATTTACTCATTTCGATTATTTTTTTTTTTCATCAAAATTATTAATGAACATATATGAAAATATGTTTCAACCGAATATTACTGAAATATTGAATACCAGTGACCCGGCCCTTGCTTCGCATGGGTGCACAATTTATAATTGGTGGTATTTATATTTTTTTTCAAATAATTAAAGTTTGACCAATTTAGAGCTTATGACATTAGAATAGTGAGTTCGTCCTAAAAAAAAGTGCACATGGCAAACAAATTTATGTTTCATATTCATTTATAATACATTTATTTATTTCATATTTAATCATCGGTAGAAATCAGAAATATAAATTGGTCAATAAATCACAATTGTTCAGTTTGCTTAATTTTATTATTATTATAATTAGTGCGACATCTCCCTAAAAGGAAGGCGCTAAGCACTCAATTTTCTTATTTCTTGTTCTTTTTGTCTTGCCAGTATTGTCTCATTCTTTGGCTGAACTTCTCTTTTCTTTCTCTGTATGGTTTCTGATTGTTTTGCTCTAGAGTTACTTCCCATTTGTTTATTTTGTTTCTAAATATGTTCCTGTCTTGGATTTCTCTAGTCTTATGTCTGCTCTTCGAAAGTCTTCTCGTGTCTGTTTGATCCAGTGTTGCTGTAGCTTCGTGTATTTGTCGTGTCAGTCTTGTTTCAGGTAGTCTTTGTATGTGCCCATAGAATTTCAGTCTTTTTTCCTGATGTCTGTCTCGATGTTGGTTTTCTTAAGTATAAACGGTACCTATTTAATTTGGATGATTACTACTTCAAATGAACTTTTCTAAATACATTTTATAAAGTTGATTTTTTTTCCAGTGAAGTCCCATTTACTTTACAAAGGATCTTTTGTTTTTATGGAGAGATAAAAAAGTAGAAAAAATTAATAACAAGATTACTTTATGGATTAATAACAACTTACGAACTGAGTATTATATGGAAGAATATATCGTACACTGGCAACACCGAAATCCCTATAATCCTCCATCATTACATTACAAATAACACACGTCCATATGTTTATGGGCTTATAACAATTTTCTTTTTTAGCAAATTAACTTTTTTTAAATCTTGCACCTCCCAACAGTATTATACGTCTATATTACTACTTACATTTCAATAATAACTTTTAGTTGACTTTATTACAGAAAATTTCATTTGTTGTTGTTTTGATTTTAAGAGCAAAAAATTGCGAGTGGTTATTATTGCCCAAAACATCTTCAGAAGACGATTAACTTACCTATGATGAAGAGAGAAAAAAAAAATAATAATAAACAAATTAAAAATAAACAAATAATTAATAAAAAAAATAAATAAACAAAAATTGTTAGTAAAATATCAAAAATTGCGTAAAACAGCCTGAATGTGTTAAATGAGGTGATATAAACGAATGTTCTTCACCAATTGAATGACACCGTCGACGGCCCAATCACTATCGCTCAATGCCTCAGAGACTTCACGTGGTACGCAACATTTTACAAATTCCCTACTGTAACGAGGACATTTAAAATTTATTTATTAAAATTTATAAATTTCATTTTATCTTCTAAATAAAAACTTGATTTAATTTTACTATCAAATCTTCAGAAAAGAATGTCCTAGATGATATTCGGTTTTCAATATCATTAAGGCCATTCCAAATCCGTCTTCAGGTTTAGCTCGCGGAAACCCGTGAATCCCGACATATATATTACATTCAATTGATCCATCAACTGCGTATTGGATACACCTTTTCTTGAAAAAATTATCAGAAAAAAATAGATCCCTTGACGTTACAAACAGCGGAGGGGAGACAACAAAAGATAGAGAGGGCAGCCGCCCTAGCAACATGGAGAGGCACCAGATGATGACACCATCAACAGTGCCCCGATTTGGTACAGATCGTTGACCCCTCCAAGATCCAAGAGTGCAGATGAAGCAGACAGTTCCAAACAGCGCAGGTGGCGCAGGACAGCTGCGCACAGAAAAGGAGTCGCGCAAGCAGCTGCGCCCTATCCTTCGTCGGCCCGACACACACACTCACACAGACATATCGACAATTTCTTCGGTGGCCTGCCGCACGCCAAGTCGTTTGTTGTATGAGCATTGTGGGACCAGCTACAGCCGCCGAGCACGCAATGCTAAAATTAGCATTTAGTAAGGGAAGGCTACCTCGTGCTTCATTCTCCTGTTTTCTTCTCTTGTTACAGGTTCACAAAATTCACTCCACACGTTAGGGCAATAATGAACTACGAATCCGAATCTGCCTTCAGGCTGAAATTGAAATCCATAACGCAACATCTAAGGTATGACGGTAATGGAATAGCTAAAAGGATGATTATGTAAATTAACTTCATATCGATCCGAATCTCCGACGCCATGACAGAAAATTATCCTAGCAATTATAGATTGAATAATGAACTTCTTAGGGTGCACTAATATCAGAATTTTTTATAATACGATATGGGCTATTAATAATAAGACCATAAAGCAGAATCATAAACCCAAAGTAACTGATCTCGCTCAAGTAAATCGTAAAACTCAGTTAATATTATTACAGTTGGATAAGATTGGACAGTTTAACTACCCTTATCATTATTTCTTTTAACAAGAGGATTTTTTCATCCGACAATTATAATTCTGAAGGTGATGCAATTATAAAATTAATACAATCAGGACACTTTTTAAAAAAAAATATTTTATTGATATTTACAACTGTACATACAATATATACAACAAGTAAATGGGCTAATTTACACTTATGGGCGTGATAATGTCTAGTGAAGAAACTAACCAGTGGTAGCACTTCAATAATTAGGAGACTTAAACTCATGAATCTAAAACATAGCTGTATAATGTATATCCAATAAATTAATTTTATTCTTAATTAACATTTATTCTTAATTAATGTTTTCAATATGTTGACTTTGGCATGTAACTTTTTCTTTTTTTTTTTAATATTTTTTATTGAAATTTACACCTGTATTTTGTAATACAACAAGTAAATGTGTTGGTAATAATAAAATACATGAAAAAAAAAAAACATGAAGAGAAAATGCCCATTGACATCACTCTACTAGGTAACTAAACTAGAAGGTCTCGAGGCCATCTTCTTTTCAGACGCCTCGAAGGATTGTCAGGAATCGAAGAGGAAGCAAGGATTGAAACAAGAGGATTAGAGTGGGAGTGGAGTTTGTCATGGAAGGATTGATACCTGGTTCGGGCCAAATCAGAAACAAATGGGATGTTAAGGTCTTTATGAATGAGTTTATTTGTGACAAAGTAAGGAGCATTGAGGATTTTTCGAAGGATTTTGGATTGTAAGGATTGAAAACGGGAAGAATTTGATGGTTTCGTAGAGCCCCAAAGCTCAAGCATGTAACTTAATTCTACTTGAGAGAAAGTTGGAGAGAGGCAATGAACTTTATATAGAATAATTAACGTTAGTACCACTTAAATACGACCTTTACTTTATACTATGATATTTCATTCAAAATATATAATTATTGTATTAACTTTCTGTCATTTACAATTGTTAATGATCGAATATCAGGTTAGTTTTAAAATAAGGAGTTGAAAAAAATAAAAAAAAGTATCGTAGAAGAGGGCAGTCAACTTTCGAACTAAACTGTTGTCAATGCCGAACTCCTTCCAAAGGAGTGCCCTTGATTCTAATACCATTCTGGCTGGTAATTAATCCATAACCGGTTCAACAACTGGAACACGGCCTGGACGCTGGCAAAATATTTCATCTTGAATGAAATTGCTGGTATTTAATTTCATCTAAGATAAAATTTAAATAAATAAAAGAGTATTTCAGTTTAAAAAAAACTGTGTAAAACAGCCTTTACACGCTATACAATTGAAAAATGTGTCCATAATATGAATCTAAAGAAACGTTTATAAGAGTTTTCTTTTTCTTCAAGGAGTCCGCCTTACTTAAAACCTTTCCAGGATTTCCCTTTCAGCCATTCGGATCGATTCCAGGTAGGGAGAGAATCCAGGGATGACCAGGAGGACCTTTTTCCAGTTGGATGAGCTTCCACCCACGATACAGAACCTTCTCTGGTTCTTTATCTTCTTACATGCCAAGAACTCATATCGCCTCGCTTTCGACTAATCGTATAATGGATGTAGGATTCCAAACCACAAACATCGGTACACTACTTTCCTCATAATTCCAGCCTTCTTGCTGCTAATAAAGAAATACATTATTTATAAATAAAAAATAGTCCGACAGGGCTTAAATGCCAAAATTTAAAATTTTCTTCCTCTAAAGTATGTTTAAATTTGTAGCTTCTATAAAAATGACACCAAATTTCAATTATATTATATATCAATGGCCGAATTAAAAAACAAACCTAGCATATCATTTTTTTTTTTTAAACGGTTACATTTATAATTTGACCCAATTCGATATCCAACATCGAGCGAAAATATTTGTTTAATGCGATTTCTATGTTTTTGAACCTAAACAGTAATATGGATGTCAGAGTATAATATACCGCTGGAAAGCTAGAAATCATAGAACAAATATTATCTTAGAGACAAAATTGCGAAATTGTTAACGGAGTGATTGTCATAGATAATACTATAATAGATTAATAAATGTTTCTGTTGAAACTTAATTTAATTAATTCATTAACTTTTTTTTTATCTCTAAATGTATTTAAAAAACGCTAAAAATTATTATAAGACAATGGTTTATCATTTTCAAATAACAATGTTAGGATATAACTGTTTATAGGCAATTAAGTAATATGAAAAGCAATAATTCAAAGGATAATATCATATCACTACCGCTGATTTTAAAACGCTATATCTCAGCTAGTTGTTAATCAATTTCAATGATTCTTTTTTCATTTAGTCAAAAACTTTAATTCTCTATCAGATGGCACTTTGGTATTTATATATTAATAATTAGGAGAGACGGAATTTTTTTTTATTCGTTGTTTGTTTGTTGTTTTATTTATTTAACGTCACTTTATTTGACGATGCTACAGTGGGAGTCCAAAAATTTGCCTATCCAGGTTTTATTAGGAAAGGGATCTTTAACGAGTACCTGACATTGCACAGGCTCGGGACCACCTTTTAACGTCCCATCCGAGGGACGGCGTAACTAAGGATTTTTTACTCCCATTAAAAAATCCCAAGACCACCTGCGGGTTTGAACCCGTGACCTTTTGCATAGGAGGATGTTACGCTAACCACCCAGCTACAAGTGATCCCTTTTTTATTCGTGATTTAGATTCTACGCATCTTGAAACGTCACCTCTAAAATTTTGAGGAGGGGGGATTTTTTTTTTTCGTAGATTACAAAGATTCATTACTGAATATAATAAACCAAAATAATTTATATAGGACTGCATTACAATTTTATTTCCTTTCCTTTTCTTTCGAATTTCATTCAAATAATTCAAATAAAATTTCCGATTTTAGAACACATTACATTTTATCTTTATCATCAAGAATAACCGATATATCAGAGAATCACATCTCTTATAAGTTATGGCTTGACCATATAAATTTTTTTTTTTATTTACTCTTTGTTCATCGTGCTTTACTGATTCTAAAACTCTATACATATTTTTCTCTATGTTCAAAATTAACTAACTTATGGGCGTATTTATGGGTGAAATTTATTTATTTTTTATGATTATTCACGTTTTTTTGGGGGTAAAAAAACAACACTATTGAATTTTTTCTATATTTTCGAAAATAACGTTGTTACAAGGGGAGTAATTTTTGTTTTTCTTTGGTCGATTACAAAGATTCATTATTGACAGTAATAAACCAAAATTTTAAAATGATTTTAACAACGTTGGTAAGCGAAAGTCGTGTGTTGCGCGTACCATATTTTTCATATAACTATTATTACTTCTTAAGTATACACATAAACTATTTGGAAGTAATAAATGATCGTGTAATAAGTTGCAGTGTTTATGAAATGATAAATACTTTCATATGGCTATTTCTTAGTAAATAATATCATTATTGGTTTTATCAAATATCAACTAGGAGAGGTTAGGAACTAAAAATATTATAGCTTTAAAAACAAGAAAAAAAAAAATAAATTGTCTGAACTTTATTATCTTCTAAACATTCAATGTTGGCCTCCCACGAGGAAAAAATAAACTTTATTTATAAACTTTCTCTTACGTTAATGTCATTATACCGACAATAATTCGTTATAGAAAAAAATGGCGGCGGACGAGAATAGACCTCGTTACTGGGGGACCAATAGAAAAATTCACAAACAAGGAGAGGGGAAGGAGTTCCGGTGGCCGGAAGCGGCAGAAGCGGAAGTCACCGCCACCACTATCAGTAATGAGCACCCTCCACTCCTACCTAATAACGGAAGTATCCACCTAACCCCTCTTCTTCCCCTAGGGGATGAAGGGAAGAAAGGACCCCCTCACCACTCGGATTTTAATTACTTTATATAAAAATAAAGATATGTCATATGAAAAGTAATTAAACAATATCGATCGATTTTACGTGACATTCTATGTTTGGTTAAAGGTTATATGATGCTAAAATTAAAGAACACGTTATTAACGGAAAACATCCTGAACAAACAATTATAGAACTGTCCATAAAATCTACGCAAATAAATTTTGAAGCTTGAGGTAAGAGCAGAGCCAATTAAGTAGTAGATTTACAGTTCCTAAGAAAAGAGATTTTAAACAGAAATATTGAGCAGTTGCACGACCCGAACTAAAACTTGACCCAGGAATACATAATTGAAAATGTGCTTAGTTATGCCGTCCTTCGGATGGGACGTTAAAAGGTGGTCCCGAGCCTGTGCAGTGTCAGGCACTCGTTAAAGATCGCTATCCTAATAAAACCTGGATAGGCAAAATTTAGGACTCCCACTGTAGCATCGTCCGATTAGCCATAGTAGCTTGAAGTGACGTTAAATAAATAAACAAATAAACAAAAATTACAATTAGATGTGTATATATGATAAGTTTAGAGAAAGAAGTAGGCAGAGACCACAGGAAATATCTGGAGGTTTTATTTATTTTATTTTATTATTATTATTTTTTTTTTTTGGGAGGACACTTTTTTTTAAAGATTTTTGATAGAAGGTTAATAGTTCTTAAACAACTGCAATTAAGCCGAAAAAGGATAGAATAGGGTATATATTACAGTCCCTAAGTGTACTTATAGTTATTTAATATATGTAGCAGCTACATGCATTTTAAACTAGCCTTTCCTTACATTTCTCTTCTTTTTTTTTTTTTTTTTTTTAGACAAGGTTTTTCGGACGCTTTTCCTCCTCTTCCGTAAATCTAAAGACAAAGACCGGAAAATAGCAAAGGGATGCTCTAAATATTTCGGTTATGGTAATGTTATAACGAAAAGAAGCATGTAAACACCAATCGCGGTATAAGTAGCCAATTTCTGATTAAATTGAGAAATATTGGCAACAATACATTTACAATTTTTACTAGTTTTTTTTACTATTAAAAAAAAATATTAATTTTTAATTAGATAACAGCCATTATATTCCACAGGAATACTAATAGTTCATTTTTAGCTTGATTTCTTAAATCAAATAGTTGTGATAAAAAGAAAGGAAATTTAATCAGGTATACATATTTAAATTTATTTATTAATTATTTAGCATTTAATAATAATATATAAATAATAATAATAGGCTTACCGAACTAAAGATTCGATGCCGATATAACCAAACTCCGCCTGCACAGACTTTGTCAAATGTTCACCGTTCAAGCCCAAGTTCCCGAGATCAGCCTTAACGCTATCCCCCCATCGACGTTCGGCCACTTTCGAACGCCTGCCAGTCGGATCAGCGAATACAACTTTCTCGGAATCCGTTCCTCACCGAGCCCGACAACCTTACGCGCCCATTTGAGCCTCCGCGATGCTATTAACTCAATTATATTCAAAGATACTAAGTTCCGCAATTCCGCGTTGTGCAAACTTCTAAACTCCCTAGTGGCCTCATCTCACTTCGGACCAAATATTTTAGAGAGTACCTTATTTTCGAAAACCTTTAAGCCGTTGTTCATCCTTCAAAGTGAGCGGCCACGTTTCACATATGTAAAGAACCGTCGGAAGAATAATAGATTTTACAAATTCTAACCTTTACGTTTTTAGACAGAAGCCGCGAGAGCTAAGTAATTTAGAAACTGAATAATAACACGCATTTCCCACCTTTAACCGGGACTTTATTTCTTCCTGGATTTCATTTTTAGTTATCATTGAACCTAAATACTTGAATTTCTCTGCGTGTTCAAAAGTATGCCCTTATATATCAATATCACCAAATCGCCACCGTTTCTGCTACTAATTATATATTTCGTCTTATCGGTATTTATTTCGAGTCCTATTTATTTAGCATTTAAAAAAGTTTAATTACTTAAACAATGAACCATGATTATGAAACTAATTAAAATTTAAACGTATGAGATAATAAAAGAATATTTTTAATTTCTTTCGATTCAATTCAAATTGCATTTAACGAAATAAGAAATGAAAATTTAAAACAATAATTTGTGATTTCGACTAATTTATGTTGATGTATGACCTATGAACACTCAAAACATGGTAGATTGTATGAACGCAAAATAAAGTTAAAAAAGGTTTAATAATTAAATATTAAATAAAGAATAACTGTAGATAAAAAATATATATAGATAGAATGTCCAACTTATTATTATTCAAAGATTATTTTCCTCTATTCTACTTCTTTAACTTTTTCACCTAAAGAAGACTTTATCCATGGGCAATAAAAAATCTTGCGAGGAGACATGAGCGAAGTCCTTGTTTATATTGATCTTCGGACAATTTATCTCTGGTGATAGCAAGATATCTAGTGTGTTACCACGATAACGGGCAATAAAAGTCTACTGATAACGAGACTTATTTAGCCTCCTTTGATAACATTGTTTACTTTAGCACTCGCTGATAATTTTTTTTTTCTTTAAAGTGTATCGAAGAGTTATGAACAGCTATAAAGTACTTCATGTCGTAATAAATAGTACTTTCATTATAAATAAAAAGGCAGAAGATAGCGATATTGCTAAGAAAAGCATCCTACAGAGATAACAACCATTTGTTTGAAATATCATTTATTATTATTGTTTTTGGTCTAGGCAGTTAGTCTTGGATTGGATAGTCATAAGACTTTTTTTTATTATTTATTTTTTTTTTTAATATAGTGTATAGAAAACAATCAACTATATACTTGGAAATAAAAAAATAAATAAAATATATATATATATATATATATATATATATATATATATACACACGTTAGAGTAAGTCGTGAGATATCGATCATATTTATATCTTTAGATACTAAAGAGCCCTTGGAAGTGATTGGGAACCGACACGATTCTCCTTACATTCTATTTATCTTTTTTATTTGAATTATGTTATCAACTCATATATTTCTCATTTTTTCCCAACATAAGCTTCTGAAGATTGTTTCATTTTATTTATTTTGTGTTGTATACAAATTCATCAATTATTGTAAATGGCTGTTGGCCAGACACATTGTATATTTAAACTGTGCAAACCTGTTATTCTAAAGGGGCCCAGTCCCACAATAAAAATTATTTTCTATCGATCTATTTACGAACATAATCATTTTTTAAATACTGTAATGACCTCACACAAGGGAATGAATAATGATTTTTTTTTTATAATTAAAGAAGATGAATATAGAAATATACTAGGATTTAATTAAAAAAATATTAATTATCTTAATTCGCATTAAAAAACAAATGCCAACTTAAAATACCTACAATAACTAAAAATAAAATAACTATAAATCTTATGGATAATTTTATGTATAACTTCTACATAGTTAATTGTTAATTCGTAAGGGTGAAACAGTCATTTTTTCTCACACAAAGTTCCAACTTCAGAGTCCCCTTTTGACTGTATCTCATCTCACAATGGAAAGAGTTGATTCATGTTAAGAAAAAAACCCAAAAAACGAACGATTATTTTTTTAAGAAATTTTGCGATATGTTTTAAAATTTCAGAAACAGCTAGACGCCACCAAGTCGAAATTTCTAGCTAGAAAAAAATAAATAAATAGAAAAAATAAAGCATCCTTATTTTATATCATCATAAAGGGGTGACAAGATTCCGGTTTTGGGTTATGCCCATGATTTGGTACTGCTAGGTGAAGACACGGAAACCATACAACTAAATACAAGTGTGTTATTAAAAACCGGTAAACAAATAGGTCTCGAATTAAATACCAATAAGACGAAATATATGATTAGTAGCAGAAATGGTAGGGATCTTGATAATATTAATATTTCAGGGCATACTTTTGAACACGTAGAGAAATTCAAGTATTTAGGTTCAATGATGACAAGACAAATTGAAATCCAGGAAGAAATAAAGTCACGGTTAAAGGTGGGAAATGCGTGTTATTATTCAGTTGCTAAATTATTTAGCTCGCGGCTTCTGTCTAAAAACTTAAAGGTTAGAATTTATAAAACTATTTGAGTTTTACTGAATATAATTGAGTTGATAGCATCGCGGAGATTCAAATGGGCGCGTAAAGTTGTTGGGCTCGGTGAGGAACGGATTCCGAGAAAGTTGATATTCGCTGAACCGACTGGTAGGCGTCCGAAAGCTAGGACGAAGCGTCGATGGGAGGATTGCATTAGGGCTGATCTCGGGGGCTTGGGCTTGACCGGCGAACATTGGACGCGTCTGTGCAGGCGAAGTTTGGTGGTATCGGCATCGAACCTTTGGATTCGGTAAGCCTATGATTATGATTATGATTATTTTATATCATGCATCATATTTGTGGATAAAGGTACCAAATATCTGAACAGATGTTAAATAAGACATTATAATTCAAAATCTATGCTTAAGATTCGTGACCTTAATGAGTTCATAGGATAGAACGCAATGAATGGACCTAACAAGAAGGTGAAATAATAAAACAAGAATTGATTAAAAACCATAAGAGTGGCCGGTGTTATGAAAAGGACAAAAGACACGTAGGACCTGCCCCAACACCAAGCCCAATCATATGTCTCCTCCTAGGTCGGAGTCTA